>OX387377.1:8350800-9600800 GCA_947563715.1 Lycia hirtaria | reverse complement strand
TAGGAAATGGACCTGGTTGAGTCCCGATGGTTCTACGAGAAATGAGATAGACTTCATCCTGACCACCAAGAAACAAATATTCAATGATGTCTCTGTGATCAACATGGTTAAAACCGGAAGTGATCACCGAATGGTACGAGGCACTTTGAATATTAATGTTAAACTGGAGAGGTCCCGTATGATGAAGTCTACACTCCGACCCACTCGCGCCCATATCCAAAACCCCGAGAGCTTTCAGCTCGAACTATCAAATCGCTTCGAGTGCCTGGAGAGCTGCGCATCGGTGGATGAGATCAATAACAGGTTTGTGGAAACTGTCCGTACGGTGGGCGCGAAGTTTTATAAACCCCACCGTACAAATAGACCGCAAAAGCTCTCGAGCCATACCCTCGACCTCATGGCTGAACGACGCTCATTGCAACTGCAGTCTTCCGGTGACGCCGAGTCATATAGGCGGCTCAATAGACTCATATCAAAGTCTATGCGACACGACATCCGTACCTTTAATACTAATCGTATTAAAGAGACGATAGAGCGGAATAAAGGCTCCAAAGTGTTCGCAAGAGACATGTCTATTGGGCAGAGCCAGTTGACGAAGCTGAAGATGGAAGATGGCAGTATAGCGTCGACCAAAGCAGAAGTCTTGAGGGAAATCGAGATGTTCTATGGACAGTTATACACATCGGTCGCAAAACCTGTTAGCAGTTTGGGCAAAGATCCAAGAGCCAAACTGACTCGACATTATACCGAAGGTATCCCGGACATCAGCCTGTACGAGATTAGGATGGCCTTGAAACAGCTCAAGAACAACAAGGCACCGGGCGACGACGGAATTACATCAGAGTTACTGAAAGCGGGTGGAACACCGGTACTGAAAGTCCTTCAGAGGCTCTTCAATTCCGTCGTGCTTAAAGGTACAACGCCAGAAGCATGGAACAGAACCGTGGTGGCGCTGTTCTTCAAAAAAGGAGACAACACTTTGCTGAAGAACTACAGACCCATCTCGCTTCTGAGCCATGTCTATAAGCTGTTTTCAAGGGTCATCACGAATCGTCTTGAACGCAGGTTTGATGACTTCCAGCCTCCCGAACAAGCCGGTTTCCGAAAAGGCTATAGTACCATAGACCACATCCATACGCTGCGGCAAGTGATACAGAAGACCGAAGAGTATAACTTGCCCCTTTGCTTAGCGTTTGTGGACTATGAGAAAGCCTTTGATTCGATCGAGACCTGAGCGGTGCTTGAGGCTCTCCAGCGATGCCGTATTGACTATCGGTATGTCGAAGTGCTGAAGTGCTTGTACAACAACGCCATCATGTCAGTCCGAGTACAAGACCAGAACTCAGAGGCAATTTCATTGAAAAGAGGCGTGAGGCAGGGAGACGTTGTCTCTCTGAAACTGTTTACCGCCGGTTTGGAAGATGCCTATAAGCTTCTGGAATGGAAAGGGCTCGGCATTAATATTAACGGCGAGTACATCACTCACCTTCGGTTTGCCGACGATATAGTAGTCATGGCAAAGTCGATGGAAGAGCTCAGTACGATGCTCGAAGACCTCAATAGAGTTTCCCAACGGGTGGGCCTCAAAATGAACATGGACAAAACGAAGGTTATGTCGAACGCCCATGTAGTGCCCACCCCAATATCTGTGGGGAACTTCACTCTTGAAGTTGTTGACGAATACGTCTACTTAGGACAGACGGTCCGATTAGGCAGGTCCAACTTTACGAGGGAGGTCAATCGTCGTATCCAACTCGGCTGGGCAGCGTTTGGGAAACTTAAAAGCGTCTTCTCGTCCAATATTCTCCAGTCCCTCAAGTCAAAAGTTTACAACCAGTGTGTGTTACCAGTGATGACATACGGCACTGAAACGTGGTCCCTAACTATGGGCCTTATAAGGAAGCTCAAGGTCACGCAACGAGCTATGGAGAGGGCTATGCTCGGAGTCTCTCTACGAGATCGAATCAGAAATGAAGAGATACGTAGACGTACAAAAGTCACCGATATAGCACAGCGGATTAGCAAGTTGAAGTGGCAGTGGGCAGGGCACATAGCACGCAGAACTGATGGCCGATGGGGCCGAAAGGTTCTCGAGTGGAGACCACGTACCGGCAAGCGCAGCGTAGGAAGACCAGCCACGAGATGGACAGACGACCTCATACAAGTGGCGGGAAGACGCTGGATGCAAGCCGCTTCCATTCGGTCTTTTTGGAAATCCATGGGGGAGGCCTATGTCCAACAGTGGACTTCTTATGGCTGAGATGATGATGATGAATGTAAGCCTATCGTACACGATAGAAGCTTGTTACTGTAACAGGTATTAGTGTAACCCTAGTTTAATTGTTTTTCTGGACCACCATTGATATGTTGAATCCTTTTACTGCAGTTCAGAAATTGTAGGTTATGGTACAAATATTACTAATCGAACGTTGGCCAGAATGTACGTGTAAATACCATGCATGACCAAATGATGCGACACGTGCCACAAGGTGCCGCGGTCACGTTTCAAACGAAAACTTACTTTAAACAATTTTATTAACTTCGTAAATCAACCACAAATTGACCAAATGAGGTTTCAAAAACTGGATTTCAATAAAAATTCTTGCTTAATGTTTTTGGGGAAGTTTTTCCCTGTTTAAATGGATGCTTTTTAAATTATTCGTAATGTTTCGATATTTGACGCAGGTTGCGATTGTGACGCAGCCTTGACAAATCGAGATAGTAAATTAATACTTAGAAAGTAAGGTTAAATCAGGATTGGGTTTATTTCATCAATTATTTACATCGTTCTTACAGGTTCTTACATTGTAAAAAAATTAATTTCTTATAAAAATGTTAATATTCAATTTTAAAACAATATTTAAAATGTTGAACACGCGGAAGAAGACTTAAAACCATTCGAGTAGTGTAAAAATAGTGTGAAAATTGAATACAGTACATAATTAAATATAAATAATACTACATATTAGTGTTTGAGAGTGCAATGCGAGTGCAAAGAACACATGGATAAACTGTCTTCACCTTAAAGAGACAATACGAGTAGTAAAAGTGCTATTGGGCACGTTCTTATTCATTTATTTAGGTACCTAGAAGTGTAAAATAAATTTAAATTACTTATTAGTCATTTATGGCTAGATTGTAATGATATTAAGGAAAGCCGTAAATATAAAAATATGAGTAAAGAGCTGTTTGAACGCAGCCATCTTTCACGGGCTTTCGATGACGCCACAAAACATGTATAAAACTCCCTGAATACGGCTAATAAAAAAGCTATAAATAGCTTATATGAATTAGGGATACATAGGATCTCGGGAAAGTAACAATTTCATTCCTAGAGATTATTGTAACTTTTATATGTTTTTGAGAGATTGAACACAATTTTAAGTTTTGCAGGACATTTATTTTAACCGAGAACATTTATTTAAACCAGTTCGGTTTAAATAAATGTTCTGCAAAAACTTAAAACTATTCAATAATAACGGCGCACAGTTGATTGCTTAATAACTGTTATTATAATATTTACACACAGACAATAATATCTTCAGCCTATTTTATATACATATGTTATCGGATATGTGTGGTATGTCCGTCTGTCTGTCTATCTGCTGCTTTCCTAGAAAACTGTAATTTGTGCAAGAATACTAATCACGCTGACAAAATAGTATAATAAAGTCTGAACAATTTTTTTGGGGTACCTCGCCTACACGTAAAATAAGTCTTTTTTTTTTCTCGTCAACCGTCTCGGTATGGGGTGCTGTTAGATAGGTAATTCCAAAATAAGAAATCTGTGTGAGAAAACCATTTTTAACCGACTTCGAAAAAGGAGGAGGTTATCAATTCGTACCGTATATATTTTTATGTATGAACACGAATTACTCCGTCATTCGTGAACCAATTTTTATGTTTCTTAAATTGATGTATAGAGAAAGCTCCCAAGTTGGTCCTATAATTATTTTAGAAACATTGCTTTATTACTTTTTGAATAATCTCTAAAAGTAAAAATATTTTCATTGTATTCCCGAGTGAGTGCGTCAGATTATAGAATCGCAGAGTTCCACTGACACGTTTTTCTTTGCAAAAGTGTATAATGTTGAGGTTTTTCGTATAAACATCTGCACATTTTCTAATCTGCGACGACGAAGCATTTGACATTCTGTGACAAATCTTATTCTTGAAAAAAAAACGAGCGGGTGAATAGAGGTCTTTTAAAAAGTTTACAATTGTGAGGGATTTATTGAGCTTGAAAAGTAAAACCTACTTACTCCTCATCCAATGTGTATAGGGGGAAAAAAATAGAGTTACTTCAACGCTTGAGCGCCTTGTTTAATTATTATCCTTACATAAATTACAAGTAAACGAAATAACGTACTTTGAAATCGGTTGTTTCAGTTTTTTTAACTATAAGATTATTCAGTTTACACTTTTACAGTCCAGGTTGAAAAATACTGTCATTTTCGTTAGAATCAAGTGTCTCCCTGTCCCTGTCCCTGTCACCCCCTGTCAGCTGAATGGATGTCGGATGTAAAAAAAAAAACATAATAGTGGCATATATAACAAAATTAAAAGACAAACTATCACAGCTAAGTAGGCTGTTTAAGTTAACGAGTAATTGTTAATCAACTTAAAAGATGGTACATATAGAAGTAAAAATGAAAATTTTGCCCAAATTTTACAGTATCAAACAAGATTAACAAAACAAAACTGTTTTAATTACACATACTGTGATGCGCAACTATGGAACCCTACACTGCACGTAGCCGGCTCGCACTTGACCGGTTTCATTTTTTGCACGAAATAGATCATCAACTTGCCTAACGGTAAGCGACAGTGTGGCCGAGGATACAAGAACGTCGATCTAGAAGATATCACAATAGTTTTTAGCTTGAAAAACCGGACAAGTGCGAGTCAGACTCACCCACGGAAAGTTCCGTGCAAACTATTAGATAAAAGGGGAAATTATATATTATTTTACATTTTTCGTCATAAACCGCAAATTACACATCGTAAAACTGTTAAGTTTGTGCTAATGAAGCTCTTTCATAATGATACCCCACATGATACGGTTCATCATCATCATCATCATCTCAGCCATAAGAAGTCCACTGCTGGACATAGGCCTCCTCCATGGATTTCCAAAAAGACCGATTGGAAACGGCTTGCATCCAACGTCTTCCCGCCACTTGTATGAGATCATCTGTCCATCACGTGGCTGGTCTTCCTACGCTGCGCTTGCCGGTACGTGGTCTCCACTCGAGAACCTTTCGGCCCCATCGGCCATCAGTTCTACGTGCTATGTGCCCTGCCCACTGCCACTTCAACTTGCTAATCCGTTGTGCTATATCGGTGACTTTTGTACGTCTACGTATCTCTTCATTTCTGATTCGATCTCGTAGAGAGATACGGTTAATTCACTTTAAAATTTGGACCCTCATTTCTTGCATAAAGACACTATTTCTTTGTGATTAAATTTAAAATGTCCAGTTTTCGTTTTTTCCCTATATTATGTGTACTATAACACAATGCTTCTTGCCAAATTTCATAGTTCTAGAATCTAGATCAACGGGAAGTACCCCATAGGTTTTGAATCCCTTGTGAGTGTCGAAATGTGCGTTTTTTACGACATATTATATAAGGTTTCCGTTTTTTCCTTTTGAGGTATGGAACCTTAAAAATGGAAATTCACTTAGGGCCTCACTTCACTTACGCGGTCAAGAATAGAGGCAGGTGTGAACTTACGAGGTAGACTCTGGCGCGTCGGGCACCATGGCGATGATGTTGACACTCATATTCACCCGCAGCATGTAGTTCACCCAGCACGCGAAGAACATCATGATGGCCACGGAAAATCGCGCCGGCACCACGTCTGCAAATTAAATTATTAATATTTTAAATAATCTCTTTTTACACAGTTTGAATAATATTCAGTTTTAGTTATATTTAGTTAATGTAATGTATTATATAATTCCCGTCACGTCAAACCAACATTCTTCCGTAACGCGAATTATATGTGTTGTCTCAAAATAATTTCTATCGAACACTTGGACAACGCTTTATAAATTATTGGAGGTGGTAATAAAAACTGAAATCACAGTTGAGTTGTGACAAAAAGCTAATTTTATATCATTCATTTGTTTATGTGTACGTTTTTCGTTTCAATAAAGTATAATATGTCTAATTCTATGTCAGTTCACCAATTTGTATGAAACCATCCTACCCCAGTCTGTCATCGTAATTTACCTGTACTTTTTCTACTAGGTGGTGTCGGCACATCACTTTTGACGTGACCACGTCTAATAAATCGATGAACGCCGGCTGCACGTACGAAAAAGTATGACTCATTGTCTCGTTACGTTACGCTCATTGTCTCGTTACATCATCATCATCATCATTTCACCAATGTTTTGTTATGACGTTGTCACATTAAACTATCGTCCGTAAACCGACTTTACAGACAACCAATTTTTTTTATACCTCAATAGGAAAAAACGGAACCCTTATAGGATCACTTTGTTTTCCGTCTGTCTGTCCGTCTGTCCGGGTGTCAAGACCTTTATCTCGGGAACGCATGAAGGCATCGCGTTGAAATTAAAACCATATACGCAAATCCATAGAGATACCAGCAAGATTGCTGCAGAAAGAAAAATAAAATTTCTCAGTTTTCATCAAAAAAAGTTACAGCCGAATATGTCGTAAAAAATGCACATTTCGACATTCACAAGGGAATCAAAACCTATGGGGTACTTCCCGTTGACCTAGAACTATGAAATTTGGCAAGAAGCATTGTGTAGAGTACACATATAGGAAAAAATCCAAAAACTGGGTATTTTTAATTTAATCACGAAAAAATTGTGTCTTTACGCGAGGAATGAAGGTCCAAATTTTTAAGTTTTTTAACCGTATCAAGTGGGGTAACATATGAAAGATCTTAATTAGTATAACTTAAAACATGTTTTTAAATATTTTTACGATGTATATTTTTCGGTATAAGAAGGTAAATATAAAAAAAAATATTTCCCCCTTTTATTTACTAGTTTGTACGGAACCCTCGGTGGGCGAGTCTGACTCGCACTTGTCCGGTTTTTTTCTTTAAACATTTCACTCTATCACATTATCTCTACATTTATACTTCTCACCTACGAATAATAATACCATAGCCTCTCGCACACATAATATTTCAAACAGTCCATCCTCACTTTCTTGGGTTACCTTCTTCCGGTTCCACCTCGTGTAGCGCGTAATAAGATTGTTTAAATTATCTTTAGAACCTCTGTCTGGAGTTAAAAAAAATAAGTCTCTCTTATGCATATATTATTTAAAACATACAAAGAAAGCTACGTTTAGCAAAGTTTATAGTAAAATAAATATTGCATAATTTATTGCAACTACTATATGGATTTTTTATTTGGTCAGGTTTGCAATAAAATCATTCCTACTCAGATGACGACATACCACACAATCTTGCTACCAACGACCACACTCCTTAAAACACACTTTTTGCAGCCTATGACGTAATATCCGAAGCTGGCTAGCACGACCGTTTCGACGACCTTTAACGCATCGTAAAAAATTATTGAGATACTCCAGTGTTCTTCTCGACACGTTTTCTCAACAAAATAACATCTAAGTATGTCGTATTCGACATACTTTGTACACCTCAATAAAATCATATCTGTTCATCTACAACAGTTGTTCCCTAGTAATAGGTAGTAATAGTCTGTGGGCCGTTGGTGGTCCATCATTAATGTCGTTTTTTTTAAATGTTCCGCTGAAAACTGCTTTTGGTGTTTTCAATAAGCGAGTTTAAAATAAGTGAGGTATAATCAGGTATATACATAGTAAGTGCACTTCAAGATTATTTTCAATTGCCATAAATAATAAATTGGTTTCATTACCATATTGTATAGAAATTGAGTAGTAGCACAGACTCGCCACATAACAATTTCTCCCTGAACCGTTTCTCAGCTTTGCCAAGGACTTGCGTAAGTATTAATCTTCATTATAGTATATAAAAGCTTGAAGGCGTGGCGTCAGAATGCGGAATGAAAACAAGTCTTGAACGGCTGACATAAATAGATAATGTAAATAGTTGCCAATGAACGGCCTCGAAGGAACCTGTAAGTGTTCTTGGAAGGTTGACTTTCCAATACAATGTCAACAACAGTCGGGGACTTGACAGACATCGCACATCAGTTCAACGGACTGTCAGTGCTTATTAAATCTGCCGAGAGTGTGCTAACTGTTTTTATTATCTATCACTTTTAATTTAAAATATGTCATGAGACCTGCGCCATGGCGCCACTTTTGCTTTTCGTTTTAAAGTACCTAGAACCTGTTTAATTATGGAACTATCGTGTCAAACGGGAATATAAACTACTATTCTGTGGTAGCGACTGCAAAATAATGACATAAGGACAGCAGCTCCCTCAATGCCACATTAGTTTTTTTTAGCTGAACAGACTAGAACCGTTGTGATCAAAGAAGTAGAATGGTTTCATAATTATATTTTGTGGTCAGAATAAGAGATGAATAATATTTTGCAAGCCATATGTATTCTAATTCGAAACAAAAACATGTAAGATCTGACAACCCAAGACCCTTGTCTTGGGTTGTCAGGTTGTCTAGAAAAATACTTACATAATTTTTTAATTGATTTGTAAATAGTATATTATGTACATTTAGTTGTTTATTATAAAATTTCAGAGAATTTGGCATTTTTGTAGGAGATGGGCTGACCCCCTGTCACTGCAAGCCAACAATTTGTTTATCTTGTAAGTTTCTAACCACCGTGAAATGAGCCATCGACCGATGATGACGACGATTCAACCGATTAGTATTATATGTAGATAGGTTTTCCCCGTCTCTGCGTGGTAAGCCTCAAGCTCAAGTAAGGTAATCGCCCGACTAGTCTTCAGTCGTGACACGTCGGGCAACGCTATTCAACGCTAAATGTCGTGTCTTGTCATCATCATCATCATCATCTCAGCCATAAGAAGTCCACTGTTGGACATAGGCCTCCCCCATGGATTTCCAAAAAGACCGATTGGAAGCGGCTTGCATCCAGCGTCTTCCCGCCACTTGTATGAGGTCGTCTGTCCATCTCGTGGCTGGTCTTCCTACGCTGCGCTTGCCGGTACGTGGTCTCCACTCGAGAACCTTTCGGCCCCATCGGCCATCAGTTCTACGTGCTATGTGCCCTGCCCACTGCCACTTCAACTTGCTAATCCGCTGTGCTATATCGGTGACTTTTGTACGTCTACGTATCTCTTCATTTCTGATTCGATCTCGTAGAGAGACTCCGAGCATAGCCCTCTCCATAGCTCGTTGCGTGACCTTCGTGTCTTGTGAACAGTGACAATGCCATCCTGTGTGTTAAGAAAATGCAACTCCAAGTTATATAAGGCCAAATTACTAAAAGGCCCTTATCATCGAAAGTGCTGAGAACTGAGATTTGCCATACTTTTACTCCATATTCAATTAATTTAACCTATCTATATATATAATCTCATTGTGTTCAACAGCCTACATGTCATAATTTTATATTCTGTCATGGCAGTCTATAATTTTACCGCAATGTTTTATTGCATATTTACATACAGACTAAACGAAAACGTAGCCGAGAAATTGAAGATAAATCTTTATACATATTAGGAGTAAAAAGAAAATAATGCATTTAATGTAAAAAGATACTAGTTTAATGTTATCTAGATATACTTATATTATACGTAAGTATGTGTTTAAATTATATCGAGGTGAAGCAAAAGCGAAAGCGGATATTCGACACATTGAACGGTTGAACTACTTCGGAGACGAAATACTTGTAATGATGCAAGTGAAATCAATCAGCCAACCTGTAAATATTAATCTGACAACTAAATGACAGATTATTAAAGAAATTCATGTATTTATTTGTTACATTTAATAACTGATTGCTAAATGTTAAGTGAGCTTATGCTTCTAGAACTTTCTGTAGATCAATTGACGTCATCAGCAAGATCTGTCTTCAAATTTTGAAGATAGATCTTGCTGATTTAATGAGACCACGACCAAAAGACTCATTACTTACTAAGTATAAATTAATTTAACCAAAAAATAAACTTACTTATATACCCATTAGCCATTATAAAAATTAAGTTATTAGATATGTATTTAACTGGTGCGCATAATTTTTAGAGCTTAACTCGATTAGTAATTGTCATAAAAAGTATTTTCACTTTTTGCAAGGAATGGGAAAATATGAAACATTTCATAAAAATCACCATAGTATACCTAGATTAAATTTTTAAGAAATGTAGCTTAAAAATATATAGTCCATGCTATGATGTTCAAGATGTAAATAATATTTTTTTTATAGTTGTAATAAGCCTGTAACGGCTCAAAATATTTTTTGAAAAAATTAATTAGATAAGCCAAAATAAAATAGTCTATCTGTACGGTATCCTCGGCGTACCTATGCCAAAATTACTGGGTGGATTTCAACGAGCAAAATTATTACGCGTACGATAGAAAAGAATCTTCATACATTTTAATCCAAAATAAATGACCACGTGCGTGTCGTGCCACGCGTAATATAGGGACCCGTAGTTACGTAACATAATTTGTGACCTTAAAGCAGGGTCTCTTGTTTGATACTACGAACATATGAGTTAACTTACGTTAATTTAAATGAAATATTCATTTTTGACGTGTCTAAGTAATTATTTTAAGTTATTCGACTATAACTCTATAACTTGTTTGTTGTTATTGTTGATTTATTTTTAGGGTTCCTTGTTTACTACGGAACCCTAAAAATAAAACTTTAGAATATTGGTGAAGTTTATCAAGCGAAATTACCAAGTTAGATGTACGTATGTACTAAGTTAGACAATTTTATTATGCTAATCGTGTACAACAAATCGTGTCCAATGAATCTCATTGGACACGATTTGTTGTTTACACATTACGCGCTTTTTAACACGCTTTTATGAAGCTTCACTTGTACGCATGTTTGTTAGTTTGTAACCGACTTCTTTGGACTTGATTTTGGCCCACTTCAAATGGTCAGATTTCATTCAAGCTTTGTAGACTTATCGAGGACCGATGACAATACAATAATCTGATAAGATTAAGCTTGTTTTTTAAACCATTATTAGGATCACGCTTGTCTCTCGAAAGAATACGCGGGTTATACTAGTAATCATGTAGAAACATACATACAAACATACACTCAAAATGTTAACCTTGTACTTCTAAAAACAACCTTTAAGTCATGTGAGAGGCTTTATATTGACATAAAAACCACTTACTTAAATCTTTAGTATGTACCTGACACACAAGTAACTTGCAGCCACTTTTTATTATAAAAAAATTAATCAGCAAATTTTGTTGCCAATTTAAACTTCGCTTAAATATATAATAGAAAATAAGAGAAATCAAATCAATTATTTGTCTTCGTGTGTCATGGCTCTTAGGTCGATGACATTCAAGAACATCCTACCTGCGTCAAAAATATCACAATAAGGCACTTTACGCAGAAATGTATAAATATTATATTGAGATTGATACATTTTGAATATAAATTGCATTGGGAGACAAAGTCAACAAGTAGAAAATGCTATACATATCTAAATGTACTTTGGGACAAAGACTAATGTCTAATTATGGAGTAAAACTCACGTAAACGTAGGGTATTCTTATTCTTATTCTTATTCTTATTCTTATTCTATCAAATACTTTCAATGAAAATTGTTTTGAACACTCTGTGAATTAAATTTTTCGAGATATCGCTAATAAATATTATATAAAACATTTAATTCATTATAGTACAGAGGTCATTTACCTTATTGAAAAGTAGCCTAAGCAGACAATACTCATCAAGAAGTTTTCTTTTAGATTACAGTATTAGCTACGGAACCCTACTAATATGCGTATCTCGACACGGTCTTGGCCACTTATTTAAACTATAATAATTATGTCTGATTGTGATGATATGTGACAAATAAATTAATTTACAAGAATTATTTTAAAATATGCTCATTTAAATTAATTTGTACAAAACGCCCGTACATACTTTTTCGTGACAATGCAAACTCAAGATTATAATGTATTTAATACGCAATCGGGTAAGTATTTTATTTTTCCTCTAATACAGATATACTTTGTTAATATAAGTATAACGCTTCTATGGACAAAAGCTCATGAATCTCATAGCTACTTTTTTACAACTACGAGTATACCTATTAGTACGTAATATTCTTTTATTGCTAAGGATCGTGTTTTTCTATGTCCGTGGCCTCAAATCCACGCGCACGAGATCATATTTAATTAGTGACTCAATGATTTGTTTTTCTTCTTTACCTCGAAGATAGAGGTCAAACATGAAACCTTCGACGACTTAATTTGGCAAAATGTTTGAGGGACTATATATTAATTCTTAATTGATTTATTTAGCATTTTTACCGACTTCCTTATCTACAATGTCAGGAAAAACAGACGATTGTTACAAAATAAACATCGGTATTAAAATTCTTTAGAGTTTTATAATGTTGCGGCCTAGGTTATCTGATTTGTAAATATTTGTTTTGTTACGTTTACACCTGCAATAATATTGTAAAAAGGTAGCATGTTGTTTCGTTAAACAAAAACTTAATAAAAATAGTACTTAGCTCATGATATTCTGCCAATAAAGATGAATCTACACTTTGTGTTTGTGTTTTCAAAACCAATTTACCACGATTTGGATGTTGGGACGAATTGACACTTCGCATTTCAAAATCAATCGACTATAATCTAAATATTTTTTAATAATCGTCACTTGGTATTTAAAAAAAAAACGTAACAAATGAATATAAGTAGTAAAATAATTATGGGACCAACTTGGGAGCTTTCTCTATATGTCAATAAACGAAACACAAAAATTGGTTCTCGAATGACAGAGTAATTCGTGTTCATACATTAAAAAAATATATTATATACGGTACGAATTGATAACCTCCTCCTTTTTCGAAGTCGGTTAATGAGTATAGTCTAAGGACAAACATGAACCGACACTTCGCATTCTAAAATAAATTGACTACAGTCTGAGGAGAATAACGAATCGACACTTTGGAACTTTACAATTCAATATTAATTGACTACAGTCTAAGACTATGAGGACAAACACGAACTGACACTTCACAATTTAAAATCAAGTAACTACAATCTAAGGACAAACATTAAAAATTGTTACTTCGCATTTTAAAATCAATTGACTTATAAAAATCTGTTTATTTCGCATAAAAAATCCCGCCAAAATATTGTTCCGTCTACTTAAATTTTGCCAAGACTCTGAAATCACCCTATCTAGTATCATTTTCAAGATTTTAACATCTGCCATCCACCGATACAGATACCGATACGTCGCATGGTGAATAAAACACTATAAAAAGTTTAACCGTCCCATCTTACAACTTTTTGCTTTTTAACAGTCAACTAAACGCAAAAAGTAAATGAAACCGATGGCCATGTACAGATTGTAGACAGGTACTACCTATAAAAACCAGGCGAAGTAATATAATTGTACTACTACTAGTGCGTACATCGCATCGCATTGTCGACATCGTGCTATCATTCTGAATGACTGAATGAGTTGCCAGGAATAAGTACTCAGAGCTATTAGCCTGTCAAGTACTACCTATAGACAGCAGGTAAGTATATGTTATACAATAGCGTAGAATGGTTGACCTCAACAATGGTTAACATAGGGTTTATGTATTCTACTGTCCACGCTAGAATTAGGTACCATAGACTAAACAATTTGAATTTACACGTTTCGTATAATGGTCATGAGTCTCGAGTCATTGACAATTACTCGTTGGTGGCCTTCAAGCTTCAGTAGGGCTATTCACAACTTGGCGAATTCGGAATCGGGTCGGAGAGCTTGTATCACCAGCAAGAAGCAAGCAACCTATCTGTATTCTAGAATACACTGCATCGAGTCTACCCAACTACTGTATGGTCCACCTTCTTAGTGAGAACGGCATTGTGGAATGCTCTCCCGGTGTCGTAGTTATCGCGTCGGTCTTTCCTAACAAATACAACAGGGTTGTTCAAGGTGGTACTACTCCCATACAAATGTATTTTTTACCAAATAAGGTCGAAAAGGAAGAACAAGAAAGGAATTTTGGTTAGCTTCAATATCGACTTTTATTGGTGGTTGTTTATATTTGTTGAAGAAAAGAAGAGATTAACAGCAATTTTGCTGTTGAAAATTTTATAGAAACATATTTAATTGACATATTTGTTATTAATCTCAGTTCTGAATTAAAGACCGATATCAAAGCTAACTATAGTTACTTCATTGTAAAACTATAATCTTTTCGTAACACCTCAAGAAAATAATGGTTAAATATCTTTTAGACAAGCGTGCTACACATCTCCGATGTGGCATTAAAGTCAAACAAGTACGTATAAAGTATGAAGGTGTTTCGGCTACAAATAGGTGTTGTAGGTTATTTTTGTCTGACTGCCCAAAAAAGAGGATATATTTACGGAGATATATTTAGATATATTTAGGTGATATTTACGGAAGATTAACTGGTTGCTCCAGCATAATGCTGAGTTGGAACCGGCTTGCCGCTTGCTACAAAGCTTGTTTTGTTTTGTTTTGTTGATTGTATTTATTATTGTTTTTCTCATAAATAAAAATTATACCTATGTTTGCATATTATTTACTATGGTATGTTATGTTCGACTATATTGTTAACTTTTATAAAGGTAAATTGTTGTGCAAATCTCTCAGACTCTAGGATGACTCGAGTCATCCTATGACCATGATGAAAAAAATATTTAAATTAATTTGTAAGAAATGCGTAAATACGACATTTTTAATGCTGACGCAAAAAGAGTGGTGTTGTAACTTTGACATGTACTGGTATCTCTGTATTTGGTGTGTCAGCCTGTGGCATCGTATTTCTAAAGCGGATGGACCGATTTTGATCTAGTTTTTTTTTTGTTTGAAAGAGGATATTGCATCGAAAGTATTCTTAAGTATGTTTTAGAAAGTTTTTTTTTGTGTTGGGGGTTTTAAAATTTTCTAAGCTTACTTATTCTACTTCACAACGACTTCGTACGGTCACAATCCTGAAAGAAGTATTGTCGCGCGATCTCCATCTCGATCCTATACAAATAGGAGAAATTTTAGATTTCGATGATTCTTGTTTTATCTGATTAAAACCGTAAATGGCTATGCCTC
The DNA here is from genome assembly GCA_947563715.1 of Lycia hirtaria. Taxonomy (NCBI): domain Eukaryota; kingdom Metazoa; phylum Arthropoda; class Insecta; order Lepidoptera; family Geometridae; genus Lycia; species Lycia hirtaria. Next base: position 9,585,592 of record OX387377.1, on the reverse strand, counting down.
AACGGTTTGCTTCTTTTTTGAAATTTTGTTATAACTCCGAAGAAAAAAGTGATGATTTTGAAAAAACCAATCCGTAGAGACATTTAATCAGAAAAAAAATTAAATCAAGTAAGATTTAGTAGTAGATAACAGTTTCCCGTAATTTACTGTCGAAAGATCTCTCCTATATCTCGCTAGCAAATAACAATATTTGTGAAGATAAATAACTAACTGTATTTACACGCCCCTTGTACACACTAGTCACTGTTTTCTGAGCAAGAGTTTATAATATATATATGGTGGTTCTTTCCCAGGCAGGCTCTGTAAAATCGTCCTATCACAAACAAAACCATAAGGATTGTACCCAATGACTTTCCATCACGTGGACGTAAAGTTAAAAAAAAAAGAATTTAATGTCCTGAGTTAACCGATATGCTATATACTAAAAATGAATAACTTAAAGATTGATATAAAGACTCTATGTCCCCGCACTAAAGCCTAATTTAGATTGAGAAGTCTAGAGAGTTCTATTTTGCCGCTACGAATTAGTTTGAAAATCAAAATTATTTTAATCGTGTAAAGGGTTTACTTAGATAATATCATTGAGCTCTGACGTTATTGAGGACTGACGCTACATCCCGTTGATACTTTATCAAAGCTTGTATCTATAAAATTTTAGACTAGAATTTATTTCTTTTCAATAGAACTTATAAATTATTCATAGTCGAGCACATGATCTAGATTGCAATGTCACAACTCTCTTCAAAGCAATATCTGTCTAAGCGCTTTCGTGTTGCGGGGGGTTTTTGCCCAGCAACGAGCGCTTTCTTAAAATAGAAATGCAACTCGTAGGTTGCAATAAAAAAGCATTTACGAGCGCAGGTCCTTGCCCTTGCAGAGGCTGCTTTTAACTACGTCTAATGAGAAGAGCACTACAGTAAAATTTCACAGGAGAAAATATTAATGCTATATATTTTTTAAAACGGTATTTTTGAAAAAAATAGAGCAATAAACTTTCCTCCTGTGAATTTTTACCTATATAAATGTAGATACACAAAACATTAAGAGAACTACATATTGGTAGATAGGGTAAACAAGCACTAAGATAACATATTTACTGTAATGTAAATGAATCAAGGGCTAAATAAAGGTAGCATGCGTTTATCGGCAGTACAGCGGAAATGAATTACTTAGTAATATTATTTCATATCAGAAGAAATTTGATTTCTATGATATTGTATGATTTATAAAAATTGCATTGTTTGCTTTTTCAAAATTCAATGATTAAAGATAGCTTTGTCGCCTTAAAAATAATGAAAAATGTGTTAAAACTTGATAGAAATTCCACATGGTATACATAAATATCGTCTTTTTCGTAGGTTTATATTCGATACAATATTGTTGTATTATATTAGTAGGTGTCTACTATGTTTGACTCAGAATAGGCGTGACTAACCCGTAATAAATAAAAAAAACCTTTCATTTGATACTCGCATCTTGGGCCTGCAATAAAAATTATAATTGATCCATCATCCCGCCCGCCATGTTGGTTATCATCGAAATAAAACATGCATGCAAAAAATCAGTTCAACCGGTTAGGAATAAATACCAAGAATTGACTCATACCAGGCTTGTAAATATTGTGAGGGTATTTTGTCCCTACTTCGTTACTATAAATAAAAACACATCACAAACTGTTAGCCACGAAGCGGGTAGCAGACTGATAATTAAGACGAGACAGGCGCCAGCGCCAGGTGAGACGGCGCCAGGTTTTGCATTCTTGCACTTTCACCGGCGCTCGCGCAGATTCCTCCAGAATGCAAGTACCACGTACACTGTCATTACACCGTTACGCAAAGATCGCCTCGCTAAATTGCGACAAACTTAACTTTGCATTTGGATGAGCGAGCTACTATCGCATTTTCTAGACAAAACAGACCAACGTGCGTGAATTTTAGAAGTGGATAAACAAATATCATGATAATAAGCCCTTAATCTGGTATGAGATATAATTTTATTCAAAATTACCAATTATGACATAACGTCTAGTGCTTCAGAATAACGAATGCAATGCATTACAATGTTTCAAGTTACAATAGATCCGCGAGGGTCGCAGTGACAGGGAGGCTCATGGCCTCCCACCCTACCTCGAATAATAATTACAATGTTTCGAACAGATGAAACCCAAAAATCTAGGTGGTATTGGAGTTATAGGTAAGTAGCTTAAGTCAATAAGGCAGGTACAAGTACAAATGTGCTTCGTTTAATTTGTTCTTAATTCAGTCAATAAGTGAGAGACTAGAGGTGCTTTATTTTAAACGGCAGATCTTCCACTTGTGGTTTTTTTCATACTGAACTTCAGAGTCAAAAAATTTCAGAGAGTCAAGAAAGGTTGTGTTCAGATTCTGAATCGTTTGTACTAAGCAAAGGTGAAATACCCTTACTTAGAATTCTTAGAAGTTAAGTTCTGACTGAAACTTTAGGAATAAATTAAATTAATCCATGCGCATTTTGCCAAGGATCTGTTATAAGTATTTATTTAATATTTGTTCTACTTTCATAATTTCTCCACAATAATTTCCTTTATAAGTTTTTAGTTCTATCATAAGCCTTTGTTTGAACACTTCACATACTGTTAACAATTCACACATAATTGGTTTTTCAGCGAAATCACATTGGCATTTTATTGCCATTGCCAAACTAAAAAAACTGGACAAGTGCGAGTCAGACTCGCCAACCAAGGGTTCCGTACAATCTAGTACATAAAAGGGGGAAATCATATATTTATTTTATACCTTCCTTCATAAAAATATACATCGTAAAAATATTTAAAAACCTGTTTTAGCTTATGCTAATGAAACTATCACATGATACCCCACATGATACGGTTAAGTACTTTAAAAATTTTACCCTCATTCCTTGCATAAAGACTTGCGTATTTTTTGTGAATTAATTAAAAATGTCCAGTTTTCAGATTTTTTCCTATTTTTTCCTACTCTGACACAATGCTTCTTGCCAAATTTCATAGTTTTAGGTCAACGGGAAGTACCCCCGTTGACCTAAAACTATAAATACTACTATTTATAGTTTATAGGTTTTGATTCCCTTGTGAGTGTCGAAATGTGCGTTTTTTACGACATATTCGGCTGTAACTTTTTTTACGAAAACAGAGAAATTTGATTTTTCTTTCTGCAGCAAGAGACTATGGATCTACGTATATAGTTTGAATTTTTAGGTGTGACGAACGGACAGACGAACAACAAAGTGATCCTATAAGGGTTCCGGTTTTTTTCCATTTGAGGTACGGAACCCTAAAAATAAGACAGCCCGTATACTTAGGTGCACAATGCTACGACTATTTTTTTCAAATTCCGTAGTACTATAAGGAACCCGTATTATTTCACCACACGGACATGTTTGTCTGTCACAGTCATTTCACTCAGAAATTATAGCACAACATGAATAATATTTCCCGGGTAAATATTTTCTGTTCTGTAAGACACTACAAAACGATTTGGAAAATTACAAAAAAGAAGGGATGAATTCTTTTTATTCTTTATGAATGTATGGAGTATTGTTTAATATCGTTTATATATATTATATTTAAGAAACGATTTTACACGATACACCAACTTTAATTTCAATGCAATTTTTTTTTTTTTTCATATTACACGGTGGTCTCTCTCGCGCATTACAACCTCTTTCAACATATAGAATCATTGAGTAGGGATATTAGAAAAGTAAGAGGCCAATCTAGTCTGCCAACCCGCACTTGGCCAGCGTGGCAGACTATGGCCTTACCCTTCTTACAATGAGAAGATGGCCCGCACCCAGCAGTGGGACAGTTTGTACAAACAGATGGGTTAATCAAATATACGGCTTAGAATAGAGTACCTAGAAGGCACCTATTTGTTATCCTTTACTACCAATCCATGGTATCCTTCAAAAGCTTTTATGGCTGAGATGATGATGATGATGATCTTTTAAATTGGTTGAGTAATTGAAAAACATATGTTTTTTCACTATTGCGTCGGCAGTATAAATGATATCTGGCGAAAACTTTTTTTAAATGTTTGTCCTATCTAAATAAACAACTTGACTTTTCTAATATCCCTACTCAATGGTTTTATATACCTATTGAAAACTGTAATTAGGTGATGCGCGAGAGAGATATATGTATGTAGCTCTAAATGTGAGATATAGCTCGCTAAAGGAGAAAATATTAAAAAATACGGAACCCTATCACATGCGTGCCTTGACACGTTCTTGGCCACTTATTGTCATTCGAAAGGAAATTGCAATTTACTACATTGTGCCTTCTGTTAATCAAATATACGGCTTAGAATAGAGTACCTAGAAGGCACCTATTTGTTATCCTTTACTACCAATCCATGGTATCCTTCAAAAGCTTTTAGTTCTACCACTAAATAAACTCAGCTAAGTTGGTTTGCAGTGAGAGAGGTTAAGTACTCGTTCGATCACGCATTCACATTAGGCAGCCCGTTAACACGCACACTTTATAGGCATTGCTGTGGGAATATGCTGCCTATTTTAGTTTACACTCTAGCTTTTTACACTGTGTAAGAAGGAGGGTTATGTTTTTCGAGTATATGTATGTAAGGGTGTGTGCACAAGTGTTTCTATATGATCAGCCTATATACAGCCTAAACGGCTCGACCGATTTTGACGTGCACGACACCTCGTCGTTAGATTAGTCTTCACTCCCTGAGTGTCATCGGTAGACTATATTTTTTTGTAATAATAATAGTATATCTCTCGTAAAAATAACAAAAATGAGTTTTTTCGTAACCTCCAACGAACTTTTTCGTAATAAACAAGTCATTCTAAAGAATGAGCATTTGTAATCTTTTACGGCATACTTTCTTACAAAAAACTTACACTCAACTGCGTATCAAGCGTAACGAAAATGTAAGTTAGACTGCATAAGCCGCTTTTCTACAGTCGGATATTTTTGTATATAGTATACTTGTATTTCTAGGTGCTTCTATTATTAGTTTCTAGGTTTCTTTACACTCTTGGTTTCTAGATGCTTATCTCCGTTTGTTGTCGCCATTGAAACTAATTTACTGTTAAATACTCTTACTTTTTTTGTGAATGATAATTGAATAGATTTGCGGATGTAATAATTGATATTCGATTTATATACAGATTAAAATAGGAAGCTAGTGGTGGTTGGTGGAGAAGTACTTACATCGTTAAAGCTCAGCGAGCTATGGGAGGAACTATTTCAGCCATAGCCAACGTAAGTCAAGTGTGTGCGTCAGCCTAAATACGGCACAAGTTAAGTTATAGCAAGCAACTTGGAATAACCCGTTATTATCACTTTATCATGTTATTGTATAAAAAAAATATCAAGATTTTTGTGTTGTTCGTTAAGTTACCAAACAACAAAAATGTCATCGTATCGGTAAATGTTCGATATTATGACGGTTTGAAGGTCGTGAGGTGCGTGTCGGTGTTCATTGTTGGAATGTCGACACGACACAGTTTTTGTTCGGTGAATTAATGTCTAATGATGTAATGATATCGATAGTTATGCTAATGAATGAAAACAAATCACATTAATGGAATGTTAAAGTACTTATGTTGACTTTTGATTTTATTTATTTTTAAAAAGAAAACTATAAATAGAGTACGATGAGCTAAATTAATAAAAATATACCTAGAAATAAGAAAATATACCTAATTGTTTTAATTTTATGTCAGACAGTGCAGTATAATTAAAAGTTAATTTTATATACCTAGATGCTAAACACGCTTTTATTAGCTTCATCTGTATGCATGTCTGCTTGTATATTTGTAACCGATTCCTTTGGACTTCATTTTTACCCACTTCAAACGGTCAGATTTCATTCAAACTTTGTAGACTTATCCGATGACAATAAAATAATTTGGAACGTGTTTTTTCGTTTTTAAAACTGTAATTAGGTATTCTATTTGCCTACTAGTTTATACGGAACCTTCGGTGGGCGAGTCTGAATCGCACTTGTAAGGTTTTTTAAAATCCCAGTTTGCTTGAAATCAAGCAGTTGGTTTAATGGGTAAATTAGTGTAAAGCTTATTGAAATGGTAGGTGGTAAATTTACATGTAACTGTTTTAAACTTTTTTAAACTATCACGGTCATTCATTAAAACACCTACACACACACACACACACACATCATATATCATCCACCTGCATTTTTCAGTCGCTCGTGAACATGGTGCATGTAACTGTGCCGAAATATGGGAAGCTCAAAATTAACGCGAACCACGATAAATATCCCGTTAATAATAACAGTGTTGTAACTGTTTTGTTGTTAAATAAGTTCAAGCTTAGCCTGCTAATTCTAAGTTTATTTCTACACCCATTCCTAGCCGCAACTGTATTATGTACGTCATTAGCCGCGTACTGACTGAGTGAGCAGCCTCGCGAGGCAGTCGCGCGAGGCAAATCCTCGGTCGGTCAGGACGTGTCTCGCCCGAGGCAAATAACATTAGGCACGTCCTGACCAACCGAGGATTTGCCTCGCGCGACTGCCTCGCGAGGCTGCTCGCTCAGTCAGTACGCGGCTATTAACCTGCCTAACGTTGGCTCAGTGCCGGATTTACACTTTTGCCGCCAGTAGGCTATTAAATTTTTGCCGCCCCTACTGATCTTGGAAATCGATACCCTAGTTCAAAATCATATTAATTATGTATAGTACGGGAGCGCACTGCAAAAAGTACACCTCATCAACCAGGATGATACCTATATTCCAGTGTCGGATTTAAATTTTTATGAGTGTAGGCCACTTTATTTCCGCCAAACCAGTGAACTTGTTTGACTTTTATCCTCTGAAATCTGCCGCCCCTAGGACGCTGCCGCCCCTAGGCCGCTGCCGCCCCTAGGCCGCTGCCGCCCCTATGACGCTGCCGCCCCTAGGCCGCGGCCTATACGACCTATTGACAAATCCAGGACTGCGTTAGCTTACAAATCACACTACGTACGAAAGTTTTATGCAGTCTGGTATTTTGTTCTACTTTTAACATAGATATTTTTCGAAGTAATTATTAAATATTCTATGATAGTTATAGGTACCTACATGGAAAATAATGGTAATTTTATACTCTTTTTCGTTTGTTTCTTTAACTATAACGTGCGTAAGATAAATTTTATTATACTTAGTTTATATAATTATATCCTTTTTTGAAGTCGGTTGAAAACTGAAACAATGGTCTTTTGTGTGCTTATTGTCTTATTAGTTTAAGTGGTGTCAATAAAGCATTTAATTGATTGATTGAAACAACCTACTTCGAATACGTAATTTCGTTTAGATACTTGGATGACATATTTTTATAGCAAAGTCATTGTTATATCCTTTCAATTAAAGAATTTTCTAAATCGGTTCATACGTGGCGAAGTTATGAGGTAACAAATAAATAAATAAAAAAATACAGTAAATAAATACAGTATTGATAGCCTCCTCCTTTTTTGAAGTCAGTTAAAAATGAGTGATCTCCGGGGCGGCGCCGGCGCCGGCCGATAAGTTATTTTTATCTGCACACTGCAATATAACGGTACAGCCTCCTCGTCATTAATCATTTCGTGCGTAACTTGCGAATTCAAATTTCAAAAGGAACAAAATAATTCTTTCAAAACCGGCCTCAAGTTCGTTCACCAAAGGGCCGATACAAAATGCATCGTGATTTTGAAATATATACGATGTTATCTTGTAAAGCCGGGTACTCACGAGAAGCTTGATACTGCAACCACTCGGTTACAATAACTAGGCTCTAGTATGTAGGTCACCTTCACTGCATTCATAACACCAAATGTTGTTAGTTTTATCTTACTTTCTTTTAACCCGACTGCAAAAAGAGAGTAATGTTTTTCGCGTGTATGTATTTTTATATGTATGTGAGTGTGTATGTATATTTCTATATTACATCCTACAGCCTAAACGGCTTGACCGAGTTTGATGCGCAAGGTGTGGTTAATTTCGTATTCATCCCTGAGAATCACAGACTAAATTTTTGTTATAATACTTTTAAAAAACTTGCTAAAAAATACGTTTTTTCGTAACTTTCAACGAACGTTACAATTGTAAGAATAATAATATTAATTAAAGTAATTTATAGAACTGCTTTGTGCGTACTTTCTCATAAAAATGTGCACTTAACAGCGTGTCATGAGTTACTCACGTATAAGTTACAGTTGGGATTTTGTTTTATTCTTTAAATAGATTATACTTATTTAGAAATGAGACATTACTACCTTTTTATTTTCTTTCCATTATTGCTAAAAACAGACCGCTTTAGCGATAAAGCCGCCTGTTGTTACTCTAATTTTTACTTTTTTTTAGTGCAAGATAGATCTACAATTGACCACCAACTCGCCCGATGTTAAGCGACGGCGTGGCCAAAGATGGATCTCGTAGATCTATAAGTAGTAGCAATTATCGATTAGCAGTGTTATTTGCTCTATAAATGTGTCTTAAGTTCGGTTTGCGGTTACTATAACATCCAATAGTTACAATTACGGTTCGACAGTGAGTACCCAGCTGTAGTAGAAGAGTCGTAAATTACATATTGTAATAAAATCAGTTAGTTACGCATTTAAATGGTGGATTTCATGAAGTGTGTTACGATACACTACACTTTAGTGCAAAAGAGGATAAGTTGCATAATAATGTGTGTGTTATGTTCGGCTAGCATTACGTATACACTACGATTTTTTGTTACTGTAACATCCAATGGTTACAATTACGAAAATTGTAAAATGTTTGTTGAATTAAAATCAGTAATCTATTAAAGTGGAGATTTAATGAAATCTACAAATTTATAGACAGTTCAAAAATTTCACACATCCGATGGGACTTGAACCCGCACTATCCCGAACTGTACCGTTTTGGCTACGGAGGACGTTACCATGTGGGACCATCCCACGTGACACTGTCGGATGTGTGTAAGTTTTGAACTGTCTATAAATTTGTAGATGCTTCAGTGTAAATATCATCAAATCGGATTGTTATGTAGGTATGTTTCGCTGTGCCCCTTCACACTGATTTCAGGCTCGAATATAAATAGACAGCAGAAACAATGCTAACAATAAAATATGCTAATATTTAGGCTTAAGAAAATGCGAAGACAAATGTGCGAACAGAATAACAATTACACGGAATGTTCGACAGAAATAATTCAAGAGGTCATTGTATTTATCATGTTCTAGATAACACAAGTAAGTTTAGAACTTGCCAGAAAAACACGGCTGAACCAATTTTGATGAAACATAACAAGAACACTCTCAATCAAATCTTACAAACAAAAAAAATAGATCAAAATCGGCCCATCTGTTTGATAGCTACGATGTCAGAGCAAATACACAAATACATAGAGACGCAAATACACACGTCAAACTTACAAAACCCTTCGTTTTGAGTCGGCGGGTAAAAAGAGCGCTCAAAAGAGAAAGGCAAGGGTAGTTCTGGTCGATTACCGACTTAGACTAAACAACTATGTAGTTTATATTGAATTCTTTGAAAGTCATATTATATCGCGGCAGCGCTTAGGTTTTTTACGAGAACGTAGAAAAATATGTAGGTATTAAAATAAAAATATCCATACAGACAATATCCGACTGCATATGAGCAATTTTCGAAGTGTAACTTTTACGCTTGATTTTACGATGTTGAATGAACGTTTTCGTCAGAAAGTATGTGTAGAGAAAATAGTAGCTCTTAGATGATTTAAATAAGAATTTGTAGAATAATTCTTCTGAAATCTATTATTTTTCAGAAGCGACTATAATACTTTGGTAAGTACAATGACTCCCATATCATTTAAAAATACTTAAAAATAGAAAGTTGAATTCCGTGATTATGTATAATATGATGTATAGATTATGATTATAAATGAATAAAATAATAATAAAAAAAGTATATAAATTAGTATGAAACATACCTACTAATAGGTAAATAGATAAAAGTGTATGTATACTCTGATTGCGGCGTTCTGTTTGCCGATGACAGAGGTACGCATTTCGTGGCAATATTAACGAATTGAATCGGCGGAAACATGGACGTTAGAGTACATCAGGTTTTCAAGGGCGGATAAGTATTCTTACGACGACATAAATTGGATTTGCCAATATTCACACTCAACTAACAGCATCGAATGCGTATTCTGTTTGGAAAGAGAACTATCGTGGCAAAAAATTGGTACTGATGTATAGATAAGGTGACCATACGTCGCGCTTTCGGCGGGAACAGTCCCGCTTATAAGCACTCTGGCCCGCCGTCCCCAGCGCGCGCCTAAATATCCCGCTTTACAAATAAATAGACCAAACAAATTAATAATAAATCAGCAATTGATAAAAATCATTTTGATTACCAAAACCAATATCAAACCATGTGATGAACAAACAACTTACTAACCTCTCCCATCTTCTTTGGACCTCATACTCCTCACCTCTACCCACCACCTTTCCCAAACCTCTTAAAAAACCAACCCTCTTCCATAAAATAGCAGTTGGCTGGTGTATCTCGTTAGCGCCGGCCATCTGCTATTAAACTCAAACCACTTTCACCTTCGATCCAAACCTACTCAAAAAAAAACATGTGATTAACTATATTCCTTTTTGAACTAGAACTACTAGACATGACAATTTGATACTAATTTGCTACACTGATAAATATATAAAAAACAGTCGAATGTTGATCAATCCTAATTACCCACATATTATTAGCCATGGGCGTGTATATAATAATTCGAGTAAATAATAAAATCACTACCCAAAAAATATTAAGAAACCTTCAAAATGTTCGCGCTCCCTTCGCTAGCGAATTATTATTTAATATTTTTTTGTTGATTTAACCTAGGATTCACAAATACGATCAATAAATCAAATCACTACACAAGAATTTATTTTAAAAAACGGGCTACTAATATTTCATAAAAATACTAATAAAAATTACTGCCTACATTATTGTTTATCTGAGCCATTGGGAGTTCGTCAAAACTAACTAATATCATATTATTACTCAAAACTTCATAGAAATACCAGAAATACTTACATTTTTTGTTGATTAATTAAGGGTGCGACGATTTCTTTTTGCCCCCGGTACGCTCGCGCATTATAGTAATGGATTTTGGTGGATCGCGGCCACCCCCCATGAAAAAGTTATTGCTACACCCATTTTATTAACACATTCGTGTTTTTCAATTTATAGTTGAATAGGTAATAAATGTTTTTACTTAATTCTGCAAACGTCCTGCTTTGACATAAAAATAATATGGTCACGGCATGATATTATATAGTACGTTATAGATTATGTTACTAGTCATATAATACAACAGCAGCGCCCTCAATTTCATGTTAGTGTTCTTTCCAAACAGACTAACAAGTAACAACAGACATACCATTCCGTTATTTATTTAGATACCTACGAATAATAATAATATTATTCGTTATTTAACATAACGTTAATAATAATGATATTATTCGTTATTTAACATAACGTTAATAATAATGATATTATTCGTTATTTAATATAACGTTAATAATAATGATATTATTCGTATTTCGTAGGTATTTAGATAAGAGGAAGATTTCACTTGAAACTCATGCGTCATCCCGATAGACAGATACATTTCTCAAAAAGATAAAAGATATTATTTCAAGATCAAAAAACATTATAAGACTCTTGAATGTCATTGATAAAAATGATAAAATGCTTTACGAAAGCACTTTAAGTCGGATAGGTGTTATTTGTAGCAAGTTTAAACGTATTTAGATAGCATTTTAGAGTTTTAGATTTGAAACCAAAAAAAATTGAAACTATCGTGTGGATTTTGTTATTAGTCAAACAAAACAACAGCAGTGCCGTCAGTTCCAAGTAATTTATCTTTCCAGACAGACTCTAACAAAACAAGTAACAACATACCTATTAGATACCACTCAGTTATTTACCTAGGTATTTAGATAATATTATTATTCGTTACCCACGAATAATAATATTATGTAATCGAATAATATTATTCGTAGATATTTAGATAAGAGGGAGATTCAACTTGAACCTCCTGCGTCATCCCGATAGGATAGATAGGTAGTTAAGATAAAATATATTTCTCGGAAAGATAAACGATATTATTTGGAAGATACCGAAAAACGTTACTTAACTTTAAGCATTGCTTAACACATTTTGTCAACTTCTCGCTAACACGTAATGATACCTACGGAAAGAAGACAGATAATTTAAGACTATGGTTAAAGTTAAGGTCCGGTATAATCGCACAATCATCGATAAGAACCATTTTTAAACCTTCAGTACGTTGAATCTAAACTAGATGTTCAGGTCAAAAAAATACTGTCAGTAGATAAAAACCTTTTCTACTGACATAACCAACTAGAAATTAGAAAAATAATTAGGTTTCTTTAAAATAAAAATACAAATCAATTAGCAAAAAACACGTTTTTATTCGAATGCTCAGCGCAGGGTGCTATTACCGAAACTCTTACTTTTATCCTACATATTTAAAAATGTTTAACATTTGTTATTTTTTTTAGATCGGCGAAATGCATAAAAAGTCGACCGTATTGATGATATCCAAACAGCTGTATATACAGAGTAAGTATTTACCTTTTTTTTGCTGAACATACTAGCAAGCCTAATTTTTGTCTACCTACCTGCCTACAGGTTCTACTAATGTATTATTTCTTTTACAGAAATTCGGACGATGAAACATGCGTAGTTGAACCAGAAACCGAGCAAAACTTCAAAAGTGTAGATTTAAAGAAGAAGAAGAAGAAGAATTATTATGGATTTCTTAATCAAATTAAGAGAAAATAGTGTCACAGTAATCAATTTAACTGTAGAATGTAATGCTTGATATTATTAGTTCGAGAAAAAAGAATTGGATTGGTGTCGAAATGTAACTAAAATGTGAAATGTGTGGGTGTTTTTTTTTTAAATTAATATATACATATATGGTATTATAACGTCTTTCAATGTAGGTATTCCGTTTTATGTCAACTATCAAGTCGATTTTCTCCAGTTAGCTTAAAATGTTACTAGTTTTAAACTTTATGAAATTCTTAATATTCATAGGAACGATCTGATCAAGTACCTATACAAACACCAAATAGTAAAACAAATGAAGTTTCTGTTTTATTTGCATATACTGCTTGTAAGCTGCGCTCTCAGATTGGTAGCTACGCTCCTCTCACTGAGGGGTGAGCGGGTGAAAAACAAATTTGAATTCGTGTTTAGAGCTCGCCTTAAGTAACGTTTTTCGGTAAGGCCTTATATGAATGTCATTGATAAAACAGATATGTGATCTGTTTTATCAATGACATTCTGGAGTATTAAGAAATTATGAATCGAGAATTGAAGTCGAGTAGGTAGGTATTCGCTTCAAAAAGTAGATTAAGATTTTGGCTGTATTTTTTAAAATGTTTATTGTCGCGTAACTAAATAATTTATAAACCTAAAAATATTTTTTTGATTTGAAAGGATAAACTTCCAAATTAGTCGCACGTCAATATCAATAGCTACCGCCACTATAAGAGGCTATAGAAGGTAATATATTTAATGCAAACCCAAAAAAAAAACATTATACCTATACTTTATTTCTTTCCCAGTCGGACAAACCCATCACACATCAAGCTTTAAAGATTATCTTTGTTAAAGATGGCATAGAACACACACTTTTGTGTGTTGGTGTTAGGTTATTTTTAACCTAACACCAACTTAGAAACTTCTTGTCGGTGTAACCCTAGAATACTAATGTAAAATTATAACTGCTTATACTAATGATCGCCTCGGAGGCTACAAGTTAAACAATTGGTTACTGGAAAAATGTTTTTACAATGTATATGAATTATTGAATAAGCACAATATAAATTATCCTACCAACTAGTTATTAAGATTTGACTTGATTGTTTAATTTTGATTGTTTTGACTCACTCTGACTTTGAAAAAAGTTAATTCCACATGCCAACAAATGGCAAAATAGGCCGGACTGAATTCACTTTAAGATTATGCTTGTACCCTATTTTTTGTGGATTAAATTCATTTCATTTCATTTACACGAAATATTCATAGAACCCTTTATTAAAATTTTAAATAAACACAGCCAAATTAACGGGAATCTTCTACCCTTTCAATTAAAAACATAAACTTTTCTGAACTTATCATTAGTTAAGTCTCGGAATAAGGCTTATATCTTATACCTACTAGTTTAACTAAAATTGGTAACACAGACCTTAGGAAAAAGAAAACTTTTCAATAAAATATGGCATTATTAGATCTGTGTTCTCATTAAAACTAAAGTCTACATTATTTTTTCCTTGAGGATAAATACTAATTAGCCCCTTTATTTTTTGTCATATGCGTAGCAATTGATACCAATGCTACAGACAATATTTTTTTTTACATTTTGCGTACACTCATACGCCTTATATCCAGGTCATATTCAAGTGCGTAAGGCATGTAATCAGAGTCATGAGGTTCAACTTCTAAATTATCTTTTATTTTCTTGCTCGAGTCTTCTAATATTATTTATAAAATCTGGTCTGCACTAACATTCTGTAATTCATTCATAAATAAAACAAAATGCATTTATATTATACCTACATATTTTAAGTAAGAATTATAGAAAAATGAAACAAACTTAAAAAATAGGAATAGTAAAAAAATTACCTTTAATAATTCGCCTCCCACGCGACTCGATTGTCACGCGTGGGATTCGCGTGCTTGTCCCTCGCCCCGTCATAGGCTACCCTGAGTTATAGGTACTACGCTACGCTATAGGTACATTCCCAAAATTTCGAATTACCAAGAAAAAACTACTTGCGCGCGGCCTCCCAGGCGATGGTTAGTATTCTAGGGGTAATCAATGCAATAAAATCGTTTTCAGAACCAGTTACCAACCATCACAAAAATACATTTATAAAAACATCTTGTATCCTACCAGACAGGTTTGAATAATCTCACACCAAAACTCAACGATCCAAATCTGACATTGTCTTGGTTCTTAGTTAATTTCCACGCTAAAGATACTATTGTTGGGTCTATACTGTATCCTGCGGCTTCGCCCAAGTGGTGATGATGAATAAAAATAAATATTTGTGGACATTTCACACAACCCCATCTAGCCCAAACTAAGCAAAGCTTGTATTATGGAACTAGATGGCTGATAGAATACATACATACTTATATACTTTTTAGGGTTCCGTACCTCAATAGGAAAAAACGGAACCCTTATAGGATCACTTTGTTGTCCGTCTGTCCGTCTGTCCGGGTGTCAAGACCTTTATTTCGGGAACGCGTGAATGTATCGAGTTAAAATTAAAACCATATACGCAGATTGCTGCAGAAAGAAAAATAAAATTTCTCACTTTTCGAAAAAAAATGTTACAGACGATTATGTCGTAAAAACGCACATTTCGACACTCACGGCGGAATCAAAACCTATGGGGTACTTCCCGTTGACCTAGAACTCTGAAATTTGGCAAGAAGCATTGTGTTAGAGTACACATATAGGAAAAAATCCGAAAACTGGAAATTTTTAATTTAATCACAAAAAAATAGTGTCTATAAGCAAGGAATGAGGGCCCAAATTTTAAAGTGAATTAACCGTATCATGTGGGGTATCATATGAAAGAGCCTCATTAGCATAAGCTAAAACAGGATTTTAACACATTCTTCGCTCCCTGCAGACCTTTCACTGCAGCTGGGAACCAAAACTTTTTAGGCGAATTTTGATTAAATACAGAGTGGCCGCGCAAAGCAACGTTGACAGCCTCAAACGCCGATGGTTTACTGACTACTACAAAATAAACGGGACGCTTGCTCGGATCCGAGTGGGAGGCGCCGCTACTATAGCCCCACTCCACTCGGATCCGAGTGGTGATCAAGGAATGGGTCAAATATTATACGATGTATATTTTTTGGTTTATGAAGGGAAATATAAAAAAAATATATGATTTCCCCCTTTTATTTAGTTTGTACGGAACCCTCGGTGGGCGAGTCTGACTCGCACTTGTCCGTTTTTTTTTTTAATATATACTTATGATACATAGATGATGATGATGTTGTCTAAGTTTGCTCATTACAGCTAAGTATTTCTAGGGCATATTTCATGAGAATCCTTCAGATTTTTCGTATTAACCTAGAAAATTTCTTAATGTTGAAATTACTTACAAACTTACGAATGTAGGAGGTATATTTATATCTATTATGTATACCTTTAAAGGTTTGATGGATTTGAATTAAAGCCAGATTTCGATCTGAAAGAGTACAAAATTCATCTTTATGTTTAGGTATGTATCCGAAGTATGAGACCTCGCAGGTAAATTTTTGTTCTTAACCGACATCAAACAAGGAGGAGGTTACCAAATCGCAGCGTATATCTTCGGGTACTTCGGAGTTTCGCACCGCAAGTGGTTCGAACCGCGGTCCGAATCAGCCAAGAGCTCTTTTTGAATAGGTCATTTCGCACCGCGGTGCGAATCGAACAATATAATTTTGGAATAGGTCGATTCGGACCGCAGTGAGGAATAAAACAGTTCTCTTTTTGGGTGAGTGGGTTCGAGCAGAGAAGATTATGTAGTTTGATTACATACGTAATACCTTACAGTACAACCAGGCACAAAATAACAGGAAAAACAAAATAATTAAAATTATTTTCTTCTTCTCCAGGACAGATAAACGGAAAATTGTGAATAATTAATGCAGTGATATTTAGGTTCTATTTACAAATATTATTAGGTTACAGAGATAATCCTAGCACGGTTTTCAAGCTATTAAGGTAAGGGTAAGGATCTCATAAAACTTGTTTCATAATTTTGTCTGTCTAAATACTATTAAATAAAAGAACTGCATATGTAAGTTGGAATGAATTTCAATTGAGGATTCAACAATAATGAATTGCTACATTTACATTTATATCGGTGTGTCGTATGTAGAGCTTATAGAATTTACAAAATACCTACTCTAGCACACTTCTAACTAGTCACATACTGTTATTACTGGTGTTATGAATAAAGTGTTATCAATAATATGGTGATTAACTGTGATAGTAATAAAAATAAACACTGTGTGAAATTGTTATCAAAGTCTGCCAACCCGCACTTGGCCAGCGTGGCAGACTATGGCCTAACCCTTCTCACAATGAGAAGACGGCCCAGTTTGATTCCAACAGTGGGACAGTTTGTACAAACAGGGCTGATAAAAAAAAATGTTCGGTTCAGATCAGAGGCGGATAGGGCCTAAAGGCCGAAGAGGGCCGGGCCTAGGGCGCCAGATTTTAGGGGCGCCTGGCGATCAATCGCGAAAAAAATACACTGATTGTCCGAAGAACAGTATAATATGTTAATAATTATTATTAACTTCCATTTAGTAATTATATAATATAATAATAAGAACTTAATGTTGCACGCCGGCAATGGGTAAAACTGTTGAAACTGATATTTTTTTTAAACTCTATACACAGTTATAAGCAATAAATTATATTCTATTATATAAAAAACAAAAATACTCTCTCGCTGGCTTGTGGTGTGCAGATGTTTGCAGAGGAGGATTACCCCTGAAGTCAAGCGCAATAGATGGTATTGTGGTATTGTAGCATCCTACATCACATAATAACTGTGCTGAGAAGGGGGCGCTTGATTTTACTCGGCCTAGGGGCGGTTAAGACTGCTAGTAGGTAAGCCAACAGTACTTTTGCCTGAACATTTAGGTTGTTATGTTTCTATTTGCCTGGTTAAGTTGGTTAAGTTTCTGTTTTAATATATTCAGAAACCTTCTAATTTACATAGATTCCAATATAAGATATATCAATTATTATGTGATATTATTTATATTTCTTGTTATTAAACACAAAGTTTCTTATTACAAAGGTTCGGTTCAGACGAGTTGACAAATGAACTTTCGGGATTTTGATAAAGTGTGTTTTTGGATAAAATAATTAGTTTTGAGGGAAATAATATTCGGCATTTCACAATTCCGATTACAAATAGGTATTTACTTGAATTGATATAATTATGATTGTTATGATAGCTGATGAAAGTGAATAGCAATGTTCCGCTTATGACTTGCGTAGTTTATTTCGTGGAAGGAGTTTTATTTATTTTTATTTTCCCTTATTTAATTATTATATTTCATTTGTTTTTTTTGTTATTTTTAGGGTTCCGTACCTCAAAAGGAAAAAAAACGGAACCCTTAAAGGATCACTTTGTTGTCCGTCTGTCAAGACCTTTTATCTCGTGAACGCGTGGAGGTATCGAGTTGAAATTAAAATCATATACGCAGATCTGTAGTTCCTTGCAGCTGAGAAAAAAATCATACTTCTCAGTTATCCTAAATAAAAGTTACAGCCATAAATGTCGCAAAAACCGCATATTTCGACACTCGCAAAGGAATCAAAACCGCAAAGGGTACTTCCCGTTGACCTAGAACTATAAAATTTGGTAAGAAGCATTGTCATAAAGTATACATAAAGGAAAAAATCCGAAAACTGTACATTTTTCATGTAATTACAAAGAATAGGGACTATATGCAAGGAATGAGAGTCCATATTTTTAAGTCAATTACCCGCATCATGTGGGGTATCATATGAAAGTTTCATTAGTACATAATACAACTGGTTTTTATTAATTATTTTTACGTTCTATAATTTTCGGATTATGGCCCAAAATGAAAAAAATAGTAGATTGTTATACAAGGGGCTAAAACGACCCATTGTAACGAGGTAGATTTTTACTCCCGAACTTTAACGACTCGAGGGAGTAAATAGAAACCGAGTTACAATGGGTTTTTAGCGCCGTGTGTTACAATCTACTTTTCACTACGATTGCGAGAAAATAAAATAATCCAATACAATAATTCAAAGTTTATTTTATTAAAAATTAAATGTACAATTTGTACAATTCTGGATATTTAACGAGATGTTTGCAAAGATAATGTAAATATAATCCAAAGAGATTATCTTACTTTTGAATAAAGACTGTTTCGTGTATGTAGGCTCTTTGGTAACAGATAAAAATTTTAAAAAAATGCTTTTTCCCCTAGAGCTTAAAATGCTATTTTTCCCTGCTTTACTACGCTACAATGACGGACTTTTAGAGCAAGAGGAGTGAAAATAAATTAATTTCCCCCTTTTATCAATGACTTGCTTCGCCCGGTAGTTCTTTTATCTAGTTTGTACGGAACCCTCGGTGGGCGAGTCTGACTCGCACTTGTCCGGTTTTATTTATGATACTTAAGTCAAAAGTCAGTGTGTAAAGTATTGTTATAGGTAAAAAAAATGTGGATTATTTTTTTATGTGTGGATTATAATTACTTATGTGGATAATGTTTAGGATGTTAAGGAGAACACAATGTTTATAAGTTGAAATAAGTCACGAAACAATTTTTTGTAGTTTATAACAATATCGTAAAATGTAACTTCTTTAGAGCTAAGGTTATTTGTAAACATGTTTTGGTAATAAATATTTGTGTTTTTTTTTGTATTTGTTTAAGTTACGGGTTTTTATCTGATACTATTTTATGTAAAATGTATTTTAGGGTTGCTGTTTGTGGGAAAAGTTTAATAACTTTTCCCACAAACAGCAACTTGTTACATAAAAATAGCAACAAGTTAGTATAAATAGTAACATCATGAGACAATTTTTTATGAAATATAGATAACATTGAGTCTCTGCTTTTTGTTCGGTTTTTTATCCACCACGAAACGAGGCCCAATTTTTCATGTCTTAACTGTTCGATAGTGAAATAAGCTAGTGAGAATAAAATCATGCAGATCAGATAGGTACACGTTGACCGAAATGAATCCAACCGACAAAAAACCGATACCTAAACTTGCGAGTTAGCGGCGATGTTCCAAGCTTTGGAGCTTAGCTGTTCTAACAGGGGCTCAACTGGCCTTGTGGCTTAGTTGGTAGTACCTCTACTTGCTAAGCTGTAGGTCGTGGGTTCGATCCCCACCCAGGGCAAACATTTGTGTGATGAACATAGATGTGTGTTCTGTGTCTGGGGATTTCTATGTATCATATGTATATATTTACAACAAAAAAAGTATATATGTATTCTATCAGCCATCTAGTTTCCATAGTACAAGCTTTGCTTAGTTTGGGCTAGAGGGTGTTGTGTGAAATGTCCCCAAATATTTATTTATTTATTTTAATGTACTTCTTGACAAGACAGCGGATTCCAATGGCTGGAGCTGGTCTTGACCAATCCATCTCCAAAGTGCGAACTCCATGCACGGCGTAGGTATGTAGTAAATATTATCTCAATGTGCACGACCTAACCTTTACATGTTATTATGATCAGTTCAGAAGTAACGGCACACATTGGAGAGGATACCCACCCAACTTATTGGCATCTCGTTGTTCTCGTGGCAACTTTTTATATTGGAACCAAAATTGAGAATTCCTAAATTCATTTTTTTTTTTCAAACACATGCGTACTTGTATAGTGGTAGGGTTGTACCTACCTTGTACAAACTTCAATACCAAAAAAAACCAAAGCAGGTATAATACTTTAAAAACAAAAATAACTTTTCGATAATACTCAAAGGTTTACCTTGAGCTGTTTATAACAACCCTTTTATGAAAAACATTAAATTTTTTACGTCGTCCAAACAATCTGGTCTCAAAGCACACAACCGGTATTTTTGTATGCAAATTAAGCTATTAGCTATACTTGCATAGTTACATAATTTGACAATATCAACATCCAACACTCTGATAAACTATCCAACAAGACACATCTAGAAAATTGTTGTTGCTAAAATGTTGACGGCCTTACCAATTGCCGCTCACTTGTTACTCATAATAAAGTTTCCTAAAACAGTTGTTTATGTCAACAAAAAGTAGAAGGCTAAATGATATACAAACCTCAAAATTAATTGTGTAGGTACAAGCCTATAATACGAGTACTACTAATAATAATATTTTTTTTACTATTATATAGTTAGTGTTACATATTGTTATTAATTTATAGTACTTTGCATTTATATTATTAGTGTAAAGTGTGATGTGATTTATTAGCATTTCCTATTCCAACTACTACTTAAAATACAGATACTTATTCATTTCATGTACAACAATGTAAAAATTTGCAATACTTTAACATCAACGCTAATGCAAATACTCTTTATCCCAGGTATTAATTAACGCTTATTGTTTCGATGTCGACAACCGCAGCTGGTTACAGGTTTTTCTCGACATTATTTTTGTTTACCCCTCGATAAGATTATTGTAAATTTATAGAAGTTATTCACTTACCAAATAGTTTAATATTTAACTTCATTTTTGTATTTGCACGCAACACGTTAGCACGGTCACTAAAGTCCGTGTCGATACGCGCGTATATCAGCACGGAAGATCGCTTGTTGCGTTCAACGCGCGCGCCTGTCTTTCCGCGACTGCCTGTTTCGGATCCGCAAGGCGATACCGCCGGCGCGGGCGCATCGCTAAGGCCTCGTCTCGCGTGCCACTTTAAAACATCCGATTCCGGCGCTCACTTGGCCGGTATCCACTGGTAACTAGCACCGCCGTCGTCAATCTATTGCTGTTTTGACGCCGCGGATTTCTCAGTATTCGCAGCCAATGACACGGCCGATTGTAAGGAATTCAGACACACCTTCTGTTGCGAAACTGTTCGCATCTAAGGTTGAATGAAGATGAGTTTGAGGATCAATCAATCAATCAATCAATCAATAACACTTTATTGACACCACAAAAAGAGTAAAAAAAATAAAAAAACACTTATAAATCAACACAAAGGGCGGTCTTATCGCTAACAGCAATCTCTTCCAGACAACCTTAGGATGTTAGATATTATATAGTGATTGAGCGGTGGTGTTTGTATAAATACTTTTTTATTTTATTTTTTATTCGAAGATAGGCTTGCGCTTGACCGTCAACTCACCTGATGACTATATTAGTAAATACCTAAGCATACATAAATATTACTAAAAATATACTAAATACAAATATTGTGTTCACGGATACTATAAACATAGTATATGGACTTATATATATAAACTTACATAAATATCATATAGGTACGATAGTAATAATTATGAATGAGCATATATTATTCATATAGTCTAGAGAGATAATGATTCCTGACCAGCTCTAAACAATTCCACGCTCTGCGCACGCCCGATGGCCGCCGGAAGGTCGTTCCAGAGAGCAACAGCACGCACGGAGAACGAAGAACCATAAAACAGGGAGCTTGTGTGAGTTAGTGTTGACAGAGAGAGATTTGTTGAAGACCTAAGGTTATTAGAATGAGTGTCACATACAAAAGTGAAACGAGAGCTTAAGTATGGTGGAGAAGAAGGGTGAAATAGTGAGGATATTATAAAGAAGACCAAGAATGTGGGTATCCCGGCGGAGACGGATAGGGAGCCACTTGAGCTTAGTGCGATACTGAGAGATGTGGTAAAATTTTCTGAGCCCGAAAATAAACCTTATGCAAAAATTCTGAAGGCTCTCAAGCTTATCAAATTGCTCTTGGGTTAGATCAAGGTAACAGGCGTCAGCATAATCAAGAAGAGGTAGGAGGCGAGACTGTGCAAGTGCAACTTTGGTAGCAGTGGGTAAGAAGTTGCGGATTCTTCTCAGTGAAGCTGCTGAGGCAAACAATTTTCACTTGACTGCTTGTAACTGTGGATTCCAAGTCAAGCAGCTATCGAGAATAACACCAAGTTTTTTTACCTGCGTACTGTAGGGGACAAAAACACCGCCAAACATAATTTTAGGCAATAAATTATTATCAATCCCTGAGATCAGTCTGGAGCTACCTATAATTATTGCTTGTGTTTTAGATGGGTTGACCGTGAGTACGTAAGACTTACCTACTCCAGGATTCAATGCATCGGAGATTATCGTTAACAGAGTTAACAGCCTCATCAAGGGGGGCTTGAGAATAGATTTGGAGATCATCAGCATAGAGGTGGTAGGAAGAAGTAATATGAGCAGTAATAGCATTAATGAAGATTGCAAAAGAAGAGAATTTTTCATGTCAACCGCTATAATTAGAAATTTAAGACTTAATTACTTTTAGTTTGTGGTAGTAGTATGTTTGTGGCCAAGTAGTTAAGTTAGATTAATAGTGGTAAGTAAGGAAACCTACGGTTACATACGAGTTCTCAAACGTGCCTGCGGCCCTTAGCAAAATGTAGCCTTTTCAGTGAGTATGCCGCCACTCAAGCAGGCTTCCAAATAAATAATCACCCTGTTAATAACAATAAAAGAGATACAAAAGGAAAGGTTCTTTGAGGCGGATGAAGTTTAGCTATGTTACATTACTTTACGATCCCCACCCAGGGCAAACATTTGTGTGATGAGCAATGGTTGTTTGTTCTGTGTCTGGGTGTTTCTATGTATCATAAGTATGTATTTACAAAAAAAAAAAAAGTACATTTATGTATTCTATCAACCATCTAGTGCTAGATGACGTTGTGTGAAATGTCCTCCAATATTTATTTATTTATTTATTACAGCCATGCAAGTATCTTCTACTTAACACATATTATTTGCCTTTTGTTTCAGTAGAATATAAGTCCTTTCATATCAGTTAGTCATTAACAATAAAGAGTTTATGTATGTACGTGTCTCGCTATCTATATCCTACAAGTACTCGTTTAAAAAAACTATAAAAACCGACTTCAAAATACGCAATTCGTTTTCTTGAATGACATATTTTTCCAGTTATTTTGTTATAAAAAACAAAATACTAAACCGATTCCTAAATTGAAAAATGGTTTTCGCACACTCCCAATGTGTTTTACTACATATCCAACGATACCCTACACGATGGGGTAGACGAGAAAAAAATAATTCATCCCCACTTTACATGTTGTAGGGGAGTAGGTACACCAAAAAAGTGTTTTTTCAAGATTTTATGTATTTTACAACTTTTTCGGTGATGCGTGTTCATACCAAATTACATATGTCTTAGTACTGTCCTTTGATTCAAAACCCTCTTTCCAAAAAAAAAAAATGTACTGTCCTTTGTAGCCACAGGACAGACAGAATGGGACATCACAGAGCGTAGACCCCATTCTGGCCAGTTCGTAATCAAATTTAAAAACTTTATAAAAATAAAATCTATAGATATAGGTATATTAAATATTTTTTTTTTTTTCATTTTCTGTTCATTTTGGCGACGGAGTTTTGAAAAAAAAACACATAATTCGGAAACCCTGAACCAATATAAAATATATTGAAGAAAAACTTATTTCACATATTTTTACTTATAGACGAAATCATATCTCACTTCACCCACTCAGTGATTTCAATTATGTTTAAAAATGTTGGGTTGTGCGAGATATAGAGATAGCTGCACGCTCTGATTAGTTTCAACGGTTGTGGTCGACACCTAGATGCAGAGGATATCCAGCAGTAAAGGGCACAGCCTGAATAAATAGAAGTAAGTAGTAGTGCAATGCGTTTAACCACAGCTCACTACACATTATTGATAAAGAAAATAAGTCAGATACTAAAAGAAAACTATATTTTTTTGACATAATAGTGCTTGTTTATGTATTAATAAAGTTCCATCAAAATCATTAACAAAACAATTACACGACATATCTACATAAACATGACTAGTAACATACTAAATTATCTACTTAAATAAATAATAAGTACAATATACATACATGCGACAATTTAAAAATTGCACTCGTGAGCTACCTTCTTTGTCTCATAATCCAATGACGGGCTGGGGCTCAACCATGATTCCTTATTTAAAGTTACCTCTCTTTCACTAGAGCAGCCAACCCGTTGTACACCGTTGTACCGTTGTACTTGGAGTTTTGGCGGGAACGTCATCGAAATACGTTGTTGTTTTGTTTTATTTTACTAAACGTGTTAGTTTGAATATTAATGCGACAAAAATGGTGTTGTTTTATTCATTATGTGTTCGATCAAATGCGTGAGTGTGGGCAAGTGAAATAAACCAGTAAGACGTGTCATTTTTCGTTGTCGGCAAAACTCCCATAGAAGGTTCCAGTAAAGTCGCCATCACTTTACTGAAGCAGGACTCGAATTTGAAAATTACTGTATACGTGACTTAGATTGTGACTTGAACATTTATAACTGGTTTTATTCAAGAAACTTGCAAGCATGATAACAATGTTTTTCTGTATATATTCACAATTCCAACATTCCAAATTTATTCCAAATTCCGTGACAAACCCGCTAAAGAACAATTTTTTCGTCAGTTTTTTAATACGACAAAAGAAGCTTGCTCTTTTTTGTATCAATGCAACCCTATAATATGTTAGTGTAAATTTCGTTTTATTTTTAATTTACATATCTCATCTCATATTTCATCACATGTATGGTAGAGACTAACGGGAAGTCTTTTTCGAAATTACGATTGAATATAAGGGTTATAAAATTTATGTCAAAAATGTCCATGGCAGAAAAATTAGGTATAACAATTGAAATAATGAATGTGCCCAAGCACGGTAAAATACACTTTTTTTTATTGCATTACTCATTGCATTACTTACTGAAAATAAGAATACCAAAAAAAACTAGGTAAGTTTTTTCTAACTAACAAAAATGTTCTAGTTTTTAAAAGGAACAACGTAACGGTGACTTTATCGCGGGGTACATTCGAGATTATTATACCTTTAAATCTTGTCCTGAAAACAGTTATACTAACCTATGAAACCCAAAAAAATGTCAAACTGGTAAATCATATTATTTTTTAACTAGCTCAAATAGTATCTAAAAGAGAGAAAAAATCGTCGCTAAATTCGAGTCCTAACCAATATTATATTCCTTAGACATTTAGACCCGACCAAACGCGAGTATTGGACCACCTCGTCATCATTTCTCACATTCGCTTTTCTCTTGTACGTTTTGTAAGGCATAATATTTTCTCTGACCCAACAAGGAATATAGTTGATTTCTTTGTCTTTAGGGAAGTTTTCGTCAACGCTATCGATGTTAGTGTCTAGTCTAGAATACGGGGATGCTTCTAGCTTTTGTATGCTGTCTTTTATAGAGAACCATTTGTAGGTTTCAGGGCAGAGTAGGTCGGAAGGTGCGTAGTTTCCTTTGTAACGCATTTTCCTGCAGGAGTGGATATAGTAGCCCATGTAGTAATATTTGAGATCGGGGCATTGGGCGTGAAGGCGGCGCGTGAACTCTATCTCTCTGGAAATAAGAACGAATTTATTTTTAGCATGTTAAATTAACCAAAAAAAAAATTGTTGGTATATTTTGTCAGCTATCTAAGTCCTCCATAGTACAAGTTTTGCTAGTTAGAGGCTAGATGAATAAGAATAAAAATAAGAAAATATTTATTGCTTAACTGTGTATACAAAGATGTTAAAAAAATAAATGACGCTGTGTGAAAAATTACCAACAAATATACGAATTGTAATGTCGTTTTAGGTCAATAAAATTTACTAAAATTTACTAATACTAAAATTGTTCAAAGTATTACCTATATTATACCTTAGATACTTGTTCAAAATATTTTCTTTTAAGCGGACATTAAAATTATACATAAGGTCTTCCTAGTACGGGGTTCAATGTTTGTAATTTACGCAAATAAATCAATATTGGTAGACAATTCACACAACACCATCTAGCCCAAATTAAGCAAAGCTTGTACTATGGAACTAGATGGCTGATAGAATATATACGTATATTTTTTTTTTTGGAAATGCATACACCCAGACACAGAACAAACATCCATGTTTTTCTTAAATGTGGATCGAACCCACGACCAGTTAGTAGTATGTCTGCCTGCTAACATACTACTAACTGAGCTACAAAGCCAGTCTTGTCGGTACTTTTTTTTATTAATTTTTTTTATACAAGATCGATCTAAGATTGACCACCAACTCGCCTGATGTTAAGCGACGGTGTGGCCGAGGATGGAGCTCGTCGATCTAGAAGATATCTATTCACTCTAGCCTTGTAAATTCCAAGATTGTAGGTCTCAGGAAACAGAGATGGCGACAAAGAACTCCATTCTTACAATACTACTTACTTACAATGGTTTGTTTATAAAGATATTTGTATTTTTATAATTCATATTAAAAGCTTGGACAAAAATTCTTTAATACATGCGTAATATGTAGATCAAGAATATGCATAGGATACCTGAGTGCTCCGTAAGTGCCAAGGTTCATGTGCATGTAGAGAGGGTCGTAGAAGAAGTAGACAGAGGAGACACACTTGGGCAGGATATCGATGACGCCGACAGCAATCAGCCTGCCGGCCACGCGGTACTGCTGGTGGAAGGAGCCGTACCCGCACGGGGGACCCTCTGCCGTGTGCTCCTCCTGACTCGATACAATTACACTTGGTATAGGCTGAGTCCAGACGAGCACTTTTCAACTGACTTCAAAAAAGGAGGAGGTTCAACTGTTTTTTATGTTTGTTGCCTCAGAACTTTCGACTGGGTGATCCGATTTTAATGTTTTTTTTATTTGAAAGCTGGTGCTTCCCGTGTGTTCCCATTTTAATTTGGTCCAGTTCTGACAATGGCATCTGCAAATGACAGGGCAAGCGCGAGGAGTGGGTCAGAAACCCGAAATTGGCAGGAGACGAAGAGTAACCCTTCTGTATGTAATATTATTAATGTTTTCTGTGCTTTAACCACAAAACAAAAATACCATGATCATTATAAGTTATGATGGTTTATGCTTTATTTGGTCGTAGGTCACTTCCGTGACGGTGCACGTAGGTTCGAATCTCAACAATAAACTTACGCTTTTATAAAGAAAAATATCGTGAAGAAACTAAAGCATGGTAGCGTGTTACTTTCTAGCGCCGAAATTGTGCAATTGTGACAAATCGCTAACAAAACGCAGAAGTCTACTACATAGAAATAAACCAACAATTTGTCACAATAGTCACTAAATCGTATCCACGAGTAGCGAACAAGTGATAGCAATCAATAGCAGCCTTGAGGCCTTGGCTAGCCACTACCCTCACATTGAAAAAAATCTGCTGTCAAGCATATCACAGGTGTTCCAACTGCCTCACTTCAGAACCCATTTCCATTCTAGGTTATCTGGGCTTACTATGCCAAGCTGTCACTTTATATATATAGTAAAATACGGGGACAGGACGTGACGCCCGACAGATATGAAACAAAATGTCAAAAATAAAAAATGCGTGCAGAAGCAGCAAACACGTCAAGTATACTATACTTAAATAGATAGGCATATGCAGTATACAACGCAGTAAGGATGTGTATAGTATACACATGCATGCACAAGGGAGTCAAGAGCAGTAACGTAGTGGGGTCGTGACAGCATGAAAGAAAGTCACGCCATTTCCCGTCACGGCACAAGAGTTGGTATTAATGTTAATATATGTTTCAAATCAAAAAATTATCGCACTTACCAATAGTGGACTAGATACTAAGAAGTCTTGGAACTTGGACATAGTGCACTTGGACGGTTTGTCGTTGTGTATCGTGGTCTGATATTTGACATACACCTGGTGTGTTTCAGCGGCGTTCGATAAGTACTCGACACTCGGGGGGTTGGTGCGGACCAGCTTTACCTGGAAAAACAACGCGTATTACTATAGCAATAAAATCTGTTTGTTTTTTTTTTTGTCTGTATCTCAGACTGACAAGTGCAGCGCATTGGCTCGCTTTATTCATTGTTTATTTGCATAAAAAAAAGAAATTATACATAGTTCAGCTCGGGAAACTCAAAGGCATCTTAATGTCCAATATACCTCAGTGCCTCCAGTCGAAAGTTTACGACCAGTGCGCAGTGTGTGTTACCTACCAATTCTTCTTATTTTTTGTATTGGACCCCGCGATTAGCGATTTGCCAGTGTCAAGTATTGATATATTTTCAAGTTTCTTGAATAATACAAGTTATAATAGTGTTCTAGTCACAGTCTAAGTCACGTGAACAGTCATTTTCAAATTTAAGTCTTGCCCCAGTAAAGTGATGGCGACTTTACTAGAAGCTTCTATGGAGTTTTACCGACAACGTAAAATCACACGTTTCACTACTTTATTTCACTTGACCACACTCACGCACTTTATCGAACACTTAATGAATAAAACACCACCATTTTTATAGCATTAATGTTCAAAATAACACAAGTTTAGGAAATAAAACAATGCAACAACACGTTACTAAGACGTTCCCGCCAAAATTGTACCTACCAATTATGAAGTATGGCACTGAAACGTGATCACTCACTCATCATAATGAAGCTTAAAGTCACACAACGAATTATGGTGTAAGATCTCTCTGCGAGATCGAGTCACAATAATCGATCAGATTAGCAAATTGAAGTGACAGTGGGCAGGGCACATTGCATGTAGAACTGATGGAGAGCTCATACAAGTAGCAAGAAGTTGCTGGAGGCTGCTTCCAATCGGTTTTTTGTAACCGGAAATCCATGGGGAAAGCCTATGTCCAGCTGTGGACTTCTTATGTCCGAGATGACGATGATAATAATGACATAGATCAATAAAAAACATTCAAATAGCATTTCAGAAGTCATGGCGTAAGTAAGACAAAATGATGGATTAAGTCCGTTTAATACAATGACTTCAAAGCAAAAACTTCAAACAATAGATGATAAAAAAACGTGACATTTACCTCTAACTTTTGTTTAAACTCATCGGGCAGTTCATTTATAAAGTCTTCAAGTTGTTTTTCTTTGTTTTTACTGTTGTTTTGTAGTGTGGTAACGTCAATGCCCTTCTCTTTTAATTTTTCTAGTTTCCTTTCTTTACGGAGTTGTTTAGCTTTCTTGCATGGAGCTTTGTTTGGGTCAGGGCCTGCGTCTATTGATGGAAATTATTAATGGAATTTAATGCTTTTACATTCTACATCTACAAATCAAATTCCCTACACGCGCCAATATAACGCACTTGACACATTGGCGCGTGTAGGGAATTTGATTTGTTTCCTTCTATTTGAGATATCAAAATTGGAAAAGCAGTTCAGGTTACAGAGAACAATCCTAAATAATTATAGTGTACAAAACTGAAAAAACCGACTTCAAAACACGCAATACAATACGCGACTTGCTATTAACTTTTCTACAGGCACTTGGATGATATTTTACCAGTTATTTTGTTATAAAAACCAAAGTACTGCATCGATTTTGATAAAATTTATATGAGACCACCTCTGAAGTACAACCTACCAAGGTTGGTACCTACCAAGTACAAAAAGAATCATCAACATAAATGCACAATTGGCTGAGTAAAATTGGTGAACAAACATACATAAAAAACATAGACTGAATTAATAACATACTTTTTTTGGGAGTCAGTTAAAAATACATAATTACTATAATATGCCCAAAAAACACAGACCTTTTTGCAAGTCTGATAAAAAAGCATCTATCGTTCTATTCGTTTCAACTATCGTTAAGTGAATCTCAAAGATTCTGAACCGCAATAATTGTTAGTACATAACGCATTTTTCCAAACAACAGAAACCTATTTATTTGAGTGTACATATTTAATTGAGCATACAAAATAAAACTGATGAAAATAATTTTAATAAATACCAATGACATACTTACCCTTTTTAGTTATTTTTGAAGTGATCAGTTGTGAAGCTGAGTTCTTTTCTGCTTCTGTTCCAACTGAAACATATAGTTACCAATAATTAGTTTAGGTGTAAAAATTACACAAAATGACAAGTTTTTAGACAAGTATACATAAAATATAGTTTTAAGGTAGATTTTATTAATCCAAAGAAAACCTGCTATGACTGATAATGAGCTCAATCTCATGTCAATATTTTGGCTATGTGGTTTCATCAATATAAGCTTTATTCGATTCAATTCAAATCTTTATTTCGTCCATAAACACTGTTACAGTCTGCTTGGATGCATCAATCAAATATAATATTAGTTGAATCAATTTTGAGGTACGGGATTATTTTTTGGGGAAATTCAACAAATAAAATTATTATTTTTTAAAGGCAGAAACGCTGTATTCGTTCAATGTTTAAACTCAAAAAAAGAGATAGTTGTAAGCCCTATTTTTTAAAGTATAAAATTCTTACACTTCCGTGTTTATACATTTTAGAAACGGCCCTATTTGTAAAAACAAACCGGGAGCGATTCCCCACACTATCTGATACTACTGTAAGAAATAGGCGCGACCAAGACAAACGGCGCGTACATGAAGGAAAGACAGCACTGATGCAAAATAGCATCGTATGTATGGGTCCTAAAATCTACAATAAGATTCCTAAGTCAATAAGAGACCAGAATAGTAATTTATTTAGAAAAAAGTTGAAGGCATTGTTATTGCAGAAGTGTTATTATTCTATCAATGATTTTTTAAATGACAAATTTTAATTTTATTTGACATTATGTGTATCTTTTATTGCTTCTGCTTTGTCATATTATAGATATTTTTGGTTTGTGTATTAATCTAATAACAAATAATAATTATTATTATTTTATAATTTTTCGCATGTGCATGATGCTGTTTACCTGACATTTGTACGCCTAATCGGCACAACATGATTTTAAGCGACTAAATTTAGTGTAACATCTTTTATGCACTTGTTGTATAAAATTCTCGTGTTGTATGCAAATAAATTATCTTTATCTTTATCTTTATAATATAAAAATAATCATAACAAATCTACAAATGTAATATAAATGAAACGTAGTAAGTAGTAAAAGTAGTATTACAATCTTACATAAGTATTAAAATACATTTTTTTTTTGTTGTATGCAAACCAGAATGTTCCAGTGCCAACTTTATGACTCTATCATCTAGCTCCAAGGTATCATAATATTGCATTGCTATTGCTATTGATTACTTTACATATGTATATAATAATAAATAAATATGTATACTACACGATCACAATAATGACACAGTGTGATTGGGTCAGCAGAAATTGTTCCAATATCATTCCTAAAATCATGATTGGGAACCAATTTTGATGAAAATATTTTATTCAGTATTGCAAAGGTGATCTCTTAAAACTTTCACTAGCCTTGATTCAGAAATGTTTTTATCAGCTCCAAATAAATGGATATTTTAGTGTTTGAAGTAGGTTTAATGAACATTATTACATTATTGTTATGTTACATTTTTTATAGTAAAATTGCTTACTATTATTATTAGCCTTAGCTTTACCTTAGCCTTGTGAAACATGTAGTTTCTGCAGGTAAGAGAAGCACTATAAACCTTAACGTTACTTATCAAACAAGCTGATGAAGAAGTCAAGCGCAATCCATTCACTAACCAAAAAAATCCTATTTAGCATGCTTCTACATAGGATTTTTTTATATGATTGTAATCACATTAATTTAAGAAACACAATCACTGACTCTCCCATAATTTTCACTATGCTCCATTATTATCATCATCATCTCTGCCATAGGAAGTCTACTGCTGAACATAGGCCTCCCCCAGGGATTTCCAAAAAGACTAGTTGGCGCCTTATTCATACATTGGGTAACGTATTCAAATTAGCTTCGAATCTATTATATTTTACATAGATGCCATGAATCATTTAAGTGTTACCTTCATCACCTACTTCGTCAATACCCTGCTGTTCAGCAGACATCACTTGAGTAACATTAATATCCTGCGGCACCATGGTAGACTCCACAAACTCCTCTGCCCCTTCGTTGAAACCCTCCATGATGTCTGCAGACTCATTACTACAAGTGGACATCTTCCTTTCATCTTGAGGTTTGGATGGGTCAGCACTAGATAAGTACTTGTTCACTCTCTTCAGTATTTTCTTTTGAGACTTTGTTGCCTTGAATTCAAGTGCTCTGCACCTGTAAGTTATATTTTGTTAATAAACTGTACAAAGAGCATAAATGATTTTGACATACATATCTGTTACTTTCAACCTAATTAAGCTGCTCAACAGAATTTTTAAATGTCATTAAACATATCTCTGGTACCAAGTCATATTGTAAAAAATCAAAAACCAATTACAAAACAGTTTGTAATTAGATTTTGATTTTCTACAATATGACTGGGTTAACTCCTAATCTTGTATTAAACCAACACAACCATATTTGAGGCATTTGGTGTCGAGACTGGGTC
Organism: Lycia hirtaria; assembly: GCA_947563715.1. NCBI lineage: Eukaryota > Metazoa > Arthropoda > Insecta > Lepidoptera > Geometridae > Lycia > Lycia hirtaria. The sequence continues at coordinate 9,552,563 of OX387377.1, read as the reverse complement.
TGTGGGGACGGGAGGCTCATCTTCTCAGTTTGAAAAATTTGCTGAGCGCCTGATAAATGTGTCACATGACCAAAATGCTGGTGCATATCTGGCCCAACTGTAGACTTCTATAGACACCCCAAGTGTATGTTCCTAGCATCTCAACAATAAGATGAAATCACACAGTTGACACCCTAAAATTTATTTAATTTCAGGTGATATATACTTTCGATTAGATATTTTGTCAACTAGTTACTAGCATGCAAGCACGTAGATGCAGCATCAGAATTTACTGATTCTTCAACTTTGCCATTGCCTTCTTATTCTCCAGCTCCTATTCTTAGCTCCAATCTTGGATCACACCTTCACATAAAATCAGATGAGTTGTGGTCAAATGCCTAGCTTTCCATTCATATTTATCATATCGAAGTGAATTTTAAATATCTTCTATCCCAATAATTCAGTAACAGTAACATAAAGAGTTTAATAGCAGCACTTATTGCAAATGTATTTTAATGCAATTTTAGGTGATCATTTTATCTCTGTAATCTTTTGACCTGTTATTTTTATCCAAATCGCTTGAAACTTTAGCTTAGTGCATAAAAACTTAATTTGAAAAGATAGTACTAATTTTTGCAAAATAAATAAAACTAAATAAACAGGTGATACCCATGGTTCACTTTCGATATCATATTACCTATTAATAAACACTGTTCTGATGCAAGATAAGAACTTTCAAAACAAAGTAAAGTTGAAATTAAAATCACAATAATAATTTAACTGTAACTAAATCTGCATACCAAGAAAGTATAAACAAACCTTATTGTATACATGGGGCAGCAAGTCACATCCATAGTAGGTTTGTAGCAATATTTTCCTGATCTACGCCATCCTCTGTCAATCAGATCCTGGTAATCACTTACAGTCAATGAATGCGCCCACATTCCTGTGAATTTGACCCAAGTTATCCTGTTTTCCATCTACTATGGTTAACGTTTTCCATTTTCCAATGGCTTAGAACAAAAATTATAACCCATTTGGCTCCAATGATAAAAATGTTCTCTCTCTTCCCACCTATAGTAGAGTTCTGTATCCTAGTTAAATAATTTTTGGAGCATGGAATTAAAACCTTTAATATTACGAGTACTTATATTTTTTTAATTCTTAAAAGTACTTGTCTTGTTTTCTTTTATTAATTAGTTTTAGTATACTTAATTTATCTTGTCTCTTATGATAACTGAATAAGAAAAAACACGTAATTTTACTCACCATGGCTAAAATTGGTATCGGAACTCCCACAATAGCCACACCTGTAGCTCTCATGTTCTGCACAGTATTCTACGATACTACGGGGCATCTTCAATTTTATTCACAAATTTAACTAGAATATCAATAAACCTCTGCAGCTTTTCTCTAAAAATATGAAATTGTAATATAGAAAATAAATTCATCCAATCAATTCAAAATCTGAATCGTTCCAAATTCTGCTAAAAGCGCACCACACCAAAATGACCGACAACTAATTTAACATTTCTGACTCAAGGAAGTTTAACAAACGACTGTATAAATCATCGTTATTGATCTTGAATTTGATAGACAGCTTTTATCAGTATGTATGAATTTATTGCATACAGTGGGCGTTAGGTTGTGAATGAAATCCAACGACCGAACACAAAACAATAATGGAACACGTATTCGACCGAATGATTTGACGCTGATGAGTGTGTGGTATACATAGAAACCTATTAGTATAAATCGGAATACTTAACGTCTAAGAAATACATTGTCAACGCCAAAATAACGATGTGACAACTTGCTTTATTTTTCTTTAATTTTAGATTTGGCTACACATACGAGTACATGATGTATTTACCATCTCCTATTTTTTCTTCAATACAATCTTGTACTGTTTACTTCTACTATCCATTTTTCAGGTTCATCGAGATAAAATTAGGTACTTACATGCGGGATAATCTGTAGGCTATCACAATTTACGGCAGTGTCACGTGCTGGACCAATTTAGGTTTGTTATGTTTGTTGTCGGAACATTTAAGTTTGTGAAATTCTAATAATTGCACTATCTTCTTCAACTTCCGTAATATTTGACATCCTAGTATCTATCTGATTATTATTAAATAGTTTCCGAGGTCGCGGCCTAAAATATTTTTTTTTTTGACAATTATATAGGTATGTATGTAACAAAGTGTGGTCAAATACGTACTTACTCTATTTTACTGCAAGAGAAGGAAAATTTTACCTTACTCTCCTATAATTCCATGGTTGCACTTGAGACTCTCCCCATATCAGGAATATGAATCCACATAGAAATAAAACAGTAGCGTGAAAACACCAAATATGTTTCCATACTACAGGTGATGGCGTATTCTGGAATGTAATGGTGAGGTGTGGTCGAAGACGGTATCGGCCTTGAGCATGTTTTCAATAAAATTGCCAGATACCTAGATATGCAGTGATTAATAGTAAAATATTAATATCTTATAGCTAGGCACGGACCAATATCAGATGATAGATAGCTGAGCACCTGGAGACGGACATGCGTACTCTACTATATATTATTATTTCATCATCATCATAGAGATATCTATGATCATCATCGACATTATTCATCAGAGCGCGGGTGAATATGTGAACCCGACGAAACACCTGACTATAGGGATCAGTTATTTTAATTATCACTATTATAGGTAGGTATTTATAGTATATGATTCCCTTAACTGAGACGAATCTCATGACAGCATCGGCATTACCGAAAAACATTATTTTAAGCTTAACATATTATGCCAACTTCTCGGTGATACGTAATGACTAGAGGCCGGATTATAAGCAACATAAAAAGATTGAAATATGTATGCAAATATGCATGAAAAATGGGTAAAATATGCATGAAAATTGTTAAAATATGCAACTTCATCATTCAAAATTCATCATTTATGAATTTTAGAAAAGTAAAAAAGGGAAAAAGTGCCATATTTTTTTATTTAAGTATTTTTTACTTTTAAATCAACATTAAGTTAGTAAATTACCTATTCGTTCAAAAAAATATTATTACTCAGTACAATTAAACGAACAATTATTTAACATTTTTTAATGTAGGTATAAAGAGACAATTTTGGTAAAACATAATTTTACACTTGTAGGGTAACTACCGAAAAATGTAGTAAATATAGCAAAAATATGCATTATCACTAAATTTGAGACAAAATATGCAATGATTGCTGAAAATGTGGTAAATATGCAAATAGATATGAAAATATGCAAATGCATATAATCCGGTCTCTAGTAATGACACTTGCGGAAAGAAGACAAGATCGTTAAAGTTAAGTAACGTTTTTCGGTAAGGCCGCTGCGCCGGTCGGATATGTAGGTACATCGTACATCAAACGATTTAAGCTGTAGAAAGCGTGCCAACTCTCGAAAAACTAATTTGTCCTTTGGCAGTCGGACAAACAGAAACTTACTTTATAAGCTTGTGTGACATGTCCGACACTTAAAGACACTAGAATTCCAGCCGTGTTGCCGATTATCTTGATAACTGTGTAAATGGAGTTCACAAATGTCGGTGTCAGTTCCTAAAATTATACGGAATAAAGTTGAGCGCAGCGAGAAAAATATGTCTGTAGAATAAAGTATAAGTAAACCCAAAAGTGCCTGACTCAATCATATTAGCAATAAACTAATCAAGATGCAAACAAAGTTGTAAATAATATTAAGTAAATTATAGCTACGAGGAAGGAAGGAAAATATATTTGTAAAGAAAGGGCTAATTGTTTGGAGGTAGATATACAGGAGAAGGTAGCAGTATCTCCATTTCCTTTAGAATTGTTTCACGACTCTGCGGCTGAATATATTACGATGATACAAATATCATCTATATTCTACCGTCGTGAACGAATGATTCCTATCAATCCATTTTTGTTCCTTTTTTGAATTTAGCGATTTAAGAATTTTATATAATTTATGTGGTGTCTTCAGATCTGACCACAATATATACATACTTATACTAAAATACGTAGTTAACTCACGTAACACAAGTCCAAAGTCATATCCATCCCGGCAGCAGTGAGGGTGACAGCGATAGTCAACAGCACAGGCCCGGGCACAAGTCCCGGAACAAGCCAACAAGATGCCACTATCAACCCAGGTATAACGTGAGCTGCAAGTACTTCCTTTTTATCGCCATAAACTAGCGTGTAATATATTTATTGTACTAGACTGAAAAGTTGCATTTTACCGTCGAGTGTCTGACAGTTGAATCCTGAGTGTAGCGATGGATTCAAAAAGACATGAGACAAAATAACTTTACAGCCGAATGCAATGCAAAGTTTTACATCTTAACATAGCGAGGAATTGTTTTAGTTCACCTATTTTCTCTAGTAGAAAGATCTGTTAGTAAGATAGGCCATGTGTGCCGGTTACTGCCATATGGTCAAACGAGCCAGTAACAAATTTCGTCAGTCATTTCCTCCCGGACGATAACTCTTGAGTTGTTTTTTAACGTCAGCTGCGGTTCTGTGGTGGATTGAGCAGCAGTAGCCTCCCTAACTCGTAAAATAAATGTTTAGTCATTTCCTCTCGACTGAAAGTTGGTTCCGTAGAGACAACTTGTCGGAATCGGGTCGGACTCTATCTCCATCATTCTCCATTAGTCTGTATGGAATTTACAGTGATGGAGATACTTTCCGACCCGATTCCGAATCCGACAAGTTGTGAATAGGGTACAGATTAGGTATAGGTAACATAATATCTCAAGGAAAAAAAAAACCGTCAGCCGGCTATAGAGTGGTGAATTAGACATTACCTGCCCCCGTATTCTGAACCCATTCGGTTTCGGAATCGATTCGATTTGTATATCTCCGTCTCTGTCATTCTCTATGGAAATGACAGAGACGGAGATATACAAATCGAATCGATTACGAAACCGAATGGGTTCAGAATACGGGGGCTGGTCACTGAATATGTATTTTTTTCAGTAATTTCCTCTCACATGAAAATGTGTCAGTTACAGTTTATGTGCTAATTACCAATGGCTATTGAGAATAAATAAAACCGTTAGCTGGCTCCGTAGAAAGATCGCCAGCTGAGACTCTGAATGACGTAACGCAAAAGCTAGAAGGGAGCTTCTATCACCTGGGGCAATTCAGTTATTCAAAACCGATCCATAGCTGAACCTTGTTCAAAGCTTTTCCTGGGGAGCAATTCAGTTATTCAAAACCGATCCGTAACTGAACCTTGTGCGAAGCATTTCCTGTCGGCTGCTATCTTTTTTTGATTTAGTAACGAGCGAAGGACGTGTTACGTTTCATCAAATGTGTCAATTGTATGACATAAAAGTGACTGAATCAAAAAAACTATGGTGGCCGACGGGAAACGCTCCACGGTTCGGCTATGGAGCGGTCTTGAATAACTGAATTGGGCCTCTGTTTAAATGCACCAGCTGACGAGTTTACGTTCGGGATCGCTAGCTGATTTTTAGGGTTTTTGGTATTATGTTAGTTATAATCTGAAACAACTTTTAATCGTAAGGAAATGACTGAATTTTTTTTTCTACGATTTTGAGAGGCTGATGCTGCACCACCCACTCTCGGAGCCACAGATGACTTTCATGAGACCTCATGATACAACTCTTTTAAGCATTACTTATACGAGTTATCATCTGGAAAGAAATTGGTCATGAAAATCTGATAGTCCTGTTTTATCTGATCTGCTAATGTTGTACCGATTTCGTTTTCTTTTTAACCGACTTAAAAAAATATCATAGAGAATCTTGCTCTTAGCTCTCCCCACACTAAGATCAAATTTTTTTCCGCTGTGTTCGGGGTAGAAAATTGTTTTCTCCTTTTGTATACATAAGTGCGCTGTAAACGGATTTCATCGCGTCTTGCTATCGCACTTGTGTAACTTTTTAACTCTTTTAAGGGCTATCATGGCCTCAGTTATGGCCTTCTAGCAGGGTTTTTTTATTACTTTAAAATATTTCAATATAACTAGTATAATTACCTAACAATATGCACCCAGCTGTCAAAATATAAATCGCCATGAAAACAGCTGTTTTCACAATAATTCATGTTATGATTATAATTTGGAACCTAAATATCCTCATTGCTAAATTATTAAAATAATCCAGTTAAAATAAGAATAATCGATTATTATTACGGTGAAAATTTGTACAGATATACCTGTAGAACTGAAGACGGGCATATGATAGTAAATAAGCTATTGCAACTGGGAACTACAGAACAGCTGTATTTTCGCGATTTTGGGATTGGTCCCACAGTAAAAGTACTTCATATGAGTGACAGTAACGTACAATGATAATAAAACCCATTTGTAACCGACTTGCAAAAAGAAAGAAGTTATATTATATTATTAATTCGACTGTATGTTTTCTTTGTGTGTTTGTTCAGCGATTACTCCACGAATGATAAATTGTTTTTATGATTATTTTTGTTTGATAGGTTGGTTCAGAGGTTCAGAGGTGGTCCCATATCAATTTTATCAAAATCAGTTCAGTACTTTGTTTTTTATAACAAAATAGCTGCAGAAATATTATCCATGTAAACGAATTGCGTATCTTGAAGTCGTTTTTTTTCAGTTTTTTAAACTATAATTATTTCAATTGCGATTCTTGGTCCTAACCACAGTATCATTAATATAATAATAATAACTTTGAGGTAAATAAAGAAAGTTAATTAGATGTTTTAATCTAGTGGTATTATTCTCTAACACATTCCTTCTAGAATAAAAAGTTGTTAAGACAGGTTTTTTATGGAACTAACAACTAAATTATCAATTTAGAGTTCTAAAAAGATACGCTATGCCACTACTGCCTCTATGCCATATTAAACATAAACTTAAGTAGGTGTAGAAAAAAAAAAGACTAAATACCTGGTTTAAAGTCTATCAAAGCTTCCTCTAATCTTATAGGGTTACACGAAAAGTATACTGAATCGAAAGGAGCTCATTGTTGAGTTCAACGGTTGCTAATAATTTTGAACAGTCAATATGGGCCACGTTGTTAATTTAATTGGATTTCCATAAAAAAAGTATACAAATAATTAATTATAATTATTTGCTTGATGATTGATGGCCTAGTTTGATAGTCTATCTTACCCGATGACATCCACCTCACTAAAACTAACACTTGCTATGTGGTAGAAGATGGTAAGCTGTGATACTAAGTATGTTTAGCTAGGTCAACAATCTAGAATCTATACTAAACGTTTGTCAAACTTTTTCCATACAACAAGAGGAAACAGCTAGATGCCATTAAACATTTTAAAAACCCTAACATTCCCCGATTTCAACAATTGTTTTTTTATTCACATTCATATTCGTTTATTACAGGTATGCAATTATGAATAAACGAATGTTATTACTGGTTATGACTGGAACTGTGGATGGCTAGGCAACCGTTTTGATGTCTGTTTATTTCAGTTTTATAACAGGTAAATATGTAATTTGAAAAAATAAGAGCTTAGCTCTAACTTATTCAGTCGCGCGCTTGCGCTTGACGTCCAGTTCCGGCCTATGATAGAGCGGGCTTACCTAGAGAAAAATCATTTGCTCGCAATTTAAAGACACCCAGAATATAAATAGCGAGCAACTGTGTATTCATAGTTTCAATCACAAAAAGGATTATCGAAATCAGACAATATTTAAGGATTCCTTTTTTTAGTTCAATATACGTGATCAACGTCCTCTTTATCCAATGTTAACCTAAAATCTCAGTCGCGACATGAGACTAGTTGTTCAAATGATTATTACAGGGCAAATAATACAGCTTTCGACTTCACACCCTTTCCGCGTCACCCTTTTAGAAAACTCACAAACGACTATAGCATATTTTCTAATATGCTTTATCCTCTTCAACTTAGTGTTGTTCCTGTACCAATGGCTCAGCTGTATCACGATAGTTCCCAACACTAATCGCAGAAAAAACGGTAATGCCGTCAACGCGGATGCCTGATGATCAAATAATTCATATTATTAAACTAATGGTCTCACTTCCACGAAAAACCCGATAAAAAGAGATAATGGGTAAAGTACCTACATTATAAATGTTGTAGTCGAGAACGTTAGTATAATACAGAGGTCCGTGTATACACAGAGAAATGATCATCCAAGAGTATCCAAAGTTCAATAGGCATAGAGCCCAGAATGGAACGGACACTAGAATTAGTTTCCATGGAGCTACAGAGTTAGTTAGCTGAAAATAAGACAGAGTTAAAGGTTTATTACACCACCTTAGCTATGTGCCCTGTCTCCAGGGACAGCGTCACTAACTACTACACTGTCGCTGTCGGGACTAAATTGGGACTCTGTCTCTATAAGAGACATGTTCCCAATTGAGTCCCGATCTCCATACTTCGCAGACAAGGAGACCAGATGGACAGGGTCCGAGAAATCGAGTAGCCTTTTAGAACTATGATCATTCATTAGCTTTGAAAATTTTAAAGATTAAATTTTAATTTTATGGGACCCGTATGTCCAGCGGTTACAGCGAAATTTTTCGTGTAACACTAGATTCGAGTTACATGCAAATGTTTATTTGATTACTTTATATTTAATTATGTCTTCGAAGTTAAAAAGTTTACAGTGACTATTTATTTTCCATTGTCACATTTGTATCATATTTTTTAATCGATTTCATATCTGTTCTGTCATTTCAATCATTTGAAAAAACATAAAAGACAACGATTAAAGTAAAATTGAAATAAGATTGCTATTAAGATCGTGGTGACCCCCATCGAGTAGATTTCTCATAACGTTCGTTTAAAGAATTAAGTAAAATGTGCTATGCTAGCTTTGATAAATATCATTGGATGTAAACGTATGTATGTATAATATAATATGTATAATAAGTTTAGTACTTTTAATATGGCCTGCCTGCAATCCTATGTAGTAGTTTTGTCGAACCTACACATTTCTCGAGCAGAGGGAATGTGTATGTCAATAGCGCTGAACCTCTGCCGTCAAAACCACCCCTCTTCAACCACCCCTCCAAACTTCTTCTCCCAAAAAAAACCTACACATTTCACAAATCTCCCCATTACCTTAATCGTAAAAATAGCTCCAATGGATTCAATCAAATAATCCCGTTCCTCCTGAGAAATGTATGGGTGTGTTGTGGGAGAATCAGTAACAACCAGCAGCCAGATAAGTGACCAGAAGACTTGTAAGCCGCCAGAGACGTAGAACCCCACGGGCCATCGAGAGTAATATTCAACTGCTGCGCATATTAGGAAAGTGAAACATGTGCCCAGTGTTATACCTGAGAACATTAAAAAATATATGTGACAAAGATTTTTAAAGAACTTTGTTTTAGAAACAAACTTGTTAAAAAAAAAGTGAAATAAAACGGAAAAAAACATAAGTGTTTTTTATTTTTATTTAAAGCTTGAGACATTGATATTCCGCTTCGGCCGCGTACGTAACTATAGTTTCGTACGAAACATAATTATTCTTGGTACGAAACTGGTGTCGATCGGAGAAGTTTTTTTTCCGTATTCGAAACCACGGTTTCGTAGCAGGAAAAACATATTGGGGCCCTGGATAACTTAAAGCACATGAGTGTTTGTCAAGTCAAAACAAATGAGCCCCAACTCGATGGGTTTATCTTATTCAGTTTCTAAGTTCATGTGGATACCTTTCGACTCCATCATCAGATCAGATCTATGGTACCGTATTATTGCATTATCACCCAAGATGCGCAAGTAGGTACATCAAAGAACTCAATCCAATATCAGGAAGAGTATAATTTAAGATTAGAGTCATACACACAGACTAACACTGCAAGCTGTGATTACATGTATCTAAGTACTTATAATCACATACATATGCGCGCGCACACAATCCTACAACAAATCACTTACGCGTGCGCACACACGCACTTACTCACTCACTCGCATTCCTTCTTCAGCAATATATTATTATAATAATAACGGGCCAAGAGCGTGTCGTGCCACGCGCAACGTAGGGTTCCGTAGTTGTACATCATAATTTATGTTAACTTCACGTCACTTTATTCGTACTATTAACATACAAGTTAACTTATGTTAGTTTAAATTAAATTTGTACAAAATCTAAGTACTTTTTTTAGTTGATCGGCTATAAATTACTCGTTAACTTGTAAAGCGTATTTAGTCGTGATAGTTTCCTTTTAATTTCATTATAATAATATGCCCTTTATTATAATAACCTTTTTGCAAAGTAGTCTGAACAAACAATACTCGCCAAGTACCTACTTTTCTATTAGCGGCCTTACTGAAAGACGTTACTTAACTTTAACCATCGTCTTAAATTCTCTGTCTTCTTTCCGCAGGTGTGATTAGTACGTTTCAGGGAGAAGTTGACAAAATATGTTGCAATGCTTAAAGTTAAGCAACGTTTTTCGGTAAGGCCGTATATTATTATTTTTATTATACTATTTGTTACGGAAACCTACCATATACGTGTCCCGACACAGTCTTGGCCACTTATTTCATATCTCCAAAGTCAAGTTCAAAGTACAAATGGTTTTCGCATACCCCAATGTTTTTGAATATTTTTATTAGTTACTTAACCAATGATACCGCACAAGATGGGGTTGTTGACAAAAAAAACATACATTACCAATTTACATGTAGCGAAGGGTACCTTCCCTAAATGTACCCAGTACCACACCATATTTTTTTTTTCAAGATTTTAATCTACGACTTATAATATTTATAATTATTATTATTACTATAAATTACATCTTTCAAGTACTAATAGTTGTTGACCAAAGCCGTGGTTAAACAGACAGACATACATAATTAATTTCAATGGTATCGAAATATAAGCCTGTTTTCAATATTAATTTATGTATATGCAAATGAATGCTTAGAACCAAAATATATCTCGCTTATTATTTGCTTAAAGGTTAAATGCGCAAATTATGACGTCAGAAAAAAATATGTGAAGTGATGGATCTTACCACAATATGCCCACATAAAATAATTCCTTTCCATAGGGGGAACCCAATGTCTCAATACCTGAACCATACTAGGCAGCATAGCACCCTGTGGAACATTAAGTGAAACTTGCAGTGGAATAATGAGAAAAAAATAATCTTGTTTCATTAATAAACAAAAACCTGTAAAATTAATTATCTGGTACAGACGTCCGCGCAAGATTTTTTTTGCAAGAATTTTGGTATTTTTAATTAATTATCTTTACAAAAAAAATACGCATAAAATAGACGTCTGTGCCTATGACACTGGGGAAGTAAAGACGAATCTATCAACACCCAGCACTTCAAATCCGCTCATGCCGTTTAGGCTCAAGAAAATATAGTAGGTATATCACCCAAAAAACATTACTCTCCTTTTAACGAAGCTGGGCAAAGCGCTACGAAATGAGAACCTCATTTTTTTAAATAGGTTAGTAAAGAAACGTAAAAAATACTAACCGCACAAAATCCTGTAACAATACGCACTACAAATAGCGCCCAGTAGTTTAAGAACGCAGATGATGGAGTGAGACAGCTGAGGATGCCTGACGTCATGCCAGTGATAGCCACCACCCAGGTTGGTCCAAGTCTGTATAGTGTATACGTGTACAGGGTTAATGGGGTACACTGTACTGAGCCGAGAGGCGGTCATTGTAATATAAAGCTTATACAACGGGTATAACTCATAAATCGTGAAAGTCAAATCAGTTGTTCTGAACATTTTTAAGTAAAGAATTTCAGGAGTTTTTTTTTTTGGTTGGTAGATTAAGCATTTAAGCGTAGCTCACTCAGTTGTTGATAATTTAGGTGTAGTTCAAGACGATAAGTCAACTCAAGTGAGGCTTCTTTTAACATACCACTAGCTGCTTGGGACAGATTTTCAACTTGAAGGTGTTTAAGCTAACTTGGTGATTAGCAACAAGCGAGAATAGCCAACCACCATATTACAGTTTCCTCACGATGATTTCCTTCTCCGAAGCACAGAATACTTAATAGTAGCGACAGGGAGTACATTAACAGCAATCTTATTTCAATATTACTTTGACCTTTGTCTTGTTCTCTCAATTGCAGAAAGAATGAGACAAAAGTCAAAGTAATATTACAATAAGATAAGCTTGAACGCTTGTGCGTTCAAGCCACATCTTACCACATCGTACCACAAGGTACGGCCCCAGAAGACTTACTCCGCTTTTCAAACAGTATTTTATTTAATGCATGTTGCATTAAGAATGCGATCATTTGCATTAATAAATATACATACTGAGCAATGTCCTGCCAATTTACCTGAATCCTGTGATCTCAACAGAATTCGTCTCACATTTAGCCCCTAGCAAAAAGTGCAGCAGTGTAAAATGTCTAAATATGATGATAAGAAGACTCAAAAATCTACAACAAACCGATTTTGATAAAATATACCTAAGAATACTCTCGATGAAATCCTCTTTCAAACAAAAAAACTAGATCAAAATCGGTCGTACGTTTCGATTGAGAGCTACACAGATACAAACTTATAACGGCCTCCTTTTTGGGTCGGGGACCAATTAAAACAGAATTGTACTTCTTGAAATTGGCATTGCTTAGGCTAAAATATTGTTAATTTATAGCCTAATTATTACAAGTTTCTAACCACTTTGCTTTATTACATTTATTGATTTTATTAAAAACATTATTGGACATTAATCAGTTTTTTTTTTTTTTGATTCACATTAAATATTGGAGGAAAATATTTAATGTAGTCCAGTTGCGAATCAAAAATATACTAACATTTTGTATTTAGACATCAAATTTAAAGCTCGTTTTAGCATGTTTGTTGCCTATATTATATGTTCTATAGCCATGGCCATGGTTCAATGGCCTTCCGTTTTTATATACGTTTTCTAATGTATGTAGTTAGCTGTAAGTTTTTCTTTGAAAATAAAATAAAATAAATGAAATAAAGTAGATAATCAATTTCAAATTATGAAATAAAATATTTTTAAAGCAGAAAAAAAAACAACTAATTCGAAATTATTAAGGTTTCTATGTGATAGCAGATGAAGTCGGGACGAAGGATATTTTTAGTCTTAAAAATTGCAGAAGTTCTCACCTGTCTCCGAAACTATGGAATATGGGAAAGCACACACAGTATCCTATGTGATATGCAGCAAATAATTTTGATATTTTTATTTCATCCCAATTTACTATATCCAAAAGCTGTAAGAATAACTGCGATTGAAGCTGTAAGAACAGATTAGGATTTTATATTCTTGAACTTTACTAGTACCTTAATATTATTATTATTCTAAGTACAGAGTAACCTAGCCTACTTATCACTCTTTCACGACTAAACGTGACTGTTTGTGATAAAATTCATCTAAGTATTTCTCAAATTAAAGTAGGTAGTAAGTTTTGAGAATAGTAGACCTTGTGAGAAAAAACCTTTTTATATTTTGAGGGAAATACCCAACAATCAAAAATCGCCGCTGTAAAAAAAAACTAGAAAATTTTACAATAAAACCACAGAATTCGCCCTATTTACATAGGACCTCTTTGAATAAAACCTGTAAAACCTGTTTTCAAAATTTCCTCAAGATTATTTGAAAAATGCGGCCTGTATTAGAACCAACATTCAAAAACCCAAACGGATAAAAACAGTTGTTGCTGTTGTTATTTTATATTATTTTTGTATATTGTTTTTGTTGCAAATAAAAATGTATCTATGTTTATGTCAAAGAAACAAACATACGTATAGGCGTAAGCAAAATTTGCCAGTTGATGCTGTTTTAGTTCGCTTCGCTCGCCTGGTCTAAAAATGTATAATGATCTCTTCAACAACACCTAGTTCTCCATAGATATAGACGACAATAAAGCTGTTAACACTTACTCCTGTGTTAGCTCTCGTCACATATTCTGGTTTTCTCAAACTAATTGTAAAATTGTGTATAAACTGTCCCTTCTGTCTCTTCGAAATATGAGCCATATCAACAACATGTACGCTGAGATCATACCGAATTACGTAACTAAGAAAATAACCCAGGAAGATCATCACACCGATCTACAACATAAAATAATAATTTCAGAAATGATAATTCTTTTTTAGATGACAAATACGGAAACATTTAACTCACTACTGCTCGCACTCTAATTTTGTACATCACCAATGACAAAAATAAATACAAATTACTGCAAAATGATACCTACATGCAACCATGGCCAAGGTGAATTGAACGAACTGAAGGTTGATCATACTGTTGTATTCGAATATTAATGCAGGTTTTACTGAACTCGATGATAGATGAATCGTGAGCATTTTTTAACTTAAATATTTGTCATAGGAACATTTATGTGCATAATAGATAGATATAATCAATTATGTGCAATTATGTTATACAATTATGTGCATAATAGATAGATATAATCTGGGTGTCTTTAAATCACGAGCGCGCTCCATCGAAGACCGCAACGTCGCTTAACATCAGGAGAGTTGGTGGTCAAGCGTAAACCTATTTCTAAATCAATAAATTAAGCGCTATTTACTTTTGCACACTTAAAACTACCAACTTTCGTGTTTTATTTTTATTTAGAATTTTTGAAATAAGAATAAATATGTATTTGTTTCATAAAAACAAGAAAGTTTACTGCCAGCCCAAAATGTGTCTTAGCAAGGGCGGATCCAGGGGGGGGGGGGGGGGGGGTCACTTGATAAGTTATTGATTATATGATGATAGGTTATTGATACCATAAATCTGGGCTATGTATACCTATACATATATATATATCTAGTCCTCCTCATCGATTTCGATGCCAGCGACCCCGGACTATCCTAGCATGAGCCCTGATTTGGCTCGCTAGGCCAAACTTGGTCTTAAAGACTATATCGCAAGTGCTGCAATACAGTTGACCCGCAGAATTGTACGTATTGTCTTTCTGAACTTGACGTTTATGGTCCAGGTTTTCGTTTCGGTTTTCCTCCGTCGGTTATATCCGTAGGTACATGAATAATGAACATCCAGTGTTCACAGTTATTTTTCACCTATTCCTCAAAGTCTAATCCTTGAATGTTTAGGCTGGTGATTCGTTTTTTATTTATTTATTTATTTAACAACACAAAATTTACATTATAAATTGGCTTATAAGGTAAATTTTGAGGTAACCTAAAAACTACAGTTAGTTTGTACTGGTGCCTTCATTCGCAGCGCGCTGACACTTGTAACTGTGCTTCCTACAATATCGCTATTGTATTTTCACATATTATATTCAGCAAAGTTAAAACAATACATTAATATTTACATAAGTTCAATGAGTATGAGTATGAGAGTTATCTACTAAAAGCTCGTTATTTTGAAGATACTCGTAAGAAATCGCAATGATCAACAATATCTGTAATCATTGTGATATTGTTCATCATCATCATCATCATCATCTCAGCCATAAGAAGACCACTGCTGGACATAGGCCTCCCCCATGGATTTCCAAAAAGGCCGATTGGAAGCGGCTTGCATCCAGCGTCTTCCCGCCACTTGTATGAGGTCATCTGTCCATCTCGTGGCTGGTCTTCCAGCCGCTGGTCTTCTCGTGGTTGGTTGTGGCTGGTTCTTGGCGTGGTTGGTCATCATTATCAATTAGTTGTTATCGATTGAGTTGTTGTTGATTGAATTAAAATCCATACTTATGTCTTATATTCTCATTTATTAAATATCAGTTTAAGTCTTTTCTACTAAGTTTAATCTAAGTACATACTATAAAAACAAATTTATGTATCAACATCACACTTTTACATTTTTATTCATCTAGGTTATATTTGTAAAATGTGGTCAAAATATCAATATTAATTAATAGACGGATTAGTATTCTATAGAAGATTCCTAATAATTTAAAATGTCATTTTAATAGGAACGCATGTCTTGTGCGTAAAAACATATATAATGTAGTCTTCAAGGACGAAACAGGTTTTCATTTCAAATTCTTCAAGACATACGAAACAGTAATCTAACACAAAATTTGCAAATTAATTAGGGAGAAACCGGTACAAATATACATAATATATAAGTCAATAGGATAAACAATAGAATTAATATTTAACCAGTTGGCAAGACAGCAATGATCAAACAAAATATAAAAAATATAATACGTCATGGTTTTCCCTAAATATTATTTGTAAATTTAACAATATTCTGAAATACCTGCGCCACTTACTTTATTTGATATACATTTGGCAATATAACATCACAGCATAGAATAACAATAATTTATATTTTAATTGTGAATGTTAATTTAATATCAGTATCAAAAAACTACATATATTGTCCTATTTAATATATAAATGCTATAATATAAATTGTGGTATATAATAAAGTATTTTACATCTAGTTTACTGCATGACACATTTCCTGATCGAGCATTGCGTCAAAATAACATGTAAACGATTTTATGAATATAAATATTTAAAAATCGCTAACTCAAATTTGCTCAACGCTCAAAATGTTCTGTCAACTTCTCTCTGGTATTATATATTGATATGACAATTGCGGAAATAACACATATTTTGAGACAAGTTTAAATTATTGATTGAAAAATTAAGTAATGTGTTAGGTAAGGCCGTTACTGAGTCACTATGTGAAAGTTTTTAGGATTTCACGTTTAAGATTTTATAACCCACATTTTATTTAGTTGATCATGAGTTAATTAATCAACTATCACCTAAATTACATATATATACCTACCTAATTTTTCAAATACTGCAAAAATACATTAATTCATACCTATCTACTTGCTTCAAACTATTAAAATCATCATCTCTATTAATAAATATTGTGGTCATGAGTCTTATTTATAATAATTGTAATCTATCCTTTATTTGTAATTTGTCGTTAATTTATATAATTAGGTACCCATAGATGTAATTAATTACCATATTACAATGAAATATCAGTTGGATAAAAAATAATTTAGGCACCACATATTTAATTTTAATAATCTCTATAAATCATTATGTTACATTTAACGGGGTTTCCTTCACTCCTCTAGCATTGCCATTCTTAGTTTGTGCCTCATTCATTTCTTTCAAGTCACCATTTGTTTTTTCAACCGAAACTATATCTTTGTCTGAATAATTCCAAGATTGAGTGTTGCCAGTACCAAAAAATATGAAGAAAATTGCTGAAACGATATACACTGATGCTCCTATGTAGAACACTGGCCTCCAATGGTCAAATGTATTCTGTAAAGAAAAAAAACGTAAAATTTCTGGTCCTGATATTTTATAAATAAATTGAAATATGAAAATAAAATCATAAAATATTCTGTACCAATACGTTTTCGCACCGTTTGCGTTCAATAATAATTGTATGCACTTGTGTAACTAACGAATCAAATTGGGTTAATTAATAATAAAGTTTTTATAAGCAGATCACAAGGTGACATTCAGAACGCTACACTTAAGGTTTTTAGAGAGATGGATCGAGAACCTGCGCTTGTGCCTGCAATATCTTTTTTTTATTAAAAATGGTTCTGAGCGTAAATTTCTAAGACATAAAGAATCTTACCCCAGATTTGGTGAAATGTGCAGTGATCATAGGAGTGAAGAAGCCAGCACTACTTCCGATGCAGTTTGCAATTCCATACAATGTACCCGCATAATTTGGAGCCAAATCTTGATGGTTCTGCAGGTTTGTCAGCGTTGCCGCCCCGTTGAATCCCATCGACATGGTAATCAGGGCCACAGATAAAATTGTGGAACATCCCGCGTACACCAGCAACACTAACAGACCTCCGGGTAGTATATGCGAGAACAGGCAGAAGAATTTCCGTATCATCGTCGTACTCATAAACTTTCTCGCCAGTATAAAATCTCCCACGAACCCAAATATTGCCGCAAGGAATAATCTGGCGAGGTAAGGCAAGGCAGATATTGCACCAGCACTGGATAGTTCGAAGCCAAGAACGCTGGAGACAAATTTGGGTCCAACTGTCATGATGAAATATAAGCCCCAGAGGTTCCCATAATGAAGGACAACCATGGCTAGGAAAGGCAATGACATTATGATACTCTTGAAAGGAGGTAAACACTGAAAAGATAGAAAACTTTGTATTATTTTAACTCTCAAGGATTATTTTTGTAGATACTAGGTACGAAATAGTTTAAATAATAGTGAAGATGAGTGAGACAAGTCAATGCTTTGCATTATTGCTGTAAGTAATGTAAATTTTGATTATTATTGAAATAAGAAAATAATACAACAATAGATTTAAATAAATAACAGTTAAGATGCCAAACTCGAAGTATATTTTCTTTTGTCACTGCTTCATTTTTCGCTAATTGTAAAAATATACAAAATAAATTTACTTATACGGCAACATACGACATTTTTATGGCAAGTGGTGAAGATTAGTGGCTGATCATATAAGCAAATAACTTCAAACACGGTAAAACAAATTTCGGATTACCGTATTCTCAGAATATGATTAAATAAAATTACAATCTAAAATTGGCACTTCATCGCGAAGTAAACAGTAGGAAAACACGTCGCCTGGCAAATATTATCTCACCTTAGACTTCATGACCTTGTCGCCCAAAGCATCTAAAATATATTTCCTCTCCGAGTCGGAAATTCTCGGATGTTCTGAAGGAGTATCGGCTACTAGATACCACCATAACAAGCACCAGGCGCAAGTCATAACGGCTGGTACATAAAATGCAGATTCCCATCCGAATCTCTCTATTAGAGGGCCAATAAGGGACCAAGTTACAACAGTTCCCAAGGTCCCTCCCATCATTGCACTTATAAATTTCCCTTTTTCTGCAGGTGGAGCCCATCGCGCTACTAATGCATGAAGAGCTGGGTATATGAAACCCTGAAAATAAAACATGTAAATATAGTATATACAGCATCTCAAGAAAATTTTATTGATTAATTCTTTTCGAAATAGATGAGAAGCAAAATTATGAACTATTGAAATCGAAAATCTTGAATAGTAGGTAGTGTACTAAAAATTTTGAAAGCTGGCGAGATGCTCAACATGAAAGAGAGAAAAATACCTGTTCGTATTCATTATTCATTAAAGAGAATAAAATTAGTAACTTACTCCTGCTAATCCTAGGAAGAATCTAATGATGACCAATCCCATGTAGCCCCATTTTGCAGCAACAGGACTCAATGCCGTCAGTGCTCCGCTGGCAATACAAGCGATGAGGACCACATACCGCGGCCCCCAACGCTCGGCTGCCATTCCCCCAAGCAACGAGGTAATTGGATAAGACCAGAAGTAGGACCCAAGTATGAGTGCTTGTTTATTTTCTGACCAGTTGAATGTAGCACCTAATTGCTGTTAAATAATTACGATTACATTAGAAATATAATTTGGAAATTTTGTATAATTTAATAAAAAAAATTACATAACACTACCTCATGTCTCGGCGCCTCCCTTACATCAGTTATGTCTTCATGAGCCATCGTCTTATTTCTCACCGCATCGTCTTTCACGCCGCACTGAGATGACATTCTAGTAAGCACATAAGATTAGTTACGCTAGCTGTCTGACCAATTATAAATCTAAGTATGGTAGTAAACTCGTGGAAATATTCAGCCAGTGGCATTGCAGCGTGAAATACAAGTCTACCGTTTCAATAAGAGATTGGATCGTAGGAAATAATTATTTAGCTTGATGAGTTAATGAGTCAATAAAGTGTGGTTATTTACGCCCAATTTCACTATACTAGTGCACGTACACGTGCGGCTAAATCGCTTTTATATACTAATTCTTATTTTAAGTCTAGTGCGTAGAATGTCCAGTCTTTGACATTAATAATTCAGTGTTTTAGCCTAGTGAACTCGTCTCACGGATGTCATTTTTTTTTGTACTACTTAATCAAATAATTCTGAATTTTATTAGCTAAACCTACAACATTGTTGAATAGATTATCCTAACTTAATATTACAAAACTGATCAAGTGCATATCGAGCCACGCGCAGTGTAGGGTTCCGTACATTATAGTTGGGAACCAGGAGACGGGCCTAAGCTACATTTTAACAATATCATCATCATCGTTTTTTATCACTATGCGGTAACCGCGTAGTACACAGCTAGTATAAATATATAACTAATTGTTCAGGCTCTCTAAATAAAATCTATTTAGCTAGGTTTCATTAATGAAACCTAGCTAGATAGATTATGTTTAGATAGATTTATCATCCTCGAGTCGATTTTATTAATAAAAATCTCGGAAACGACGCCAACGATTGTGATGATATTTGGGTATGTAGGTATGTGTATTAGTTAAAACGTAGTCTGTAAATATGTGTAGGTATTCCACTCGCAAGTCAAAGTCGCTTGTAATAATAAAACCGGCCAAGTGCGAGTCGGAGTCGCGCACGAAGGGTTCCATACCATTATATATAAAAATGCCAAAAACACATGTCTATATGGGAGCCCCCTTACATATTATTTAAATATAAATTAATTTATTTATTTTTAAAGTAAATAATTTAACTCAGTATTCTGTGAATATTTCAAGCGTCTACCTGTTGCCGTTAACAATATCGAGCAAAAACGAGCAAAAATATCATGTTTGTTGTATGGGAGCCCCCTTAAATATTAATTTTACTTTAATTTAATCATTTATTTTAAAGTGAATAATATTACTCAATATTCTGTGATTATTTCAAGCGTCTACCTGTTGCCGTTATCAATATCGAGCAAAAACGAACAAAAAAATCACGTTTGTTGTATGGGAGCCCCCTTAAATATTTATTTTATTCTGTTTTTTAGTATTTGTTGCTATAACGGCAACAGAAATACATCATCTGTGAAAATTTTAACTCTCTAACTATCATGGTTCATGAGATACAGCCTAGTGACAGACGGACGGACGGACGGACAGACAGCGAAGTCTCAGTAAGTCTCAGTTTTACCCTTTGAGTAAGGAACCCTAAAAATCGTTATCGGAATGATTACGCACGTGTGATTCCGCACCGGCTGTGGCACCATCGCGATAATGTTGAGGCTCATATTCACTCGAAGCATGTAGGCCACCCAGCAGCAGGTGAAGATCATCAGCCACAGGTTGAACCTCGCTGGGACTGCATCTGGAATGAACAAACAATACGATCAGGGACTAGGAATTCACGACGAATTTTAACTAGGAAGTTCTTTCCTATTTCCTATCAACAAACTCGAACAATACGCGTTGGCAGCGTGGGCTTATCTCCATGAGTTTGATAGATTTTTTTTTATGAACTGTCATGACGTATGATTTTGTGTCACATCCAGCTAAATCTCGTGACCCGTGAGGGTTGTTACTCCATTGTGTTGAGGCCTGCCCACATTAGATTCTGTCAGTTCATCGTCGCCATTTCAGAACTTTTCAGTCCTGACAGCAACCAGTACAAATAATCTGCCACTTTCACTCTTAAATTTAGGTTTTGGTTACGTCAGTTATTTTGAATGCAAACGCGCTATTGCTGCTCTATTATATTATCAAATGCTAGAAAAAAATAGATGAGTAATAAATACAAATAGGTATCGTTAATTGCCGCCAACTCCAGACCGTGAAGGAAAACATCGTAAAGAAGCTCAGAGCTTTAATGTTCAGCAGAGCCCATGAGCTAAAAGCGTGCTGACATGAAAATCCAAGCCTCTTGAAAATGTGGAGTCTGCTAACCGAGCTAACCTGCACTTGGCCATCGTGATAAAGTATGATCTACCTAACGTCTTACCCTTCACACAGTGCCATGAAGGCCCGCGTCCAGTTGGAAAGTTTATGTACAGGGAAGGGAAGTTTATTTACAAAGGGAGTTTACCACAATGTTGATAGCAATCTTATTTCAATATTACTTTTACCTTTTTTTATGCATGATAGATCTACGATTGACCACCAACTCGCCTGATGTTAAGCGATGGTGTGGCCGAAGATGGAGCTCGTCGATCTAGAAGATATCTATTCACTCTAGCCTTGAAAACTCGAAGATTGTAGGTCTCAGGAAACAAAGATAGCGGCAATGAATTCCATTCCTGTGCAGTACGCATCAAGACTGTGGATTGATATCGTTGCCGTTATCTTGCTCTCTTATACAGATGAGAATTGTATGTCTATTTCGTTAATTTTCATCCTCTACATTGTTGAGCCGTATGTGAATAGAGCTTTCGTACTACAAGGATAAAAAAAGTTTTAACAGTTCTATGGAACTAACGAAAATTACCAACCATTAGTTCTATCGAACAAATGAGAGAGATTTCGTTTTAATAGTTCTACCATAGAACTAAAGGGATAAAAAAAAACCACAGTTCTATGACGTCACAGTTCTATTGAACTAATGGGAGTTACCGTCCGTTTTTAGCTAGGCCCAGGACAAACGGAATAATTGTCGAAATGCACTTTTATTTACCTTGGTAATTTTCAACTTCTAGATATTTCTTGTATTTCCAGATATTTTCGTTACTCATCATGATAGTCAAAGGCGATAATAAAAGTATTCAAATTGTATGAGCATTTATTATTATACCAATAAAATAATACTGTGTAGATTTCATTATAAATTACATTTATAAATTTTAAACAAGTAAATCATTGATTACGTTTTTTTTTTAAATAAAACTAATATCATTGCTACTATAACGGTAGAGAGACCTAGATTTTCTTTGTGATATAAGCTAAAAGACGAAGATAATACAAATACAAAAACGAAAACAACAAGCATTAAATTAATTATTAGACTTTTCACAAATGTCATTTTGATGTCATTGACTTTCCTGACAATCTAAACTGAAAAATAACAATTCATGGTCACGTTTTCCGTAGTCTACAATGATAACTCCAAGGTCCTATGTAATAGGGCGAATTCTGTGGATAACTCCTTAAACGTTACTCTATGGCTAGCTCTATGGGTCACGTAGACGGTAAAACATGGGTAAAACCCCTCATCACTTTATACAACAAGTACGAGTATCTATATTAAAAAGAAAAACAAAATACCCGACTGCAGAAAAGCAGTTTTTGCAGTCTAACTTACGATTTTGTTACGCATGATACGCTGTTGAGTGTACGTTTTTTTGTGAAGACGTATACGTAAAATCACTATAAAAGATCATAAATGCGCATTCTTTAGAATAATTCTAGTAAAATCATCAATTTATTACGAAAATTCAAAATTATTTATTTCACGTATAGAGTACATCATAGGACAATGACGACCCTAGCCACCAAACTGCAGAAAAAGTTCGTTGAAGGATTTTTTCGTAAATGTATTTTTTTCGTACATTTTTTTTTTTTTTTTTTTGCCAGCGGTGTATTGTTATTATTATAGACAATATAGCCTATGATGAGTGACTCTGGGAGTGAATACGAATATAATGACTCCTCGCAGATCAAAATCGGTCCAGCCGTTTAAGCTGTAGGCGATCCTATATACATACATACATACATAATTATTGATGTATGTATGTATTACATACATCGATTATGTATATAGCACCTCTCACTATATGATTCATATATAGTGAGAGATGCTATTGTTTATTTGGATATGAGAAATATTAAAAATAATAAAAAGATATCATTGATATTGGCGTATTGGGAATAGTGAAAAAATTTCACTACTTATCATATATTTTGCTACTCCTTAGCTAAGTTAAAATATATGGAAGAAAATATTTTTTTTAAACATTTTCATATATAAATAGGTATACAAAATCATCTCTCACTTTTCTAATATCCTTACGCAATGAGTTATATGAGACTATGGCCTAACCCTTCTCACAATGAGAAGATGGCCCGTTCCCGGCAGTGGGACAGTTTGTACAAACAGGGCGGATAAAAAAATATGTTATAATATATATAAAAATGTTGGGATGCGCGAGGGAGATAGCTGCGCGCTTTGAACCCAACCTTTTAACAAGTTCCAAACTAAATAAATATTGGAGAACATTTCACACACATCTAGCCCCAATCTAAGCAAAACTTGTACTATGGAAACCAGATGGCTGATAGAATATATAATTATACATATATACTCGTTTTTAGGGTTCCGTACCTCAAAAAGATATAAGGGAACCCTTATAGGATCACTTTGTTGTCCGTCTGTCCGTCCGTCCGGATGTCAATACCTTTATCTCGGGAACGCGTGAAGGTATCGCGTTGAAATTAAAACCATATACGCAAAATCTCTAAATTTCTATTTCTTTTGCTGCAGAAAGCAAAATCAAATATCTCAGTTTTCGTAAAAAAAAACTACAGCCGAACATGTTGTAAAAACGTACATTTCGACACACAAGGGAAACAAAACCTATGGGCTACTTTCCGTTGACCTAGAACTATGAAATTTGGCAAGAAGCACACATACAGTACACATATAACCATATAGTACACATATAAAAATAATTATGGGACCAACTTGGGAGCTTTCTCTATAAGTACATCAATTTAAGATACATAAAAATAGGTTCACGAATGACGGAGTAATTCGTGTACATATACATTAAAAAAACGGTACGAATTGATAACCTCCTCCTATTTCGAAGTCGATTAAAAAAACATGTTTGCCCTAGGTGGGGATCGAACCCACGACCTACAACTTAGAAGGGAGACGTACTACCAATAAGCCATGAGGCCTGTCAAAAAGTTTGTAAACCAGCTGTTTTATCGGCTAGCTTTGTATGACACTGGTGTTGAAGTGTTTTTAATTTGTAAATGTAATAGCATTACATTTACTTTTCTTTGAATCTTTGTTTGGTTTCAGTCAATTGTACATTTACAATAGCAATAACTACGTTCCACTAACTCCACGTGATAACAAATTTAACACATTTCCAATCGACATTTAGAAGTGTATATTATATAGACATATTTATATATTTTGGGTATAATATGAAGTAAAAGCATGGCAAATCTCAGTTCTCAGCACTTTCAAGGATAAGGTACATCCTTAAGGCATTTTAGATTCCAGGCCTTAAAAAAATGATTAGTCAAATTAATTAACAATAGTACTGACTACTAGTAATAGTAGTTGACCTGTAATATCCTTAAATTTTAGCAAATATTTTAGGAAAATAATCAAAAGCCTTTGAGAAAGACTATGTTTGACGCGGAGTCAAAGTTACCGTTGTTGACAGTAAGGTAATTAATTTAATATTTATTTTCATAACAATGATAATATCGTTGTATAATATTGACCAATTAACCACTTGGCCAAACAAACAGACAAACAGATTTCTCGCCATCGATGCTACGCGTGACCAAAATGCTGGCGCGTATCTGGCCCGACCCAACGCATAAGCATTGCCATTCAACGGGACAATCCGGCCAGCATGCTGTGTACGCTGCCAACTGGTAGTGGATTTGAACATTTGGACTGTCTTTAGACCTTTATCAGTCTGGGGTAATCGATATTCTTTTTGTGTAGTAGTTTAGTTAGTTGAGTATGTATAGTGTTTTGTTGTAGTTAATAAAGGCACTTTTGCTGTTTTTAAAAAAAACAGATTTCTTATAAATACAGATTTTATATAAAAACAGATTATGAGAAATGTATGAAACATTTCTCATGAATTCAATACAATGACAGTATACCACGAATTGGCAAGCGCAGCGTAGGGAGATCAGCCACAAGGTGGACAGAAGATATCATACAAGTGGCAGGAAGACGCTGGATGCAAGCCGCTTCCAACCGGTCTTTTTGGAAATCCAAGGGGAAGGCCTATGTCCAGCAGTGGCTGAGATGATGATGATGATACCTACGATAACGCAAACCAGTAATCAATCATACACAGAACTGTCTGTTATTATCATTTTATAACGTCCATGCGCAATTTATGGTTCAAATTATAATGGGCTATGTTGAAGCGAAGGTTGATTTTTATTTTTCGCTTGATCCTGACACCGGTTTGAAAGCATGCTAAGGGTCTCCGGAGTACTGAACTTCACTGTTATGTTGGCCCCTAACCGGAAAGTAAGAGACGCTTAACTGAACGCAATAAAAGAAAACTTTCTATTTTTAGCAGGTTATCATAAATTCCGATTTGGTTTATTTTTGTAACATCGCTGTTGCATTATTTTGTTGCGATCAGAAACAGAACAATGTGGAAATGTTAAGAGTCTATAGTTCGACTATCGTCTGACTCGCTCACGCATATCAACAATTTTGATGACATAAAATGACTGAATTAATTTACAAAAAAAAATGACCCACAGAACACTAGAAAGCAATGTCACAAGTTTTCGACAAAAATTTCATTTTGATCCAAGTTCATTTTCATACTTATATAAAAAACAAAAAAAAATTAAACGCAAAAAGATTTTTATGTGTGGTATCATATCTTGGAACAAAATGAATTTTCTGTCGAATACTTATGATGTTGCTTTCTAGTGTTATAGGTGACTATTTTTTTATAAGTTCCTTCAGTAATTTTAAATACCAACAAAATGCTAAATGCAAACCAATGCTTGTATGCGCGTGCGAGACGAACGATATTCGAACTACAGACTCAATGCATACTTTTAACTTTTATTATTACAAGATTTATATTAACTTCACGTTTATGCTAATTACTAATCTTACGAGCTGATTGTAAACTATGGCCAATGGAGCCGAAAAGTTCTCGAGTGGAGACCACACTCGCAGCGTTTGAAGACCAGCCACAAGATGGCCTGACGACCTCATGCAAGTGCAAGGAAAACACCTGGTTGAAAGCTTGAATTTTGTAAAATCTATGGGGAAAGCCTGTATTGTCCAGCATTTGACTTCTTGTGGCTGAGATGATGATGTAATTTTTAGGAATAAAGTTTATTACGCCCTGTATAAATTTTTTAATCACTTTGATTTTTTGCGCTTGTCACGCACATACGCATATATATATATATATATATATATACATATGTATGAACCAATAATCATACAATTATGCGTATCTAGACACGCTCTTGACAAGTTATTTTTGCGGTCTATTTATAGAAGTCATAGAGATCAATGGGACTAGCTAGACACAGATCAGCGAACTCTAATTGCCTCCGCGCGTTCCACGTACATACATTTTTTACCTACACGATCTATCTTCGGAATTCCAGCCTGTACTCGTGCCTGTGTTTATCTATTTTTAAATGACGAAGGCCTAAACGAGTTCTTTAAGTTGTAACCTATTCAATTTTAGAATCTCTATATGCTTAACGCAATCGCATATAAACAGGCTGGTAAGCTTAGCCCAGCTAGACGAATTCAAATATTCTTAGACGGTTACAAAATAACTACTAAATTAATACTATAGTATTTTTTTAAATAAATAAATATTGGAAGACATTTTCACACAACACCATCTAGTTCCAAACTAAGCAAAGCCTTGTACTATGGAAACCAGATGGCTGTTAGAATACATATATACTCGTATGTACTTTTTTTATAAATACATACATATAAACACCCAGACCCTGGATGGGGATCGAACCCACGACAGAAGGTAATGCTAATTAATTAATTATCTTTAATATTATACCCCCACATGACACGGTTAATTCACTTTAAAATTTGGACCCTCATTCCTTGTATTGCATAAAAAAAATGTGAATAAATTAAAAATGACAGATTTTTGGATTTTTTCCTATATTTGTACATATATAACAAAATGCTTCTTGCCAAATTTCATAGTTCTAGATCAACGGGAAGTACCCATAGATTTTGATTCCCTTGTTAGTGATACACTTCTTCAAAGATACACTTCTGGTCCAAGAGCCAAAAAGGCGGAAATCGAGGCGTTGAGAGAAGATATGGTTGTGCGTATGAATAATGCTCTAGAAGCTGTGTCCGACAGGGGTGACGAAAATCTCGTCAAATTCTACGCCAACAAGACTCAAGCCTGCCTTTTCTCCGCCAAAAAGAGTGAATATTTTTTTTCTCCTACTTTCCGAAACGTACCCATATCATTGGCAGACCGTCTTGAACTGCTGGGACTCACGTTAACCCCAACAATGAACTTTAAGGGCTACCTTGAATCTAAGGCTAAGCTGGCTAGTAAAAAGCTTGGCATCATTAATAAGGTTAGGCGATACTTCTCACCGGGACAACTGCTGCATCTATATCAAGCACAGGTCCGATCGTGTATGGACTTATGGAGTACTGCTGCCACCTTTTTGATGGATCAGCCAAGTATCAGCTGGAAGCTTTGGAATCAGTGGACCGGCGAGCTGTGAGGTTAATCGGTGACAATAAACTAGCTGCCAAGAAGCTACTTAGTCTCGAGCACCGCCGTAAAGTAGCATGTCTGTCTATTTTCTACAGGATTCATTTCGGGGAATGTTCGCAAGAGCTTCACGACCTAATTCCACCCTCTCCATTTCACTACAGGACTAGTAGAAAGTCGGCGAATTACCACTTATTTCTCGTTGAAATGCCGAAAATCCGTACTCAGCGATATCGATCCACATTCTTGTTGCGTACTGCACAAGAATGGAAATCTTTGCCGCCATCTCTGTTTCCTAAGACCTACAATCTTGGAATTTTCAAGGCTAGAGTGAATGAAGAAGATATCTTCTAGATCGACGAGCTCCATCTTCGGCCACACCGTCGCTTAACATCAGGCGAGCTGGTGGTCAAACGTAGATCTATCATGCATAAAAACAAGGTCAAAGTAATATTGAAATAAGATTGATATCGAAATGTGCATTTTTTACGACATATTCAGCTGTAACTTTTTTTACGAAAACTGAGAAATTTGATTTTTCTTTCTGCAGCAAGAGACTATGGATCTGCGTATATGGTTTTAATTTCAACACGATACTTTCACGCGTTCCCGAGATAAAGGTCTTGACACCCGGACGGATGGACAGACGGACAACAAAGTGATCCTATAATGGTTCAGTTTTTTTTCTTTTGAGGTACGGAACCCTAAAAATACTCGAGCTAGAAAACGTACTCGGGTACGTTTTCTGCTTTTAATATAGATAAGTACGTGTTCATTGAACTAAATAATTTACATTAATTAATTGATAAATATGTATGTACTTCTGTGAGTAAACATTTTTGTTTTCTTTTATTACGAGAAAATATCACACATAAATTATCATACTTGTTATAGAACAAATACCTCTATCAACTAAAACAATATCTGTATCAATATATTTACAATCTATACAAGGTGTCTCAGAAACAATACATAAGTCCACGCTTGACGGAAACAAAAGATAAAGATATAATGTACCAGCTGTTTCTCTTGTATAATCAGGCAAGTGACTTGAGGGAAATTGGTGTTTATGTAGGTGATGGGCTGATACTGCAAGCGATTATTTCATCTTACCCTTTAACCCTCTAGAACCCTCTCCCTTCCATCTAACTCTCTAACCATGGTCAAATGTGGTGTCAAACAGCCTCATGGTATGTGATGCTCTGCTTACTACTTACTTATAAGGTGCAAATATAAGATTAGAAAACTCAAAAAAACGGCTGAACCGAATTTGATGAAACATAGCTAAGAATCATCATCATCTCAGCTATAAGAAGTCCACTGCTGGACATAGGCCTCCCCCATGGATTTCCAAAAAGACCGATTGGAAGCGGCTTACATCCAGCGTCCTCCCGCCACTTGTATGAGGTCATCTGTCCATCTCGTAGCTAAGAATACTCTCGACGAAATTCTCTTTAAAAAAACTAGATCGTTACTTTTTTTTTCGTTACTCTACGAACTAACTGAAAACTATAAGATAACAAAGGCCCTATTTATGTACAGTTCATTGTCATGGCTTAGCGAATGTATTCTTCGTTGACCTCCAAAATACGTATTGTGACCAAATTGTAGCTAATGTAGGCACTTGCTATGTTCAGTTGATGCGAATAGTAGTGGTAAATAGTATGGCTTATATTTGCACACAGGATGTGGACTCATTTTGGTTTTCTTCAAGAGCAAAATTAACCATTCTATAGTTCTCAAAATATTATTGGACGGGACTATTACTAATTGTAACACTAACAGTTATCTTTATTATAAGAATAAGAGTCTACGTTAAAAGACAAGTAGAAATGTTGAAAACAAAAAAACCCCCGACAAAAGAAACGACTGAACCGATATTGATGAAACATAGCTGAGAATACTCGCGATGAAATCCTCTTTCATACAAAAAAATAGATCAAAATCGTTTTTTTCCGTTTGAGAGCTACGATGCCACAGATACACACGTCAAACTTATAACAGCCCTCTTTTTGCGACGGGGATTAAAAAACAAAATAACCGACTGCTTATAGGAAGTAGGTAATATAGAAACATACATACATAATCATATTGATTGACCGGTGGTGTCTGCATGCTAAGCGTAGGTCGTGAGTTCGATCCCTACCATTATTTATTTTTATACATCCGAAAAACATTTACCTCTCTTGGTGCAGTCGATTAAAGTCATAAAATGATTTTAGTCGTCAAATATAACTCTAATACAACTACAATTCACATTTATTTTTTATATATATTACAAGACTATTGTTCTGATATGGTTATGAAATATTATCAGATTTGTGGCTTTCTTCAATACGTTGTAAATTACCATGAAGTGGCCTGTTTTGATTTATGTATATAACACAATAAGGTCGTGACCATTGTTTGTGTATTGTTTTACCCTACTACACATGCGAGTGTATGTTTCCTTTAACGGGGTGTTTATCAACGCATCTGCACACCCGCTTATCATGCAGAGTTATTAGGGCGACCTTCATAGTAGGTCACACCGTCGCTTACCAGCAAGAAAGTTGGTTAAAAACATAATCCTCTTTTTTACGCAGTCAGGTAAAACAACACATAATACACAACAATAACACAAAAATACACAAAATACAATGAAACAACCGACTTCAAAATACGCAATTTCGTTCTCGACAACATATTTTTCCATTTATTTTGTTCTAAAATCCAAAGTACTGATTCGATTTTAATAAAATGTAGAAGAAAGAAAGAAAGAAACATTTATTTTGGCACACAGACAATACACCAACAATAAAATATAAGTTTGATGATTAAACACAAGGAAAACTTACAATAGTGTCCAGTGCGACAAAAAAGGTTAGTGTTCAGCTGCTATAAAGTGCTGAATTCTCAGCAGCGCTGGTTTTCAGCAGTAACTTTCTGGTTCGCACGGATTATAAGGGATCCTCTGAAAACCTCTGAAATATTACCTACCAAACAAAAATAATCATCAAAATTAATTTATAATTTGCGAAGTAATCGCGTAAGACAAGCAAATCCAAATCCAATCAAAAAAAAAAAAAAACAATAACATACAGTCGAATTGAGAACCTCCTCGTTTTTGGAAGTCAGTAAAAAAAAGTGGCGACAACCATGTCTAGACACGCATACCTATGTTATTTTACATATCCATAAGTCGCTATATCTTTATTAAAAGCTATTATCACCAAAAGTAGTAATGAACTGAAATGAAATTATTTTGAACACTCTATGTGTTCAAAATAATTTCCATTTAATGTTTTTACTGCATAAAGTGATTAATTACATCAATACGTTCCCATTTAATTAAAGAGACTAATTCAACAATAACTCACAGGATGATAAATTCAGCAATAACTTTTTTTTAAACCCAATCCGTGTTCAAAAAAAAGTTCATCTTGTATGGAGTACCGTGCCACCCCTAATTTTCACTTTTTTGAAAATTTCCTTAAAGCATTTTGTATACAGCAGTTCATTGAACACATCTACGTCTGACAGGTCAGGACAGGCGGTCATGGCAAAATAAGGGCTCCTTGTAGTTATTACGGAACCGTGCAAAGGAAGCTCATTTTTATACGAAATACGCGATGATGTGGACGAATATGGATCACATTAATTCACATTTATCTAGAAGATCTATCTATTTACTCTTGAAAATTTGGATATTGTAGTATTCAGGAGATAGAAGGCGGCACGGACTTCCACTCCTTTGTCCTAATTAAGAATGTAGAAGTACCGATTTTGGGTATTTCAATAAGAAATGGGTGGTACTTACTCATAGTGGTAATTAATTAAAGTGGTACTCCATTATAAAGTACTTGTATTGTATTAAGGGCAGATCTCAAACTTTGTGAAAAACCTGTTTTGTGCCTAAAAACATTTTGTAGGAGGTCAATGACTTATTCTACAGAACAACTGATTATTCGCGATTTTTTAGCAGTAAAAGTTGTTTGAAGTGTTGAGTACAGTTATGCTATGTATTTGTATAATATCATGCAACATGATATATGATTAGTTAACATAATTTCTGTTATTTAAAGCATATAACTTTGTTATGTAAATTTACTTGCGTATAAATATATAACAATAAGTCTTTGATAATGTCATTGCACTAAGCACTGAGTATAAAAAAAAAATAGTGTTGCCCCATTTGCCCGAGCAGCTTTAACTTGGGACTTTATATTAGCTAGTGTAATCGTAAATTTCGCTGATATCACTGTTCCCGTGTATATAATATATAAGATACATTATGGTACTAAATATTACAAAATAATGTAACTGTTATACGCTTGCGCTAGATATGAACTTGTTTCCATGACAGATTAATTTGATATGTGTCCGTGTACATTTTTCGAAAATTCGAATTCGAAAATATGTACAGCCATCAGATGTCAGTGACAGTCGTTGTCAAATTTGCTTAAAGGTCGTTTCACACGTATCAGTAAAGCCACAGTTCATAGTTATTATTATTACAAATAAATGTAGAAACTGAAATTGTACTCGGGAAGTGAAGATGAAATCTAACGATATCTCTCACATTGAAATCGGTGAATTTTCGTAGGTGTTTCCTACAGTCATTTAGGCTGTGGGAAGTAGCTACGTAGATACATACATCTATACATACCCTACATACACCCGAAAAACATTACACTCCTTCTTGCGCAATCAGGTAAAAAGTCTCAGTGTGTAAGCAGCCTAACTGTTAAAGCATGTATCGAAATAATAATCAATATTTTCATTCGATTCGTGATAAAATTCCATTAAAATTACATTTGATAAACTTACCAACTACGAAGTAAAGTTTTTGTTTGTCGTCGTAACTTGGTTTTTACCCAACTACACAAGCAGACTTATGATTTTTGAGTGTTTGTGTAAGTCTATGTATGTGTTTATATTTAGACAGTTTTGATTGTAGCCCGTAACATCTGATTTTGCGCTGTTTATAGACTATGTAACGTCACACTACATTCATTATGGCGTCCTCTGCATGACATAGGTAATATGAAATATCATATCATGGTCATTATAAACTTCATAATTTTATCCCACTCAGGTGGGGTCGGTGCTGTGCGGCTTAGTCTTTCAACCTATAGTTTTTTTATACCTACATAGAACCTTATTATGTAGTAATTACTTGTAGTAGTAGTGATAGTTCATACAAAATTCCGTCTGTAGGCGAAGCTAAAAATGTACTAAAATGTGCGCATTTGACACGCAGATGAGCGTTCAAATAAGCAGACGTATTTGTCACAGAAATTGTCACAATTTTTGGTTAACTGTATTCGTATTCTAAGCTAATAACCTCTATACCTAGAGCACGAATGGATCGTAATAATTTAATCTGAACTAGGTACCAACTCAACTTTATATTTTCAGAATCTGCGTGCCGAAAGTTTAACGAAATGGTATCTTTATGGTTTACACCTTAAATTAAAAGGTAGAATTACAAGAAAAGGCTTAAGTACATGCTTGAGAAACAACAAGCAGCATTATGGCTAAAAACGATATTTTATAGCAACAAGTCGTTGCTTTTATAAGGCAGCAAATATAGTATTATTAAAACCAAACTAAATATGTAATTGAATACCTGATACTTAAATATAATTTGTGCGATCCAGAAAATAAAAAGCTGTTATCTATTCACTCTAGCCTTCAAAATTAATTCGATGATTGTAGTTTTCAGGGAACAAAAAAAGTTGGCAGGGAATTTCACTCCTATACAGAAGACATAAAAAAGTGGATCGATATCGTAAAGTATTTTGAGCATTTCAACAATAAATGATAGGTACTTGTCCTGAAGTTGAATAGGGATGGTGGTATAAGGTCAAGGAAGTTAGCTCTTGTGCACAATCCCCGAAATGTATCCGATGGAATAGTGAGTTGACATGACATGACTAAACATGCTACCTACTTTAGAGCGATGGTCGAGATTAAAGCACGCAGCTATCTCTCGCGCATCACAACATTTTTAAACATATATTATAATAATCATTGAGTTAGTTGAGAAAAATTAGAGGCAAATTTGTCTATTTAGATATGAGATACATTTAAAAAAAAGTTTTAATCGGATGTCATTTATTACTGGCGACAGAATTAGAATCTCTGTTTCCTGAGACCTACAATCTTGGAATTTTCAAGGATAGAGTGAATAGATATCTTCTAGATCGATGAGCTCCATCCTCGGCCACACCGTTGCACACAAAAAAAAAAAAAACATATAATTATATATTTTATAATTCCTCAGCCAATTTATAAGATATCGAAGAAAAACATGTTGTTAAATATTTCTCTTATCTAAATACCTAAACAAATTCGCCTCTCACTTTCTAATGTCCCTATACAATGATTTTATTTTAAAAAGGTTGTTATGCGCGAAAGAGATAGCTGCGCACGTTGAGTAGGCAGATATTACTTTTACGATAAAATGAATCGTTTATTGCCAATCCGGCTTCCCAGCATGTGTGTTTGATAACAGTGGTCGGCAATTCTCAATAAGTCCGCTGTTGACATAACTCACGGGTATATTACGACTGAATCGATCGAGTTTCTCAAACAACAACACAGGCAGTGTTTAGCGGGCTGTAAGATTGATTCATACCTACCCCTTTCAAAGGGGAATAAAAGAAATGATACTTGCTCAAACGTGCCATATACTAAACAAATAAACAATTAGGTCTAGAGAGTTGGAAAACAAACTTCGATTAATAGGCGGCAAAACTAAATTTTCTTACTATATTGTAGTTCTGTAATCAGTAGACGCATAGACTTCTATAGATACTCCAAGTGTATGTACCTAGCGTGTCAACAAATACGAGAAAAAATCGCAGTTGACGACAAAGATTTAACGTCGTGTGCTCTTCCATACAAATAGGAGAAAATTATTCTACCCGAAACTAAACATAATTATTTTTTATCTGATTGGAATCAAAAACGCCACTATATGCATCTACGCTGTATTTATTTTGTTAAATTTCGTTTTAACTCCGTAAAAAATTAAAAGATAAAATCAATAACGTTCTAAGGCCACCAATTCTATGAACGTTCTCATCAGTGGATAAAATGTTGAATAAAGTAGTTACAGCCATATAAAAAAGTATTATCGAAGTCAGATAATATTTTTGGGGTAAAAACAGCAACATTTACCATATCGCAGATAGAGCTACCTCTAACATACAAAATCATTTTTCCACACACTCATCGATATACGCGCGTCAGATCCACCTCTAAAATACAAAATCATTTTTCCACACACACATTGATATACGCGTCAGATCCACCTCTAAAATACAAAATCATTTTTCCACACACACATTGATATACGCGTCAAACTTATAACACCATCGTTTTGCGTCGGAGACCAAAAAAATCTAGGTAATGAGGTAATTTGTATTATAATATATGTAATTTGTCGTTTTGTTGCAGTTAATACGGATTATGTATGAATAGATATTTATAAGGTCACGCCAAGTTCAACCAATTTCTAGTATTTGAGACATCACGTTTTTAGTCACGTTTGAATAGTTTTCCTGGTTTGACTAGTCGCGTAAATACGGTGTTTATGAGTTCTGGAAAACTCTTTAAAAGTGAAAGCATTGTGAAAGGTGTCCAACGTTGCCTCATTTCTTATTGTACGCACTTCTAGAACGTTTGAGTAAGTTTCTAGAAGGTAAAGGGACGGTGTGTGAGCATACACATTACACAATAGTTATATTCTATCTATCGTAGAATTAGATATGTTTTACACGACACATACATACCCACATATGTATATGAATTATGAAAGGTGTCCAACGTTGCCTCATTTCTTTTTGAACGCACTTCTAGAACGTTTGAGTAAGTTTCTAGAAGGTAAAAGGGACGGTGTGTGAGCATACGCATAACACAATAGTTATATTCCATCTATCATAGAATTAGATATGTTTTACATGAAACATATGTATGTACATACACACGAAAAACATAACCCTCATTTTTGCGCAAAAAAAACAGTCTTGATTTGCTTTTACGTTTCACTAGCAGTAATTATTATTTTTTGTTTCAAGCTGTCTTGACGCGCTCTCTGACGAATTTATTATCGTTTCTTGTTATACTTGTTTGTTAATTGAATTTTGTTATTGTTGTTGTGTTTTGTTATTATTGTTGAGTTTTGTTTTCGCTGTTTGGACGTGAGCACTTTGTGCAGACAAATATGTATCTTTGAAAGCGAGGGCAGATTCTTCATAGTGATGCACGTCAAATAGTGTACGACGTCAACAAAAATATTGAAGACGGTAAAATTTGGAGCGATATATCCGTTTCACTATGGTCGTGCTGCTATGGCCGCGAGATTATCTGCTAGCACAATAGTGAAAATTAAAAAACCAGACAAGTGCGAGTCAGACTCGCCCACCGAGGGTTCCGTACAAACTAAATAAAAGGGGGAAATCATATATTTTTTTTTATATTTTCCTTCATAAACCGAAAAATATACATCGTAAAAATATTTAACACATTCCTTGCTCACCACTCGGATAGGGGCTATAGTAGCGGCACCTCCCACTCGGATCCGAGCGAGCGAACGTTTGAGGCAGCCCTCATTCCTTGCATAGAGACACTATTTTTTGTGATTAAATAAAAATGTCCAGTTTTAGGATTTTTTCCTATATATGCACTCTAACACAATGCTTCTTGCCAAATTTCAGAGTTCTAGGTCAACGGGAAGTACCCCATAGGTTTTGATTCCTCTGTGAGTGTCGAAATGTGCGTTTTTACGACATATTCGGCTGTAACTTTTTTTACGAAAACTGAGAAATTTGATTATTCTTTCTGCATCAAGATATTATGGATTTACGTATAAGGTTTAATTTCAACTCGATACCTTCACGCGTTCCCGAGATAAAGGTCTTGACACCCGGACGGACGGACAGACAGACGGACAACAAAGTGATCCTATAAGGGTTCCGTTTTTTTTCTTTTGAGGTACGGAACCCTAAAAAGAATGTATGTATCAAGATCTCATTTTTTACTTGTTATATATACATATATAATAATTCTCCTAAACTAATGCTTTTTAAATAACACTACTTACGCATCGCCGTGTCACCCGCGTAGTGATGAAAAACCGTGTTGATGATGATAATAACATCTAGCCGTTGTCCTTTTTCAAGTGCTAAAGAATCTCTATGCGAAATTTTATAACAATTGCCGTTTAGCCGTAAAGAGGTAACAAACAGAGAAAGAGATAGAGAGAGAGAGAAAGATACGACAGACAGATTTAATTTCGCATTTGTAATATAAGTTAGGATAAACACGATTTAATATATTTACTAACCGACTTAAAAGTAGGAGGTTCTCGATTCAGTTGTATTTGTTTAATGTTTCTTTCGCCATAACTACGTATTTTCTTAACTGATTATTTATTTTTTATTCTAAAGGGTTCCTGATGTTTTCTTTATAAGTTGTTTCAAAATAGCTTCAATTATTTGGTTTTACAATCAAAATAATGGCAAAACTACGTCGTCCAAGTAAACTAAATTGCGCATTTCGGTTTCCTGTTGGCATTGAAGTTGCATTGAGGCGACCAGCGATAAATTGCTATTGCTGACCGCCCGATGGTCTTAGAAAAAAATACAACATGTCATGTTTTTAAAACAAAACTGAGACTCGAAATATTTTTTTGGCTAACTGTACCATCTAACGACGCAAATACAAGCCGCTATTTTCAAATCGTTTCTTTATTGAACCGGCTTATAGATAATATAATTCATAATTCATAATATGTTTATTTGCGCATATGGGTGTACAAAAAAAAAAACAGTTGAAATGTCGTATAAATAACAGAGCTCCATATCCGACCTTACGGCATGCAAAAATAGTAATAACATAAAATACCTAACATAAAGATCAAAGAGAATACAAACAAAGATGAAATTGTACTCTCAGTCATTAATACAGTATTTAAATATAGAAATCATTGAATCTCAGTGAAATAAACCAAAAGCACATACCTTCAATGACAAACAAAATTCATAGTTGAAAGAAATCAGTTCGTAGTACAATTTATAAATACCGCACGTTCATTTTCTTTTCATTAACAAAATTCAACAACAACAACAATACCTACCACAACACATCACAAGTTTTCAGATCCAAGTAATTTACATAGGTACGTCACAAATATCAAGATATATATATGTATTACCAATAATTCGTACATTACGTAAGTATATTAAGTATTATGTGTATACTAAGGTGTATACCTACTTATAATTTTACACTAACATTTTGTCGCTTTGTATATTTCATTCATAAGTGATTTATGATTGCCCTGAACCATTACAATTTTCCAGTATTAAGCGCTTATTGAGCTTGTCACTTATCTTTTAATATCACAGCTATTTATATCTACCTGCTGCTACTATGTAATTTTTTTTTTCAACTAAATGACGATGCAATCATGTCGCTCTCCTAATATTAAGTTTTTTTATCATTCCAAGTCCACCCATAACTTCGGACTTCAACTGTCCCAAACTCTGTGCGGCAATGTATTGCGCTCGTCAGTCTGAGATATCTCGGTATGTCCGGATTTTCCATGGAAACACTGCACTTCAAAACGGAACGCAGTAACTACTGCTTCACGGCTGAATAACTAACAAAGGCGTGGTACTTCCCCAGGCCCAGTTAATGATACTCGTCCTTATGTCAATAAATAAAGGTGCCAATAATTGTAAGTAAAATTTCAATTGTAGTTTTCCCAAAAAAATGTCTGTAAGTAC
Organism: Lycia hirtaria; assembly: GCA_947563715.1. Taxonomy (NCBI): domain Eukaryota; kingdom Metazoa; phylum Arthropoda; class Insecta; order Lepidoptera; family Geometridae; genus Lycia; species Lycia hirtaria. The sequence goes on along the minus strand of OX387377.1, from coordinate 9,513,677 downwards.
CTACTACTATTTATTGAAACAATAAATTAGAGTCTCTCTCTAATGTGGCACTGAAGGCGTTGCTGAATCCTTATTTTATTATTTTGTTCAATTGAGATGTTAGTACCCATTTTTTGCCATGATATTTCTCTATCCAAACTTTCGTGGTAAATAATAATAAAACCTCTATGATCTAAACAGACTGAGCTCGTAGACTTCTACGCTCTGTTTTATACTTACTATCACTCACTGTCAACTGTCACTGTCATCGGTTTGAACCAACTTCGATTCGAAATAAAATTCACTTTCCTAATTTTCTTAATATAAAAAAATGGCGTTTGGGGATTATCCCAAAGAATACAATCCGTCTCAACACGGCCCATACGACCCTGCTCGATATTACGGGAAGCCCGATACTCCATTCGGCCAGGTGAAACTCAACGAGCTTCCAGCGTGGTTTATTCGCAGGAACAAGTCACCTTCAGCTATGCTGGGTGCTTGCAGCCGAGCCTTTTGGAGGTGGCAGCACAAATACATGCAGCCCAAGAAAGTGAGCATGGCACCATTCTTTCAGATGCTGGTTGGCAGTATGGTTTTCTTCTATTGTATCAACTATGGGAAGTTGAAGAAGCATAGGAACTACAGGTATCACTAGTCCAGGGAAGCGACTAAAATATTATTACCGTTAAAAGTTAGCTCGCGATTATATACTTACTTGTTCAATTGAAGTTGAGACAGCGAGACAAAAGTTGAAGCGGTTGATAACAAGTATCTATAATAAAAGAAAAACAAAATACCCGACAGCAGAAAAACAATTTTTGCAGTGTAACTTACGATTTCGTTACGTTGTTGTTTGTGTGTGAGTATGTAAAAAAAATTTTTTAGTGAAATCACTTATTTATTACGAAAAAGTTCTTAGAGTTATCGAATTTATTAATTTTTTATATAAAAAAAAGGGTGAAGCAGAGGCAGACGGCTCGCCTGATGGTAAGCGATAACCGTCGCCTATGGACAACTGCAATATCACTGACAATATTACTGTTGCTTTGCTAGCCCGGAAAGGTGTTTCTAGACACCCTTTTTAAAACGCTCTCTGTTGAAGCTCTGCGGAGAAGCCTTCTGAGGAAGGGCATTCCATATATTGCTTATTCGCGGGAGGAAGCTATCACATTTTTTATTCTTGCGAGAGTCGTATTATTATTATTACAAAAATTTATTGTCATAACACTCGGGAAGTAAAGTCGAATCTAATGACACATTGCACATCAAAATCAATCAAACCGTTTAGGCTGTAGGCGATTATATAGAAACATACATACATATATATATATACAAACACTCGAAAAACATAGCCGTCCTTCTTACGCAGTCGGGTAAAAAATACAATTTTCAAAGTCGGTTCGCTTCGACTTTTGCTTGGCTCTCTTGATTGCGCGAATACTTTGAGCGGCAATAAGAGATCAGAGCTCTCTGGTCCCAACCTAACCCAACATTTAATTATATTTGCTACTATATATTCGAAGTACATAAATATTTTCCATAATATTTTTATGTGGTAAAACTGATCAAATAAATTACTATTTCAGTGTAATAACTATTTATGCTAAAATTGATTGTTCTACTGTAATAGCACATAGTAATGTGATAAATTTAAGTAAAATGTACTTTAAAAATAAACAAGTGATTATTAATGTAACAAGTCCAATTAATTTGAAATAAATGGCCAGGACCGTGTCGAGACACGTAGGTATATGGTGTGGTTCCGTAGTTAACACCGTAATCAATAAAATAAAAAAACACCGTCGTTAAAATAGCTTAGTTTCATCAAAATCGGTTCAGCCATTTGTTAGTTTTTTTTTTAAATTTATTTAGCCGTTAAGAACACTCTCGAAGCAAATTTTCATTCAAACAAAAAAACTGGATCAAAACTGATCCATCTTTTTGAGAGCTACAATGACACATACAGACACACATAAATAACATACATATGTCAATGACACACGACAAACTTACCCCTCATGTTGGATCATAGGTAATCAAGTATAAGTTTGGAAAACTAAAAAAAATCTAACAAAAAACAACGGCTGAACATAGCTAAGAACACTAGAATGAAATCCTCTATCAAACAAAAAAAAACAACGGGTTGCATTCTGGGAGTGCCGGCGGAAGTGAAAACTAAAAAATAAAATAGCAAAAGGACTGATAAAAATTTACATACAATAATGAACTTTAAATGCAGAATGTTAGAATAGGTTTCTGACTAAAATAATCCGTCCGTCTTACGAATTTTCGTCTTACAAATGATCTGACGCGAGTTTAATAATTTTTTTCCCATCCAAAAATGCACAACGCCCATAAAGAAGTTTTCACTTCAAAAATACTAGAACAAAATCGGTCCATCCGTTTGAAAGCTACAATGCCACAGACCTCAGAATACAGAAAAACCACATACATACATACAGGCCCACAGATATACAGATACACACGTCAAATTTATTGTGGGTGTGCTACGTACACACATGGCACACATACACACCCGAAAACCCTTTCGCTCCATGCGCAGTTGAGTAAAAACGTCAACAACTCGCTGCGATTTATTCAATCTTCCAGTCAATCCATAGACTTGTTTTATAATTGTACTCGCTTACATTTATTACGAAGACATACGAAGAAGAATTCGTAATATTTGCAGTAAAGTGTCTCTAACAATGGAAAAATCTTAATTAATGGCCACCTGTTATTAAAACTTACCTATTATATAACATGTGTGTATGTAGCTTTGACTATATAAATACTATCTGTGGTATGTAGGCTCTAAATGATCGGAAAGATATAGCTACTGTAAGATAAGGTAAGCTCTAACAAGGTACATGTAATACAAACACCCCATTATGGTGTTAAGACCAATATTTAGCTCTATCTTTGGTCGCCGCTAAATCTTTTTAATGGTTCAAATTATTATGGCCATGGCAAAAAAGTAAGTTATGTTAAGGATATGTAGGTATTTATAAAAAATAATTTACCAAAAATATGTTAAGACTCGCACTCGTTACGTATACGTTAGGGTCCCGTGGCATTGTCCACGGAACTCTAACGTATACGTAACGAGTGCGTGTCTCGACATATTTTTAATCGACTTCAAAATAAGGAGATTATTGGTATTTTTTTTAATAAATACCTACATATTCTTAGCATAACTTAGTTTTTCCCATGGCCTTACCTTACCTAACTTGATAAAAAATACTCGACTGCACAAGAGCAATTTTCTTAGTATAGGTAATTTCATATGTTGTTGAGTGTACGTTTTCGCATGAAATTATGCGCAAAGCCGTTGTAAATGTATATTAGTGTTTGAATGGGCATTGCTTTAGAAGAACAAACAAAAAAGTTTTTTTTTTTGCCAGAGTTGTTTTATTATTACCCAGCAGTGGGATAGAGAAGGCTGTGGATGATGATGACTTATTATTACAAAAAAAATGCATATGACACTTTGGAAATAAAGACTATTCTAAACACCTTAAAAAAATTCATCGGAATGACACACGAGAGAAAAAGACTAATAAATTGTATTCAATTACTTAGACGATAATTTATCTTTCGATATTGAATTACTTTTGGCCATCTTATTAAACAATTTTTGTTGTAAGTACGACTTTTATAAATTCATTAAAAAAAAATTATTCCATCGTAGAAGAAGACTATAATATACCTCTATGTTTTTCAAACAAAACATATCGACAATTGGCAAAATATATGATGCCTCTGATATTTTTTGCGAATTTCCAAAAGTCGTATACAAAATTTGTTTGTTATACTCGTACTATGCTAACCTAATTAAAATAAAACCGGCCAAGTGCGAGTCGGACTCGCGCACGAAGGGTTCCGTACCATTATCTATAAAAACGGCAAAAAAAAACACATTTATTGTATGGGAGCCTCATTAAATATTAATTTTATTCTGTTTTTTAGTATTTGTTGTTATAGCGGCAACAGAAATACATAATCTGTGAAAATTTCAACTGTCTAACTATCATGGTTCATGAGATACAGCCTGGTGACAGACGGACGGACGGACAGACAGACAGTGGAGTCTCAGTAATAGGGTCCCGTTTTTACCCTTTGGGTACGGAACCCTAAAAAAACTATTAGATGTTTGCCGGAGGTATTTTTTGTAATAGACAGTAATGATTTTATAGATGATTGATTGAGCAATTAAATATAATTACTACCCAAAAAAAATCGTGCAACCAGTTTTTTTGAAAATTATGAGCAGCACTGAGCTAGAAGTCTCGACGTTTCGTATCGACCGAACTGATTCATAGTGTAGTATGGACACAGTCGGGTTAGTGCAGAGCAAGTTAATGTCCAGCCTTCCAGTCATGGACGTGTCGTCAATTCATCTTGTTTGAATTCGATTGAATTGGCATATTGAGGGGCCCTTTCCATGGACTTTTTTTTTTGGTACAAAAATTACAAACAAATTATGAAAAAGACACAAATGTATATCTATCAGTATCCATTACACTCTGCGAGAATTATGGAAGAAAAAACTTTTTGTTATTATTTGCCCTTTTCAGTTTTTTTATACATTTGTAATCGGTTTAATTATTTTATTGTTTTGATAACTTTTATTCATCCATTTTTTTACAATAAATTACTGAAATTATGAATATTAATTGATATTTCTAACTTATGTGGATATTTTCTGTCTTACGATAACCTAGTAAGGATAAGTTTGTTAAATTTGTTCTCTACTATTTTAACGCTTAATTTTGAAATAAAAGTATGCCAGATCCTTCTACCAAACGTTCAAAACCACTACGGTTTGAATTGCGTCGTTTGTTCCATTCATGTCATAAAATTGAACAGTGAATATTTAAAAGTAGTACTGTTGTTCCATTTAATATGTCATAAAATTGAACAGTGAATATTTAAATGTACTGAACCGATTTAATAAAACTTACATTTATCCCTAAGTTCAAATATACTTTTATGCAATACTATGCTTTATTCAATAAAACAAAATACCCGACTGCAGAAAAGCAAATGTTGCAGTCTAACTTATCATTTCGTTATGCTTGATATGCTGTTGAGTGTACGTTTTTTGAGAGAAATTATGGACAAAATCGCTCAAAATGATTATAAATGCGCATTATTTTGAATAATTTTAGTAAAACCACTTGTTTATTACGAAAAAGTTCATAGGAGGCTACAAAAACGCATTTTTTTTATTTTTGCGAGAGATATATTATAATTATTACAAAAATATATATGACACTCTAGAAGTGAAAACAACCCTAACGACTCCTCGCATCAAAATCGGTCAAGCTGTTTATGTTTTAAGCGATCATATAGAAACAAAAATACATACATACCCACATACATACATACACTCGAAAAACATAACCCTCCTTCTTACGCAGTCTGATAAAAAATGCAATAAGTACGATTTCTAGTGTCCATATAATGTGTGGACTAAAAAACTTACATTAGTATAGCAGTTATGAAATTTGGCACACGTGTTTTAGAAGCCCTCATAGCAGGGCCGGATTATCCATTAGGCGGATTAGGCAACTGCCTAGGGGCCCCACACCGACTAGGGGCCCACGGGGCCCGAGCTTTTTCGTAATAAGTGATTTCACTAGAATTATTCAAAATAATGCGCATCTATAGTCTTTTAGAGCGGTTTTGCGCATACTTTCACATAAAAACGTATGTTTGTAATTTTCTATAAAGTCATAGGTATGTTTTTTTACTAGGAATATGCATTCAAATGGTTGTACTTATTTATAATTTTTGGTAACGTAAAAGTTGTTCTTATCCCTGTCGGGGATTTCATTTTTCTCTTAACACAAAACTTGTTTGGTTCATATGGGCCACAAAAACTTAGGACACGCTAACAAGAGCAATGAATCAAATTATTTCCAAAATAAAGCATATTACTATTAAAACATTACAAAAATTTTCGCGGTCGCTTCGCTCGCGCTATTTATTACCTATGTTTTTATTTACTTGGCCATGCAAACGCTGAGCGCTCGTTAAAAAATCATATTACTACCCAAAAATTTGTTATCACCAAAAAAGTAAGAAAGGGTAAAGGAAAGGGGCCCGGAGAATTGCATTGCCTAGGGGCCCCTATAGCGTTAATCCGGCCCTGCCTCATAGACTAACATATGTGCAATTATATCAATATAACATACATACACATTTAATTGATATCCTCCTTTTTTGAAACCGGTTAAAGCAGTTGCTAATAGTCTCTGTATAAATCACTATAACTACCGGCTGAATTTAATCAATACGAAATGTGGAAACTTGCAAAAAAATATCATTTTGCTACATATTTAATATTATTATTATCATCTCTTTATATCTGAGTAATAGGTAATATATTATATACTTTGTATACAATAAATATAAGATAACGAAGAGAGAGAAGAAAGATACATAGAGTTAGTTAACAGTGTTTGTATTCAGGCGGACAACATTTAGAGTAGATCTATTTTTCAAGAAGTGGTCAAAGAACTTGAAATGTACATTGCCCTTGCAAGTGCTGATTAAGATCTTAGTTTCGATATTAATATCATTGCTATTTGTGTATAGAAAACTAGGAGTTAAACTGGTCTGTGATTTATATAAATAAATTTTGGTGGACATTTCAACATCTAGCCCAAACTAAGCAAACCTTGTACCTACTATGGGAACTAGATGGCTGATATTCATAATAGAAATTGCGGGAAACTTTGCGACGCGTTTAATTAAAGCATGTATTTTTACCCGGCTGCGCAAAATTAGGGTAATGTTTTTCGGGTATACGTACGTATTAACTATGACGGGTCTTCGTAAAATAGTTGGAAATCCTGGAAGCTACCTTTTTTATTATGTAAATATAAATTAATATAAAAATATATTATGTTGACATGAATTAATAGTAATGTAATTTACATATTATATAAAAACTCTAATTTTCGGAATTAGGAGTTATAGATCGCTAGTCTACTTATTCACTTTTCTTCCATTGACAAGAATAAAAAAAAAATACGTATAGCTTAAAAACTGAAATAACTTACTTCAAAATGCACAATTTTGTTTTAAAAATCTATCTACTAAATCGATTTTGATGAAATTAGTTTTAAATTATATGGGATCAATCTGAGAAGTATGTAAAAAAATTGGTGAACATTTCATGTACAACACCATCCAAACCAAACCAAACTAAGCAAACTTTGTACTATGGAAACTAGATGACTGACAGAATACTTAAATACTTTTTTGTAAATACATACATTTCCTTTCAAACAAAAAATAATTTACCAAATCGGTTTATAAATGACGGAGTTATATGCGGTAACAAACATCAAAAAAAAAAACGAGTTGAGAACCTCCTTCCCACAGAATTCGCCCTACTTACATAGCTCCTTCCTTTTGAAGTTGGTTAAAAATAAAATATTTATTCAAGAAAAATAGCTTTTTATCCTACATTCAGTTTCTGCCAAATTAAATTTTGAGTGTAGGACTCATCATAATGGTAGGAGTTAACAAATTTCGAAAAGAGGGCAGCTCGCAATGAAAGAGGGTCATAATTTATTTTTTGTTTTATCGTCAGTTAAGAATATTTATGCATTATTCTCTTATTTAAATTTTAAAGAATGATTCTATAATCGATCAGATATCCATAAAAATAATTGTAAGAAACCCAAAAAAACCCGTATCATAATTTATTCACATTTTTTATTTCGATGCAAAAGGTCAGCTTAATTTATGAGATATTAGAAAGAAAGAGATTCTATTCTTATCTTTTTTTACATAAATATTTGGCATTGATTATTTTTATCTATTTAAATATAATTTTTTAAACTTAAAAAAACATTGAGTACCTAGGGATATTAGAAAAGTGAGAAATGAATTTGTTTATTTTGATAGGAATATTTAAAAAAAAAGTATAATTAAATGCCTACATAAAAAAACTTTCGCTTGCATCGTAAAATACATGATTACATCAGAAAGTCTTTATATTGTTTAATATTCCAAAACCCGGACGGAACCGGAAGCGCTTTGGTTCTTACTTTTAATGTGCGTACCGCTAAGTATTAGAATTAGATTTTCGTATGGTTTATTCCTAAAATCTGAATATCTTGAATCGGTTTCTTCTCACTCCATCCTAGACCGCAACGCGCTAGTAACTAGCTAGTTATGAATAAAAAAAATCTTATCCAAAATTATGGACACGTCTGCATTTGTATCTGAATATGTAATTTGTATGTAAATAGATTTTAAAGTGTAAATGTTTCGAAAATGTATTTTATTGGTCGTTAAAAATACATGCTTATATTAGAACCTTCGTATCATTAATCTTTAAGTGTATACTTAAAGATGAATGATACGAAGGTTCTACACATAAACATATATATTATTTACTTATTATTGTATATATATTAGTGTTATATATATTTTTTGTTGTGCATTGTCTTCCTATTTTAACCCTCGACCCAAAAAGAGTATGTATCTGTGTGTCTGTTTGTGGCATCGACCGTTTTTTTTTTTTTTTTATTTCGTTTGAAAGAGAATTTTATCCAGAGTGTTCTAATGTAAAACTATGTTTCATCAAAATCTGTACCGCCGTTTTTTTTTTGTCGGGGGTTTTTGTGTTTTCTAAACTTATACTTGTTATCTTTTGCATTTCTATCACAAGGTTACCTGGAAAAGATAGCATTTAGCAATAAAGCCGCCTGTTCTTTTCAGCCGATTCCTATTAATTCGTCATTTAGTTAAGGTGTAAACAATAGGGATTGTATAACATTTATTTAACTGCTAAGTAGATATAATACCAATTACCATTCTATTAATTTTATTTGTATTTACATTAGCTAAGCTCTCCAGACTGCCCCGTCAGTTGCAAATATTGAAATATTAATTACATTAAAAAAAAAACATGAAATAGCACATACAGGATTACCAGTTGTTTTTCTGCGAAAATTTACTTTATACTTTTGAGACTTTTACGCACGTTTAAAAAAATACCGAAACGGTCCAGTCCAATTGGTAAATCTAAGTTATGCACTTAGTCATGAACAGAATTAATTTTTAATTCAATACAATCGGTATATTTTTTTATGATTTTTGTAGGCACCTACTAAATTGAATAGTTTGTTGATAGCCGTGGCATTGGATTAGATCGATTTCAGCCGAGTTTTATGGCAGCGATAACAATAATGGCGCATTTATAAAATCACCGTTTTAGAATCCTGAAAAAAATACTCACCGAAAACTTTTAACGCCAACACGGCCATTTTTAAATTAGCTATAACACTTGTATTTTCACTCGAGCGCGTTAACGATCTGAACCATGGTGTGAATGCGAAAAATTCGGTTGAAAAAAGTCGGGTGGTAGACGCGAGGTAACGCACCGCTATGAGGTAGGCTCTGCTTGGTAGAAATATCGCGAGTGCGGACCGGTTGTAAGTTAGCACGCTAGCCTGCCGTTTCGTCAACAAACGCTTCGAATGGCACCGCACGTCCACTTCCGCCGTGACAGAACAACATTTGCAATGATTGTTTTCTTTTTCTGCCATCTACTGCCTGTGACATCTACGCATACGTGCCGCACGTTTTTAAACTCAATACGTGAAGCGGCGTCACGTAATAAGTATGTTATAATTTTATATTTGCGTGGATTGTTGCTCTGATTTAGTGATAGTATTATCACATCATATAAGTAGGTAATAAAAATTATCACACGTTTATATCACATTGTAATTAAATTACTTATCTAATAGTTTGAACCCTAAAAGGGTAAAACGGTTTTGGGTAAAAGGTCGAAAGGTTTTGTTCGTAGCAAGTTTTTTTTACAACTAGGCTTGCGTTTGACCACAATCTCACCTGAGTGGAAGTGACTATGACGTCGAAGATGTGGCACGCTGGCCTAGGAGATGTATTAATTTTGTTTTATTAAAAAACCGAGGGTTATACTTAGAATAATACTAACGCTGCCGCTTCCGGAAGAATATTCCACAACTTTGCTGTTTTCACTAGAAAGTGTTCCTATTATTAGTAACTAGTTTAACAACTGAGAAACTGACTTCAAGGAATCAAATAAAATATTCAGCAATTTTTAACTAGTTACAAAAACTACTGAAACGAAGTTGTCATTTTTGTGGAAATACTGAGATATACCTACCTATCCCATTCTACGAAACATCGAAATCGGTCTATACCCGGCGAAGAAAGCGAAACAAAAAATATTGATTTGATTTTTGATACTCAATAACTTAAATGTAACTTATATATCTAGTGTAGGTTCGTATTTCCGCTTCGATGTCTTCAAGCTGGTACACTTGTCGACACGTGTTTCACCTCTTCACGAAGCATCTTCAGGACGTCTTGACTCTTCGAGCTCTTGCACGAGCAAGTGCTCTCGTGTAAGAGCTCGAACAGTCAAGACGTCCTGAAGAGGTGAAACACGTGTCGACAAGAGTACCAGCTTGAAGACATCGAAGCCGTCAAGAGTACCAGCTAGAAGACACCGATGCAGAAGAGTACCAGCTTGAAGACTTCGAAGTAAGCAAGAGTACCAGCTTGAAGACCTCGAATCGGAAACACACTAGATATAAGTATAAGTTAGATTTAAGTTTTTGAACGTAGAAGTATGTTCCGCAAGCGCCACGACGCATTTTTTTAAATTCTCTATGGACCCGGTTTTAGATCAAATAGATGCCTAAAATGATTGTAAGTTATGCGATGGACATAGGTAAGTAACTGTAGTTTTTGGCTCCGAATGGCGACGTAAATATGACCCGGTCAATATGCTGAGCTTATACTTAGGTACACCTTTATACTTGATCTTTTTTTACGTTCTCAAATTGGGGTAAGTACTTATCTAAGTATGTAAAATAACGTTTTTTTTTTATGTAGTAATAGGTTTTCGCTTGACCGCCAACTCGCCTGATGTTAAGCGATGTTGCGGTCTACGATGAAGCGTGCTTACCTAGAAGAAACCAATTCACTCGCGATTTAATTCCACTTTCATCGAGTGCTAGATTGTGGAATACGCTTCCTAAGTGGTTCTTACTTCTTTCTCGATAGATATAATATGGGTGTTTTTAAATCGCGACTTAATTGGTTTCTTCTAAGTAAGCGCACTCCATCGTAGACCGCAACGTCGCTTAACATCAGGCGAGTTGTCGGTGAAGCGCAAACCTATTTTTACATAAAAAAAAAGTTTCGCAATGGTTTTACATTGGCACGGATTACGCCTGGCTGGATATCAACGCGTTGGGCGAGTCATGTGACTTTGTAACGCGGTCCATGGCAGATGGCCGGTGCGTTTGTAAAAGATCACGTATTGAACTTTGTGCAGTGCTTTTGGTAAGTCTTAAATAGTGACAACTATTGACGTTACACACATATCTGCGCGTGTACAGATTCTCCGTATGTCGATGCCGTGTACCTAATAGGTACCTATTAGACCACAACGTTTTTATGTTTGTATGGAGATTTGGTCGAATGTTCGGGGTATGATATTAGTAAGTACATCTTTGAAGGTACATATTATAATACGTTTTTCACGCTACAATAAGTACTAATTATTAATGAACCCATAACCTGAGTACTTTGAATATTTTACCTATAAAGGCTGAATAGTAGTGTGTCTAATTGAAAGTATGAAAATTTACGCTATTTTGTATCTGCATATTTTAACAAACGTACATACCGAACGTTTCTGTTGTTTTATTGTTTTCTGAATTTCTGTTGTCACTTATCGTTAAAATTTTCCTCATTTATTATCACTATGGACCTTATAAGGAAGCTCAAAGTCACGCAACGAGCTATGGAGAGACCTATACTTAGAGTAGGTATCTCTGCGAGATCGAATTAGAAATGAAAAGATCCATAGACTTACGAACGTCACACCGACATAGCATAGCGGATTAGTAAGTTGAAGTGCCAGTGGGCAGAGCACATAGCACCTAGAACTAATGACCGATGGGGCTGAAAAGTTCTCGAGTGGAGACCACGTACCGGCAAGCGCAGCGTAGGAAGACCAGCCACGAGATGGACATATCTATGATCTTATACTGGAAGTTTAATATAAATTAATAATGTTCCGACGTTACCTATACACTTTATTAAACTTTATTTACAGTTATACTTTGTTCTTAGCTTAATTTTCGAGTAATTTAATGTTTATATCTAAGATTGACGTTTAGAAACCAGTACTCGTCTGCGTATAGTCTGCGCAAATAGAGGCAAATAGTAGTATATTTTTGTAAATTTTTGTACCAGCGGACACCCCCCATGAGAAAGCTATAAGTAGCTACGCCCATGTCACTACGTGCTGGGTACGGACGGAGTAAGTACCTACAGCACTTCGGTTTTGCAGGCCAAGCAAAGACGCCGGACCAGTACACACATTTGGCGCCATAATAATATTTATTATATTTACTAGCTGTGCCCTGTGATTTTAGTCACGTAGTGATGAAAAACGGTGATGACAAATTGTAGCCTACGTCCGTCTCAAAATTTGCGAGAGAGATCAATCGTCGAATCCAACTCGGCTGGGCAGCGTTCGGGAATCTCAAAAGCGTATTTTCGTCCAATATACCTCTGTGCGAGGTTTAATTCGAAAGTTTACCACCGGTGTGTTACCAGTGATGACATAATTATGGCAATGAAACGTGGTCACTCACTATGGATGGGTCTTAGGTATAAGGAAGCTAAAAGTCACGCAACAAACTATGAAGAAGGTTATGCTCTGAGTCTCTCTGCGAGATCGTATCAGAAACAAAGAGATCGATAGACGTACGAAAGTCACCGACATAGCACAGCGGATTAATTAGTCTTAATGGCTATAAATTCTCTCTCTTCCGAACAAGAGAAACCGTCACAATACCTTGGAAAAATTACGCAAGTTACGTCTTGCCCACTAACGCAGTGGGCAAAACGAGACAAAATCTTTCCCGCGTCACCGCAAAACGTCGACACCGCAAGTAAGCACTTTTTATTTTTCATCAAAATTTGATCTGAAATCTGCCCTGTTCTAGAAATAACCTTTTTATCTGTAAGGTTCTTTTTAGATTTTTTCAAGGACGATAGTCTTATCGTGAAATCCTTCGAACCTTACGATGAACTCATAACCGTGAGTGCACATAATACTTAGTCTGGCCATAAATACTGTTACAGTTAAAAATAAGAAAGATATTACATTTGAATTTGGAATCTGTCATTTTTATACGATTGTTCATTGAGTTTTCTAATTTTAGCGCCAATACATTGTACAATATTTTGCGATATTAAAATGGAGTGGGGTGATAAAGAGAACCGAATCGCTGTGATTGCATTACACAAAGTTGGTATGGAGCCAAATGCAATTTTTAAAACTCTCCATACGCTTGGTATTAGTCAAATGTTTGTGTACCGGGCTATTACCTAATAGGTACAATGAGACCTCCTCTGTTTGTGACAGAAAAAGATCTGGCCGTCCACGTAGTGTTCGTACGAAAAAGGTGGTCAAAGCAGTACCTAAGGGAAAGAATTCGAAGAAATCCTGTCCGAAAGCAAAAGATTTTATCTCGGGAGATGAAGATAGCACCCAGAACCATGTCGCGTATTTTAAAAGATGACTTAGGACTTGCAGCCTATAAGAGACGCACTGGTAATTTTTTAACTGATAATTTAAAAAAGAATAGGGTGGTAAAATCGAAACAACTACTGAAGCGGTACGCAAAGGGAGGTCACAGAAAAAATTTGTTTACGGATGAGAAAATCTTTACAATTGAGCAATATTTTAACAAACAAAATGACCGTATTTATGCTCAAAGCTCTAAGAAAGCTTCCCAATTAGTCGACAGAGTGCAACGTGGTCATTATCCGACTTCAGTGATGGTTTGGTGGGGTGTTAGCTATGAAGGAGTGCCTGAGCCATATTTTCGTGAAAAAGGTATCAAAACATCGGCACAAGTGTATCAAAATACCATTCTTGAGAAGGTAGTTAAGCCCCTTAACAACACCATGTTCAATAACCAAGTATGGTCCTTCCAACAAGACTCGGCGCCAGGTCATAAAGCTCGGTCCACGCAGTCTTGGTTGGAAGTGAACGTTTCGGACTTCATCAGAGCTGAAGACTGGCCGTCGTCTAGTCCTGATCTTAATCCGCTGGATTATGATTTATGGTCAGTTTTAGAGAGTATGGCTTGCTCTAAACGCCATGATAATTTGGAGTCCCTAAAACAATCCATACGATTGGCAGTGAAGAATTTTCCCATGGAAAGAGTGCGTGCTTCTATTGATAGCTGGCCTCAACGTTTAAAGGACTGTATTGCAGCCAATGGAGACCACTTCGAATAAGCTTTTATATTTTAAATTGTTTTATATTTATGTATTAAACTAACACACTGTAAAAGTAATAAATATTATTTGCAATAAAAAAATATTTTTTTTCTTCGTGACAATATTTATGGCAAGACTAGGTATATGTATAATAGTTACCTACTAGGTACTATATAACTAAGTAGTAGTACTTAACTTAGCGTGTCAACGTCCACCCAACATAACTGCTTTCCTCTCTCCCTTATTTATTCGTTAGGTACGTATCCAAGACCTCGAGAAGGTAAACTATTTCACCTACATTAAGAGCAAGGACTAGGTTATTCATCACTTACATGGTTGATATTCCTAAAACTCGTATGAAACACTTTCATTGTGCGTACCGCCAAAATGTGGAATGCACTTCCTGAATGGGTCGAAGCGAGTTAACGGTCTGGCGCAGACCTATTTTCGAATAAAAAAATACGAGCGATCCTTCATAAATCGCAAAATATACATCTTAAAAATATTTAAAAGAAACCTGATTTAGCTTATGCTAATGAAGCTCTTTCATATGATACCTCACATGATACGGTTAAAGCACTTTAAAATTTGGGCACAAAAAAAACCGGTCATGTGTGAGTCAGACTCGCCCACCGAGGGTTCCGTACAAACTAGTAGATAAATATATATTTTTATTATATTTTCCTCCATGAACCGAAAAATATACATCGTAAAAATATTTAATAACCTGTTTTAGCTTATGCTATTGAAGCTCTTTCACATGATACCCCACATGATACGGTTAATTCACTTTAAAATTTGGACCTTCATTCCTAGCAGACACTATTTTTTGTGATTAAATTAAAAATGTCCAGTTTTCGGTTTTTTTCCTATATGTCTACTCTAACACAATGGCTCTTGCCAAATTTCATCGTTCTATCGCATTTATTACTATTTTGACATAGAAGTAAACGAAAATTTTGCATATTACACTAAAAAAAATCGCGCTCGCTTCGCTCGCACATTCATATTATATTGAGATGGAATGGAAGTACTATGAATTCACTAATACGAGAAATAAAGCATATTACTATAAAATACCACTAAAATTTTCGCGCTCGCTTCGCTCGCGCTTTATTACTATTTTGACAGAGAAGTACCGTGGGTTCACTAATATGAGAAACAAAGCATATTAATATATAAGCATTGCTAAAATTTACACGCTCCCTTCGCTCGCGCATAATTATTACCTATTTTTGATTATATTTAGGTCATGCAAGCGCTGAATGCTCGTTAAAACGAAAAAAAAAACCGCTGACTCTCTCGCCGCAGATTTTTTCCTATATGTGTACTATAACACAATGCTTCTTGCCAAATTTCATAGTTCTAGGTTAACTGGAAGTACCCCATAGGTTTGATTCCCTTGTGAGTGTCGAAATGTACGTTTTTACGACATATTCGGCTGTAACTTTTAAATACGATAACTGAGAAATTTGATTTTTCTTTTTGCAGTAAGAGGCTATGGATCTGCGTATATGGTTTTAATTTCAACACGATACCTTCACGCGTTCCCGAGATCCGGACGGACGGACAGACAGATAGACGGACAACAAAGTGATCCTGTAAGGGTTCCGTTTTTTTTTCCTTTTGAGGTACGGAACCCTAAACCATTTTTTTTTTTAGTTATGGTCAGGCCTTAAACTGTCACCAACTGACTTATAGTATCGACCTCAAAAAATTATTTTGTGTACGTAGGTACCTACTTAGGTGGACGCCCAGTTTTGATTTAATTTTTCGGTACCTATGTAATAGGTACAGTTGTTGTTTCTCCTTTTTTAGGGTTCCGTATCGATTAATTGGATAGTTTTGAAGTCGTATTTTTTTACTTTCTCCGCAAAGTTCAACTTCCTGTCTATTAGATACATACAGTAGCAGCCTTCAAAGGGTAAGGCAGTCGAACCGACGTTATTATGTTTAGGTACTAATTAGGCTTCCATCCTTTTTGAGTGGAATAAAATACGATACTTTGGTTTTAGTGTGCTTACTTACATCAGAGCCCTTAGTACAAGTTTTTATGAAGAAACGTTTTACGTTTCTCTTCGTAATCCATAGAGGGCGCTATCAAAAAATTGAGGCGTACGAAAACTTTCATCGTCGCGTTTCTTAATAAGAACTTGTACTAAGGCTGAATTATTATTATGGTAATAGAATTGTAATAGTCGTTAAAATTATAATATTATTGCGACAAGTATACCTCGCGAAATATATACTATATATGTATTACTTTGCAAAGTTAATAAAAATAAATGACGACAACGCGTCGATGTTTTAATTAAACTGATGGGGTCACATTGAGAATACATTTCAATAATTTACTAAACTAACTTACACTTATTAAATGCCGATGTTTGTCTGTTAGGTTTGTTTGTTGCCATTCAACACTATGACGGTTGAATTGATTTTGGTGAAATTAAACTTTGATGTGCCGTACCTACTTATTTTTACCACCTACAAAGTATCTCACACGGGTTTCGTAGAGGCTTAGTATGAAGAAAACTCCTTGTCTGAACTTTATGACGCTTTATTATTACTTATAACACTGCACTTATTTCACTGCACTGAGCGGTCTGACGCTAAGACCGCCTTTTTACTACCGAGTTACGCCGCGACTACTTTTTTGAAGGGCCACTCGCGCTCGTCCGCCCGCGATATATCCCCTCCCCGGAATTACAACATCACGCCATCATCCGGGGTAGCGTTCATTCTGTTCGATCACCGTTCTCCAGAGTATATAAATTAAGAAAATAGCAGTGCTGCCACTCCGCAACACTGAAAACACCGCACACCACATACAACAAATATTCAAATCATGACACTCGGCCATCCGCTTTTGTGCAACGTCCCGATGCACAACAACTCTCTAAAAGCAAGTCTGATTAATCATATCGAACCCTTTGGACTCCTTAAAGATTTGCTGCAAAATAAAATAGTTAAACAGTAATTATTATGCTAATTTTATAAAACTACTTATGGCACACTAAACTTTGTAGTATACGTTGTCGTAACTAGTTATTATTGTAGATACAAGTAATCATGACACTCGGATTCGTTTTTAAATATGACAATTATTTTATGTTTATTCTAGCTGGTCTGGGAACCGGAGGCTTCCTATTCGTGTGTAAATGTACACTATGCAGATAAATCATTGTTGTACAAATATGTTATACGGATCGAGTATATATTCTGGTATTTCCAGAGGTTTGGTATATAATTAAAAAAAGTACATAAAAACTTATTCAATTCGCATTATTAATTTACTGTCGGTTACTCAATTACTTCCTCCTCTGGCTTAGTGATTGCGAACGGCAGCATCATTATATAAATGTCCCAATGTTGTTGTGGCCACTGAAGTATCATTCAAACCTTGTAGACTTGGACTTGTAGACTTTTTTTTATGAAAAACTCTATAAATACTCCTTTTTGTTCTTCGTCCAAACATTAAAATGACCAACGACAAAGCTTGAATAAAATGAAAGCAAATTTCGTCCAAAAATAATTACACATAAATTCAAATATTTAGATCCAACTCAAACCAGCTCCAGTAATAATTTGGTGACACGAGTACGTTAATTTTGTAAGTGCTCTCATAGGAATCAACATTTTAAACTGTATTTCTGTCATTGTCCTGCCATTACCAAATAGCATTTTAAAATTGTGTAACGTATACTCCCCAAATCCGAGTAATAGAGAGAATAAGAGAACGGAAATAATTTTCCAAACCCCTTTTTTTTTTCTTAGCAAGTCGCTACAACCGCATTAATTTCTGTCAAGCTTGTGGATGATCGGCAAAGCACATGAGCAAAATTTTGTCAGTTTAGAATGTCAGAAGTATTATTATTTTCTAATCACTAAATTTCATTATCATAGGGACAAATTAGTCACGATAAACTACAGGTAGCTGATCCATTGTCAGTCCTTCACCAACCGTTATTTGACTGGCGTATACCTGTTGCTGTTTACCATTAAATTGATGTACTATCAAGTTGAATCACTTCACATCACAGATGCCCTGAGTTGACATCTGTCGGATTTTAATCTGTTGTTTGCCAAATTCTTCTTCTTAATCGTACACTCTAGTCAGAGTGGTCGTGGTTGCAATGGCGGTGGCTCCTCGCCGTGTCACCGTCACTCTCCAGGCCAGCTGCTCTTCTCGCGATGCTTCTCCATTTCTGCCGGTCGGTTGCATTGCGAGTACACTCTACTTCGGTGGACTGCGTAGCTTTTCTAATGAGGTCGGTCCAACGTGTTGGTGATCGTCCAGGACTTCGCTTGCCTTCTACACGGCCATGCATATGCTGCGATAGGCTCTCCGTCGAGTGCTCTTTTCTTGAGATCTGCGCAAAGAACTTCAGTATTTGCAATTGCCCAGTCGACGATAATCTATCTCGTATATGAATCTCTTTGAGGATAGAGTTGTTGGTTGTTTGTCAAATACGTCATCACTATTTTGATGACACGTTAGCTAGAAAAAATACTGTACACATTACATACTAACAGTACTCAAACCGAGAATGTGGACATATTTATTTTCCCATCCAATATTTATAGTACTGATGTAACAGTAGAGCAGAAATTACTTGACTAGGTTTTAATAAACTTAATTGTAGGTAAAGACTGAGAATGTTTATACACAGAAGCATACTTAATTCCTTTTAGTGCACACCTGAACTAATACTAAAGCATCAAAAGAGAAGAAGCAGGTAATCACTTCCATAAATAAAATTAGTCTCAATATTTGTCTTACTAATTTCTGTTGTTTTTTTTTTTAAAGGTCTATATGATGTCGACTAGTCATATCATAACTGCTCTTGCACTGAGTACAAGCCAGTGGTGATTTTGATAGTTGCCGTTTTATTTCAACTAACAATCATATTTCGGAAACGTTACCAGTCCTATCAAATATTGCTTATTTTTAATGAAGATATTTTTTTATTTATCGATTAATTTTCGTATGCTGGATCCAATACTGTTATATGCTTACCAAAATTATACTAGATTTATCAAAATGTTCATATGCACGAACGATATTTAACGATATTGATCTAGAACCTAGAAATACTTGAACGCTTTGACAGCAAAAATAGAGGGCCAAATGTTATTACTATCATAAGACCACATGTTTGTATACCTATTTTGTAAGAAATAAATAAATTATGAATATTCGGTTTTTATATTTGACTAATTTTTGAACTCATAAACTGTACTTTTACAATAAAGCCGCCACCGGTGCAATCTATTTTTGAGGCTACTTTGTTTGAAATATGAAACTGATCAATCAGTTCTCTCTTTGAATTATCTTTAGTTCGTGATAAGAAACTTCGGTCATCGCTTAAATTCAAAGTCAAATTATTTCTTGGGCTTGTAACAAAAGTGTTATATTAGAAAAGCCCTTTTCAAATTAGTATTTTTTGTTATGTTTGTACTCCAAGCTTTTTCTGTTATAAAATACGATTTAACGTAGTTTTTATTAATTTAGATATAATATATTCTATTTATTTATGTCATTTTTATATCCAATAACATAATAAATAATAAAAGGATGTCGTCAAACTTATGTCAATATTCATAATAATGTTCAAAAGGCCAAAATAGAATAATAAAAAATATGCTAATCCACTTAGAAAATATAAATATGCTTATGGAAGAAAGTAGAAAATATGATCCGCTGTTCCATTAGAACGAGAATTCAGCAAGATCTATTCTCATCAACTCATTCAAGGCATAAAATGGGTTTCTCTCAAAGAAACGTTTACTACGTACGTTTACTTTCGACTAATAGTTTTGTAATATTATCGAGTGGTTCATTTAACATACAGATTTGTTTATATATATTTTACGATAATTGTCAACGCTCATCACCGCTTACGTCACTGTCCAGCGGACAATTCAACAAAGTGTAGACACTGCTCTGCAGCCGCGAAAAATAACGTGGGTGTTCAAAACATGACATCTAATTACGTTGGCACATACAGATCGCTGACATCTATATATATTTTTATAATAATCCTTAACCGAATAGTATTTTTCGGAAAATGTCTTAGACTTACTCATTTATCAATTCATGAATCTTATTGATGGAGTAATTTCCATTCTCTCTATAATCTAATAATAATAACCATAATAATTGAGAATCTAATAATTGCAAACAGATTACTCATAAATTTATTCGCTCTAACGCACCATACGCGTTTTATCAAAAGTAAGTGACTTTGTCGATTCTAATTAGTACGTTTCGGAAATTTCAAGCATAATGGCATTTGTCAAAACTCCTCGACACTTCGAGTTGCTATGCTCGTCAAGGTTACTTGCTGCGTGTCCGATCGGTTGATCTCTCATATATGATTTAAATTTTCTCTATGAAACTCGAAACTACATCAAAACTGGAATTATAACGTTATATCATCATTAAAAGTCAGGTGCTCAGGTTCTGGGAAAGTCCGATCAATGATTCTGCTATTCAACGCTTAACATAATCACATTAAAATGATCATTAATCGACTGGATTAATCAAATCCACTAAAATACAAGATCTGTGCACACTCTTGCACACCATATACATATTATACAAAATTTAGTTAATCAAGTTATTTTGGATTAAATACAGTTTGGAGCTTCTACTTTCCTTTGAATAGGCTTGACCTGCTGCAGTTTAAAACGTTCATGGCTGGAAGCTAAGTGTTCCGTGACCGGTTAAAATTATCACCCTGAAACCAAACCTTCATGGTTACAGCTAAAACATCATTGAATAATTGAACTTCAATCTTACAGCTCACTTACATGGTTGCAGCGAGAACATCATCAAATCTTCAAACTTCGACATCGTCAAATCTTCAAACTTCAAACATCATCAAAACTTCAAACTTCAAATATCGTCAAATCTTCACACTTCAAACATCGTCAAATCTTCAAACTTCAACCTTACAACGCGCCTATATGGCTGCGGCGAAATCATCATCAAATCTTCGAACTTTCCTTACGGCACACCTACATGGCCATACTTCTTTAGAATATTACCCTGCAGCTCACCTACACGGTTGCAGCGATAACATCATCAAATCTACGAACTTCAACTTTACGGCACACATACATGGCACTCTTTGGAACATTTTCCCTGCAGTTCACCTACATGACTGCAGCTAACAAACTCGTAAACACTAAAAATCCTTGAATTTCAAACTTGCAGTAACACTAAGTGTAGTTGTTAACACTAAGAAATGCACTTTAATTTTCAGCACTGTCGATACTCTGATATCTTAGCGCGGCTTTAAATTCCGCCTCCATGATTACAAGGCGTCAACGGATAAATATTCGCGACAAGTTACCGGTACACAATGGTACTATTTCTGAGGTTATTACATTACATGCCTTCGAAATTCAATTAAGATTTTAAGTCAATCGAACTATGTTATTTCTGTATAATTCAACTTCATAAACAGACTTCTGTATTAAATATTTACGCAGTGATACTCTGGTAAATCCATCAATATTGTAGCTCTACTCATATAAAATTTCGTTTGACACACTTATGTGGTTCAAGATCTTACAATAGTTACGTCACAAAGTAGTTATAGTGTTGCAGGTGGAGATACAATACCAAAATTTCGCTTCATGGTATAGCATACTTATACGACTAAAGACAGTGCTACTAGTTGTAGTAGACTAGTTGTCGTACTAGAATATTTTACTTGCGGTACTTTATTAACCTTACAGAAAAACGAACACAGTACAACTCGCCCTAAATGGCCGTAACCGTAAATACAGGATTCCACCAGTGTGCGGCTCTGTACCGCACAGAGTGCAGCATAAATGTATTTCTTGGTGAACTCTTACGGGCAGCACCAGCAAACTGTGCGCGCACTCTATTGGACAAACCGTGAACTTTTGTCGCGCACTCCTTGGTCTCGCGGTGTACCCGCGACGATGCACTCGCACACATGTTTACACACTAAACTGAAAGTAAAGCACATTTCCGAGGTATAAATGTTCGTGTACAAATGTACCGTACAGCACGCATACTAAAGTTACGCACAACTGAGGTGGTGGACACAGGCAATCTACTATTGTGATCAAGTTCGCGCACTGCAAAAGGTCTGCACCAAATTTTTATCAACAAGTGTTCTGAATCTGAACACAATTTTAGTGGAGCCCAACCTTAACAGCTAGATAATAAGCTGTTAAGTTTACCATAATATTTTATTTGCATTACTGTTAGCAATATTCTAGAAAAACTACATTTAGAAGCTCGCTTAATTGGCTGTATTGATGTAGCCCAGTTACCGAATTAAAATATTTTATTCGCAGCACTTTACTAGTCTTCTAGAAAAATAACACACTGCTGATCGCTGACACGGCCACAGACCGATATGCCATAGCCATTGTACTATTAAAAACACTACTCTCACCATCACACCAAAAAAATATTACCTCGCTATGGTTCCTCTGAATGGCTGCAGCATAATCAAATA
This sequence comes from Lycia hirtaria, assembly GCA_947563715.1. Taxonomy (NCBI): domain Eukaryota; kingdom Metazoa; phylum Arthropoda; class Insecta; order Lepidoptera; family Geometridae; genus Lycia; species Lycia hirtaria. The sequence continues at coordinate 9,490,869 of OX387377.1, read as the reverse complement.
CAAAAAGTAAAAATGGTTCTCAAACAAGAAAAACATATTTTCGTATACTTGTCTCTCGGGATGTTAACGAAATAATTTACTAATGACTTACTTACAACAGACTTCATTTCGTTTAAATTACGATAAAATTATCGGGGAGTAGCCCCAACCACACTATCAAAATTTCATTAGGTTATAATAAAATCGTCGGATTATAATCTTTAATCGCTGTGCTACAATAAAATAATCTGGGAGTAACCCAGATCACATCTCATTGCAGTATCTTAACAGATTCTGTCTACCCGTATTAAGAATATCCCGTTATAATTATTTTAACAACCTGTTTCAACACTTTTAAGAACCATTTTCTCCAATTCGATATGCGTGACAAATTTTTAACATCAATATTCAATAATCGGAGGGTAAAATATAATCTCGTAGGTGACTCACGATTTTACCGGGCTCGGCTCGCAGGTTGATTGCCACTTCTGATATATGAAGAAAACTCCTTGTCTGAACTTTATGACGCTTTATTATTACTTATAACACTGCACTTATTTCACTGCACTGAGCGGTCTGACGCTAAGACCGCCTTTTTACTACCGAGTTACGCCGCGACTACTTTTTTGAAGGGCCACTCGCGCTCGTCCGCCCGCGATATATCCCCTCCCCGGAATTACAACATCACGCCATCATCCGGGGTAGCGTTCATTCTGTTCGATCACCGTTCTCCAGAGTATATAAATTAAGAAAATAGCAGTGCTGCCACTCCGCAACACTGAAAACACCGCACACCACATACAACAAATATTCAAATCATGACATTAGGCTGTAGAGGCTTTCGTACTCTAATGTAAGATAAATCCAGAACAAAGTTACAGGGGGGTCGAAATTGCTCTGAATGGCTTCGAGAAAAGGATGGTACGGCGTGGCCTTGCCGCTCGACTTGGCCGGGGCCACTGCCGTGCCCCCAGATATTGACACTCGACAAAACAAACTTGATATTTTAATCAAAATTTAATTTTTGGTAATCTTTTGTTACACTAATTTGTTGGGATTCACATTTTTATAATTCAATTCAGAAATTGTATTTATATCTTTAAAAATGATGTATGCGCGAAAGGGACAGAAGCATTACTACGTACAAATAAGGCACTGTATGTAACTTAGGTTAATACAATTCTCAGTGTATACTATACGCTGTATAGCGAACAAGTAAAATCGTAGGGTTCCACTAGTATTTTAGCATAGTCTGAGTCTGAATCATCCTTAATACCGGTTCTTTTAGACCAATAGATGTTAGCCAGGATCTAGTCTTAATTAAAGAGGCCCAGAGACATGCAAACGGTAAACATCGTGTTTACCTCCTACATTTGAAAGTGTCGTAAGTCGACGACCGCACCGGGATTCCCAAGAGGAAAGTTACACATATTTCGCAAAACCACAACAGACAGTGTTAAGCGCCTGATGTTTTCTCAGAAACTCAGAGATTTCATTCAGGTACAGTGCTCTGATGTAATTACATTATGTTTTTGCAATATTAAACAATTAAATAAATGGTTGCAATGTTTATTTATATTTTATTTAATTACGTAAGATCCAAAACGTATAACAAATCATCACATACATGGTGTCCCAAAAGTCAATAACAAGATGAAAACGCTTGGACACTATACGCAAGCTTTACAGAGCGTAGATACCTAACTACCTTTTTCGTCTTTTGTTTTGTCATAGAAATCTTATATATACCTAAATCCACAGTATTCGTGGCCCTGTTTACCAAATCTTTGTATAAATCCATAACTCTAATCAAAGCTTCTCCAGGATTATACCCAAAAAAAAACAAAGATTTAAAAAAGATGTTATGATACTATGTTATCAAAACAACTCGCTCGCCTGATATAAAAAAAAATTGTTGCATATAAAATATATTGAGTGCCATTTTTTTTATGTAGAAATAGGTTTGCTCTTGACCGCCAACTCGCCTGATGTTAAGCGACGTTGCGGTCTACGATGTAGCGCGCTTACCTAGAAGAAACCAATTCACTCGCGATTTAATGACACCCAGATTATATCTATCGGGATTTCGGGAAAGACCCACTCAGGAAGCGTATTCCACATACCATTTAAAATGAAAGAAATATAAGTTGCAGCAAATAGTTTAAGATATTCAGCATAGGTGTTCTAATTATATTCGGTAGCGATTCCGTTCTAAAACTATTATCTCCATCTCGGTCATTCTATATGGTAGGTAATGACAAAGAGGAAGATATACCTAGTTTCCGACCCGATTCCGTATGATTGTGAATAAAATAATGGTGTGTCTTAACTGTAATGAGTTGAAGTTTGAGAAACGCACCCTTAGTAGTTTCGGTCTACGATCTACTGGGGCGCGTTTACGCCAGCAGCGTATAACGTCTGACTAAACGTCAAATGTATCGTTTACGCACTCCGGTGACATAAGATTTATGCTAGTATACCTATATAACATGATTATAATTGAAAAACTGAAAAAAAAAGACGTGTGGCACTCGGAGACTGCCGCGGTAAAGCTATTGCATAATAGCTAAAGTTACGCGTGGTGTGTTATGTTATTTTAAGCTATGCAATAGCTTAAAAACGACATACGTCATAAGAGTATATAAAAATTCGCAATGCAATACACACTCGACTTGGTGTTCTCTTTTCTACAGACACTTGGATGACATTTTACGTTATTTTGTTATAAAAACCAAAGTACTGCATCGATTTTGATAAAAAATTATGGGACCACCTCTACCAAATACAAAAATAATCATTAAAATCAATGCACAATTGGCTGAGTAATCGGCGAACAAACATACAAAAAAAAAAACAGACCAAATCGATAACCTCCTTTTTGGAAGTCAGTTAAAAATACTATGAGTTTATGCTCGCTCCTTGGTAAAAGTTTTTTGCAGTAGCGGTGAATTATCTGCCTTTTTGGCAAGATAAATTTTAAGCTACTGACAGTTTTGTTAAAATGATAAAGATGTTAAAAATGATGAATGTCAAATGATGTTAGATTTGTTGTAATACTAATTTTCTTCCGCATTTTTTTTATATTTAGGTTTTTATATCCACACCAACACCATTTTGGTTCCTATGATTTGTTTCAAACTAATCTTATTTTTAATTAGTGTCAAAATATCTGCCTGGAAATTGCATTGACAGTATTGACACACAATAATAGATATTCAAATTATTTTAGAAAGAAATGAGAGATAACACATTTGATAAACGTGGGAAAATATGCCTGATGAAGTGAAACTTAAATCCTGAAAAAATAAGAGCTCTTGCTTTATAAGACGGCAACGACATAGGTATTATTTTTTCAAGTTTATTGGATAAGAGTAGGAATAATTATATAAGGTACATAAATTATGTACTTTAGCTGCAGTAGGAGGACTTAAAAAAATACTAAAATTAATGACTATAACTATGAATTAATTTTATTCAATAAGTTACATAAAGCATGACCTAAATAAAATTAAATATTTATTCTAACCCAGAATGTCGACTGACTCTAGTCGATGTGTAGCTGAAGAGTGACGGGTCCACATTGAGGTCGTGGCAGGATGGCTTGGTGGACACCTTCCACTGACGCTGCTCCTCGTGTCTGGAGCATCCTCGTGTCGCCGTATATTGAAAGTAGGGCTCAGAACTTTTTATATAGTTTTGTAATATCAACAAATTTTACATGAAATGTTTTTGGTGGGATTACATACCAAAGACATTTCATGTAAAATTGGTTGCCATGTCTCGCATTATCATGCCACTTTCACTGACAAAAAGATATCAGATGAGATCTGACTGAATTTGAAGAGCCAAGCCGCTAACTCAACAAAGTCTAACGCTACAATCCTTATCTCTGTAAGCCTTAAATCTTGGTGACCAACTTTTTGACCCATCGACCTTATTAATACCACACTTTTTTAAACTATCACGGTCATTCATTAAAACACTATTATTATTAACGGGATATTTACCGTGGTTCGCGTTAATTTTGGGCTCCCGATATTTCGGCACGGTTACATGCACCATGTTCACGAGCGACTGAAAAATGCAGGTGGATGATATAGTTATGAATACCGTCCATCACTCTCTACTCTAGTCTATGCCATAAGCTTGTGCTATAATCTTCTGCGCTATAAGGTCAACGATCTACGTTAATGTTTAGGTTTTCACTGGTTACTTTTGATTTCTTTGCAGGTGGCTCTAACGTCTCCTGGAGAGTGCCTGTATAAGAAACACAATGTCCATTCACAATTGGAACATAATCCTAACATTATAAAAGCGAAAATAACTCCATTCGTCTCTCCGTCTGTTTGTTACCTTTTCACGATTAAACTATTGAACCAATCGTTATGAATTTTGATACAAAGATAGCTTAGGAGCTGAAAACGGCATTAGCTGCCTTTCATCATCATCATCACCGTTTTTTATCCCTGCGCGGGTACATTCGTGCAGCACAACTTGTAGATATTATAAAGTGGTATATTGGAATGAATTCTTAGTCTACCTTACCTATAATACAATAATCAAGCATATTATATGATAGATTATCTGTTTTTATGTTGTATGAAACTTACCACTAGTTTCATCAACTATTTTATGTTTGAGACTTTCTACGTTTGTACTTTGCTCAATGTCTATTTCTATATCATTAGATGGTTCAACACAAGGTGTTTCCAGTTCATATAATTCTTCAAACACCTGCCAACGCCCTTTATTGCTAGGTATTTCATAAGATACACTTTCAATAAATTTAATTTGTAAACTTTCAATTAGTAGGTCAATTTTTGAAAGTTTATCTTGATTACAATCTGAAACAAGTATGGGTATTATATGAAACAAGTACAACCAGTACAAGTACAGCAAATGCAACTAAAAGTACAAATTAATATTGCAAATCAATATTTAGATTTAAAAAATGGTGTCAGTCATAGTCACTTGAATATAACGTCTATAACTTTGAAACCACAAGAAAGACCAGCCAGTCCAGCCACAAGGTGGACAGTTGTTGACTAATAAAATTATAATAATCTGACTAATTAAACTCAAATATTTGACAATAATCTATTTCCTTTATTATTATTCAATTCGACTGACCTTGTGGCTCAGTTGGCAGTATGTTTTCTTGCTGAGCTGTAGGTTGTGGGTTCGATCCCCACCCAGGGCAAACATTTGGGTAATGAGCATGGATGTTTGTTCTGTGATATCAGGTGAGTTGACGGTCAAGCGCAAGCCTATCTTCGAATTAAAAAAAAAAAAAAAAAAAAACACTCAGAGATGTTTCTATGTATATTATGTATATACAAAATTACAAAAAAAAAAGTTATACATATATGTATTCTATCAGCCATCTAGTTCCATAATACAAGCTTAGCTTAGTTTGGGCTAGATGGTGTTGTGTGAAATATCAACAAATAATATATTTTTTATTATTGACTTCAAATCTTATTTCTTAATTAGAAATAGCGTAGCTTAGCGTTCGCGTAGCGCTCGTGGCTTAGCTTAATTAGGTGTTCTCGAACGATCACCAATGTTAAGCAACGGACGGACCGGTCAGTCTTCGGATGGGTGACCGTGAGTGGCATTTCTTTCTGAGAGCTACCGTGGGTCGGATGACACGTTAAATTGTAGGTCCCGGTGGTTCAGCAATCGTCAAGCCAAGTCAGAGGCTTTTCGGCGGCTTAATAACTCTGACAATAGGGCTGGCCACTCAGTTTATACGAACGTACTTTTATTTCTTAATTGGAGGAGGATTGAGGATTCCGTACAAACTAGTAGATAAAAGGGGGAATATGTATATTTTTTTATATTTTCCTTCATAAATCGAAAAACATACATCGCAAAAATATTTAAAAACCTGTTTTAGCTTGTGCTATTTAAGCTCTTTCATATGATACCCCACATGATACGGTTAAAGCCATTTAAAATTTGGACCTTCCTTCCTTGCAAATAGACCCGAATTTTTGTGATTTAATTAAAAATTACCAGTTTTCGGATTTTTCCTATATGTGTATTCTAACACAAAGCTGCTTGCTAAATTTCATAGTTCTAGGTTAACGGGAAGTACCCCATAGGTTTTGATTCGGTTGGTTTGAGTGTCGAAATGTGTATTTTTTACGACATATTCGGCTGTAACTTTTGTTTACTAAAACTGAGAAATTTCTATTCAAATTCAAATTCTTTCTGCATTAAGAGACTATGGATCTGCGTATATGGTTTTAATTTCAAGTCGATAATTTAACGTGTTCCCGAGATATAGGTCATGACACCCAGACAGACGGACAAAAATTGATCCTATACGGGTTCCGTTTTTTTCCTTTTGAGGTACGGAACCCTAAAAATGGCAGCTGACGAGAAACACTTCACATATTATGGTTCAGTTACTGAGCGGTTTTGATTAACTGAATTGACCCCCAGATTATAATTATAGGGAAAGACCCACTCAGAAAGTGTATTCCACAATCTAGCAGTCCGCACGACCACTGACTCAAACACTAATACAATGGGTAGGGAGGTAGGAAACCTAAAAAGTTGTACAAGCAAGACAACTGTGCCACCAGACTGTAAGCTTTACGATAAAAGCTTTAAGCTTGTTGACAAATATCTTGTAAAAAAATTACCTCTTTCACTTGGATTATTTAACTCGCCACTGTAAATAGCTTGTTTCGCATTTTTAACTAAATCATCATCTTCTGTAAAAGGATAGGTGTCCCTGTATAAATAGAAGAGTCTTTTATACTTTATTTTTTCAATGACATCATTCAGAATTTCCCTTAATCTTTTCTCTAACTCCAACCGCACTGCAAATTGAAGCAACTGAAAAGGAACCTCTTCTTCATATTCTTGTATGTATGGCTTCAGTTCTCGTAGAATACATTTTATCGTCAGGTAATACAGTGTTTTTCTATTCTCATCTATTTTGATACTAATCAACTTGTTATGTTCTTCCTCGTGCAGTTTATATGTAATCTTCTTAAATGTATTTGTTGCTTTCTTTTTATTTATGTTAACTTGGTCCATCACCAGCGATTGTGGTGTTGAGAGTGTGGACAGTGGTAATAGTTGAAATAGCTGAACATCCGTAGCAACAGCATGTGGCTGGAAAACAATTATGTTTATGTATAAATACTTTATTAAGACAAGTCAAACTTAGACAATTTAAAAACCCTCATCACGAAATATGTTTTTTTTACACAAGTTTTGCCGACAACGTAAAATCACACGTTTCACTGCTTTATTTCACTTGCCCACACTCACGCACTTTATCGAACACTTACTGAATGAAACACCACCTTTTTTATAGCATTAATGTTCAAAATAACACAAGTTTAGGAAAATAAAACAAAGCAACAACACGTTACTAAAGACGTTCCCGCCAATACTCATAGTGTTCTTCTTCTTTTTTGTATTGGACCCGCATTAAAGCATTTGCCAGTGTCAAGTATTAGGATTTTTTCAAGTTTCTTGAGTAAAACAAGTTATAAATGTTCTAGTCACAGTCTAAGTCACGTATACAGTCAATTTATAAGTCAAGTCCTGTTTCAGTAAAGTGGTGGCGACTTTACTAGAAGCTTCTATGGAGTTTTGCCGACTACGTTTTACTGCTTTATTTCATTTGCCCACACTCACGCACTTTATCGAACACTTAATGAATAAAACACCACCATTTTTATAACAGTAATGTTCAAAATAACACAAGTTAGGAAAATAAAACAAAGCAACAACACGTTACTAAAGACGTTCCCGCCAAAACTCATAGTCTTCTTCTTCTTTTACGTATTGGACCTCGCGATTAGCGATTTGCCAGTGTCAAGTATTGAAATATTTTCAAGTTTCTTGAATAACTCAAGTTATATAGTGTTCTAGTTACAGTCTAAGTCACGTAAACAGTCTTTTTCAAAAAGTCTTGCCTCAGTAAAGTGGTGGCGTTTTTACTAGAAGCTTCTATGGAGTTTTGCCGACAACGTAAAATCACACGTTTTACTGCTTTATTTCACTTACTCACACTCACGCACTTGATCGAACACTTAATGAATAAAACACCACCATTTTTATAGCATTAATGTACAAAATAACACAAGTTTAGGAAAATAAAACAAAGCAACAACACATTACTAAAGACGTTCCCGCCAAAACTCATAGTCTAACGGCCTTACCGGAAAAAGTTTCTAAAAAGTTAGAAGTCTAGTTGTCTAGCCAATTGCTAGACAAATGGGTTAGCTAAAATCTCACCGAAAAACGCTTCTTCCCTAAATTACAAAGTACTCTTTGCACGCTTCGGAGTTATGAATATGCCTAGCTTATGTTAACTACCTAGCTGTCAAATTTAAACAACGTCGGGAGGTTGTATCGCTAATAGGGATGGGTTATACTTGCAAAATCTCATACCAGGGCTTCCAAGTGCGCCCACATAAAAATACCAGCGCCAAAAACCAGGGCTCAAAACCCTTCAAAGTATTTTTTTCGTTAAAGAAAATTGATTTGTATTTTAACTAAGATAAGGTGCACAATTGCGTAACAAGTTTTTCTACTAAAATACTTTCATAGGATATTGTTCATTATATACGTTATAATAAGAAGCATAATGGCATTCACGAAATTCAAAACGTTCCAAACGACACCAAACATGACTGAGCGAGCGCGATATATATTGCTTGCCTACTTCGTTCCGTGTATTTGACGATGACACCCGAGTGAAGCGCCAAAAACCAGGGTCAAAACCCTTGAAAGTATTTTTTTCGTTAAAGAAAATTGATTTGTATTTAAGTTATAATAAGGTGCACAATTGCGTAGCGAGTTTTTCAACTAAAATACTTGCATAGGAAAATGTTCATTGTAGATGTTACAATAAGAAGCATAATAGCATTCGCGAAATCCCGTAAAGTAAATACTTTTTCTCCTTGCAAGTGTTTCGGGCGGCACCTGGTCGCCATACTTGCAAGCAAATACCTGGTGTAAAAACCTGGTTGCGTAAATACGCACCTTCCCTAATCGCTAATAGCCAATATGGCGGCTTTTTCCCAGCTGTTATGTGCCAAACCTACATTTTCGAAGCGAAGTCGATAAATTACGACAATTCAGTTTTCTTTTTATCCCCAAAGACTGAGTCTTTGGGGATAAAAAGAAAACTTTAGAAGATTAGAAATACTCCGTTTCAAGACCTTACCGAGGACAAATTTCGTCTGAGGCAGAAAATCTCCAGAGAGCTTAGATTATATATTGTCTAGATGCCTAGTAAGCGCTCAGTAAAAACTTCCACTAAAAAGGCACTGATATTGACATCTCCGATCGACCCCCCCCTCCCGGCCCCCGCCAAATGCCAATCAGTCATTCAGGAGCGCTCGCCGAGTGATGACATTACGAATATAAAAGTTTTAATAAAAAAATATCAGTTTGTGCTGTAAAAAACACCCAGGAAAAAAAGAAAAGTGTGTAAACATCACATTTCTTAAGTAAATATTCAATTTTCTGATGTATTTCATAGCAAAATGACAAACCGAAATTTAAAATGAATTAAAAAATATTGAAATATAGCGCCATAATGTTTGGTGTTGCCAAGGGTATAAAATATATTTACCAATGATACGCTTTGTTTTTGGCCAAAAATGGAAAAGTGACGAAAGAGTTTTATTAGGTACCTATTGACTCTGACTTAAGTCTTAAGCACTTTCTGTTTCATATGATGACGAGGATCTGACGAAGGTATCAGATGATTGCCACTGGAACACCCTGATGAAAAGGACTAAGACAATCCAGTTTGGGCTCGTTTGCTTTGGTGTCTTAAGCACTTTCTGCTTCATATGGTGACGAGGGTCTGACAAAGGTATCAGATGATTGCCACTGGAACACCCTGGTGGAAAGGACTAAGACAGTCCAGTTTGGGCTCGTTTGCTTTGGTTTCTTAAGCACTTTCTGCTTCATATGATGACGAGGGTCTGACGAAGGTATCAGATGATTGCCACTGGAACACCCTGGTGGAAAGGACTAAGATAGTCCAATTTGGGCTCGTTTGCTTTGGTGTTTTAAGCACTTTCTGCTTCAAATAATGACGAGGGTCTGACGAAGGTATCAGATGATTGCCACTGGAACACCCGGGTGGAAAGGACTAACACAGTCCAGTTTGGGCTCGTTTGCTTTGGTGTCTTAAGCACTTTCTGCTTCATTTGATGACGAGGGTCTGACGAAGGTATCAGATGATTGCCACTGGAACACCCTGGTGGAATGGACTAAGACAGTCCAGTTTGGGCTCGTTTGCTTTGGTGGCTTAAGCACTTTCTGCTTCATATGATGACGAGGGTCTGACGAAGGTATCAGATGTTTGCCAATGGAACACCCTGATGGAAAGGACTAACACAGTCCAGTTTGGGCTCGTTTGCTTTGGTGGCTTAAGCACTTTCTGCTTCATATGATGACGAGGGTCTGACGAAGGTATCAGATGATTGGCACTGGAACACCCTGGTGGAAATTACTAAGACAGTCCCGTTTGGGCTCGTTTGCTTTGGTATCTTGAGCACTTTTTTTTAATAAGTAAATAATTACGCTTCAAAAATTGTATTTACAGTGTGCTGGTTTTCAGAACAAGGTTTACGGTGCCATTTGAAAGAAAAACAAATAATATCAGAAACATATTCTATATGATTATATAAGATTTCATTGACATTGCCATATGTAATTTAACATGTATACATTTGATTGAAATTTGACATAATAGTAATATGACATAATGAGAATCTTGACATGGATTAAATTTAACGTTGTAATTATAACTTGACATGGATTAAATTGACATTGTAATTATAACTTGACATGGATTAAATTTAATATTGTAATTTGACATTGTATAATTAAAATGATAACTTCATATTTTGATTTGATTTTTCTGTAATAATAGTTTTTTTTTAATGTAAATTTTTAAAATTACTCGGTGAGCCCACTTCCAGTATTGCATGCCTGTTGGAGAGGCAAGTTTGTATAGGGAAAATCTAGAATTGTTATAATTCGATATTAAGGTCTTTAATGTACCTAGTACCTACAAACTGCAATAAAATTATTTGAATTTGAATTTGAATTTGCATACCACAAATTTCTTATGTTAAAAATAATGACGAATCTGATTGGAAAACTATTCAATTTTGATGAAACTGAACATGCATATGGCCGCTATCACGGAAATAATATTGTCAAGGTGACGGTAGAGGGTCACTTAAAATAAATAAAAAAACGACTGCGTCAATATCTGCCATTAAATTCATTGCAGAACTAAAAAGATAGAAACAAGATTTTAATTTGAATATTTTATTTTCAGCGTTCCGACAGCGTTGTCAACGCTGTCGGACGCATAACGCACTTCTCATAATTTGGTTGGTGATATAGGTAGAGCAACTCGGAGTGAGCAGATGCCTCCGACTGCGTTTGTGAACACTGTCAACTACGATTATTCAAAACCAAAAATGGAAAAATGGGACGCCACGTGCGTTAACATTTTCGCCGCCTGTCACTTGAGTCGCTCGGTCCACGCATCGGGGGCGGCTGTTGAGGATGCTGCGAATAAAAAACGCCAGAAGTATGCGGCTTTGGAGGTGAGGTATGATTTTGTACCCATTGCTGTCGAGACCATGGGTAGCTGGGGCACAAGCCAAAAGTTTGATTCACGAGTTGGGCGCCGGATACGGGAAAAGTGTAGTGACCCCCGCTCCGGCTCCTACCTGGTGCAAAGGTTGTCCTTCGCTATTCAACGCGGTAACGCAGCTAGATTCATGGGTACTTTTGCGCCTGGTAAAGTTCGGGCGGGCTTTTTGGCTGAGTTTAACTGAGCTTACAGGTTTTTTTAATATATTATTAATGAAATGACGTTGTTGATGACTTGTAAACAAAAATAAAATATACAATTTGAAATCTTGTTTCTATCTTTTTAGTTCTGCAATGAATTTAATAAAGATGGCAGATATTGACGCAGTTGTTTTTATTTTAATATTTTTATTTATTTTAAGTGCCCCTCTACCGTCACCTTGACAATATTATTTTCGTGATGGCGGCATGTTCAGTTTCATCAAAATTGAATAGTTTTCCAATGAGGTTCGTCATTATTTTAAACATAAGAAATTTGTGGTATGTTTCTGATATTATTTGTTTTTCTTATAAATGGCACCGTAAACCTTGTTCTGAAAACCAGCACACTGTAAATACATTTTTTGAAGCGTAATTACTTACTTATTTTTATGCAGTAAAAAGTGCTCAAGATACCAAAGCAAACGAGCCTAAACGGGACTGTCTTAGTAATTTCCACCAGGGTGTTCCAGTGGCAATCATCTGATACCTTCATCAGACCCTCGTCATCATATGAAGCAGAAAGTGCTTAAGAAACCAAAGCAAACGAGCCCAAACTAGACTGTCGTAGTCCTTTCCACCAGGGTGTTCCAGAGGAAATCATCTGATACCTTCGTCAGACCCTCGTCATTATTTGAAGCAGAAAGTGCTTAAGAAACCAAAGCAAACGAGCCCAAACTAGACTGTCGTAATCCTTTCCACCAGGGTGTTCCAGAGGAAATCATCTGATACCTTCGTCAGACCCTCGTCATCATATGAAGCAGAAAGTGCTTAAGAAACCAAAGCAAACGAGCCCAAACAAGACTGTCGTAGTCCTTTCCACCAGGGTGTTCCAGAGGAAATCATCTGATACCTTCGTCAGACCCTCGTCATTATTTGAAGCAGAAAGTGCTTAAGACACCAAAGCAAACGAGCCCAAACTGGACTATCTTAGTCCTTTCCACCAGGGTGTTCCAGTGGCAATCATCTGATACCTTCGTCAGACCCTCGTCATCATATGAAGCAGAAATTGCTTAAGCCACCAAAGCAAACGAGCCCAAACTGGACTGTCTTAGTCCATTCCACCAGGGTGTTCCAGTGGCAATCATCTGATACCTTCGTCAGACCCTCGTCATCATATGAAGCAGAAAGTGCTTAATACACCAAAGCAAACGAGCCCAAACTGGACTGTCTTAGTCCTTTCCACCAGGTTGTTCCAGTGGCAATCATCTGATACCTTTGTCAGACTCTCGTCATCATATGAAGCAGAAAGTGCTTAAGATACCAAAGTAAACGAGCCCAAACTGGACTGTCTTAGTCCTTTCCATCAGGGTGTTCCAGTGGCAATCATCTGATACCTTCGTCAGATATCATCTGAAACAGAAAGTGCTTAAGACACCAAAGCAAACGAGCCTAATTTGGACTTTCATGCTTTAAACAGTAATGTTAGGTTTAAATTTCCGGTTAAATAATATCGACCCCAAATATTTTTTTAAGTCTCTATGCTTTGGGGAAATATCTATGCACTGGTATCACAAGCATCGTGCACACAAATGTAAATGGTGTAAGCAATACACCCTCGATAGGCGGCTCACTCACACACGTAAAACGTTTTTGCTTCAAATTGAACGATGCGCCTAGTATTTGAACACGGAATCTAGAGGTATATAATCTAAGCCAGAGAGTCTCCAGAAAACATACTATGAGCTGTAATTTATAGGAAGTCTCATCGATAATACCGGCTACCCATATATCCCTCATCTCCACCGGTTCAGAAACGACAGAAACCTAGCACTGAAGAAGTGGAAGAAGTGGAACGAAGTCCTTGGACATATTACTTTATAATTTGTGGTTTTAAGCAATGAACACACAAATGTAAATTACAGAATATTAGAAGTAGAGGTGTAAACCGGTTTGAAGAAAACCGGTGAAAAACCGGTTTTTCTAGATACCGATTAAAACCGTTTTTTTCCACGAAAACCGGTTTTCACGCTCCGTATCTATTAGCTAGTAACTACCACCTTTAACTGTTATGTGGTATTTATTTAGTAGATACGAAAAGTGAAAATCGGTTTTCGTGGAAAACAACCGTTTTTTATCGGTATCTAGAAAAACCGGGTTTTCACCGGTTTTCTTTAAACGGGTTTACATCTCTAATTGTTGTTATTCTGCCGTTCTCCGTAATCTCCATTAGGTCTGTGTTATTCTGATTCTACGCGGTGCGCGTTCCAAAGTTCAACAATTTTTTCCTTCAGATAAATACACTCCACAGTGGTTTTATCATTAAAAATATATAAATATAATATAATCCAGCAAGACAATAAAACGCCGATATCTATCTCTGTAAGTTATCATCAGACTTATCTACATTGTATTGTAGTTGAAATAAAAGGTAAATAATAAAGTTTAAAACTCGCCGTTGTTTGGACGTACGAATTTTGTAAATTAAAAGTGTTAGTAATTAATTAAAATGTTGTTAGGGCGTTTAAGTCAACTAATTTTTAGAAGGGGCATTCACGTATCTCAAAAAGTAAATCAAGCCATGGGTATTGACGGGAATACAATATTAGCCGAAAGCTTGAAGAAGCAGGTGAGTTTTCTGACATTACAATGCCAATGGTGCACTAACTGGCCTTGAAGTAAGTTTTAACATGTTTACTTATTAAAATCTTTTCGGTGCTGGAATGAGTTTGTTATCATGTTCTGAGGAAACCTACTAAGTAGCTTACATTTTTAAAATATTTCAAGTATTCTGAAACGCATGGTTAGGTACCTTACAAATATAACATTTTCCTAGTTGTCACTTAGTTACATAGGTAAATTGCTCTTTGTACTCATATTCTGCCTATATAATCATCATTTATATAAATGAGCTAAGTTTGTTGTTGCTTCATCTCCGATATGTCATAAAATACATATCAAACAAAACTATTTCACCAGTGAGTAATCAGAGGTATGGGCAGTTGGGCCTTGTGGAGGTTCTTATAGCGGGATATAACCATACATATCTTGTCAAAAATCATAGGCATGTCCACACTTGATGAAATTACTTTCAAATATCAAAATTAACCCACCTACACCTTGCACATTACCTAACTACCCTTTTCATAGAACACTGATAAGTCACAGATGGTTTTTTCAATGTAGTATAGTACCTATAAGTATAGTACTGAGAATTAAGTACCTATAGGTACATTTATATTTATTATATACCTAGTCTTGCCATAAATATTGTCACGAAGAATTTTTTTTTTTTTTTATTGCAATTAATATTTATTACTTTTACAGTGTATTAGTTTAATACATAAATATAAAACAATTTAAAATATTAAAGCTTATTCGAAGTGGTCTCCATTGGCTGCAATACAGTCCTTTAAACGTTGAGGCCAGTTATCAATAGAAGCACGCACTCTTTCCATGGGAAAATTCTTCACTGCCAATCGTATGGATTGTTTTAGGGACTCCAATTTATCATGGCGTTTAGAGCAAGCCATACTCTCTAAAACTGACCATAAATCATAATCCAGCGGATTAAGATCAGGACTAGACGACGGCCAGTCTTCAGCTCTGATGAAGTCCGAAACGTTCACTTCCAACCAAGACTGCGTGGACCGAGCTTTATGACCTGGCGCCGAGTCTTGTTGGAAGGACCATACTTGGTTATTGAACATGGTGTTGTTAAGGGGCTTAACTACCTTCTCAAGAATGGTATTTTGATACACTTATGCCGATGTTTTGATACCTTTTTCACAAAAATATGGCTCAGTCACCAAACCATCACTGAAGTCGGATAATGCCCACGTTGCACTCTGTCGACTAATTGGGAAGCTTCCTTAGAGCTTTGAGCATAAATACGGTCATTTTGTTTGTTAAAATGTTGCTCAATTGTAAAGATTTTCTCATCCGTAAACAAAATTTTTCAGTGACCTCCCTTTGCGTACCGCTTCAGTAGTTGTTTCGATTTTACCACCCTATTCTTTTTTAAATTATCAGTTAAAAAATGACCAGTGCGTCTCTTATAGGCTGCAAGTCCTAAGTCATCTTCTAAAATACGCGACATGGTTCTGGGTGCTATCTTCATCTTCCGAGATAAAATCTTTTGCTTTCGGACAGGATTTCTTCGAATTCTTTCCCTTACTGCTTTGACCACCTTTTTCGTACGAACACTACGTGGACGGCCAGATCTTTTTCTGTCACAAACAGAGGAGGTCTCATTGTACCTACTAATAGCCCGGTACACAAACATTTGACTAATACCAAGCGTATGGAGAGTTTTAAAAATTGCATTTGGCTCCATACCAACTTTGCGTAATGCAATCACAGCGATTCGTTTCTCTTTATCACCCCACTCCATTTTAATATCGCAAAATATTGTACAATGTATTGGCGCCAAAATTAGAAAACTCAATGAACAATCGTATAAAAATGACAGATTCCAAATTCAAATGTAATATCTTTCTTATTTTTAACTGTAACATTATTTATGGCCAGACTAAGTATATTTAAGTACCTTACTACCTTAGCTAGACACAAGGGTGTGGAAAGATGGCTTAATATTTTTTGCTGCTGCTTGGTTTCATTGACATCAAAATAAACATGCTAATGATGTTGATTTTGTATACTATTTTTAACCATGTTAATTATATATATATATTTAATGAGATAATTCCATGATGTATTAGAGTCATAGATATGTAAAGAAAATACTTTATTTATTCTTAATACCTTTAAAATTGGCATCAATTAGCATTCATCACAATCATAAAACATACACTTTATATATTGGAGTATAATATTCTTATGTGTCTTGTCTAAAGTTTCTATTGCTAATGCACTCACATAAATGATTTTTAACATTAATTTCCTTCTAAGAACAATTACTATATGTAATAATGTTTCCAGGGTGTAGAATATGTCTTTGGTATTGTGGGCATTCCTGTAATTGAGACTGCGCTGGCATTCCAAATTGCTGGGCTCAAGTACATTGGCATGCGAAATGAACAGGCTGCATGCTATGCAGCCCAAGCCGTGGGATATCTCACTGGTAAGTTAAACACTGGCCTCAAATTCACACAGTCTCACAGTGTTTCCCATTTTTGTTTTCAAAATTGAGGGTGCCACATGTACTTCAGCAGCTTCATAAAAAAAGAAAAAGTATATTTGATTCACATTAGTTCTGATAACTATGGGTCTTACTTATAAACGCTGAATAAACGCATTTTATTCAAATTCAAATCAATTTATTAAGCCTGTGGACATGGGTTACAAAGGTGGTAAAATAAGTTTTGAGTTGAGATCGCCATGTCCCACTTTGGCATCATACAAGTAGAGAAACTTAAAATTAGAACATAACAAATTATCATTGTAATCACATATTACGAAAGACGTTTGAATTAAATTACAGATAATAGGATAATGTCAGAGTCATTTTAACAATGTCAATTCAATATATATTAATGTTTAATTTTAGTTAAAAAGTACTTAGTCTGGCCATAAATACTGTTACAGTTAAAAATAAGAAAGATATTACATTTGAATTTGGAATCTGTCATTTTTATACGATTGTTCATTGAGTTTTCTAATTTTGGCGCCAATACATTGTACAATATTTTGCGATATTAAAATGGAGTGGGGTGATAAAGAGAACCGAATCGCTGTGATTGCATTACACAAAGTTGGTATGGAGCCAAATGCAATTTTTAAAACTCTCCATACGCTTGGTATTAGTCTAATGTTTGTGTACCGGGCTATTAATAGGTACAATGAGACCTCTGTTTGTGACAGAAAAAGATCTGGCCGTCCACGTAGTGTTCGTACGAAAAAGGTGGTCAAAGCAGTAAGGGAAACAATTCGAAGAAATCCTGTCCGAAAGCAAAAGATTTTATCTCGGAAGATGAAGATAGCACCCAGAACCATGTCGCGTATTTTAAAAGATGACTTAGGACTTGCAGCCTATAAGAGACGCACTGGTAATTTTTTAACTGATAATTTAAAAAAGAATAGGGTGGTAAAATCGAAACAACTACTGAAGCGGTACGCAAAGGGAGGTCACAGAAAAATTTTGTTTACAGATGAGAAAATCTTTACAATTGAGCAACATTTTAACAAACAAAATGACCGTATTTATGCTCAAAGCTCTAAGGAAGCTTCCCAATTAGTCGACAGAGTGCAACGTGGGCATTATCCGACTTCAGTGATGGTTTGGTGGGGTGTTAGCTATGAAGGAGTGACTGAGCCATATTTTTGTGAAAAAGGTATCAAAACATCGGCACAAGTGTATCAAAATACCATTCTTGAGAAGGTAGTTAACTCCCTTAACAACACCATGTTCGATAACCAAGTATGGTCCTTCCAACAAGACTCGGCGCCAGGTCATAAAGCTCGGTCCACGCAGTCTTGGTTGGAAGTGAACGTTTCGGACTTCATCAGAGCTGAAGACTGGCCGTCGTCTAGTCCTGATCTTAATCCGCTGGATTATGATTTATAGTCAGTTGTAGAGAGTATGGCTTGCTCTAAACGCCATGATAATTTGGAGTCCCTAAAACAATCCATACGATTGGCAGTGAAGAATTTTCCCATGGAAAGAGTGCGTGCTTCTATTGATAACTGGCCTCAACGTTTAAAGGACTGTATTGCAGCCAATGGAGACCACTTCGAATAAGCTTTTATATTTTAAATTGTTTTATATTTATGTATTATTTATTACTTTTACACACTGTAAAAGTAATAAATATTATTTGCAATAAAAAAATATTTTTTTCTTCGTGACAATATTTATGGCAAGACTAGGTATATTGTTCCGGTTTCACGCATGACAGTTCCCATGTGACAGAAAGTGATAAATGCTTGTTTAGTGAATACGATTTTAACATGTGTTTATAAGTAAGACGGCAGGTATAACCAGCAGGATATTTTAAAAGGCTGAATAAACAATTTTATTATTCTATAAACAAATACTTAATAACAGTGTAGTAGTTATACTCATAATAAAGAGAAAATAGTAGCAAAATTTAGATTAGATTTTTTGTCTTCATTTTACTTTTTATCATGAAATATGTTTTAAGAAAAGAGTTTTAAATTACCACAGGTTTTCACAACACTTTACACAAACATTATAAACTTTGTTTTACTTGATAGTCTTCCTTTGACTTGAATTTTGATTCAAAATTCACCTTTGGACTGGGCTTGTGAAAGATAATACTCCTCATAATCAAACATACCTTTGGACTTTGAAACCTACCTTTGTACTTTATCACAGTAACATAGGGGGCTCAATCAAAACTTCTTTTTCCATTATATCAGCCTTATCCTTATCAGGAGCTGTTATCGTATACATCGTCGTATGTATCGTCGACAATATATTTTCCAAATGCCTGATTTTTGCATAATCTGAACAAATAGAATGGAATGAAAACATTTATTCAAAAAAAATGGTAGTGAGCCTTTTCCAACCGGTTTTGTTTTTTAGAAATCCATGTAACAAATAAAAATAAAAAACGAATTGTTAATCTCCTTCTTTTTGAAGTCGGTAAAAAGAGTTTATTTTAGCTTTAATCAATATGTATAGCTACTATCTACAACTAAAGAGTGTAGATAACGCTACATGCACTCCCACGTTCGTCCTTTATTGGCTGATATTAAAGTAGTAAAGCAGTAATAAATACCTACGAGTATATAATATTTTACACGTTTTATCCAATAAAGCCCGATGCCTACCCCAGTTACTCTGATGCCCATAAAGTATCAATAAAAAATCGAACCAAGTAGGTAACTATCAACTCAGAATTCCACTTATTTCGTCAGCTGGCTAGGCATTTTCATCTTAAAAGTGACGGTGTGATTCACGATCATCATCAACTCACCCATAAGCAATCCAACTAGACACAGACCACCCCATGGATTTCCGAAAAGACCTGTTGGAACCACTGTACCAACACTTGTATGACGTTATCTATTCCATGGCAAACGTCACACTACTCCTCAAGTAGACCTTGGCTATGCCTTTTGTCCTTCTGTTGACTCCTCATAAAAATATCTTATTATAACCCTCTTGCGCATTCGGGTAAAAAAGGATTGCAAATACCTCAGCAGCCAGAACAGGGCGTATCCATGCAACTGCAGAAAACTTTCTTCCTAGACTTTAATATTTTTTGCTTTTTTCTATTTTGATTTTTCATATGCGTCGATCTCCTTCCTGCGCTATATATTAAAAAGAGAAGCGAAAACTTTGCATCCATTTCAAAGAATATTGCACGCACTTGTATAGCTAAGCTTATTGCATAAAAAACCGGACAAGAGCGAGTCAGACTCGCCCATCGAGGGTTCCGTACAAACTAGTAGATAAAAGGGCTTTTTATTTATTTTCCTTCATAAATCGAAAAATATACATCGTAAAAATATTTAAAAATTTGTTTTAGCTTTTGCTAATTAAGCTCTTTTATATGATACACCACATGATACTGTTAAAGCACTTTAAAATTTGGACCCTCTTTCCTTGCTTAGAGACCCAATTTTTTGTGATTAAAATAAAAATGTCCAGTTTTCGGATTTTTTCCTATATGTGTACTATAACACAATGCTTCTTGCCAAATTTTATAGTTCTATGTCAACGGGAAGTACCCCATAGGTTTTGATTCCTTAGTGAGGGTCGAAATGTGCGTTTTTAACGACATATTCGGCTGTAACTTTTTTTTTACGAAAACTGAAAATTTTATTTTTCTTTCTGCAGCAAGAGACTATGGATCTGCGTATATGGTTTAAATTTCAACTCGATACCTTCACGCGTTCCCGAGATAAAGGTCTTGACACCCGGACAGACGGACAACAAAGTGATCCTATAAGGGTTCCGTTTTTTCCTTTTGAGGTACGGAACCCTAAAAACGAAGAATCGCAGAATTCATCAAGTTAAGTTAGTAACTTGAAGAATTACGGTCGAATATCAACTGATCGATCATTAGTCCGTTTTGTTTGTTAGTAACATTACGTATTCGTATGTTAAACTCGAATCTACATAACTACCATGACATGTATCTTTATTTTGATACTAATAAATGAACTATTGAATGAAATAATAATAAAGAGCCTCGTTACCATATTTTCTATATGAAACAATTTCCCGTTTATCTCCAGGTAAGCCCGGAGTATGTCTGGCGGTATCTGGTCCTGGACTCTTGCACTGCATTGGAGGCATGGCGAACGCTCAAGTTAACTGCTGGCCTCTCATCGTCATCGCTGGCTCCTGCCCTGAAGACCACGAGGGTATCGGCGGTTTCCAAGAATGGCCGCAGGTGAGGTCGTTTTTCTGTTCTAGGAAAATGCTTTGAAACAATGTTTTTGAATACTTCTTGTCTAGCCCTCGATGATCTTGACCTCGGTCTTTGCTGTATGCAAACACGTAGACACCCTAAATAAACATTTAACGTTTTTTTTTAATATACGGTGTAGACAATCCAACTTAATACATACATATTACTAAAGCGAAAATTTGCCTGTTAAAGTACGGACGCTGAGCAGGAAGAATTTCGTACATGACCTATGATTACCTATCTCTGTCACTCCCGCGTAATTATATTGCTATCGCGCTCGCACAGGTGCAACGCCCGGCACCTGTGCGAGCGCGATCAAATCACTCGGCGTCCGTACTTTAGTTATCTTTACAGTTTTCTCGAAATAACGGTTGAACCGATTGTTATAACCGATTTTTGCTACAGAAGATGTTTGAGAATCTGGAGACGGACATAGGCTACATTTTATTACCCGACTATGTAAGAAAGAGGGTTATGTTTTAATCGTCGTTTTTCATAAAAACACGGGTGAAACTGCTGGACACAACTAGTAAATCATAACATAATGATTTTTATATTAAAACGACTCAAAATAGTGTGCGAGCTTAAAAACTAAATGGAGTGATCCAAGGTGTAGTACGCACGTAAAATGACGTGGTAAAGTCAACTTTTCCCGGTTTTCTATAGATTTATTGTAGTTAGTTCTGAGGAGTCCAAGTGGAATCCTTGTGATTAAAGACAGGTGCGGCGTAATACTCCAAGTTTTCTTTGTCACTTCTTGACAAATGTTACTGTAGCCTTCGATGACTGACTGGCTGACGAAGGAATGGCTGACTTTTCCACGCCGCGTGGAGAATGGAATTCTTGATCATCTGAAATGTGAATACATATTAAAAAAAATCATTCAACACATGATTTTAATCTGTAAGCCTTGGCTATCAATTATCTGCTAATTTCAAATGTGTACTATCAATAATTGGGTATGTAAAGAAAAATGTAACATATGCTGATTCCAAAACCATTTCGAGATTATATGTCTATAAACCATATTTTTTTATTTAGGGCACATAAAATGATGAGATCGCGCAAATTTTTGCGAAAATATAAAAAATATTTGACCTTCAGTCGACCTCTAAAATGTAGTAAAATAAAATGTAGTTTAGAAAAGATGAAACTGACAGCATTGGCATTGACAAGAGAGACAATATCTCTATGACAACTGTCATACCAAAATAAATAAACAAAGAAAATAATTATTTTGTGTGTTTGGTGCTCTGCTACTCTATTCATTTGTATTAAATTAATTCTGTTCATTATCTTTACGACGACCTTGCTTTCCTACCGTTTTGATTGATACTGCATTTACGTTGACCACTGCTTTGTTGTAAGAAACTGTTTGCCTACTGATTGGATAAATTATGGATAATTTTGTACGTGCCGACTCTGCTAACTTACCTAAGGTTGAGAATCTTATCATTCTGGAGTTCATCTCAACTAGCGGCAAGAACAACATCGCAAAAATCCGAGGAGCTAAAGAGATAAAACTTATGAACAATGCCAGGATATGAAATAAAAGTGATTGACAGTACATAACTTCTTATTTGAAATGATTTTATTGTGTTTATTTATATACCAATTTCATTGTAATTATATAAGAGATTATTTTATTTACATTTATACATTATTTATTTTATTCTGGTTCATTGTACTGCAGCATCAATGCTTCGCCCAGGAACTTAGTCTACGTTAACTTGTTCACACCAGCCTTTTAAAGGTTTCCTTTACTTGAAAAACACAGTTTATTAGGATTTTTGGCACGAAAGTCGAAACATTTCACAGTTGTAGTTTCTGAATAATATTGTGAATTTGTTTCATTTCAATGCGCAAACACAATCGCGAAGACGTTAGAAAACATTAATTAATTACAACGAGCTCAATATTAATGATTAATTATTCTTTTTTTCATTCTTTATGTTTACACAACGTATTTGTTTTTTCAAAACACAACAAAAACCGATGATCTCTTGTATCAGTCAGAGACAAAAACGAATATAGGTACATGTCACTGTCAAGTTGACTTATATGTATTTTTTAGTTCATGTTGGCTATCACAACATCTTATTCAGTAGGTACGATGACGTCATCTTTCCTATGGACGATTTTATCTTTAAAAAAATATTAAAAAATAAGTACTGAACAGAATAAAAAAATATTGAAATTAGTTTTTCTAAATGATCCATTCTATCATATAAAAATATTAAAAAAATACCAAAAAAAAACTTTACATACCCAATTATTGATAGTACACATTGATTACACGAGATAGGTAAAGGTAAGGTTCTGTTGTCAACTTACATGGATACATTTTTGCCACATCGAAAGAAACTTGCATTTTGAATTTTATACTGACTGCGCAAGAGGGGTTTCGAGTATATTCATATTCATATATTTATTGATAAAATATTATTTTACACGTCAAGTTTTTACAAATACTAATAAAATATTAAGTATAAGCTTACAACTATTTGTAAGCATAAAAAAAAAACAAAGAATACTGTGTAAATATAACACATGTATGAATGTTTGTATGTAGCATAGATTATTCATATATATATATATATATATATATATGTTCGAAGGTACTGTATTACTAAGGCATAATTTAAATGAATAGTCACTATACTTGATGTACTGGAATGCAACAGAAGAGATTTGCGGGCTAGCAAAGCATAAATGCATAAATGTTATCGCTTACTATCAGGATCACCGTTTGCTGCTCATTATAAAAAAACCGGACAAGTGCGAGTTAGACTCGTCCACCGAGGATTCCGTACAAACTAGTAGATAAGAGTTTTTTTTTAAATTTTCCTTCATAAACCGAAAAATATACATCGTAAAAACATTTAAAAACCTCTTTCCTTGCTTAAAGACCCTATTTTTTTTTTGTGATTTAATTAAAAATGTACAGTTTTCGAATTTTTTCCTTTATGTGTACTGCGACAATGCTTCTTGCCAGATTTCACAGTTATAGGTCAACGGGAAGTACCCCATAGGTTTTGGGTCCCTTGCGAGTGTCGAAATATGCGTTTTTGCGACATATTCGGCTGTAACTTTTTTAATGAAAACTGAGAAGTTTGATTTTTCTCTCTGCAGCAAGAGACTAAAGATACTATGGATCTTGCGTATATGGTTTTAATTTCAATTCGATACCTTCACGCGTTCCCAATATACAGGTCTTGACAGACGGACAACAAAGTGGTCCTATAGAAGGGTTCCGTTTTTTACTTTTGAGGTACGGAACCCTAAAAAGACATTCAGATTTCTTAGATAACTACGAATTAACTCAACATTTTAAATACGTGACGTAATAGGGCTTAGTCCAGATCTGTGCACCTTCATTTTAAGGTTGTGTAGTTCGTAAATCTTACATTTCGCTTACGCATACATCAAATCGAATTCGGCCTTTGTGGTCTGGTATTTTGTACATAGACGTTAAATAACATTGCTTGCTCTACATTTATGTGCATATTAATTACTGTAATACTCAGAATGTCATGATTAAATTAGGTACCTGATTATACCATTTTTACAGGTTTATTTTATACACGTGGTAAATGGTTTGGGCCACTACCTACACTGTTGTGTAAATGAGAAAGGAAAATATTGGTACGGCTATGACAACGCATATTATCACCGTTTTAATTTAAAAATCAAATGAGTGCTTGAATCGTTTCGCTTTATTAAATTGACAAAATATCAGTTAAGTTTTTTTTTTATTTAGTAAAAAAAGTAGCTTTTATTGACAAGTTTTTGTGATTCTGTTAAAAGCAGGTAGATAGCAACTAGATAGTGAGTGACGTCAATTGACGTCCGTCACATTGAGAGGGCTCTATTGAGGTTATCATTTCATTTTTGGTTCATATTTTAACTGTGATTGTTTTATTGCTAGGCAAACGCCTGCTCTCTCTTTTCATTATTCTAAGAGAACGCCCTGTTCCAGCGGCTGCATTGAGATGAGAATTAAGATTGCCTCGCCGTCTCATTTCAAGTTTCTTCGAGATCTTATAGCATTCGGTGCCCACATAGTTGTTATTTTGGTCTAAGTCGTCGTGCCCGACCCAATTAGTCTTTAGGGCTTTTTACCCGACTGCGTAAAAAAAGGGTTATGTTTTTCGAGTTTTCTTTTCTTCTAATTATAATAATACGATTCTCGCAAAAATAAATACAATGTACTTTTTCATCTTCTACAATGTTTTTTTTTTTTCGTAATATATACTAGAATTATTCTAAAGATTGCGCATTTATAACAGCGATTTTACGCATACTTTCTCACCAAAAACGTACAATCAAAAGCGTATCAAGCGTAACGAAACCGTAAGTTAAAATGCAAAAACAGCTTTTCTGCAGTCGGGTATTGTTTTTCTTTTAATATATGTAGTTACTTTTTATCCGAAATTGATGCATATTTGATTTCGAGCAAAGTACTAAGTGACTCCTAGTATATTGCGCTCAATGCTTCCTTAGTGAACCTAATAGGAACACCAACAAGATGATATTTTATTGTACGCAATACCATAGCTACTTATTACTTATAGATTAGATTACATAGATGGATACAAGGTTCCCTCGGATATTATGTGTTGCTGATAGGATTATGATAAGTTTAATCACATTTTTGGCATTATTAACTATATAATATAGTGAAATTAAAGATTGTATAATAAATGCTAAACTAGTTTAGTATGTTATATAATTGTTAATATAAAGTAAAGTTTATTTCCTCATAACGATATTACACAAACAATTGTTAATATTATGCCAGCATATAAGATGTTAGTAAAAATATTTAAAAAAAAAACAGATTTTTATCTCGACCCATCTACTTTTAAAACATAATAACAATAAGAAAAACTCTTATCAGATCCATTGTTTAGATTTTCTCAAATATAATTAATTCTAACGTAAATGACTTAAACACTGAAGGTTCGTGTTACAAACAATGCAACAAAGACGATTAACATAAGTATAAGTAGGTACTTCATTATAGATTTTATCTTATTTCGAAGATACTCATACATAATTGTGTGAAAATCATGCGCATGTGTCAAGGTCAAAATATTTAGCGTTTCAATCCGTATGTTAAATATTTACAAAGTCTAGTAGACCTATATATCTGAAATTATCTGAAATCAAAGAGGTGAATTCATTCTTTATTTTATATTTAAAACAAAATTGATATGATTTCTTCTAGAAAAAATGTATTATTCAATAGAAGAATTCTTGAATCTTGAATGATAAAACCATATAGCTTTGTGTACCTATAAAACTGTTTATGCTCATGTATTAATGTAAAGCGGAGAACCTACAAAATGACAGATCTTTTTTATATATTTGACATTTTATATATCGGCTCTAAATTTCATTTTTTTCCCATTTTATTTGCGATTGACATATTTTGACTGTTGACATGTATAACATATATTTTTGGGCTTATAATTATTACGTTTATGCATATATGTACATATAAATGGTGTGGTAATTAATAGAATGACAGGAACCTATGTACAATACATAATATACCTAGTCTTGCCATAAATATTGTCACGAAGAAAAAAATTATTTTTTTATTGCAAATAATATTTATTACTTTTACAGTGTGTTAGTTTAATACATAAATACAAAACAATTTAAAATATAAAAGCTTATTCGAAGTGGTCTCCATTGGCTGTAATACAGTCCTTTAAACGTTGAGGCCAGTTATCAATAGAAGCACGCACTATTTCCATGGGAAAATTCTTCACTGCCAATCGTATGGATTGTTTTAGGCACTCCAAATTATCATGGCGTTTAGAGCAAGCCATACTCTCTAAAACTGACCATAAATCATAATCCAGCGGATTAAGATCAGGACTAGACGACGGCCAGTCTTCAGCTCTGATGAAGTTCGAAACGTTCACTTCCAACCAAGACTGCGTGGACCGAGCTTTATGACCTGGCGCCGAGTCTTGTTGGAAGGACCATACTTGGTTATTGAACATGGTGTTGTTAAGGGGCTTAACTACCTTCTCAAGAATGGTATTTTGATACACTTGTGCCGATGTTTTATACCTTTTTCACAAAAATATGGCTCAGTCACTCCTTCATAGCTAACACCCCACCAAACCATCACTGAAGTCGGATAATGCCCACGTTGCACTCTGTCGACTAATTGGGAAGCTTCCTTAGAGCTTTGAGCATAAATACGGTCATTTTGTTTGTTAAAATGTTGCTCAATTGTAAAGATTTTCTCATCCGTAAACAAATTTTTTCTGTGACTTCCCTTTGCGTACCGCTTAAGTAGTTGTTTCGATTTTACCACCCTATTCTTTTTTAAATTATCAGTTAAAAAATGACCAGTGCATCTCTTATAGGCTGCAAGTCCTAAGTCATCTTTTAAAATACGCGACATGGTTCTGGGTGCTATCTTCATCTCCCGAGATAAAATCTTTTGCTTTCGGACAGGATTTCTTCGAATTCTTTCCCTTACTGCTTTGACCAACTTTTTCGTACGAACACTACGTGGACGGCCAGATCTTTTTCTGTCACAAACAGAGGAGGTCTCATTGTACCTATTAATAGCCCGGTACACAAACATTTGACTAATACCAAGCGTATGGAGAGTTTTAAAAATTGCATTTGGCTCCATACCAACTTTGTGTAATGCAATCACAGCGATTCGGTTCTCTTTATCATCCCACTCCATTTTAATATCGCAAAATATTGTACAATGTATTGGCGCCAAAATTAGAAAACTCAATGAACAATCGTATAAAAATGACAGATTCCAAATTCAAATGTAATATCTTTCTTATTTTTAACTGTAACAGTATTTATGGCCAGACTAAGTAAATACGCCAGTTATGATTTGCACGTCCAGTAAGGGGTAGGATATAGTGATACCTACTTATAATTTATGTTATAATCCTGTATATTACTTATTTATTTATTTATACAAAAACTATCAGAAACTTACAGTCTAACTAAACCAAAACATTTCTGAAGCACTTTACACAGACTAAATTTAATTTATGAGTAAATACATAGCTCAGACAGCAGTTGTATACAATGTTGTATAAACATTTTATGATTAATAAAAAATAAATCAATATCTGGTTGGCGGATAGTCAGAGCGTTGAGTAGTGTGAGTGCGTGGTGTGTCGGCGCGTGTCGCGCGGTCTCCGTGCGCGGGGCGACAAGCGATTACTTATATTCATGCAAATAAATTAATTTGAATTTATGTAAATTAATAGTCAACTATCTATGCACTTGATACTCTTGAATGCACATAGTGTATGGCAGCTAAATGACAAATAAAAGCGAAGATTACCTTTATTAAGGAGAACCCTTAATCGATAGATGCTCATTGATTCTTATAATAACCCTATGACGACCGGTCTTGTGTCTTGTCTGTAGGTGAAGCATCCAACCAATATAATCATAATCATACTTTATTGATTTGACAGGCCTCATGGGTCATTGGTAGTACGACTACCTTCTGAGCTGTAAGTTGTGGGTTCGATCCCCACCCAGGGCAAACATTTGTGTGATAAGCATTGATGTTTGTTCTGGGTCTGCGTGTTTCTATGTATCATAAGTATGTATTTACAACAAAAAAGGTATATATGTATTCTATCTACCAACTAATTTCCATAGTACAACCTTTGCTTAGTATGGGCTAGATGACGTGTGAAATGTCCATCAATATTTATTTATTTTATTTATCGATAACAATTGTTACAAGTCACATTAATTAATTGACTTGCTGTTGTTGAACGATCACTATTGTCAAGCAACGGACGTACCGGTCAGTCTTCGGATGGGTGACCCTGAGTGGCATTTATTTCTGAACGCTACCGTGGGTCGGAAGACACGTAAAATTGTAGGTCTTGGTTGCTTGTTCTTAAATACAGCAATCGTCAAGCCAGGTTAGAGTCAGAGGCCTTACGGCGGCATAATAACTGACACTAAGACTGGCCACTCAGTCTATACGAACTTACTTTATTAGAATTAATTATGTCAGTAATTAAATTACAAAGCATGTTGCAACTGTAATATAAACAATATTCTTGTTTTTGCAGGTGGAGTCGAGCCGCTTGTACTGCAAGTATGCTGCGCGTCCCCCCTCGCCGCGCCTCATCCCCCTGCACGTCGAGAAGGCAGTGCGGCTCGCGTCTGCCGGCCGGCCCGGCGTCGCCTACCTCGACATGCCTGGTACTCTATTAATGGTGAGTAAACTTGCACTCTAGCATATTTTTTTTCATGTCATCATCTTCCTGCCACTCTCTCCATCTCCTTTCCCACCCAATCCCCAGTTGGATCGTAAAGCAAGATTCCATTCGCCACTTTGCTTCTTAAAGATGTCATCTCTTCATTGACACCTCAACACATGTCATCTTGTACGCGGTATTCTACATATTGTTCGTTCATTGTGAAAATCGAATAACATTAATAATAAATGTATTGATGATATTCGATTTTGATGTGCTAAACTGTTATTTAATATAACAGTTTAGCACATCAATCGTCGTTCGACGTTTAATTATATGCGAAATATAAAAATGTGCCTACAGCACATATTTTTTCACATACTTCTTAAAATCAGTTATTAATAATTTACAGACGCAAACGAAAAGGTTCGTACGTTTTTCTGAAATTTTGAACTCAGCTGATAATCAAGTTTTGTTTAATATATTAATTTAGACTTCCACACTAAGAAAAAAAATATGTATGTCTATGGTCCCGCCAGAAGCGTTGAAATAGCTTTAATTTCACAAAAAAACATACTTAAGTCAGCAATGGAACGCATCACACCAGTTATTTGTACGACGTCGTGTTTAAAATTAAAATGTCCATATTAAAGAAGTACATTTTCATTACAAAAAAAATCATTATCTACACACCGCAATTATTTTTCCAACATTACAGGCTGAAACGGACGAGAGTAAAGTGCCATTAGATTTCTATACGTCGGAACCGGTTCGTCCAGCGCACCCTGACCCTGCGCTGGTGGAGCGAGCGGCCGACTTATTGGCCAAGGCTGAGCGGCCGCTAGTTGTAGTCGGCAAGGGCGCCGCCTACGCACGCGCAGAGGACGCCATCGGGAAACTCGTGGAACAGACCAAGTTGCCTTTCCTCCCTACTCCCATGGGTGAATATTGAGTACTGAAATTGAAATTAATTTATTTCAGGCTATATACAGAGAGAAATTTAACAAACAATACAATAAATCAGCCAGATCCGTCATAATAAATATACATCCTTAATCACAAAGAATATGTAATCAAATTGAAATAAGTACACAATGTCACAAGTATTGAATAATAGGTAATATCAGTACAGATATAATAGTAAATAATCAGTCAGTCACATGTATACAAAATTTAATAACTATAATAAAATAAAAATAACAATTTAAAACGATCTCCAACATAAATAAAAGCAAATGTCAATTAAATTCAGATGTCAAACCATTAATACTCAGGTAATACTTTCTCTCTGGCATTGGTACCGGAACATATCTCTCACAGCAATGCCAGAGGTAAGCACAGTCTGTCCTGGCCGCAATCATTTTCAGGACAGTGTTGCAGCTGGCCCGACTGCATGGTTGCGTAAAAACAAGCCATGTGTGCGTCCGTAAACATGGCTGAGGCGCTGCAGAATCGTGGTAGCCACAACAACGTCCTAAATGCATTATTATACAGTACATACATACATAGATCACGTCTGTTTCATCATAGGAATATCAATGACCATGAGGCCGTTTGACGCCACATTCGACCGTGGTTAGAGGGTTAGATAGAAAGAGGGTACTAAAGGGTTAGATGTAATGTTGGCTTGAAGTGACAGACGGTCAGACCATAGCCTACATAAACGACAATTAACCTCAAGTCCCTTAACTTACTTTTATAGTATGCCAGGGAAAAGAAGCAGCTGGTACATCTATGTTTTTCTTTTTCTCCTAGTCCAGTGTGGAAGATCCTGTGATATAATGCGTTTTTTTTATTTACGACGAGTAAGTCGCTTGCCTAATGTTAACCTTCACGCCTGCTACAGAACTCTGGTTGGGCTTCATCACGTCAAAACTTTGTTAGTTGCGTTCGTAATTTTAGTAGTCGGGATTTAGTTTTAAACTTTTTTTTTATATGGTCATTTTAATTTAAAACACGACGTCTCACAAATAACTCATATGATGCGCTCCATTGCTGAGATAAGTATGTTCTTTTTTTGTTAAATCAAAGGTATTTTACGTTTCTGATGAGACCATAGACATATACATTTTTTCCGTAGTGTGGAAGTCTAAAATAAAGTTTTTTTTAAACTTGATTATCAACTAAGTTATTAGATGTTAAAATCTCATTATCCCCGGAAAGTTATTGAACATAGGCCTTCCCCAAGGATTTCCAAAAAGACCGGTTGAAAGGGACTTGCATCCGGCGTCTTCCTGCCATATGTGTGAGGTCGTTCGTCCATCTTGTAGTTGGTGTACCTACGCTGCGCTTGCCGGTGCGTGGTCTCCATTCGAAAACTTTTCGGGTCTATCGGGCATCAGTTGTACGTGCTATGTCTCCTGCCCCATGCCACTTCGACTAATTTGCATTATCTCATCGCTTACAGGAAAAGGCGTAGTCTCCGACGAGTCGTCATACTGCGTGTCGGCTGCGCGTACGCAGGCGCTACTACAGGCTGATGTGGTGTTGCTTCTGGGCGCGAGGCTAAACTGGATGTTGCACTTTGGACAATCTCCTCGATATGCACCCAATGTTAAAATTATACAGGTAATTAATTAATATAAGGTATGTCCACGAAATCAGAAATGTAGGACGAGAATTGCCTTGTTTTTATTAACACGCTTTTATTAGGTCGACCTGTATCTAACTAACTATGTAATGAAATCTAATGTAACTAATTTAACCATCTTCCAAGTATCGTAGCGTCATGAAAATTGGCAGCTGTATGTAGTTCTGATAACAATACAATAATGTGGTACTGTCGAACTGATCTGATGATGGAGCCGGAAGATATGAACTAGAACTTCATGATGGAACATCGTATCATAGCTGTGTTTGGATTTGTTAGAAAAGTCTTGTAATGAACTTTGACCACAATAATTTGTAGCATGTTTTTTAAACTGTAATTTATTTTAAAATTACGGGTTACGTCTATTTATGTTGTTATATGTATAATTCTGTTGAAACTAGTCGGAGATTTTAACTTAATAATATACGTGAGTAACCCGTAATTTTCAAATTAAAATGTATTTAAAAAGCAAACAAGTTATTTACATAATTATTTTATTTTTTATTTGAAAATATTAATCTCCACAGACTCCGGGGCCAGTGCCTTTTATAAACTACTATACGTATTTTTGACTACTTACATTTTTTTTTTGAAATGCAAGAGGAAGACATCGTTTTCATATTAGAATTGCCTTGTTGTCATTTTATCGCGTAGATATTATTAACTACTATTCTGTGTGATCAGGTGGACATCACTCTTGAAGAATTCCACAACGCGGTGAAGTCCGAGGTAGCAGTGCATGCAGACATCAAGCCGTTCACGGAACAACTCGCCAACAAGCTGGCCGAGAAGAAGTTCGCGCTACAGCCAAACAACAACAAGTGGTGGACCACTCTCAGCCAGAAACAGAAGGCTAACTCGGAGTTTGTTGCTGTGAGTAAATTGACAATGCCAAAATAATTAGTTAAGATGTTAAGAAATATTTACCTATAGATTGTAAAAGTGAAACACCGATTTCAAATTGCGCAATTTTATTTTTAAAATCCAAAATAATGAGCCGATTTTGATAAATTTCTATGGGATCAATTTGAAAGTTATATATATCCTTTCAAACGAAGTTTTAAAATTGGTTTATGAATGACAGATTTATGTGGTAACAAACGTAAAAGAGAAAAAAATACAGCAGATTTGTTTAACCTCCTTCTTTTGAAGTCGGTAAAAATAAATAAGGACCACAACGTCCCCCGTCCCCCTTAGATGCGTCCATAGTATACAATATAATACAAAAACACTTTATTGGCACCATAATAAAAAAAAATTAATGTTTTCAGACGCAAGCGAGTAACACATCAACCCCTCTCAACTACTACGCCGTATTTAAGACGGTCCACGAGAACATTCCCAAGGACTCTATAATAGTGAGCGAGGGCGCCAACACCATGGACATCGGCCGCGGGATGCTGTTGAACAACAAGCCGCGGCATAGGCTCGACGCGGGTACCTTCGGAACCATGGGAGTGAGTATTTATCGTTTACGATACTATAATGCTGTTTTTCACGATCCATACTCTAATTGTCAAAATCCTTCAAAAATAGCAGTCATCGCATTATGTTGCAGTTTTCCATATGTACGGTTATCGCTTACCTCCAGCCATCAAGCGAGCTCTCTGCCTTTCTGCTGCTCTTTTTATAAAAATAATGGCCAAATCGATGGAAGAAGCACGATGCTCGACAATCTCAAAGGACTTTCTTAATGTGTGTTCAAGATGGACAAAACGTCATGTTATTGTTATGTTTATTATTATTGTTATGTTGTGCCACCCTAATAATTGTAGCGTTAAAACCCTCAAGGTTTTGTCGATCTATCTACCTAGGACAAAGGTCCGACTAGGCAGGTCCAACTTTGCGTGAGAGGTCAATCGTCGAATCCAACTCGGCTGGGCAGCGTTCGGGAAACTCAAAAGCGTATTTTCGTCAAATATCAGTGCCTCAATACGAAAGTTTACAACCAGTGTGTGCCAGTGATAAAATTATGGCACTGAAACAACAACGAGCTATTGAAAGACTCCGAGCATAGCGCTCGGAGTCTCTCTGTGAAATCGAATCAGAAATGAAGAGATCCGTAAAAATACGAAGGTCACCGATATAGCACAGTGGATCAGCACGTTGAAATGGCAGTGGGCAGGACACATAGCACGTAGAACTGATGGCCGATGGGGCCGAAAAGATATCGAGTGGAGACCACGCACCTGCAAGCGCAGCATAGAGAGACCGGCCACGGGACAGATGACCTCATCCAAGTGGAATACGCTGTAGGTATGCAGGCCGCTTTCTATCTTAGGCCTAGAGGCCAGCAGTGGACTTCTTGTGGCTGAGATCTAGATGGCGTATTCTATATGCCACATGTAATATTAACTGTTTCGTTCGTTTCCAGGTGGGTCCCGGTTTCGCGATAGCGGCGGCGATGTGGTGCCGCGACCACGCGCCCGGGAAACGAGTCATTTGCGTCGAAGGAGATTCCGCGTTCGGATTTTCCGGTAAGACTACCTCCTACTTAAAATAAACTTCAAACACCGACAATCAAAAAACCGACTAAGTTCGAATTTGTCTCGTACGCCAAAGTTTCCGTTTTCAAAAACTGATTTCATTTGTACCTTTATCGCCCTTTCCCCACTAAGGTTGTCTTAAAGAGATCGCTATTAGCGATAAGGCCGCCAGTTGTTACATTAGTTTTTAAACAGTTTAACATTTTAAAAATTAGTTACAATAAAGAGATTATCTATCTATCACTCGCGCGATGCGCCTTAGAATCTAAACTTTATACATTGCGTTGTAGCATGAACGTTACGGAAATATGTTGTCGTTTTATTTTATTATTCTAAACTTGTGCTAGTTTGAATTTTAATGCTATAAAATGGTAGTTTTTTATTCATTTTCATATTTCATTTAGTGCGTCAGTGTGGACAAGTGAAATAAAGCGGCGAAACATGTCTTTTCACGTGGTCGGCAAAACTCCATAGAAGGTTCCAGTAAAGTCGCCATCACTTTACTGAAGCACGACTCAATTTGAAAATGACTGTATACGTAACTTACATTGCTACTATAATATTTATGATATATTTTATTTAAGAAACTTGAAGAGATATTAATACTTGACACTGGCAAAAGCTATAAGCGGGACCAAATTAAAAAAAAAATTATACACCCACGCTTTGTTGGTCTGTTTGAACGTAGAGAAAAAAATATCTATGGCACATAACGTGCCATAGATATTGAGATGATGTGTCTACGGATCTTTGTAATTCGAAATAAAGTTTATATATATTATTTTATGTGTCCGTTTCAGGTATGGAAATCGAAACGATGGTGCGCTACAAGCTGCCCGTTATCATCGTGATCGTGAACAACAACGGCATCTACAGCGGCTTCGACAAACAGACGATGGCAGACATACAGTCCGGCGGTGACATCGCGCAATGGTAACCATTACATATTTTTGTTATACTACTGCGTAAGAAGGTCAGTTGTTTTTCGAGTGTATATATTTTTGTATGTATGTTTTTATACGATCGCCTACAGTCTAAACGGTTTGACCGATTTTGATGTGCGAGGTGTCGTCTTCACTTCATGAGTGTCATAGGCTATATTTTTTGTAAAAATAATAATATATCTCTCGCAAAATAAAATTGCGTTTCGAACTAACTTTTTCGTAATAAACAAGTGATTTTACTAGAGTTATTCTAAAGAATGCACATTTACAAACTTTTAGTGGTTTTACGCATACTTTCTCATAAAAAAACGTACACTCAACAAGGTATCAAAACGAAATCGTAAGTTAGACTGCGAAATCTACTTTTCTGCAGTAGGGTATTTTGTTTTTATTTTGATATAGATACTTATTACACCAAACTCTAATGTCGAATTTTATTTTGTTACTGTCAACGTGGGTAACTTTGAATCCGTGTCAAACATTGAACGTAGGTTATTTCGAAGGTTCTTTTATTGACTGTAATTAAACAGTAAACTGAAAGACTAAAATGTCACTTGTCAAAATAATAATACCAACTTTCGAATCATAGCGATGCGTTTAACTGGCATTTTATTATCGGAAACTGTAGGGCTATGCACTATTTGTCGGATTCGGAATCGGGTCGGAAACTATATCTCCATCTCGTGTCATTCTGTATGGAAATGAGAGGGATGGAGATATAGTTTCCGATCCGATTCCGAATGATTGAGAATAGGGGCACATAACTACACATTTTACTATTTATCGACTAGTCCGTATAATGGCGGTTATACCCACGCGACGATGATATTACACTTACCCTCTTTCGGCATTCGTGTAAACCCACACCCACGGGGATGCATCGCTTGGCTGTAGTGTGAAAGAGGAACGAATAAATTTATAAGAATTACACTTATATTAATTTATTAATCTCAGCCGCAAAACAAAGGTTCTTATGTCTGTGGCCTTGTAGCTCTCAAACGAATAAACCGATTTTTATCTATTTTCTTTGTTTGAAAGAAGTTTTGTATGGAAAAGTTCTTGACTATGTTTCAACAGAATCTGTTCAACCGTTTAATGTCACGATTTTTGTGGGTTCATAATAGCTTGAATTATTTAGCTTAATTCTATTTTAGCAAGAATTTTAACATTCGCTTTGTAATTATTATATTGTAAAGAAAACTCCTAAAGTCAATCCTATACGGAATAATATTTAAAAACAATATAACCCTTCAAATACCACAAGAAAATTAGAGCTGAATTTATATTTACGTCTACGGCCTTATGAACGATATGTCCTGCTAATTATGACGGTTTAGGCGCCACACGTCACATTGTGAAATCGTCACTTGTTTTCAAACGGTCGTCATATTCTCAAATTGCCACATTCGCAATATGACAACACAGAAGTACTAGTGGAAAAAATGCTGAAAAATTAAAATTAAAATCTGTTTCTATGTATGCGTGGCACAAATTAAAAATAAACAAAATAGATTTTGTTTAACCTTATCTCTTACTTCATAACACTTGCCATAACTGATTTGGATGCAGCATCGTTTTTTTTTTTCATTAGTACTTTTGGGTTGTCATATTGCGAATGTGATGATTTGAGTATGTGACATATTGAGAATATGCGACCTTAGTAAGTGACCTTTTGAGAATGTGATGTATGTATTGCGCCTAAACCATTTTGACGAATTACGCAGATTAGTATACTAAACCAAGTTGTTTCGTTCCAGCACTCCACCGACATCCCTCGGAGCGGAGGTCCGTTACGAGAAGATGATGGAGATGTTCGGCGAGACGGGCCACCTGTGCCGCACCGTCGACGAGATCAAGGCCGCCTTGAAGCAGGCGCTCGCTGTTGACGACAAGCCCACAATCATCAATATTCTGATAGACCCGCAGTCCAACAGGAAACCGCAGACATTCAACTGGCTCACAGAGTCCAAGTTGTAACTGTAACCCTTTAAAATTGACAGGCCTCATGGCTCAGTGGTAGTATATCTATCTTCGAGCTGTAGGAGCTGTAGGTCGTGGGTTTGATCCCCACCCAGGGTATACTTTTCTGCTGAGCATGGATGTTTGTTCTGTTTCTGGATGTTTATAATATGTATTTTAAGAAAAAGTATATTGGCCAGATGGTTGATAGAATACATATATTCTATCAGCCCTCTGGTTCCCATTTACTTTGCTTAGTTTGGGGCTAGATGGTATTGTGTGAAAATGTCTTCCAATATAACTTATTTATTTATTTAACTGCCTGTGTCGGATATTCGAGCTGTTACTGGCGGCTTACCGCTTGTGTTGGAGATTTCCGATATTTTTTTTTTTTTTGGAAATAGCTGAAACAGGCAGTTAGAGATTTTAACCACCTGTGTCGGATACTTCCGCCAAAAGTTTATCGAGTCCGACAAAGATTTTTGTGATATGTATATGTTGTAGTTTGTCGGAATGGGCTCGAAAAGCTTTTGTCAGAAATATCCGATAATCTGACACACGTGGTTAAAGGGTTGAGTGTTGTCGCGCGAATTCACTTATAAATAAGAGACAACTGTTACCTACCCTTAAATAATAACCTATTTCGATGATTCGGTTTGCTATTTTAAAAATTCGTTCTATTTTCAAAGTTAAAAAATTAATAGTTAAATTTTTGAGAATAAAAAGAAAACGTTCTCCTCCTGTAATGTTAATAACGACGTTTCTTTTAACTAGAAATATCTATTAGTCCAGTATTTTTTTTTTCTAGGAAATTGCGCTTGTAGGTAGTCAAACGAAGGGTAGCATACATTATTTAATCGGACAAATTATGGGCTTGTTGATGTTCAAGACTTAATATAGGTTTTATTATTATCTCTTGTAACCACATACAGCTTAAACTGTTTTAAATGAGAGAGTTGTTAAGTTCGTTATCTTGATACTTTGCAGTCGGGTGTTTCGTTTTCATAATGCTACTTGTAGACTATATTCATCATTTTGTTTCCATTTCTTTGTAAACGTTGATGACTGAAGTGTAAGAATAAGAATAGGAAGGTGCTCTAATCACAATATATGTAGTATCAGTATTTCACTACAGACATGCTTATAAAGCATATTCAATTTTAGAATGTCATTAAAGGTGGTTTTTACTAATGGTTTTAAAAAAAATGTCTCCAGTGAAATATTGAGAATACTGTAACTGCATTTACTGTAATCAGGTGATAGTTCTAAGATAAATTACTTTTATAGTTTTTATATATTGTTGAGTAGGGTTTGTATAATAAAAATGCTATTGTTATCATATTGTCTGTATTTTTCTGGTCATATTGTTGTATAATAAACTTAAAAATATATATTACATTTACATTATAAAATAAATCCCTGTATTATCATTTAACTCTTGGAGGTAAACGAATCTTCTGTTAGCTGTAGAAAGCAACATAACATTGGTTCACATTCATTCATATTTTGCTGAGGCAGCCGATCAAGAAGTTCTCTATTGCCGTTTGCGCTGAAACAAATTAATAATTCAAAATTGAATCGAAAATTAAAATTCGGGGCTCACAACTAGCTCTCTTGCATACATTTGAAAAAAATATAAAATCACTGTGATAGTAGAAAACCATTGCATTGATATTTAGAGAAACGTGAACTTTCATTCAAGTATTATTATATATTTTAGAACTGAATTCCTCATTTAATTTATTTGATTTAATATATTAAAAATATATTTAAAATCTTGAATTTTTTATAATATTCTCAGTTGGTGATTCCATATCTTTAATAAACGATCAAGTGCGTGTCGTGCCACGCGCAAAATAGGGTGCCGTAGTTACACATCACAATTTATGTGAACTTAAAACAAGGTTTTAACTAACAAAAACTACCACTTCAAAACTTAATGTTTCACAAACAGAGTTTTCGCACATCCCTAATGTTTTTTTATTACCTATACAACTATACCTTGGGGTAGTTGAGAAAAAATAATTCATCCATGTACAGGAGGTACCCTTAATTATTTTTTCATCATAACTAATAGCCATATTCATGCCAAATTACAACTTTCTAGTACATAACAATTTTTTAACAAAGCCGTGGACGACCATGGCGATAGTATAAGAGTTCCTTGTTTACTATGAAACCCTAAAAATGTGATGCGCGAATGAGACAGCTGCGTACCCCGAACACAGATAACTCATTGGTGGCGCCACTGTCGTCGCTATACACTACATAATTATATTCCTCTATAGTTTTTCATTACTATTTTTAAGCTTTACATCACTAGGGCAGATTTTAGTATAGTATACATAGTTGATTTGATCTCACCTAATTTACAATTATTTGTAGTGGTCAGTGTGTATGCATCTTGGTCATAGTCATTAGTGAGTGTGAGGTCCGCCCCCCTGACCAGTAGCTCGTTACATGTGTAAGGGAAGTCTGCTGCCGCTGCATACATTAATGCCGTGCTTCCAGACTGAAAGATACAATGAACAACAAACAATATGGAAAAACTTGAACATAAACCTTCTAATTTAAATTGTGTTTTTTTCTTAACCTGTGCTATCTCACTTCTATGAAAAAGTTTCCCCACATATTTTTTTATCATCTACCATAATCATTGATCAGTTTGCCTGAAATGAGCCTAAGTTATTAAGCCAGATATTTTTTGGCCTGTTTCAGCTACCTTGTTTTTCTGTTTATTTTCACTCAAAACGGTTTGACACAGTGGATGCAGTATTTTTTTATGGATTTACATTCATAGAATTCTTTATGAAAACCAAACTTGAATTTTCTACTTTATATCAAATAATAATTGCTTACTATAAGCAAAATTGTTTGAATTGAATAATAGACTAGTGTATGTTATTTTATATATAATCAATTTATTACTACCCACAAACCTTGAGAAGTTAAATGTTATGTATAATAAATTCAAAAGATAACCCTGCCTGGCAAATAGGTGATCAATAATCATTCATGTCATATTTATTGTTTTTCAAAATCAACCAATGCTTCAATCTTCAATCATACAAATCACCTCTGCTGTGATCCCTCATCTTAAAATAAACATAAACTCTTCTAAATAATCTTATACAAATACCACTCCCAAATAAGTAACTATTAATTATTTCTAATGATTAATGTAACTTTTTAAAAGCAAATGTTTGGAATCTTACATCATCTTGTATGTCAGCATCAGCTCCCTCATTCAGCAAAAACTTCACAACTTCATGGTGCCCTCCCGCTGCGGCCAGATGCAGTGCCGTCTCCCCTTCTGGACCTCGTGTGTTGACATTCGCACCACACCTGTGTAAGGAAGAGCTAATTTACTCATGATTATTTATTTACTTGATCTTAAACGGGATTTAGAGGTTAAGAGCAAATATTTTGTATCACAAGGTATTATTTATGTTAGTCCATATATGTATTATAAATTCTTATAAAATTTAAATTAAACATGTGTTAACAGATTTATTGTGTATATTTAAATATTTTTATGACTTGACATTTCGAACACTTTGCAGCATCCGTGGTCACAGGTGAGACTAGATGACAGTTGTCTTTTTAGGGTTCCGTACCCAAAGGGTAAAAACGGGACCCTATTACTAAGACTTCGCTGTCTGTCTGTCTCCAGGCTGTATCTCATAAACAGTGATAGCTAGAAAGCTGAAATTTTCACAAATGATG
This sequence comes from Lycia hirtaria, assembly GCA_947563715.1. Taxonomy (NCBI): domain Eukaryota; kingdom Metazoa; phylum Arthropoda; class Insecta; order Lepidoptera; family Geometridae; genus Lycia; species Lycia hirtaria. Next base: position 9,449,817 of record OX387377.1, on the reverse strand, counting down.
TATTTCCGTTGCCGCTATAACAACAAATACTAATAATTAAAAAAAAAAAAATATTAAGGGGGGTCCCCATACAATAAACGTGTTTTTTTCGTATTTTTTTGCTCAATATTAAAAACGGTAACAGGTAGACGCTTCAAATTTTCACAGAATATTTACTTGTATATTACCTTTCAAAATAAATAATTAAATAACAATAAAGTAAATATTAAAGGGCGGCTCCCATACAACAAACGTAATTTTTAAGCAATTTTTACTCGATCTTAATTAACAGGTAGAAACTTGAATATTTGTAAGTAAATATTTAGAAATATATTAACTATAAAAATAAATACCTAATCTAATACATAAAAACTAACAAAATGAAAATAATCCGTGCATCTAAACGCGGTGCGAGCGCCGCGCCGCGGTGTGGTAGTGGCGCGAGCGCGAGGCGGTTGCTAAGCAACGGCTGCGCGGGTAGCGGGGGTGGTAACATCACAGAGCGAGCCATAGCCGCGCGTATTCGCGCGAGCGTTGTTATGCTGCCCGGATGTGTATCGAAAACCTACCTATAAGTTTGCAATTTACTACTTGGAATTTCGTTGATTTCTCGTTATTTTATAAACAGAACTAAACTTTGTAGTATTATAGATGATAGTACGGAACCCTTCGTGCGCGAGGCCGACTCGCACTTATTATTTATTATAAAAATAATAATTACTACCACCTACTATTTTTATGCAAAATGTTCCCTATGCACGCAGAAGTCGCTCATGGTGTCAACAGGTATCGCAGATCTGTTTAAATTTGTTTCATTACAATGAGTAACAATCGCAAAAACCTTATTCTAATAAAAAGTCAATAGTAAGTTATAAAACAAAATCTTTGGAGGAATAGTTTGCTAAAAATAATATTATTGGGCAGAATGTAGAATGTTACAAATGCTCAAAAAAAACATTTTTCATTTCTTGAGTTACTTAGTAAACAAAAATTATAGGCAGGTACACTTAAAGCACAAAATAGTCTCATTTAAAATGTCTTGCTCTCTCAAATTAAGCTCTGAACAGTCTAGATCACAACTTCTTTGTTCCTGAACAAAGAAATGAAACAATAAAACAAGTGTAGTGTAACTCACCACACTAGGTCTTGGCAACTGGTTAGTTGTCCATAGCTGGCTGCCCAGTGCAAGGCGGTGAGGCCGTGTTCATCCGTAATATCAACATACTGCTCCAGTTTCACGTCTTCTCGCGTTATCTCTCCGCGGCCCGCCTTCGCGTGGAAGCTGCTGTCCGGTTGGGGTAGTTCCGGGACTCGCGCCTGCGTGTTGCCTGCGAAATACCGACCTTGACGTTACCTACTTACCAACACAAAGGACCTACTTGACAATCGATCGATATCATTATAGCAGACGTATAATAACACAGATCCACTTACCCCTCTGTAAATTAGTTAGCGGTGTGATTTGAACTGCTTTATATGGTGTGAATGCACTTTTACGAACCCCGTTCAAATTAGGAGCCCAGCGTTGGTATCCTCCACTGCCACTTTTGCTGCTATCTTGACTTCCAGAATCAAGGTCATTGTAAACAAATACGTAGTTTTCAGCGTTGTCTAATTTTTCTTGTTTGATATCTATACTTTTATCTTCGTGCTTCACAGAAACCGCTTCTTCCATTCTATCACAACGTTATCTATCTCAAATCAAATTAACAAAACAAGAAACAAACAACTTACAAATTCTCAAAATATTGTTGTTTTTTTTTTTTTTTTTTTTTGGCACGGCACCGCACAGCTTGCACATTTACTATCACCGCGGCTCTACATTTGTGTCGTGAATTCGCGGCAGAGGTACTCCCATCCACATTCACGGGGTCACTCACTTAGAGCATTTACACTCATTTGTGCCGTGAAACCTGCCGGCCGTGAAACGGACGTCAAAACTGCTGCTGCGTTAACTTTGATGTGGCAACATATTACTATTTACACCTACAAAATTAGAAAATCGTTCGAAAGCGTTGGAGAAAAATGAGATACTGGATGACTGAAATATATTATCGTAACTGATCGATAATAATTTGAAAACTAATCCTTCTCCAGGCGTCATAATTTTACTGTTATTATTAGGATGTGGATGCTTCGAGTCCCACAGTATACGTTCAGCGTGGTAATATTTCAAAAAGCTAATTTCTAATTTACTATCTCAACTTATATTAATCCGATGCGCTGCCATTTAACTCGCATTACACGTCCTTGCGCATCTATAGTCAGGAGCAAACTGGCACGGTGCCGTGAGCCGTGAATGTGGATGTTCATTGTTACATTGTGCGCGCGTGAACGAGGAGCGAACTGCCGCGAACCCTTTGTCGCGGGTCAAAATACCGACTTCGATCGGGGAACAGGCGTGAACGCCCACGAACGCCATGAAAACCATCCACACTTATGTTCACGCCTGTTCGCAGTCACGGAACAAGTGTAGAGCCGAGGTCAGTTGAGTTAGCCGTGACTTATCTAAATAATTCTACCTATTGATGTTATATAACATCAATAGGTAGAATAGGCAAGTGATATAAAGCGATGAATTGTGTCTTTTCTCGTTAAAACTCCATAAACTCCACTTTACTGAAGCAGCACCATGGAACAAAATTCTCAAGAGAGTAGCATGATGATGTGACTAGAGCATTTGATAATTTCTAGTTCAAGTGAAGAACACTCAATGCTTGACACCAGCAAATGCGTTAAACGGGTCCAAATCCAATTAAACAAAAAAAAAAGTTGTCAGTGTTCGTTTTGTCGTGTGTTTCCATTCCATTCCACAAAAGAAAAATCAGCTGTTCTTTCAAGTTCAACGGTACCCAAAATTTGAAATATTTTGAATTTCAGTGATTTCTAACTTAGAGTAACATAAATATACGGAGAATTTCTAATATACAGTTTAATTTACTATCTTTCTAGTAATAGTGCGGATCTATTAGTTTCTCAGATCAATTATAAATATATTTTGCACTGAGGAAGCATGTCTACTACTACAGGACAAAATCCTCAGCAAATTCAACAAGCTATACAACATGAATTGGTCACAGCGAATAATCTTCTACGTGCTATGTAAGTTACAGTTTGTAAGTAAAAGTACTTACTTTTTATTTGGCGACGACGACAGTAATTCTTATTTCTCATTCAACACCTCATATCCCTACAACATTTAAGTGAACGTAAATTAGTCTCTCTATCCAGGGCTCTGTTTGTTACCTTTTCACGATCAAACGGCTAAACCGATCGTTATGAAACTTTGTGCAGATTTCATTGTGAATTTATAGATTGCAGTACGCTGTTTCATCATCTTCAACACCGTTTTTCATCAATACGCGGGTAAAACCGCGAACCACAGCTAGTTGTTTTAAAATTCTCTTCAAATTACTCAACTTTAATATTCGAGTGATGATGATGATGTCATCCAAGCCGATTTCGGCGACGGTGCTCTCAAATGGCCTAAGGAGGTAACCTCCTAAAAGAAGGTTATCAATTCGACCTGCATGTTTGTAATATTGTCAGAATTGCACAGTTTTTTTTAAATATTAGTCTATACCAGCTTCTAAGCATGTGTGCCAAATTTCATAAGTGTATATATGTTTGTATGTTTGTCCACGTATTATGCAGAAACCAGAAGTCATATTGCAAAAAATATTTTTTTATTGAATAAAGTATCTTTCAACTTAGGAGTCGCCGTAAATGTTATCAAAATCGGTTCAGTAGTTTTCAAGATGCTGTATAAACTACTGGGCGGATTCGAACGAAATTCGGTAGGCTTATCACTCATACTATGTGAAAGGATCTGGCATACCATACTTTATAAAACGCAAAAATAAGGCATTACAAAAGTAGTGAAGTGTGTTTGAAAATTAAACGAACTTATCCAGTGAAGTTTTGTGAATACAATGTTTAGTTTCAAACAAAACAAGTAAATACAATTAAAAATGAATAAATAAAACTAATAAAAAAAAAAGTGTCTATAAAGGCCTTAGTTGATAGTTTAGGGCCTGACACCAACCTCAAAAAATAGTTGGTTTACATACCTACTTAGGTATATGCCCAGTTTTTATTGTTTTCATGTTATTTCTCCTTTTTCAGTTATTAAGATTGTTTTGAAGTCAGTTTAATTTTTTTAAATTAGTTTTTGCAGTAAATGATTGTGTGAATTCAATGCAAGTCGGGATGCCACAATCATAGTTATTTTGTATTCTTGAGGGAGATCTGTTCTTGAGTTTGTCATGTTTTCAGTCTAGTTGATGATTTCTCTAATGTTCTTAATATTTAAGTACTAGTATACCAACTGCTCAACTGTTTAATGCTTTATTAGCCAATTACATAGGGCAAATAAAACTATTGGCAATACAATAATAACTTATATTGAAGACTGCAGGAATTACGGCATGAAACAGGCATGAGAGCATTTAATTTTGTCTTCTATAGGAGACTGTGGCACTCAAACAGTTATGTAAGGGCCGGCGCGGCACGGCATGGCACGGCAGGTTGTGTTGCGGCATCTCGTTGCGTTCCGTGGCATTCCGCGGTATGCCGTGGCATCCTGCTGAAAGCCTAGCCACTCTGGCATTATTCAGTCAGAAATGACCGGTGCACAAGTTTTAACCTTATTTCAACTAGCTTAGCAATCATAAATCCTCGACACAAAGTGGCCCATACGTCGCGCGGAATGCAGTGGCGCGCCGAGGCAACCCGTGGAATGAAACGGCATGACACGTCACGCCGCAGCATCCCGCGGCACGTCGCGTCATGCCACGGCATCGTGGTTCGAATTAAAGTAACATGGATTCTAAACTTATTGAAATAAGATTCAAAATAACTTGATTAGTAATAAAATCCTTTGCCATGACACGCCGTGCCGTGCCGGCAGTGAGCGCCGGCCCTAACTATTAGCGTATCACTATAGGACTCTATACAGATTATGACTAAATATTTTTTTCAGATCAGACGAGCTCAAGTCTATCAAAGATTTCACAAATCCTGGTGGTGAATTGGAATCAACTATCAAACATGTAAGACAACATAATTTCTAAATTCATCATCTCATCATCACAGCCATAAGAAGTCCACTGCTGGACATAGGCCTCCCCCATGGATTTCCAAAAAGACCGATTGGAAGCGGCTTGCATCCAGCGTATGCCACTTGTATGAGGTCATCTGTCCATCTCGTGGCTGGTCTTCCTACACTGCGCTTGCCGGTACGTGGTCTCCACTCGAGAACCTTTCGGCCCCATCGGCCATCAGTTCTACGAGCTATGTGCCCTGCCCACTGCCACTTCAACTTACTAATCCGCTGTGCTATATCGGTGACTTTTGTACGTCTACGTATCTCTTCATTTCTGATTCGATCTCGTAGAGAGACTCCGAGCATAGCTCTCTCCATAGCTCGTTGCGTGACCTTGAGCTTCTTTATAAGGCCCATAGTTAGGGACCACGTTTCAGTGCCGTATGTCATCACTGGTAACACACACTGGTTGTAAACTTTCGACTTGAGGGACTGGGGAATATTGGACGAGAAGACGCTTTTTATTTCTAAATTAATACCTAATTTCTGTTAATTTAATTTCACATTAATTAACAATCATTCATCGTTGTGCCTGCCTGCATTAGTTGAAAAAACGCATCTAACATAGATATTTTGCAACCTTGAGTTATATGTTTTCATTATGGAATGAGTTTAAATACAATAAGAATACTTGCAGGTGTGCCTTTTTCCCCAGTCTGGCAATATAGTTAATCGACTCAATTTCGGAAATGTTTAAATGGGTCTTTTCTATTAAAGGAGGCAGCACAATACTTAGCATAGCATGGTTATGATTTATAATGTTTAATGTTTTAGTTGTCCATAGGTGACGGTTATCGCTTACCATCAGGCGAGTCGTCTGCCTTTTTGCTTTTTGCCTTTTTTTTTTTCAAAAATAAAAAAAAATGCCGTTTACAAAAATTGTAAATATAATCATTGAAAATTCAAAAATGTTCTTAAGGAATTTGACAGGTGTAACTACATGTTGATCTAAATGTACCTACTGGACCAACATGCATTTATATATCATTAATGAAACATACTATGTTGAAAATAATTAATTTGTACCTAAAAAAATAATTATAAAATAGACAAAACAAATCATTTCTATAAATTTATGTTATGTTAACCCGGTGATGATTAAAAAAATAAATATTTTTTTGTCATTTTTAACACGCTTTTATTAGGTCGACCTGTATGTAACTAACTATGTAATGAAATCTAAGGTAACTAATTTAACCATCTTCCAAGGATCGTAGCGTCATGAAAATTGACAGCTGTATGTAGTTCTGATGAGAATACAATAATATGGTACTGTCGAACTGATCTGATGATGGAGCCGGAAGATATGAACTAGAACTTCATGATGGATGGATGAATTATCATAGCTGTGTTTGGATTTGTTAGAAAAGTCTTGTAATGAACTTTGACCAAAATATTTGTAGCGTGTTTTAGTTTTAAGCTTGTAACTGTAATTTATTTGTTGATCAATCAATCAATAACACTTTATTGACACCACACAAGGTAAAAAAACAATAAATGTACACTTAATAGAATGGCACAAAGGGCGGTCTTATCGCTAAAAGCGATAGCGATAGTTGATGAGGAACCTTAATAAATACATATTCTGTCTGTCCTCTTGTCTGAGTAAAATGCCTCATTTTACTCAGGGGCTATCAGCACTACATGAACTGAAGTTGACAGGTTTATGAATGAAGCTATGCTTTGCTGTGAACCTCTACAAAATCATAAAAAAAGTAAATTATACAAATTCCGAGTAACTCTATCTAATTACTTTCTGTATTTTTCAGAATACATCACTAATATCAACATTAGCTAATCTCCAACACATAAACCTAAATGAAGTTCCACCGATGGTCAGAAAGCACATAGAGAAGTTCTCCACACCTGGGGACCAGAATGCGATGCAACCAGTAAACGATATGGAAGATAGTGTTTAACACCACATAAGAAATAATAATAATAGTACATTTCTAATTTGTACAACCATGGAGTGGAACAAATGCTGCTGGTGGAGCTTTCTTTTTTTTTAAGGTCAGAGGTACTTACATGTCTTCTATCCTTGACCATACTATCCCTTTCCAGCAAGCATGTTGGTGTTCAAACGCTGTCTTATTTGCGTTAAAAAAGAAATATTATTTTTAGTGTAGTTAGAAGAGAGTGGGTGAAGGCTAGGTTAAATAAACTACGGATCCCTTACGTCTGTTTTGAGTCAAAATATCCGACTATATAGTTTCAATCACATTCGGCGGTCTTTTCATAAAAGCGCATTCAATCAGCGCAAACGTGACTCTCAAAGCGAGTGTGCGAAGCGCGCCACCGACCGAGAGTGAAGTTTGCGCTCACTGAGCCGTTGCGCTGCAAATTTTCACGGAATGCTCATCAAAAATAATCCTACTTGGTTGACTATAAACCGTCTTACTTATAAACGCATGTTAAAATTTTATTCACTGAATAAGGACTTTTTACTTTCTGCGAGACGGGAACTTACACGCGCGAAAACGGAACAAAATAACGTTTAACTAAAATACGCTTATTCAGCGTTTGTAAGTAAGACGGAAAGTCTGTCTCTTGTCGATGTTTTACACTAATAATGTATGTAAGGAATTTAATTTTATTGCTATATTTTACATGCTAGATTTTTGTTCATATTGTTACTTGTTAACTTAGCTTGCTTGTCACTTAAGTAGGTAATTATAAGAATTAAGCTTTAACTTGGTTATATGTATAAATGATAGTAGTTACAACTTTTTCAAGAAATGCACCAAATAAAATTTTCTTAATTTTTTACTAAATTTTTTATTCAACTTTCTAGAATTACTTTATACATTGAACATCACATGCAACTTAATAAGTAGTTATAAAACTCTTTAACTTCAACTTTTACATAGAATGAAAATTAGTTAAGATGTATTCATATCAATTATCAACTGAGTGTAATATTAATCTTCCAATTATCAAATAATTAAAATACTTACAATTCATCACTTATCACTTAGTATTATAAAAATAACGAGTTCATTTCAACCTTAAAAGTACTATACACACTTAATTTTTATAGATTAGGCCTATCTACACAGTTTTTCATAACTATTCATCACACTTAATTTAGGCCAGTTCATTCATTGAACCTAAAAGGTGGCTTAAAATAGTAGAGGTTACATAATAGGTATATGGTGCGATCGCATCACCTTTATACCGGCCAGCACATCATTTTATAAACGAGAGTGAAAAATATTGTAATGAGTGTTCCTCTCTTATTAGTTTGGTGGTAGCCCATATAACCATAATTATGCGATCGTCTGTCAGTATTTCTTACTTGACAGAAATGAGATATGCCACTTTTCATAGAATTGAGACATGCATTACAGCCATTGCTGATCTCGATGCCCACAATAAGGAATGGTTGAGTTAGGAATTCTCTTTTAGGCTATTAGTAGTAACGGACGGTAGTGCTTGATGATAAGCATTGTATATGGATATCTGCAAAACCAGGTAGGTATCACCGGTACGTATACGGTATACGACCCTTGTAGACTTTGTAGAACTTATACTCTTTTATATCCAATCCAAGCGATCTGACACTTTCCATTCCGAATATCTTCTGAATTTGGTTTTCTAGAAGTTTTTTCCAAATACTTCGCTTTGGGCATGACGCCTATGACGCAGTTTGAAGAGTTCCCATTGTAGCTTTACGGAAATAAGTTTCTGCAGATCCTAGACTATTTGCGACGGTTCATTTATTTTAAATCTTCCTACGTTTTTGTGTTAGTCATGGTAACAGCTTATAGACTAGATTTACAACAATAATACGAGTACTAGGTTTTGTTAGTGTTGAAATAGTGCCGCTTTTTCTTTAAACATCTGTTTCCTACGGGCTTTCTCCTCGTTTTCGCGTCTCTTCTCTTCCTGTTCTTGGATAATTTCATCGTGAAATTTGTTGGTCTTCGCGAGCTCCTCGATCTTGGCTTCGAAGAAGTTCTTAGCGCCGTTCACTCCGACTTGGTCTACGTTGATCTCTGTCAGCCGGGCGAATGCTTCTAATCCTGAATCCATTTCTAGCTCACCAGCTCGTGCTTTTCTGTAAATAGAGATTTGTTAATTAGTCTTCAGAATTCTTCAGAAATCAACATTATAGATTGTCATTCAATAATAGATACTTAGCGTTAGTCCACATGTGCAAAAGCGATAACAAATATGTTATCAACATTAAAAAACATTGTTCATCTAATTATATAGAAAGTTGGTAACCTATCGTCTAGCTATAAAAAAATATCTTTAAAAGCTTCTGTCAATCTTTTTCAACCGAGTACAAAAACGGCCAAATTCATATTATATACCTACTAGTCAAGTTTTCCTTATCCATAGCCCACAGTCCTGGTTTAAATTAAACTACAAAAGGCCATATGACAGATGAGAGTAATTGTTATTTTCCGCCTTGTAGATTGATCATAAGTAGGTACCTACATATAAAAATATATTCCCAGTGAACCGGACTAAACATGTTGCGCAATTCTGTTGATTTATTAACGTGAGAAAAGCACAAATGAATGAGACACTTCGTGAAAGAAATTGTTGCCACTCTTTGGGCGAATCTAACAGTAATTAAAAAATAGGCTAACTGGTGCATGACGTATCAACATACAAACAGTTTGGCATTCTATTCCATAAAGTCTGCCGTCATCATCGTCATCATCCACGCTTTAGTTCCACTTTCATCGTGCGGACTGCTAGAATGTGAAATACGCTTCCTGAATGGGTCTTTCCCGATAGATATAATCTGGGTTTCTTTAAATCGCGAGTGAATTGGTTTCTTCTAGGTAAGCGCGCTCCATCGTAGACCGCAACGTCGCTTAACATCAGGCGAGTTGGCGGTCAAGCGCAAACCTATTTCTACATTTAAATAAAAACCGGACAAGTGCGAGTCAGACTCGCCCACCGAGGGTCCGTACAAACTAGTAGATAACAAGGGGACATCGTATTTTTTTTTTACCGTTTTGCGCAGGTGTTGGTTTTCGCATTGAAAACTTAATGTATTTTGTTTTGTCTGCATTAAGCGTTAGTAAATTGTGCTGGAACCACTTGTTAACGATATTGAATCCATATTGTGCATGCTTGTAAACTTCATCTTCTGAGTCAGCCGAAAAAAGTAGAGCAGTGTCGTCGGCGTATGATATGACTATGCCATGATTCAGTTTTAGATCGCAAAGGTCATTTATATAAATCAAAAAGAGGGTAGGCCCTAAAATACTCCCTTGGGGAAGTCCGTAGGATGTATTTTCCAGATCAGAACTGAAGACACCATCAATCCTAACACATTGAGTACGTTCTTCGAGGTAGCTCGTGAAGAGTTTTAACTGGGTTTCACGTACACCCAAGTTTTCAAGCTTACGCAACAGGATTGGAATGGAGACTGTGTCAAAAGCTTTAGCGAGATCCAAGAAAATACCTATGGTGTGATTTCCTTCATCAAGTTCTTGAGCTAAATAATCAGTTAAATGATGCACAGCATCGGCAGTCGATATTCCAGGTCTAAACCCAAACTGGTTCTTCGATAAAATTGATTTGTCCTCTAAATAATTGACTATCCTTTTGTTTATAATCTTCTCTAATATCTTAGATATAGAAGGAAGTAAAGAAATAGGTCTATAGTTTGACACATCATCTTTACTACCAGATTTATACACAGGAACAATAACGGCTTTTTTTAGACATTTGGGGAAAATACCCAATGATAAACATTTACGAAAAATATAAGTTAATGGCGGAACTAAGACGTGCTTAAATTGCTTTAAAATTTTATTTGGGATATTATCCCACCCCACTGCACAGTTGTCTTTTAAGCCCATGATTATATTTTCTACCTCGCTTTCGTCAGTATCTAGAAATGCGAAGGATGTTAAGGAAGTGCTACATGCGAAACAGTTGGTTGCATGATTTTGTGATTGTTTCTGAATTTTTTCGGCTAGACATTTACCAACATTCACAAAAAAATTGTTTGCCAAGTCAACGGATGTAGATTGAGATGATTTAGCGTTTAATAAACCTGAAGAAGATTCAGTTTGCCTCGAGGTATATGTTACACTTTTAATATGTTTCCAGATCATTTTATTATTATTTCCTGCCTTTTCAAGAGTCATTTTATTATAATTTAGTTTTACTTTTCTTAAAAGATCATTACAAAAGTTTCGGTACCTTTTGTAAGTTAATTGCAGAATTAAATTATGCGGGTTCGATTTAGCTTTCATATGCAATTTATCTCTGTGTTTCATACAGCGAATGAGACCCGGCGTAATCCACGGTTTTATGTTATAATTTTTATTGCCTAAGCGAACACTTGCCGTATTTTTCTGAATTGCAAATTTTAACTTTTCAATTAGGTATAACATACAAAAGTGCGGATCAGCACAACTGTAGACTGGGTCAAAGTCGATATTATGCAAATCCTCTTCAAGTTTATTTATATTTAATTTAGAGACTGTGCGAATTTTATTTGGTTTAGGTAATGTACAATTACAGGTTAGTAAGACACTTTTATGATCAGTAATTGATGAGTTAACAACAAGTGCAAGTGAGGAAAACGTTGACTTAAGCATGATATGATCCAGACAGGAGCCACTTTGATGTGTGGGAAGCGTATGTGCAGGAAGCAAACCGTGGAAGGAACATAGGTTGAGGTAGTCCTGAGCGGCTGAATCAGCATTTTCTGGAAGAATATTAATGTTAATGTCTCCAATTACAATGATGGTCTTGAAGGACGACAACTTTTGCAAAGTGTCATTTAGACTGTGAATAAAATTGCTTGTATTTTTAAACGACGGAGGTCTATATAAAGCTAGTATTGCAAAGTCCAATCCAATTTTAATCAGCAATCTGTTACAGTCCTGCATATTTGGTTCCTCGACCAAGATATTAAGTTCGTTTTTTGCATAGATTATGAGCCCATCATTTTGATTGTAATTTATATTACTCCTATACATATTAAATCCTGCGATTGGGGGTACATTATACTGTTTGTTAAGCCAGCATTCAGTTAATACAATTACGTCACAATTTATGTTTAACCTTTGATGAAGTGTACAAAAGTTGTCAAAATTCTTATAAATACTACGTATATTCTGTGTTAGTATTGTTAATGGATTTCTGTAAGAAGAAAGATACTGTTTGCAAGTTTCCACTTCACACGTCTTTGGTTCGGATACAGAGAAGTTATCTAGATCATCGATAAAACTATTTACCATATTTATAAACAAAAAACAATAATAATAATATTGTAAAAATAAAGAGAAAAAAACAAATAAAATAAAATAAAATAGAGTAACGGCAAATATAACTTGGGTAACGGCGCTCTTAGGCGCCCCCATAGTCAATAGAATTTATATATCTATTTTCAGCTATGATTTTGGCCTGGCAATCTGCAGCACCTGTTTTATGATTGTTCGGCTTTTTGAATCGCAAGCATGTAGCGCATTTTGGTTCGTCCGACTTTTTTGTACATTCTTTTATTGAGTGACCCAGATCGCCACAGTGACCGCACGTGTATGTTTGCTCGTGACATGATTTGGCCGCATGACCATACTGCTGACATTTATAACATCTTGTAACCAATGTAAAGTCTCTCACAGGGCAGGATGACCAATTCACAAAAACTCTGTTTTTAATTATCAGGGCTTTTCTTATTTCGGCAGGTACCTCTATAACATAATTACAGCTCTCAGCGTCTTTTTTGCCACTTTTGTGGCTTAATTTAATTAATCCTAAAAACGTTTCAAGGTCGGTCTTCGGAATGTTTTCAGCTAAATTTTGATGGTATAAGCAGCTGAAAACTTCTTTTTCTTCCATAGAATTAGGCACACCAATAACAACAACCCTTGGTTTCCGCTTTTGACGCTCGTCGATAGTAAGGCCTGAGCTAGATAATTGCACAGATTTTTTTAGTTTTTCAATGTCATCCTTGGTGTCTGTATTGATTATGACTCCTCCATTTTTCGTTTTGTGCACACTTCTTACGTGAAGCTTAATCTGTTCAGGGCATATAATTTTTTGTACGAGGGATTTTGTTTCATCACTAGTCTTTAGCTTATCAGTTGGATAAATGGCCACAGAACTGAGATTTGTAGGCTGAATAAATTTGTTAGAGCTTTTCCTGACCATGTCAGCAAAGGAAGTTCCAGAGACAGGTTTCGTGGACTCATCGATACTCAGCTTTAGGTCTTGTAATCGCTGGGAAATGTCTACTTTATCTTCTAGGGCTTGAAGTGAGGTATAGGCTTGGGCAATTTTTATCTTTAGACTGACAACAAAGTGATCCTATAAGGGTTCCGTTTTTTTCTTTTGAGGTACGGAACCCTAAAAAAGAAAAGTTATCTCTATCTAACTGCTGGGTATAGGCCTCTGTCTTATTGCCATCTTCCTAGGTCTTCTTCTGCCCACTCGACTCCAGGTTCGACTTATTACTATATCGTCGACCCATAAAAATGGAATTATACAATGATTTTATAGCACCCAAAATTGACTTTTGCTGAAGATCCCTTTCGCTAAAACGCTATTTCATTAATCACTAGCCGAACATTTTAGGGAGTCATCGAACCACAGTGTTTACAATCCTTATACCAAAAGATACCACTTCCCACTGTCATATTCAGTCGAATTGTATTGTATTCGATGGGTAATTCCTCTTTTCATCTTTCCAATGGTATTAGGAATCTAGAAAAATGGATGTAGATTAAAAGTGTACACACATATTAGAAAATACACACCTATAAATGAGCAGGAACTCTCTAAAGCTTATTTTGTTGTCTTGGTCCTCGTCCACCTCCGCTATCATGGCTTTGAGTCCAAGATGCGTCTGCGGCGCTCCGAGCCTCTCCATCATCCGCTTTACTTCTGTCAGGTCGAGGTATCCGTCACGCCCTTCATCGAATCTGGAAAAGGGGGGAAATAAGAATAAGGTCAAGAATATGTAATAAGTGTTTTTTTTTTGTTTTGAACATAAAGTAACCTATATTTTAATATTATAAAAGCGAAAGTAACTCATTCGTCTGTCTCTCTCTCTGTTTGTTACCTCTTCACAGCTAAACGGCTGAACCAATCGTCATGAAATTTGGCACAGAGATTCTTTAAGACTTTGAGAAGGACATAGGCTATATTTTATCATCGTCACCGTTATTTACCAATACGCGGGTGACACCGCGGCGCGCGGGGCGCAGCTTTACATCGTTTCCAATGTTCAACCTATCCTACTCCTAGATACAAAGTAGATCCTAGGTAGCTATCGAGTAAAAGGTAGTAAGTAGCAAGTACTCGTCATGAGGTATTCCTACATAATAAATGGAAAATATGGTAATGTTAAATGAATGGCGTAAATATGTTAATCTCGGTAGAGAGGTTACATATTTGAGCCGTTTAGTGTCGAGACTGGGTTGGTAGGGACCGGGAGCTTATCTATTTTTTTTAAAATGAAAAGCGCCTGATCGATGCGACGCGTGACCAAAATGCTGGTGCGTATCTGGTCCAACGGACAAGCATTGCCATTCAACGTGGCAATGCGGGCAACATGCTGGGTACGCTTCTAACTGGTAATGGATTTGAACATTTAGAATTTTAGATTGTCTTTAGGCCTTTATCGGTCTAAGGTATTCGATTTGCTTTCTTTATAGTAGTTTAGTTAGTTAAGTACTACTTAAGTTTGTTTTTTACTTGTACTTTTTTTGTTGTTGTTTTTTGTGTGTACTTTGTATATTGTTTTGTTGTAGTTAATAAAGGCACTTGCCCATCATAAATAAATAGATATTTTGTGTTATGTCACAACTCCAACAGCTAATCTTCTTGCTTTCTTATGCAATTGGAAACTCAAGTCATAAACATTTAAGTACCTAAGTACCTACAAATACGTGTACATGTATTCAAAATGGAATTGTAATGGAACAAAGGCAGCGACCGTTACGCTGCCGTATCATACAAGGAATGCTAATTTTTATGTATTTAAATATGTATTTGTAATAAGTATGCCACTTTCGCCTATAAGTGAGGTGTCGCCTTTTCATGTCCGAGACATTACCAATGGTGCATTTACACTATCATTTACACGGATATGCCGCGATACCGCAATAGGTACCCATTATCGAAAGCCATTAATATTATCTCTTGTTTTTAATGCATGTGTCAATATCTGAGGATGTCTATTTGCACTCATTTACCATCATTTACCGTCTTACTTATAGACACAGTACCTAGGCGACCGAGCTCCACCGGATTTTTTATGACTGAAAATACGAGCAAACCCGGGTTCACTAAAAATGAAACCTAGCAAGATCGATTTATTGTCCCCTAATCTACCTTCAAACCAAATTTCATTAAAATCGTTGGAGCCGTTTCCGAGATTCAGATTATATATACTATACATCAGATACATACTTATTTTTTAGACACGTTAAAATCTTATTCACTGAATAAAGACTTGTCGATTTCTGTCAGACGGGCACTGTTATGCGCAAAAACGGAACAAAACACTGTTTAACTAAAATGCGCATAAGTAAGACGGTAGAGTGAGCAAACAGCGTTGTTGGCTCTGAAAATAAATCATGAGATATGTAACCTTTTTACCCGACTGCACAGTTAGGAGAGTAATGTTTCTGATGTTCGTATATATTAGGCAACGTATCTATGCACTAATGCTGAATTCTTTGATATTAATTTTGTAATAATAATAATTCAGGCAGCTCTCGAAAAAAATTAAATAAATGGCCAAGTGCATATCGTTCCTCACGCAAAGTAGGGTTCTAATTGCTTGATTGTTACTCAATGAAGGTTTTCCGACAACATTCAGCCTTTGATTGCCGGCAAGGTCGGTCGGTTCTTAAACGGTTTTCTTTAACTTGACCTGTTTGTTTATTTGGGTCAAATTTAGTAATTGAAATTTTACCCCCTTGCAGTTGACGGATCGATCTGAAATTTGGTATACACCTTTAGTCGTGATGACAATACAATTTACTATATTCTGTATTATTGTAAATCCAAGATGGCCGCCGATAGCTTATTACAACCCCCATAATATGGGTATCTAATAAAAGGGCTTTTCTATTATAACCTCTGACAAATTAAAAAAGATTAAAACACAGTAAATACATTACCTACATCATCTTTCTTTTCAATAAAACCGTTTAACTTAAAAAGTTTTTTTAAGTAAGTAGGTACTTTTTGTTTCTGAGGAAGCACGTTCTATTTTCTGAAGTCAAAAATAAATGATGTAGGAAGACCACGGAAGACATTGTACTCACCGCGCTGACGGGACTTTTAACAGTTTTTATATGAGTGATGGATGACGCTTCCATTCTAATATTTCCAAACTAATATTCATTAAACACTAACAAAATTCGGTGTATATCCTTGTTATAGGTCACGTAGTGTTATCGAATGTTCATTTTAATTTCTACCCCAGTAGGTATCGCGGTATTGATTTCAACATTTTGCAAAGTTCAAGTTAGCTATTTAGAGCGTCTTACATATTATATATACCTATATTATTTGGTACGATTAAGTACCGTAGGTAACTCTTAGTTCGGTAGGTATGGGACATTGTATTGAATGATTGTTTGTATGTGAATCACGTACGTTTGTATGGCGTTGATGTCGTAATAAAATAAAATGGCAGCATTAAAAGGAGTAAAATCTATGATATTAGTTGAAGAATTGAAGTATTCGTTGATTGAAGTCGAATATTTAGCATAAAAGTAGGCTAATTTAAAATATTAGGTAAGTTATGTAAATGTCAACCTTTATAACAAGAATTATTAATTATTCTCTAAAGTCTAAATTGTTTACCTTGGCCGATCGAATTCGACAAACAAGACGATCGAAATCTTAATACATTCACAATTCACATATAAAAATATGATATAGGTCAACATATGTATATGATTTAAGAATGTGACCAATGTGTAGAAGTTCATTATTTTATTAGCTCGCTAATTTATTGATCTTGTTGACCCTGGTTGTTGAGGCTTTCTATTAGTATGCACTCTTGGGTCAGATTCAATAAAATGGATTCTCAATCTTAAACAGCATTGCCTTATATTTTTAAGAGTTATCTATCTACTACTCGGAGTTATATACTAAGGATCGATGGTAATGGAGAGAGTTGTAAAGTTTTTCGACATCTTTCGATTCTTCTATTGCGTAACTGGTGAAGCGCCCTGGTACTAACAAAGAAGGCAGGAAGGAGATGTCGAGATTGCTGAATTTTATGTAACATTGATGATAATTAAAATTGTTTGTTCGTACCAAAGTTATTATGTAATCAATTAATGTTATGATCTGCTAAAACAGAGGTTACCCAGACGTAACAAAAACAAAACTGCATGCAAATAAGAATTCTGAGAAAGAAAGCGATCGATCGGCTACCTCTGATCTTCAGTTAAACACTATGCATACGAGAACTAAACCGATTAGAAAGGTGTGTCAATGCCAGTAGCGGCGAAGCCTATATGCAATGCAGTAACATGAATATTGCATATCACATGTAGTTTGTATCAGTATGTGACAAGTGGGTAAGGTATGATTTGTGAGGTCGTGCGTGAGTCGTGAATGAGCTGACAAAGGAAGGCCGCATGCCCCCTCGCTCTATTTGCACTTGAGTGATAAATAGATTGTTTGCTTGGTAGGATACAATCATTTTATTCTTATTCTTTTGTACAGAATTTAAATGTAATAATCTTTATTTTGGCACTACACCGTAATATTACAGAGACAAAAAGTGCACGATGCTACATGCAATCTATTTTAGAAAATTGTTAAACATCGTGCACTTCCGGGGAAATATTTTTTTTATCAGCCCTGTTTGTACAAATTGTCCCACTGCTGGGCGCGGGCCATCTTCTCATTATGAGAAGAGTAAGGCCATAATATACCACGCTGGCCAAGTGCGGGTTGGCAGACTTCACACATCTTCAAGAACATTGAGAACTCTCAGACGTGTAGGTTTCCTCACGATGTTTTCCTTCACCGTTTTGAAGTTGGCGGCAATCAACAATACCACAGAAGACAGAAGTAAATCTGTCTTCTGTGAACAATACGCACATAACTCCGAAAAGACAGAGGTGCGTGCCGTGGGATTCGAACCCAGGACCTGCGGATCGCAAGTCAGACGGTCTCCCGACTAGGTTGCCGATAACTTATTCGGGGTAATATTACTTTATAATTATTATAAAACAATCACAGATATGATTAAAACTAGTATCAGATACAAATTTAAGAGCTTAGAAACTACAGAACAACCTTTTTACCCGACTGCGTAAGAAGGAGGGTTATTATTTTCGAGTGTATGTATGTATGTGGGTATATGTATGTATATATGTATATTTCTTTATGATCCCCTACATCCTAAACGGCTTGACCGATTTGGATGTGCAAGGTGTCAATCGATAGATTCGTCTTCGCTACCAGTGTATCATAGGCTATATTTTTATGTAATAATAAAATAATATATTTCACGCAAAAATAAAGAAATGCGTTTTTTCGTAATCTCCAACGAACTTTTTCGTAATAAACAAGTGGTTTAATAGAATTATTCGAAAGAATGCTTATTTATAATCATTTACAGCGATTTTACACATACTTTTTCACAAAAAACATACACTCAACAGCATATCGATATCGATATCGATATCGATATCGATATCGTAAGTTGTACTGCAAAAACTGCTGTTCTACAGTCAGGTATTTTGTTTTTCTTTTAACATAGATACTTGTTTATACACTTTATAGGTTGTGCACAAAAATGTTTAGATTCTTGAGTGATCTATCAAGTCTGACAATTTAGCATTAGGAAGCTTATAAGACGAAAAAGAAGACAGGGTGAGTTGTTTCGTAAACGTGAAAAAAGCTCTCCCAATACCTACTTATTATACAAATGCGGTGAAAACGAATTTCCTATATTGTTTTCTAGTAACATTTTGTGAAACTCCATGCAAATGAGTAAAAGAAACTTAAATACAGGTGACATACAAAACCCTATAGAAAATCATTCACTGGCAAAACCATGGTTCATGTAATATTAGCCTCACTGTTGACTATGGTGTGGTGTTACAAATCTCATTGTCTTTCGTTCAAGGCGAGGGAAGGCAAGCCTATTAGAATAATGTTTTACAGTTTGCTTCAAATTTGCGTATATTACTTACTTATTTAAAAGTATATACATGACTCTTAGAATGGGTACCTTATTATCTATCTAAACTATGCTATCTAGTTAATAACAATTTGTTTAATGCATGTTTGTGTTTAAGTATGTACCTAGATTATCCTAAGAATCTTCATAAGCAAATAAGATACTTATACCTACCTAATTTGAGAAATTGGTTGCTTTTAATTAAGATTTGTTACAATATGCATGATTATTGAGTAATAGCAATAAAGGCTTTTTACTTTTACTTACTTGACTCTTAGTAGGTACATAATGTCGTATGCCTTGGCCATCTCTGTATATTATATGTATAGGTAAATACCTAAAGTAAATACGTTTAATAGTTGAAAAGATTTGTTTATTTAATATTTTAGCTAACTACGCAAAACAAGAGTGTTAATTTTAGTACTATATACCTACCAAATACCAGATGGTGGCTAGCCCGTCAAATTCGGAATCATTTCTTAAATACAATGAGCACTTTTATGATATGTGATGGTCTAAAAAGTTCTTAATATCAACCAAAATACCTATATCTTGTCTAACATTCTTATCTTGGGTATAATGAAAATAACAGTGATATGACTGGTGACCAAAAATAATTAGGTACTTCTGGTACTATTGAAAGTTCTGATTTTCAGAATTACGAACT
The DNA here is from genome assembly GCA_947563715.1 of Lycia hirtaria. Taxonomy (NCBI): domain Eukaryota; kingdom Metazoa; phylum Arthropoda; class Insecta; order Lepidoptera; family Geometridae; genus Lycia; species Lycia hirtaria. Next base: position 9,429,924 of record OX387377.1, on the reverse strand, counting down.
GTTATTGGTCGATAATGAATGATGCTCCGTAGACGTACGTAAATCATCGACATAGCACAGCGGATTAGCAAGTAGAAGTAGTGGGCAGGGCACATAGCACGTAGAACTGCACGCACCGGCAAGTGCAGCGTAGGAAGACCAGCCACGAGATGGACAGATGACCTCATACAAGTGGCGGAAGACGCTGGATGCAAGCCACTTCTAATCGGTATTTTTGAAAATCCACGGGAGAGGCCCAGCAGTAGACTAAACTTCTTATGTCTGAGATGATTAGATGATGATGAATTCTGATCATGCTCACTAGAGATATTTGAATTCTAAGTATAAAGGTGTGTGCACAATTTTTTTTACTATTTTAATCATAATTGTATTATTCATTATAATTATATCATCATATCTGCCTTTATCGATCCACTGCTGGATATTGGCCTCTTTATCACACCTTTATTTCCGGTCTTGCGCTGAAATAATGGAATAATAAGTAAGTACTTCTACGAATTCGAAAACATTATTAATTTATTGATAAATTTAAGTTCTCGTAAACCCGATTATTCGCACACGTAATAGATAAGATAAAGGTTGTGTAACCTACTTATACTCGTAAAATAAACTCGTAAGTAAGTAGGAATTTAAATGTAGATATTCTCGTGTAAAATAATTCTCATCACGTTACGGTCTGAAAACTCCGAAATCACTTGAAATTATGCCATTCGTCTAAATTAAATACAATTAAGTTATACCAACCAATGGTTTAAAACTTTATTGCCCACATTAGACTATGATTTTATGTCTACCTTTCACTGTACCCCAGTTATATACAAATTATTATCGAATAGTTCAATGTACTTTCACTAGGTGGCGCGCAAAGTTCGTATGCTTACTAAATTACTTACGTGAATAGCAAATTCACATGTTGGTTTTATAGAATTGCTCGGTCGGATACTGATTGCATAATGTAGCCTTAGATGAAAATTAAAAACATGGTGAAGGGTTTAACGAATCTTCATTAACAAGTGATTTTAAGTAAGTATACTCCTCTTGAAAATTCAAAATCTCAGAAAGAAACAATTAAAAAAATGGCAAGTATGACGAAATATTTAATTTTATTGTCGATCAATTTACATCACTCTTGATTGGACAATAAAAACAAATCGACGATTTACCTATGTATATTAACAAAATGAAAACAACTTAATGAATACGTACACTTGACAATCATTACTTAATATTAATAAGTAGTGTCTCTAATATTAATCTCAAAATATATACCGACAATTATTATTGTATGTTCGTAAAGGACAAAACTGGTGATACCTATTAATTATTAAAACATCATTGTACACAGTTTATACAAGAAATATTTACTGATTTCTGATTACCTACTTGGTCAGCTAGGTACAATGGTTGCATTGTTTTATTCGCAGCGTAGGAAGACCAGCCAGAAGATAGACAGACGACATCATACAAGTAGCAGGAAGACGCTGGTTACAAGCCGCATTCAATACGTTTTTTTTTTAAATCCGTGGGTCTATGTCCAGCAGTGGACATCTTGTGGCTGAGATGATGATGATTGCTTAGTAGTCGTAAGGAAGACGTACAAGAAACGATGGCGAGCGAATCACCATCGTTACTGCTATTTTTGTATTGAATAGAAAAGAATAAATCCCATTCTACAAATGAAGTTCAAAAGAGTCCATATTGAGTACAGTTTAAAATAAGTATGTTTATTTATACAAAGCGTTTACCTCAAACGTAGTTCCCCATACAAGTGCGCGCGCGCAGCTTGTGCTCTGCGGGAGTCATTCTGCCCCCGTTATGATAATTATAGTAAGTCGTGTTACTGGTGTTATGACTTTTTTTATAGTTTCGTGATCCTGAAATCAAGACCTACATGACACTATTTTAAATTTTTCTATATCTTAATTATTGATAAAGATACGGTAAGCCTAATCACAGTAAGTGTTATGAAGGTTCAACCATTGGTTAAAATAACGGCAGTAAGTAGACTTACTGTATTAAAATTGTGTTTTATTCCATATTTTTTCTAACATATTTACAGTAACATGAATTGCTTTCGGTTATTTTTATTCAAATAGAGTATTTCCACTACTCATATTCACAGTAAGTATAGTTTGCACTGGTTCTAATTTCTATATTTAATAAAAAATGAAACCAATCCGTAAGCATATTTCAAGTAAGTAGTTAAGCAAATATACTTACTGTAACAATGCCTGCACCACAGAGGAATACAATTTGCATTTTTTTTAAGGTAAGACTGTTTACTTTAAGTATGCCAAATACATCATTTAAATGAAAATCAAGTTTTTATCAATCTAGCAGTAAAGTCAATAGTTACTGTAAATATGTCTATGTTTTTACCGTCGTACTTAAGCGCAAGGGATGGCGCGAGATACAATCTATAAATTCCAATCCTTAATACCGCTTTTCCTACTTATTTATTTTTCAAGAATGAGTTAAAATGGGTTCAAAATAACATTTGATATTATCACCAATTAAAACATTTAAAATAGAACTGTATTATTCTAGAGGTTACACACAAAAAAAGAATAAAATACTAGAAAAACTGGTAATAACTAGTAAAACCTATTAGTGTCTGAAAATAGAAATTTCGGTTTAATATACCAACTTCTAATCTTCTTGGAGATTAAATAAGATTGTATCAATATTAATCCAATATCTATATATATAAAAATGAAACCCGTTTTCCGTTGTCACGACATAACATGAAAACGACTTGACCGATTTGGCTTATTTTTTTTTTGTAGTTTTCTAATACTCTGTACAAGGTTCTTACGGAAACAAATATTAAGAAAATCTCTCAGAAAGATTGAAAAATATACATTTAATTTTGCATATTTTAAAAAACGCGCGTAACGAATGTCAACGTCATTCAATTTAAAACAAAAAATCTGTGGTAATCTGTGACACCACATCGATAACCGCGCTAACAAATGTCAACGTCATTCAATTTAAAACAAAAGAATCTGTGGTAATCTGTGACAACACATAACCGCGTTAATAATAATTTTATTATGTTTTTGATAAAGTTCGTTTTGTTTTAAAGACTAAGTAGTTTTTTGTTTGCTAATAAGTGTTTGTTAATCACGGTAAGTTCACTTCACTTCATATCGATTTTTGGTAACTTTTGGTGACTACACAATATCACCGGGTCAACTATCTGAAATAATTTGACATGATAGACGTTTACGTAAACTTTACAGGAAAAATAAAACGATGTCTCTAGGTAGCAGCACTCTTGACAATTATATGTACTTGATTGATGAAATTTTGTTCAGAACTCTCCGACTCTCTCTTGGTCGGTTTTGTGACTATTAACGATGATTTGACATTCGACTTCTAGGCGAAACGAAGTTCGCCGGGTCCGCTAGTAATAATATAATATTTAATATTATAATATATATTTTTACCGAATGCGATTGCGCTATAATTATTGTTTTCGTATGATCGGAAATAAGTGAGAGATTTTAACTCGGGTACAATTTGGTGCAACCTGACTTTTAATGATATTGAGAATGTACTTGTTCGAAGGCTTGAGTTATTGTTAGTTATACTATTGATAAATGACTGACTTTGCAGCTCAGTTGGTAGTATGCCTGCCTGCTACGCCGTACCTAGGTCGTAGGTTTGATCCATAGTACAAGCTTTGCTTAGTTTGGGCTAGATGGTGTTGTTGAAATGGTTGGAATGTCCGCCAATATTTAATTGCATTCATTTATGAAAGCTGTAAAAAAAATCGGTTGATAATAAGACAGCAACTAATTAATCTAATTTTTTTTTATAATTTTTATTTTATATTACAAGTATTTTTGTCTTTATATAGACAACAACTTCTTTCTACTAATATGATTGTTGTAAGACCTCAAAATCATTAACACGCAGATAGTTATAATAAAATTCTGTGCAATTGTAAATAAATATATATATATATTTTTTTCTTTATAAACCAAATTTTTCATTCGTAATTTTAAATTATTTCCATGCTTTTAAATAAAATTACTATTTACAAAGCTTAGTTTCTGCCCAATGTCAGTAAAACATGATATTTTAAGGATAGACCAATCTGCACACTCATTCTACGGTTTTTATATAATACGAATGAGTCATAAGTATGAGTATACTTATTTAAATTCTCAATTAGTAGGTGTAAGTAACAATAGTAAGTGAAAACCACCCACAAGCTAAAGAAAAAACTTTTGTAAGGAGAGTCCACTACTGTAGCTTGCTGGCCTGCCCTTTAATTTAATTTTACTCAATAGTATTTTAGGAAATTATATCAGAGATCTCTTTTAAAGCGAATAAGTTCGCGTTTGACTCCCAACTCGCCTGTTGGCAAGTAATGATGGTTGGAGATGAAGCACGTAGATTAAGACACCTGACTTTGAAAAGACCCACGTTGTAACTCTTAGGCAGAAATTATGGTCTGCATGCTCTCAGGAACTAAAGAAGTGAGCAAATTTTGCAACTATTTGACTGTTCTGATTAAAATATGGCTCAAAATTATGTGAAAATTGCGGTAATAGATAGTAAGTTTTTGACATTCATATATTTATATAGAGGTTACACTAAACATAGTCACAGTAACTTAGAGGGACAGGATATTTCGTTAAATATATTTACAGTATGTTACCCATTTACTGTAAATATGTTTAAGAAAGTGTGAATTGAGCTGATAGAAGTGGTAATTGTAAATACATTTCGTTAGATTAAAAAGAAACTATTCATATTAAACAAATAAATCATATTCAGGATTAATCTACATAAGATTACCTATTGTTATGAATTTGAATATCTGAATTATCTGTTATGATTACTAAGATACACCAATTTAAAAAATTTGACAGAAAATTTCAGTTTCCGAAAACTACATTTTTTGGACTTACTGTATTTATCATATCGGGGGCAGCATTGTTTTGAACCGCAACACATTATCGCTGCTTTATAAAATGTTTTGACTTTGAAACTAAAGCCACTCGCTCTGACTCACAGGTTTGAAGGTAGGTAATTTTACAATAACAGTTATAACAGGCACTTTTGTGACGTCATTTATATTGTATATTAGGAAGATATAAGTATAATTAAAGTTTAAAAAACTTATGACCGATTTCAGGTAGTAGATACGTTCTCCAATTTTTTTCAGTTTTGGCTACTAAACTGCTGAGGCGGAACATTTGTACATGTCAAAGATAGTAAATACTAGTGCATTCATAACATTCGCAGGACGCAGGTAATTAAGAATACTTACCTATTATTGACAAAGCATCTGGCTTATTTTAATAGTCACCTATCGTAACCCAGTTCTAGTTATCCACTTACAATCTAGTCATCTTTATTTGTTAAATTAATATCATATATTTATTTATTAGTGCATCATATATTCACAATGTCATATTCGCTGCATTTGTCTTTTTTATTTTATTGTCAATAAATAATTTTAAATTGGAATCTATTGACATTCCATTGACATGCGGCTAGCATGCTAGGTACGCTGCCAACTGAGAGTGGGTTTGAGAATTTGCATTGTCCATATGTGTAGTTTGTATATTGTTTTGTTGTGGTTAATATAACTTGACATTCGCATACTGTATTTAACTACAACAACGTTGCCGTTGTCGAAATGTGACTTTTCAACTTGATTGGAGAATTACAGAAAGACTACCGAGCGAGTTTACCTACTAATCGCAGGACCACTGGTTACATGAAATAATAAATTATCCATCTACCTATGAATGATCATGATGATGATGATGATGATGACCCATCTACTCATGGTATGTCTACCCACACCTTTCCTTATAAAAGGAAGATAGATAAATCTCATAGGAGTTGAAGGACATTTTTGATAAACAAGGTAGATCTTACGTAAACAACCTCTTTGTCTGCTCTTATCATAGATTCATGTGCGTAGGCATTAAACGGTCCTTGCTCGCAGTTATTTTGTTCTATCATTTCTCATGACCCAAAAAGTCAATGGCTTCTTGCGAAGCTATAAACATCGAGCAAAACGAGGCTACTAGAGGCCAGTGATAATAAAATGGCATAGCTGAGTCCTATATACGTATTACATGTCGTCGTTGAGAATGTAGGCATGTCTGCCTTAGGGATCATAAAATTGAAATTTGTCATTGGTTCTGTAGATTTAGAGCATTGACAATACAGACTATAAAGGCTTTTATAATAATTGTTTTTCATCCCTTCTTAATATGTATGGGGTGCCATCCCTATTTTTCCCTTTTTTGAAAATTACACCAGCATTTTACGACAGACATACAGATGGACGGACGTGGCAAATTTATAAGGGTTCCTCGTAGTTACTACGGAACCCTAAACTGGTCGTTGACTCCCGAAAAAAATATGGAACAGCTGATGTGATGATGTTTCTCAAATTTAGAGTTGTGTCTAAAGAAGCTGTTTACGTTGACCCTTTTTTCTACGGGGTACTCAAATTAATAGGTACCTATAGATAGTCATTGCCAATTTGCTAATAGGCCAAATTGATATATCCAAAGAGATTTTTACGAGTCTCATCAATGTTCTACTTCCAATTCATTGAGACTAATATAATTGCAACGTCTGCGACCATTTATCTAACATACCTACCTACTGTATGCATAGTCACTAATCATTTTGTTTATACCTAAACTAGTCCCTACTTAGATATCGTAGTATTACTCTTAATTGTTTGTTATTTTTAACCCTCGACACAAAAAGAAGGGTGTTATTTCACGTGTGTATCTGTATATCTGTGTGTCGTCGAAATTTATTCCGCCGTTTTTTATTGTTGGGGATTTTTAAGTTTTCTAAATTTGTTTTTTCTTTACAAACCCCGTCATCCATTTATATTTTTACTATCTCCATCTCAAGGTGGCCAGGAAGAGATCGCTTGTACCGATAACGCCGCTTATTACACTAGCATGTAATTATTTTAGTGTAAAAAATATAGAGTTTAAAATCTATCTATTCCATGCCTATATATAACGAAACATTTAGAATTGATGTTAAAACTCCTTTAGCGATGTTAAATCTGTGCTTATGACCTAAAATGTAGGTTGATCGCAGCAGGATTACGTAAGACATTTCCATTTGGAATTTGGCTGGGTTCCAGTTGTTTGTTAGTTTTTTACGGCACGAAAAGGTGCTTTTAAGTTTTGGAATGGAACGAAAATTACGTCTCGGTCTGTTGGAGATCCCAATTTACATAATGCATATTTGTCGAGATATTGAGTTATTTGAATGTGAGTTGAGTTGATAAATGATAAATTCGTTTATTGAGATAAAAACGGAAAAAGACCAATTACAATTATCTCACAATATTCAAAAATTATTCTTAAACAATGTCAAACAAATGTCTGAGGATTACAAAATATTCATTATATAAATACAATATCATTTAAAATGTCAATACAAAAATGTCAAATGGGCAATACGCCTAGCATGTCATTACAAAAAAAATAATTATGTCATACAAAGTAAAATATACCGTTCGGGTAAGTACTCAGAGTACCAAGTCAATAAACTCAAAGGTTATCGTCAAAGTCCAATGAATCATCAGGCTTTTTACACCTGTCCCATTGATCCAATTGATTTTCACAATAAGTCAAGGAGGTATTTAAAATAGTCTTCCAGTTATCACAAAAGATGTCACAATCAGGGTTGGCAGCAAGGAGTGCGTTTAAGTGGCGACGGGCAGTTGTATTTGACAATATTTTTTTTTGGTCCTTTGAAATTAATTAATTAATTTAGAAAAGTTTAATGCGGCGTTAATAGACCCTTCACATTTTATGCTTAGGCGTTCCTGTAAAAATATGACAATATAAGCAGGTTTTTTTTACATGATTTTGTTACGGATATGTGGGTAGTGTGGTATTTCAAAGTAAAAAAAAAATAGCTATAAATAAGTGCATCGAGTTTAGTATCAAAATAAAAATAATAATTCCATTCTAAATCCTATCCTTCCTTCGCGTAAAGCGTAAGCTGCTGCTCCTAGAATAATGACATTGGATATTTTATTATTTAGATAATATGGAATGCGGCTAGCAATCTAATATTATGATTTACTGAAGGACTTAGTTCTACCTAGTAATGTTTTCTAAGGGTTTTGCGTTTGTTACGTGAAAAAATCTATTTGCATTAGGTACCTAAGTATAATAATAAAATCCAAGAAGGTGAAATACTGATAGAAATTGAATTGCATTGTCTGTTCTACTCGTATAAGAACATGCAGTATCGCACGGCTTCGCAACGCAACCGCAGAACAACGGGTGTTACGACACGATGAAACAGAACTCTTTCCCTATTTCACAACAAATACTTAGGTGTTACAAATAACCTTAGTAGACTAGTAGAGATGCATTGGATCGATCACAGACTGGAAAACAATCCAGATGAATTGCATTGTGTCACCCACACACGTGACTCCAATAAAAATTATAATTATAATTATAAATCTAAATTTAATATTTTGCAAACGGGTTCCTCCTAAATTAAAAATGGTTTTCTAATCTCCAAAAATGAATTCATCCCTACTTTACGTGTATTGGAGGTACATTTTTTTTTTGTATTTAATTCTACGACTTTCTCGGTATACCTAATAATGCATATATGCCAAATTATAGTTTTCTAGTACTAATAGTCTGAGAATTACCACGGGCAAACAGACAGACGGACAGAGCAAACTGTACGGGTTAATTGTTTAGTACGGAACCCTAAAAATGCTCACGTTTTGAGGAAAGACAGACAGAAACAATATATATAAATATTTATCAATAACGGGTTTTCTCAAGTTTTTACTAAATTCGATATCGTATCCTATGCTTATACTAGACTAGACTACTTTTGCAATCTTTATTTTTCAACATAATTTTTTTGGTGGAAATCCTTCGGAAGTAAGTGTCGGATAATCGGGCTATTAATGTTTTCTACCTTGTAAAGCGATAATAATAACTACAGGAAAATACCTATAAACAACGATTAACAAAGGTACTGTCGTACAATCAAATCAAATTATCAATAAATCAAAAAATTCAAAGGAAAATGTAATTATTTTGTAAACGATAATGCACGCGCTATTGGTTGATGTTTGCCAATCTATGTACCTACTTTTTTACTTCTCTAAGTACATTTTTTTAATTAATCGACTATTAATCGATAAGTTATGAAGCCTACGTAGTCATTATAGTATTCCTTTTAAATTCATCATATAGTATATGTATATTAGCATGAATTTTTTGTCAATCGTTTAGCCGGGAGAAGGGGAAGAAAGGAATAGTTGACTCTAACAAAAATTATCACTCTATATTGCGGCGATTATGGAGGCCCTGGGCCCAGAGGAGGCGATATAAATTGTAATAATAAAAAGTAATCAGACGATGTGAGAGCAGTGGCTGATAAAGTCCAGTCAACAGGAGGAGAAACCGCTAATGTGGGAAACCCCGTAAAAAATCGGGCTCTAGTAGTGACTGCATTCACAGAAATACTGGTAATTCAGCATTTAGAAATAAGGATTGTGTGTACTTCGATGCCTTCGAAGGAGCCTTCGATGGTGGGCATTCATGTTCACCATCGAAGGATCCTTCTAGCGGCTCGGCTCCAAAAAGGTTCTCAATTTGTCAGAATATTTTTTATGTATGTTCCCCGATTACTCGAAAACACCTGGAACGATTGGAAAAATTATATTTTTGTTTGTTTGAAAAGGTTTGTTTAAACTTCCTAGGTGGTCCCGTAGAAACTTTATCAAATTCGGTGAGTATATGTAACTCAATGTATTGAAGTCGGTTTTTTTTCTTGTAACTTATAGTTATAACTTTAAACAGCCTAGAATAAGAAATAATAAAAAGGACTAAGCAACAAATAACTGTCAATTTTATACCCAAGTATGGATGTATGATTCATTTTCGATCCTACATTATGTTATAAAGTGCACTGACTAATAATGATTCATTGTTTTTATAATCAACTTATATTTCTGGAAACACCATTATACGAGTTTTATACGGTTATAATATGTGGTTTTGGCACTTCAAAATGCGTTAAAACAAGTTTAGAAAACTCAAAAATCCCGACAATAAAGACAGCTGAACTGATTTTGATGAAATATAGCTAAGAACACTCACGACAAAATCCTCTTTAAACAACAAAAAAACTAGATAAAAATCGGTCCATCCGTTTGAGAGCTAAGATACCACAGACAGACACACAGATACACGCGTCAAACTTATACACCCCTATTTTTGGGTCGGGGGTTAAAAATGGTTCATGTTACTGAAAAAAAACAATTTAAAAGTAAATAATAATGGATGACATTCAAAAACATATCAAGCGCAACATATTTATTTGACTATACTTATATATCAGCGGAGAATTATATGGTCCGTGTCTATTGTATTCAAATTAAATGAGCCATCTATTTGATATATACTCTGCGATTTCAACAAAGTATGGGATACATTGATTAAGACTACTTGAGAGCTCATTCTTCTGCTAACTTTACGAAGAGATTTTTAGTTACTGAAAACTTTAAGACGCGTAATAAAAAAACGTAGGTAGTTATTTGTTTTAAAGTTCTTTGACCTTCCAAAATGTTCTGAATAATAATGCGTGATTGTTACACATCTTTAAAATATCTTACGGGTTACTCACGTTTATTTTTGGGTCGAAATCCCCGTCTATAGTTTCAATCCCATACGGCGGTCTTATTCAAAAGGAACAGCGCAAACGTCACTCCCAAAGAGGACGTCTCATCTGGTCTGGTCTGGTTTTTAGGGTTCCGTACTCAGAGGGTAAAACGGGACCCTATTACTAAGACTCCTCTGTCTGTCTGTCACCAGACTGTTGTATCTTATGAATCGTGACATTTAGACAGTTGAAATTTTCACAGATGATGAATTTATGTTGCCGCTATAACAACAAATACTAAAAAACAATAAAAAAAGACGTGTGGCACTCGGAGACTGCCGCGGTAAAGCTATTGCATAATAGCTTTACGCGCGGTGTGTTAGGTTATTTTCGTTACGGAATTTCTGGATTCGGTCTCCACGCTCAAGGCCCGCGATAGAAGCTATGCAATAGCTTAATAAATATTGAAGGAGGCTCCCATACAACAAACGTGTTTTTTTTTGCTCGTTTTTATAGATAATGGTACGGAACCCTTCGTGCGCGAGTCCCACTCGCACTTGACCGGTTTTTTAATAATTGTTTCGTTAGTTAATTCAGCTATAGATGTACTCGACTTGTTAATTATCGCATGTAGTAGGTACGCTAAATAGGTATTGATCCTATGCTGTAGCCCCACACCTAGTGAATTAGGGACATAGGTTATGTCGCAGTCTGCTACTGCCAATATTATCTTGTTTGTCATACGATATCGACGGTCACCGGATATCGTCAATTCATAAAGTAATTCCAGTACATCACCCACTACTACATGTTACCACAGAATAATATTACTCAACTCTGATTCATGTGTTTAATGTTTAACTCCAAGGTTATTTCTAATAGGTGCATATGGCTTATAAGGAAGTGTCTTTCTTGTTGTAGTATAAATGATAGTTACTGCGTGTTTGTTATGAGATAATCTCAGGTTGTTTGTTTGTCTAGAGATAGGTATGTTTTTCTGATATTTTTACTCGACTACGCAGAGAGGATGATATTTATCGGGCTTGTACTCGTATTTGATTTGTATGTACATGTGTAGGTAGGTATATAAGTTTGTGTGTGTGTGTGTGTGTGTGTGTGTGTGTGCTTGTTTTTTTATTATGCTGAGCTGGAGCAGGATCGGGACAAAAACATTATTTACCTACCTATATTGTGTGTATGATTTTATTCTCTGTTGTATGTTTTTTGTTACAATAAATGTATATCTATAATGCCTATGTCCTACCTGTGTGTCCTACAGCCTAAACGGCTGAAAGGATTTCGAAGTGTCGTTCTTAGATTCGCCTTCACTTCGCGAAGAAAAAAATAATAATAATGAAATTTATTTTGAAATAATAATGCAACGGCTGATAAAACACATCGTAGCTTCCTAAGACAAATAAATTATTTTACAAGCATATGAATGCTCAACATGCACATTAAAATAATTATATAACGGATCTACATAATACCTATTATATACTTTCTTATTGAAACCTACATTCGATATCATATTAAATATAATAGTAATCGCTCTATTGTAGTCGGGTATTTTGTTCTTCTTTTAATGATATAGATGTTATCTTAAGTGATAGATATGATTATTCTCATTATGTCATATAAATATAATCTTATCAACATTTTGAATATTAATTGTTGTTTCTCGTGTGGTGGGGGTTTTGGTCTATTCCTCCACGGGGACCAACCGGCTTGGAGGAGGATCCTGTAGCTTGGTGCATATATCTTTGGTTGATATACAGCGGGTCCTTGGTGCTCAGAGGCAAAAAAGTTTGTCACTGAACTGGAGCAGCGTGTGAAAGAAAGAGGTGGTTACCCTCGGACTGGCTATTTTCTAATACAAAATATCTCCCTGGCCATCCAGAGGGGAAACGCCGCTAGTTTGATGGGTACGTTTGGACGGGGAAGGGGGGACCGCGGATAATTTGTTGACTAAACCTGATGGTGGATTTTCCTTTTTGACTTTGTGTTTTGGATACGTACATAATATATACTTATCAGTTTTTCAGATTTGTCTAAAAAAATCATAGTGTTATTGATAGTCTGAGAAAATTATTTCATTCAAATTGTCTTAAGAATGTTGATTCATATTCTATTCTATAAAATGAGAGGAAATACAATAATACTTGGTCTTCTTTGTATGTTATGCATACCTTATCTGGTAAACCTCATTTAGGTAGGTTTATGTATACTATGTGTGTCCTGTTGTTTCACCTGCATAGTGATGAAAAACGATGGTGATGGTGAACAGTGATGATAATAAGTAGCCTATGTCTGTTTCCAGTTCACCAGTTTGGTCCTGAAGGCAACAAACAGAGTCAGACAGTTACTTTCGCTTTTTCATTTAATAAGCATATATTTCTTTATTACTAAGTAGCTACGACCCAGATGTTCCCAGTTTTCTTCACCAGGACAAAGTTATCAAGTTGTTACTTGAATGGTCTACGGACTACGAGCAAGTAGATCTCGTTCGCTTGTCCAATGCATTATCGCATAATGCCGTTGGGAGTCTGGGACAAACTCACCCACACAAGCCAGACGACCTTAACCCGCCCGAATAGCAAAATCTTTTACTTTTAACCGACTTCAAAAAGAAGGAGGTTCTCAATTCGACTGTATATTGTTTTTTTTTTTATCGATTACTTCGCCAATTGTGGGTTGATTTTGATGATTCGTTTTTTTGTAAGGTACCTACTTCAGAAGTGATCCCATACAAATTTTATATAAAGCGGTTCAGTACTCTGGTTTTTATAACAAAATAATTGGAAAAATATTGGTTTAAGTTAATTATCGGTTTTGTATTTCTACTTCTAGAAATTTCCTCGCTTAGCTCGCGGGATTATTTAGTAATAGTGTGTGTGTGTAACTTTGTCGGTGGTGATGTGGGAAATCTGCATATGAAAGCTAGTCATATGACTTTTTATGAAGCATTAAGATCCCAAGACTATCTAGAAATCTCTCCTACCAATAACTAGACGCAATCACCGCTCACTTTTCCAATATTCAATTCAATAAATAATTTTGAATTGAACTTTTCCCATAATATGAGTAATAAAATATCAGATTAAGTTTAAAATTGTTCTTAGAATGCAAATCCATGTGAGTGGGAACAATGCGATAAGTTTAAAGGGCATTACTTAATTGTAGGTACTAAAAAACCGGGTACAATGCAGGCATTGTCATCACTCATCGGCAAACCGGGGCAGGCCCCGGTTTGCCGATGAGTGATGCTGGTTAAAAAACTACTGAACTGAAGTTGATGACATTTTTATGAGAAATCAAAACAACTTCCACACTGAAAAAAATATTTCTTAGCTGAATTGAGAACCGCTTTTTATGAAGTCGGTGGGAAACAAATCTTCGAATTGTTTAAATGTCAAATATAGATATTTATATTTATTTAAAAGTAAGAGGTATAGAACGTAAATCAACAAAGCTGCAAATGAATGAAAGTTAGCCTTATAATTTTTGTGTCGCAATTAATTAGCACTTCTGCCAATAAATTATGGCTGATAGTGGTTACTGGTTACCATTCACTTACATTCGAATAAAATGCTGCTAAAGCTGGATCTACAGAATTAATTATAAATTAATATAACATGATATTTTCATTAAGTACATTGCTTAAAACAAATTAATTTAATTTTAAGTTGAATTGAGACCATCCTTCTTTTTGGAAGTCGGATAAAAAGAGAGGTAACTGAATATCGCATGTTATTTTGGTGAATTAAGTTTATTGTTAAAAAAAAGCACAGACGAGTTGAGAACATCATTTTTTTTAAGCCCGTTAGAAAAAGAGAGGTAGCTGTGGACCCAGTTTATATTTAAATTGATACAAAACCAGTGAGTGCAGTCCAAACTTCAAACAATGAGTCATATTGCAGCAGACAACGGACGATTGATTTTGTCGCGTCGACGCACTACATCTCTGATACGACGCTTCCTCTCACGCTGACCGATTACCTCGAATTTCCTTATCGGTTGTTGGGGGTTTAAATTTGTTTTGATTTAAAGTTTTTTGCAAGCTTGTTTGAGATTTTATCTGACAAAAAAATATACTATATTAAACTGTCGTGGCAGTTCGGAGCTGACGTGTCGATTGCTTTGCTACTCGAACAAAATAATTGAATAAAGGCAGCAGATCCCTCAATGCCACATTAATTTAACTGACTTTAGAGAAAAGACAAAATACCCGTCAGCGAATACAGTCTATGATACTAGAGGTAAAGAGAGATGAAGTGATACTAATCGGTCTAGCCGCTTATGCTTACATAATATAAATATAACGTTGAAATTAAACAATTTTTACGGGTTTAATTTCAATGAATATCAATCGTGAAAACAAATTTATAGACAGTTCAAAAATTACACACATCCGACGGGACTTAAACCCGATTATCCCGATCTGTACTTGTACTTGTTACTTGTTGTTCTTTGTAGATACTTCGGTGTGTGAAACATTCAAAAATATCGAATTATCGTGAAAACATTATATTACATAACGTACTAGCGAAATACACTAAAAACAGTAAACACACTCCTTCTTGAGCCGTCAAGTAAAAAGGCTAGGTTTCAGGAGAATCTATTTTAAGATAATTCAAAAAAATACTCTCATCTCAAACATCTTCTTTTGGACAGTAAGATAAAATAATCGGCCAAGTGCGAGTCGGACTCGCGCACGAAGGGTTCCGTACTATCATCTATTATACTACAAAGTTTAGTTCTGTTTATAAAATAACGAGAAATCAACGAAATTCCAAGTAGTAAATTGCAAACTTTTAGGTAAGTTTTCGATACACATCCGGGCAGCATGACGACGATTTTGTGAGTTTTTATGTATTAGATTAGGTATTTATTTTTATAGTTAATATATTTCTAAATATTTACTTACAAATATTCAAGTTTCTACCTGTTAATTAAGATCGAGTAAAAATTGCTTAAAAATTGCGTTTGTTGTATGGGAGCCCCCCTTTAATATTTACTTTATTGTTATTTAATTATTTATTTTGAAAGGTAATATACAAGTAAATATTCTGTGAAAATTTGAAGCGTCTACCTGTTACCGTTTTTAATATTGAGCAAAAAAATACGAAAAAACACGATTATTGTAAGGGGGGTCCCTTAATATTTTTTTTTTTAATTTTTAGTATTTGTTGTTATAGCGGCAACGAAAATACATCATTTGTGAAAATTTCAGCTTTCTAGCTATTAGGGTTTATGAGATAAAGCCTGGAGACAGACAGACAGACAGACAGACAGACAGACAGACAGACAGACAGACAGACAGACAGACAGCGAAGTCTTAGAGAGAAAAGAGAGTCTTAAAAAGACGTGTGGCACTCGGAGGCTGCCGCGGTAAAGCTATTGCATAATAGCTTTACGCGCGGTGTGTTAGGTTATTTTCGTTACGGAATTTCTGGATTCGGTCTCCACGCTCAAGGCCCGCGATAGAATCTATGCAATAGCTTAAAAACTACATAAAAATTACAAACAGCCAAAACTAATTCTGTTCTCAAAGTCGTTAACTTCAACTGGCAAAATACGTTATATTGTTTATGGTAAGCTTCCTAATTCAAACTTCCTCTGTACAAGGAACACCTTAACGAACCGTGGGAATTGATACCCCATAGGATACGTTACCATCAGGGCATCCTTTATGATACTCCTTTATTAGGCAGTTCCTTTCTCGTATATGTATAGTCTTTGTATGTGACTTCACTCTGTAATTGCGATAGCACTGAAATTTGGCAAACATTGAAAAGATGCATTTTTTTAAAACGGATGATGTTGTTAAAGGAAGAAAAACTGCTAACAAATAACTACTACTAAATTATGTGAAATATACGCGATAAATCCGTTAAAAGTTCTTTAATTTCAATTAACTATTTCAAATACTATTTGTATTCACACCAATAATTTTTTAATATGATCTACATTTGTTTTATCATATGTGTGAGATTATCTTAATCAAAAAAATATGTAAATATGTTTTGTAATTATTTTATTAACATCTACATTTATATTAAATCTGTGTGAGGTTATCGACGTCACAGAGCTATTATGTATATTTATCGTGAGTCATTTATTTACGACTTTATACATGAGAGTTTGTCACAGTCTGTCCTAAAATAAGTTTTCAAGAAAATGACTCCTAAAGGTAAACACGAAAAATGACTCACTAAATAAGAATCGATGACGTTGTTTAACACTTCCGTATTACTATTTAACATCCGATGTTGGATTTCCACTTATGAATAAGGTTAGTTTCGGATGGGTGACCATTAGAGGCATTTCGAAGTTAACAGTACCGACATTAAATAGTGAGGCCTACAATTTAAAATAGGCTGACAATCAAAGGATTGTAGAGCCAGATCAGATTAGAGATCCATATCTTCCGCAAGACACAGAGGTTATGTTTGGTTATCGTAGATCAACACATTAATACAGCCAACAATATTTCAAAGATCCCAAGTCAGGAAAAAGAAAAAAGTCATGAGAGAACCTTCTGACGCCATGCAGAAGTAGCAAACTTCTAGCATCATTATTAATTAGACATGATATAAACATATAGGATTGAGACTTCGGCATATGAAGTCAACAAACTATGACGTCAACACTGTTTTAATTTATAAAATAAGTATTTTTTTTTCAATCGTTTCCTTAATTGCAGGATACATGTGACAATAATCATCATTTACTTTACTTCAAGATAGGAAACAATTGGGAGTATTCAAGTGGTTTTTAATTAAAACTCGGAAGACATCATAATTATTGTTAAGCTCTTTAACATGTAGTATGAGACTACATACTACATGTTAAAGAGCTTAACCTATTGTAGGTATCATATTTTTTTCTGCTGACATTTTAAGTCATGGACAATATACTATTTAGTCAATCTATTTGCCTCAAATAAAAATGTCTATTATATATATTTCTGCATTATAATTTGAAAGCAACGTGTTCTTCTCCCTATTTTCTTTATCGATATTCTTTGCCATTCAAATATTTTGTGTTAGAATTGTTCATTGTTAATTGTTCACAATTACAATAACTGCTAGATATGTAGTTGTTTACTTAGTTATCATTGTCTTGAAATAGATAATGTTGTACAAATTGTTTATATTTCACAAAATCTAAACATAATTGTAAAGAGTGACGCGCCTGGTCGGATGCGGGTTATCGCACTGAACTACTTACTACGTTTGTAATGTAGTACTAGTACCTACTACCTACTGTTTTTTGGGTTAGTTTTGCTTTGGTTATATATTATTTGGTGCTACTTTATAAATTCGTATTGGTATTTTTTTTCACAAAGATAATAAAGATAATATATTAACATTAGGATGTATGCTTTGATAAATTGGGTGTATGCCTGTATCTATATACCTTCTTTAAATATAATATAAAAGGCTTAATTTTGAAGTTTATTCCTATAAAAATACTGTTTGTTTCAAATTATATACTGAGATCTTTTGTAATTATTTAACAATTTCGGTAACTGTCAGTTACCGAAATTGTTAAACTAAGTTACTGTCGTTTATAAACTAGTAAATATCTGTAAAGTGATGCAATTACACACAATAAATTTATAATTTTTATTTAAATAATATGGATAATATTATTTTTATCTATCATTATAAGTATTAACGGTTATATTACAGTTTTTCTGTCTGAATGTTTATGATTATCTCATTATTCAGCCAGTCGAAAGCGAGAGTGATGTAAGTAAAATTATAAATTCTCATAAACATAGCGTGACTTCTATTCATATTTTGTCTCCCACGACGCGGCATTGTCATTTCACCTAAAAAATACTATACTTACTAAAGTGTTGTAATTTGAACATTCATTCTATATTGTTTTAATGTAGGTAGTTACTTTCACTAATTGCAAAATTTGCCTACACATATTTAAGTTGTTCTATATTTTCACTTATTATTTGATGACCTTCGTCATTAATAACATTTTATAGTTAAATTCCCTGCTGGATTGTGATTTTCTGGTTGTGTTGTTTTTTTTTTTTGTTTCTGTATTAATTTTGGTTTGTTTGCCTTATTTATTCTATGAATCATATAAATACATATTTTCACCTATTATTGGGATATACTTCGCCATTAATAAAATAAATATATAATTCAGTTCCTTTTTAGGGTTCCGTGCCCCAATAGGAAAAAACGGAACCCTTATAGGATCACTTTGTTGTCCGTCTGTCCGTCCGTCGGGTGTCAATACCTTTATCTCGGGGATGTGTGAAGGTATCGAGTTGAAATTAAAACCATATACGCAGATCCATAGTATCTTGCTGCAGAAAGAAAAATAAAGTTTCTAAGTTTTCGTAAAAAAAGTTACAGCCGAATATATCGTAAAAAACGCACATTTCGACACTCACAAGGGAATCAAAACCTATGGGGTACTTCCCGTTGACCTAGAACAATGAAATTTGGCAAGAAGCATTGTGTTAGAGTACACATATAGGAAAATATCCGAAAACTGGACATTTTTAATTTAATCTCAAAAAAATTGTGACTTTATGTAAGGAATGAAGGTCCAAATTTTAAAGTGAATTAACCGTATCATATGAAAGAGCTTCAGTAGCATAAGCTAAAACAGTTTTATAAATATTTTTACGATGTATAGTTTTCTGTTTATGAAGGAAAAAAAAATGATTTCCCCCTTTTATCTACTAGTTTATACGAAACCCTCGGTGGGCGAGTCTAACTCGCACTTGTCCGGTTTTTAAGCAATGTTTTCTATTTGTGTTGTTTTGTATCTGTCTGTTTCTTTAGTAACTCCAGTTTGTGGTTATTTGTTCCATGTTTCAAATGTTTTTTGATTACCCTTAAAAATACTTTCCCTTTTCTGTTTGGTAGTGTTGTCCGTGTGTTGTGTTTATGTTTGTAAGCTTCTTTATTAACTTCGGTTCCATTACTTTTTAACTTTAGTACTTTCTTTCTTTGGAAGAGGAATAGCAGCAGGAGTATTGTATGGAGTAAGGGTAATTGCTCTTAACATTAGGTACCATAGAATACTTATTGCGATAGTATATTTCAGCCAGTTAAAAACAAATTCGCCGGATGGATCGATAAGGTTAACTTCAGATTATATTTTATCATTGGTTTATCATTATTTATTTGCTACTATTCGCTATCTAGACCTAGAATTATGAGTATATTAAATTCAATATAAATTGTTTTGAAGATATAACTCAATTTACAAGGCTGGGAAATATTTTCCTCATACTATTATTAAATTAATATAGGCACTCACTCATCTTTGTAATACCTACTTTTGTTAATAATGTTACTATTCAAACACCAGCAATCTTTTATCTACCCTAATTTTTGTATCCTATAAGCCACGCTTATCTTTTCAAATGTACACATTTTTGCTCTAATTCTTTAGAGTTATGGAATGTCTCACGAAAGAAAATATACTTGCCTTTCCATATTTTGACTAACAAATACTTATTTTAAATGCATTGCTTAGAGATTAAATGAAGTAATATTACTTACGTAGACACGATCAATCAAGGTTACAAAGGACTTCCACACAAGGTCAAAAGTTTACGTGGGGCAGGTACGAATATCCGCAGGGATCAAGTTCACCAAAATAAAAATAAACCACTTACTTGTTAAAGGTCGCTTCGTATTGCTTTATTTCCTTCCTGGAGAACTCGTGGAACTCCGTGTAGCAGTTGACGAATTTATATTTCGGTTTAATTTCTTGTCCTTCATCGAGTTTGTCGTTGATTTCTTGTCTCCTCGTGAGGACGCCGGTGAGTTCGTCGGTGGCCGCCATCGGTTGCGATTTACGCGCGAAAGATGAGGTTAGAAAGAGGTGTTTTTTTTTTCGTGGAGATTAGCGTGCGGTGTAGCGAGAGGCTGCCTCGGGCTGCGTCGTGAGAAGCACTGCGCTGCGCGAGCCGGTCCGCGATTGTCGGTAGGCCTTCGCACTCGCGCCCGGGTGCGGGACGATCGACGCGCGTGTGCCGCGCACCCAGCCGCGATTTACTCAATCTTGCCGCAATCACAATAATAACGATACACAAGCACGACACCTCGCAAACACATGAAAATACCACAAATTTTAATCGTTTACAAAATTTTAGGATTTTGTCATTTTAATTTTAACGGCACCAGGTCATGCAAATTGTCAAAGCAGCTAAGACATATTATTGTGAAAGAATTCACTCGTATTTCTATATAATATCATTATAATTAGCAGTGCCATGAGGTTTACCCGTGTAGTGATGAAAAACGGTGATGATGATGAAATATTATAGGTTATGTCCGTCTCCAGGTTCCCAGCTATCCCTGTAGCAAATTTCGTAAAAAAATCGGTTTTAAAGTGTAACAAAAAAGCAAGAGACAGAATCACTTTCGCTTTTATTTAATTTGTAATTAAAATACCTATAACAAAGAAGCTCAACAAGAGCTCAATAAATAATTATAAAGTAAGTAAGTATATTGCAACAATATTATGTCTAGTAAATGAATGAAAAGCAATAGATTTGGATAACATGTACAAGTTTAGAAAACTTAAAAACCCCTGAAAAAAACGGGTAAACCGATTTTGATGAAAACTCGAAGAAACTGAAACTGGAAGAATACTCTCGATGAAATCCTCTATCAAACGAATAAACTAGATCAGAATCGGTCCATCCGTTTGAGAGCTACGATACCAAAGACAAACACACAGATATAGGTACAGATACACATGGCAAACTTATAACACCCCTCTTTTTGGGTCAGGGGATAAAAAAATTGAATGAAAGAAATAGTACCTACAAACATACGTAAGAAGGAGGGTTACATAACCCTCCTCTTACGCATTCGGGTAAAAAGGTCTAAAGATAAAATCTAATTGCTCGAACCCACTAACTAGCAGAATGGTAACGCTTATACCTAAACACATTAGCATTTATTTAGTTGAATCAAACTCGATAAATATTACACTTGTTCTTGGTACGTAGGCTTAAAATAAAAGCAAATAGGTACTTGGCTTACATGCAGGTACTTATCAATAAAAACAAACTTAATAAATAAAAACTTGTCGAACTGCAAGGGAGCCAGTTCGAAGCCAGTCTCTGACATAAGTTTGTAACAAGTATTTCCCATTATGGCTTGCTGTTTCCATTCCGTCGATGCAGCATTTCATTCGCAGTTCCATTATTTTGTATTTTTTTTTTAATGAGTTTAGGGGCCATTCATTTATTACGTAAGACGATTTAGGGGGGGAGGGGGGTCGACCATGTCTTATTTTTTCTTACAAGGGGCCACCCCCTTGTAAGAAAAAATAAGACATGGTCTTGATAGTTCTTACGTAAGATCACAAAAATGCGCAAAGTTAAAATTATACTTTTAATAAGCGCGGGAACCGAGCGAGTGCCGAAGTGCGCTCGGATGTGTATAAAAGTACAAATAAACATTCCTAAAAATTGTTACATTGATAAATAAACATTACAATATACCAAACGTGTATTCATTTTTTCCTTTAGATTCTTACGTAATAAATATTACACATGGGGGAGGGGGTCGGCCTATTCTTATTTTTCTTACATAGGGGGTAGAGGGGGTTAAAAACTAGCAAAAATAGTCTTACGTAATAAATGAATAGGATATGTATATGAATGGTATCCCTTATGGGATATGTAAAATAATTTTTTAGGTATTTAATTTGTTCTTTTATTTGAAATTTTGAACTTATTTTAATATTTTTGTGATTGATGATGTTTTTAATTGACTTCCAAAAAGGAAGTTCATAATTCCAATGTACGTTTTTTAGAGTTCCGTATATAATATAATAATGCCGAGAAAACTTACTCGGCATTATTAATATGCATATCAGAATAAAATAAAATAAAAATAGGGTACACGTAAAGTAGGGATGAATTATTCTCATCTACCCCATGTTCGTAGTATCAAACAAGATACCCTGTTTTAAGGTCACATAAATTATGATATGTAACTACAGAACCCTACATTGCGTGTGTCACTACACGCACTTGGCCATGTATTATTAAATTAATTTTTATAATTAAATTGTTATTTTAAAAATATGTGAGTATATTTCAGAATAGTGACTTTTTTGTCTAATAACTATGTTATTTATATTTTGTAATACCTAAGAACAAGATAAATGATAGAGACTTATTGTTAGTTAACCACTGGTTAGTAATGTACTCGTATATCCCACCAAAAACATTTCATGTAAAATTGGTTGCCATGTCTCGCATTGTCATGCCACTTTTACTGACAAAAAGATATCAGATGAGATCTGACTAAATCTGAAGAGCCAAGCAGCTAACTCTACAAAATCTAACGCTACAATACTTATCTCTGTAAGCCTTCAATCTTGGTCAAAAAGCATGGCTTGATCCAGGCTAGTGTTATCGAGGCCGAAGCTATGAGGGTCTAAAAATCCGACGAATCTCTTCGAGAAAAGATAGTCCCGGCCGTACCCGCTGGCTCACATGGCGGGTGCACGGCCGTGCCCCCAGATATCTAACAATTAGGTTAGTAACCAGACATGTAATTTTCTTACTGGTCTTGATGGGGAAGATGCGCTTCTTAAGCTAACATGGAAACCGGAACAGCAAGGGCGACTTTGTGGTGAGCCGTCGGTGAGTCGACACTTTTTTCGGCGTGGCCGAATTACAGCTTTCTATTAATAATAGTAATTGAGCAAAGCTGCGGACAGATATACATGGCGAAAGTACAAGGGTTCTATGTTTGTTTAATACACAACCCTAAAAACAGAAAAAAATTGTCATGGTATATATTTTTAACCGACTTCCAAAAAGGAGGAGGTTATCAATTCCGTCTGTATGGTTTTTTTCTTATTTTTTGTATGTTTGTTCACCGATTACTCAGCCAATTGTGCATTGATTATGATGATTCTTTTTCTATTTGGTAGAACATACTTCAGAGGTGGTCCCATATAAATGTTATCAAAATCGATGCAGTATTTTGGTTTGTATAATAAAATAACCGGTAAAGTATCATCCAAACAACTGTAGAAAAGTGAA
This sequence comes from Lycia hirtaria, assembly GCA_947563715.1. Classification (NCBI taxonomy): domain Eukaryota; kingdom Metazoa; phylum Arthropoda; class Insecta; order Lepidoptera; family Geometridae; genus Lycia; species Lycia hirtaria. The sequence continues at coordinate 9,406,208 of OX387377.1, read as the reverse complement.
TAGCAAAGTCGTGTATATGCGTGCATTCGATTTTGTGCGGGCGTTAAACATATTGCTTATTTTGAAGTCGGTTTATTCAGTTTTTTAAACTACATTTATTTAATTTAGAAAAAACAGTGTCATTAAAATATCCTACTCTGTCAAAAACGCTACATTCAATCTCTTTCAGAATGTACAACTTTTTTATCCACGAGATGTTTTGAAGTATGGCGACACCTTTTACGTATCAAATGTTTTCGTTTCACTTTTAAAATATTAGTGGCTATTTTTAATTTACGACCGATTCTGCGTACTGAAAGTTTAGTACTGCACGGAGTTTTTGCAGGGACGCGAAAGGATAGTGTCGCCTATCTGTTTATTTTTCTAAAATGTTTTTTTCGGATATGTGTAAAATTGTGTTATTTTAAGTGTTCGTATTTACACAAAAATAAATAAAGTGGCTTATATAATTATGACATAAAAATATACAAAACAGATGAAATGGTGTGAGAAACGTGTCTTCAATTTAGCATAACTCCATAGAACAGCGGTGCTCTAAATTGTACCATCGGCGATCGACCACGTAATTATGACACCTCAAACAATTTAAAGCTTTCAGCTTTTGTACTCTGTCAGTTCAAATTTAAAAATTCTAATTCTTTATTTGTCTGTGAAACTAGGTCTAGGTACATAGGTCTTAATTGTCTCTATAACTAACTTTTTTTTAACGAAAATCATTTTTATATTAAATTTTCTAGCAGAGTAATATAAAATTAATTACTAATAACTTCTTGAATTTGTTTACTTGTGTAATTTTTTTCACATAACACCATCTAGCCCAAAATAAGCAAAGCTTGTACTATGGAACTAGATGGCTGATATGATATGATACATAGAAACACCCAGACATAGAACAAACATCCATGCTCATCACACAAATGTATGCCCTGGGTGGGGATCGAACCCACGACCTACAGCTCAGCAAACAGACATACTACCAACTGAGCTACAAGGCCAGTCTCGGCGCTGAGTAGCCGCATTCCTATCGCGACCCGCATCAGTAATTTATTGCATGTTTTTTTTAAATTTAGAACTGAATTATCGTTAATAACTTCGCGATTGAATCGTGCGCTCTTACGATCGACCGTTTGATCTCTGCCTTAGCAGCTTCCTGAGACACCACCACACTTTACTGAGACATAAATAGCAGAGCTAGGACCCAATAGGATTTATTCAAAGAAACTGATGAAGTTTGAAGAATAAGAAAGAAGAAACGTTGAAAACGCCACGGAAGTATGAATATATATCTCGTGAAAAAAATATTTTTGATGAGTTATTTTATTTGTTCTAATGACGTCGTTAATATAACAATAACAAATAAGTTCAAAAACTAAAACCCGACTACTGAAAAATCGCGCTTTAAAAGTATGAAACAAGAAAATGTAGTATTTTATTGTCATACATAAATTCATAGTGATGTTCAGAGGGTATCCTTGGTCGTATGCCACCTACCGTATCAAAACAATACATTCTGCAAAGTAGCAGATATTGATTTTTTCACAGCTGCAAAGAACTACAGACCTGCGTGTATTTTTTTTATTTCAACTCGATACCTCCACGCGTTCCCGAGATAGAAGGTCTTGATAGATGGACAACAAAGTGATCCTATAAGAGTTCCGTTTTTAACTCTAAAAACAATAGAACTAAATTAAGTACCATACCACTGAATTAAAAAAACAACAACTCACTTAAAGTTAGATCGTTTTCCTACACGTACGAAGTTGTTAATTAGTCAAAGTATAATCTTTTTAATAAAATACATGACTTATAAAATAAATAATTAAACAAAGAATGGATTTATCGCGTACGTATATTTTACATTTTTTTTAAAGTACACGCTCAATGTATAATAATATCGATTGCGTTCCAAACAATAATGTTGATCGACCTTACGAAATATAAAATAAAATATTGGTACTTGGCCGTCGCCCAACCAAACTAACACACATTTATATGCAGCGGTCAGATGGATAATTTATTTCAACGATGAATGAAGACGCCCGTTCGAAGTAACAGATGTAATATGGCCGGTATAGGTGCCACTGGAAAGCAATCCCGAAAATAATAGGGACTTTCTCGTGGCAGGGCAGAAAGGGAATCTATTTTACCATACAACTAAAACGCGGGTATCCTCTAATCTAGACACGCGGTAGCGTGTAAAGCCAGGTTCAAGCAGAACTGGCGTGCAGCACCGTGTATATATTTATCTCGAACCATTTGGAGCCACTTTTGACCTTCTCATAACTCAAAAACTACTTTACATAAACATGTCAAATTTGGCTCGTATATTGCGACCGGCGAGATACATATGTGCTCCAATTTTCATAGACACACCTCAAACTGTTATTTAGATATTAACGTCCAAAAATCACCATTTGCTAAGCATGTGTTAAGAACACTTACTTATAGTGTCTGTAATGTAAGAATCAGCAATCAAAATTGATAACAGCCGGTCTTTGTGTGGATTCTAATGTCTTCACGTGAATAACCAGTGGAATACCACCCTTTATTATTTTTTTATCCAAACATATCAGTTTTAGTACTTATAACTAAGAATATAGTCGGATTTCGTATTTATTACGTTATTAACTGGGATTTAGTATTAATTATTATTTATTTGAATATTTAGCACACATCAATAGTGTAAGATAATTACTTATAAATAATTAAATAATAGGTATTTCGGAGCACAGCACATGATGCGGCGCGGCGGCCGTGGAGCAGCGTGCTAAGCGTGCTAACGTGCCCGAACTGCCCGAGTGAGCGACAGCTGCGCTCATAAGCAGCCTGGCGCAACTCCATAGAAAATTGTTTATTGTATGGAGTTTGGTCCGAAATTGACATATAAACTGTTTGACACTGACTTCAACATTTTTTTTTATCTTCGGTGGCTGCTGTCTCTAAAGTCCATTCTTCCAACAACAGACGAAAGGATCAAAGTGTTTAGGGTTTTTAGCGGGAACGTCAAAAGATTTACATTCCCGCCAAAAATATTTATTTTTAATACCTAATAATAATTGTCACTTATTCCGAGAAACCTATATACCTACACTATTGGCTTAGAACGGTGTAAGTACAAATATATAATTATATACTAACACCATAAACTGATGCTTTAGCTTGGGTTGTTTCCTCACTAGGAAACTCCACAACGGCTCGTACTTAACATAGGCATGAAATTTTGGATGGATTTCGATAACCACAGATAATTTAACTATGTTCGTTTTTAGTAGTTTTGAGCACTTTTTAATGTAATAATAATAACTTATGAGTACGTAAAAAGTAGCACTGTGAATCCTCTATTTCCTCTATTTGAGTCAAGTGAAAAGTCATAACAATTTAACATAATTAATTCCTTTTAATACATTTTCCTAAAAAAATTGTATATGCTTTATTTCCGTACAGGAATATTGGAAAGTTAAATAAAATGGTAAAGTATATAGTATTTTTTATCCGTCCCACAAACCTCCATAAAATTGTCGGGTAAACTCATCACCACTTTCTTAAGGCATGATTAAGTTCTATATAAACTCCATTAGCCTGCCCGTAGCGTGAATAAAATCAATCAAATTGACAATGAATTGAATTAATAATTTCGACCAAATCAAAATTTGAAATATATTCATACATTTTTTTTTCTATGGAAGAGCCGCCTCTTAAGTACGTTAAATTCGCCGTCTCTCGATTCAAATTAGTATAAACAGAAAATGCATAATTACTAAATGGGCTAAGCACTCGAACATTTCAAAGATAACAGATAATATAGAAAAAAAGACAATTATACCCCGCAAACGAAAAATCATTTGTTATTAATTTTATTGTGAATAAGTACCTACTAATAATTTCTATCCAATTATGTGTAATTATGTGTGTGTGTGTTTATGTGTAATTTCTATGTCCACTTCTTATGGCTGAGATGATGATGATGATGAATAATTTCTGTAGAAAAAGTAATGATATCCCATCAAAAACATAAATGTGAAATGAGAGCCAGGTTCAATATTATGATATATAACCTTAGTTGTTGACTTCAACGACAAAAGAAGTGAGATCTAAATGGGTGCCAAGTTCAATGCCCAGTCCTGAAATTTATTTATAGCAACGTAAAATATTTTATAACAACTTCAAATATAATTTCTTCTTATAACTTAGGATAATATATTGAAACCTAAGGTCTGACTTGGCTAGTTCTCATATACGAATTATTATTAAGTACCTACTAAAAGAGTCTTGGAAGAGCCCTATGTTCGATGGCTAGTTCCTACTAGCAAGCCAAATTTTTGGAATAATATAATAAGAACTTACAGCTTTAAAACTTGAAAAGGCTATATAATTCGTATGAGAACTAGCCAAGTCAGACCTTAGGTTTCAATATATTATCCTAAGTTATAAGAAGAAATGATTTTTGAAGTAGTTATAAAATATTTTACGTTGCTATAAATAAATTTCAGGACTGGGCATTGAACTTGGCACCAATTTAGATCTCACTTCTTTTCTCACAAGGGAATCAAAACCTATCCCATTGACCTAGAATTATGAAATTTGGCAAGAAGCATTTTGTTAGAGTACCCTTTTTGGAAAAAATCCGAAAACTGGAAATTTTTAATTTAATCACAAAAAAAAGGCTTTACACAAGGAATGAGGGTCCAAATTTTAAAGTTTTTTATCCGTATCATGTGGGGTATCATATGAAAGAGCTTTATTAGCAACGAGGGCATTGACCTCGATGTTTATTAAAGTCGGGTTAAAACAGGTTTTTAAATATTTTTACCATGTACATTTTTCGGTATAAGAAGGAAAATATGAAAAATAATCGGCCAAGTGCGAGTCGGACTCGCGCACGAAGGGTTCCGTACTATCATCTATAATACTACAAAGTTTAGTTCTGTTTATAAAATAACGAGAAATCAACGAAATTCCAAGTAGTAAATTGCAAACTTATAGGTAGGTTTTCGATACACATCCGGGCAGCATGACGACGCTTGCGCGAATACGCGCGGCTATGGCTCGCTCCGTAATGTTACCTCCCCCGCTACCCACGCGGCCGTTGCTTAGCAACCGCCTCGCGCTCGCACCGCGTTTAGATGCACGGATTATTTTCATTTTGTGAGTTTTTATGTATTAGATTAGGTATTTATTTTTATAGTTAATATATTTCTAAATATTTACTTACAAATATTGAAGTTTCTACCTGTTAATTAAGATCGAGTAAAAATTGCTTAAAAATTACGTTTGTTGTATGGGAGCCCCCCTTTTATATTTACTTTATTGTTATTTAATTATTTATTTTGAAAGGTAATATACAAGTAAATATTCTGTGAAAATTTTAAGCGTCTATCTGTTACCGTTTTTAATATTGAGCAAAAAAATACGATAAAAACACGTTTATTGTATGGAGACCCCCCTTAATATTTAATTTTTTTAAATTTTTAGTATTTGTTGTTATAGCAGCAACGGAAATACATCATTAGTGAAAATTTCAGCTTTCTAGCTATCACGGTTTATGAGATAGAGCCTGGAGACAGACAGACAGACAGACAGACAGACAGACAGACAGACAGACAGACAGACAGACAGACAGCGAAGTCTTAGTAATAGGGTCCCGTTTTTACCCTTTGGGTACGGAACCCTAAAAACCGATGTCCCCCTTTTATCTACTAGTTTGTACAGAACCCTCGGTGGGCGAGTATGACTCGCACTTGTCCGGTTTTTTTTGTAGTATTACTACTTTTGCATTCTAAAACGACACAGTATGGCATTATTAAATTGCTACACGTCCACTTTAAAGTTTTTTTTTTTTTTTTATTCATATTTAATTTAGGGACATTGAGTCAAATGTTGACTATGTCAGTCCCATAGGATTAACAAAGGTACCTACTTAAGGTCTATTTGTAAGTAACTTGTGGGCCAACTGGTAGAGCAGCCTAGCAGCGCCAGAAACTGGTTCTGCTAGAATACTCTGCATCAGTCCCACTTCTAATCTATTTAATCTATAGGTTACATACAAGTTTTCTCGCATAGCCGCACTCTGGTCACACTCCGCCAAAAAATGATGTGCGTCTTCAACGTTGCCGCATGTATCGCAGGCAGGACTATCTACTTGTTTCATTATGAATTTAAAATTGTTTAATGGAATGTGACCAGACCGCAGTCTATGAGCCATCACACACTTTAAAGTAGTGACTACGTGCTGTTACAGTTGAATTAAGAGCTCAACTGGTTCCGCTTTAGGGCTGCTGATCATACCTGTGGTGGTCGGGAACCTCCTACATAGGCAGCATTTCTATTATCTTCTTTTTTCTATGATACTGTTAGAAAAATTCATTATTGTATCTGTATGCTTCACATTATGACAGTGACAAGAGTACTAATAGTTGACAGTACTTATTTTTTGGCAAGACGAATACTCGTTTTAAAACCCTATATCTTTGTCTTTTTCGCTTCTCTCTGACCTCTCTGTCGCCATTTTGATTCTGATTTATAATTTGAGAATCGTGATATATTTTAAAAAGTTGATTAGAATATTTATTCCAATCATTATGAGAATCTCGTGGCTGGTCTTCCTACGCTGCGCTTGCCGGTACGTGGTCTCCACTCGAGAACCTTTCGGCCCCATCGGCCATCAGTTCTGCGTGCTATGTGCCCTGCCCACTGCCACTTCAACTTGCTAATCCGCTGTGCTATATCTGTGCTGTACGAGATGGACAGACGACCTCATACAAGTGGCGGGAAGACGCTGGATGCAAGCCGCTTCCAATCGGTCTTTTTGGAAATCCATGGGGGAGCATGTCCAACAGTGGACTTCTTATGGCTGAGATGATGATGATTATGAGAATCAATAAATAAATAATACGAAAGTTATTCGAGACATATTTCCTGTTTTATTTCGATGCCGATGTGCTTTATCTACCTGGAGGCGTTTGTCCATCTTCAGCGACACGCGAACCGCTGCTCTGCCCAACCCAACACATACAACTAATACACATACATGATGATACATGATGTTTTGCTTATGATCTCTTTATTTATGAGATATGCAAGTTTCAGCTACAACAACGAGAAGATCTAAAAATATCGTGTTTGTTTTACGTAAGGCAATGGTATTTTTTTTAAATTTACGATCTAAAATCCCCAATGGTACTCAAAGCAGTATTTATACACAGTGTGCTAAATCAAATGAAGCCACTTGGGAATGCAAATATAGGTACTATTACTACCCGCCACGACTTCGTCTGCAGTAAAAATAAATATTTGTGGACATTTCACACAACACCATCTAGTCCAAACTAAGCAAAGCTTGTACTATGGAACTAGATGGCTAATAGAATACATATACACTTTTGTTGTAAATATATACATACACTAAATATTAATAACGTAAATGATACACAGAAACACCCCGACACAGAACAAACATCCATGCTCATCACACAAATGTTTGCCCTGGGTGGGGATAAAACCCACGACCTACTCGGCAGGCAGACATACTACCAACTGAGCCACATGGCCTGTCAAAAACCATTGTATCTTTAATTTAAAAATAATATTACAATTTCTTGTTACTCGGCTCAACATTGCGTACGATCGCGCGCGTCAGATATTTAGAATGCGCCATTTATGTCTACCCACCTCATTGGACAACAAGATGTGACCTATCTAGCATAGCACACATTATCAAGGTGTCTATAAATATACAGGGTTGCCTGGGCTAAGCCTAGAGGGTTTTTTAGTTAGCTAAAATGTGACCACTTTTGGGGTGCCCAACACCTCATCGGGTAACAAGTTGGAAACATAGTACCTTCGAAAGTGCCTATTGAAAGGTCACATCTTGTTCCCCAAGGAGGTGGATAGACATACGGCGCACTCTTATTCTATATCCGCAACTCACGCCGACTGATTCTAAACACAAAATAATTATAGTTTAAAAAAACTGAAGCAACCGACTTCTCATGGATGCCATTGTCAGAACTGGACCATATTCAAATGGGACCACACCATGGGAATCATCAAAATCGGTACAAACAAAAATTTAATTGTAAAGTAAAGGAACACCTTTCGATCTGTCGGACACGGGCATAGGCTATAATTTTTGTAATAATAATAATACATCTCTTACAAAAAAAAGTGTTATTTCGTAACCTCTAACTAACTATTTTGTAATAAACAAGTAAGTAAGTAAGTAAGTTCGTATAGACTGAGTGGCCAGCCCTATTGTCAGAGTTATTAAGCCGCCGAAAGGCCTCTGACTTGGCTTGACGATTGTTGAACAACCGGGACCTACAATTTAACGTGTCATCCGACCCACGGTAGCGCTCAGAAAGAAATGCCACTCACGGTCACCCATCCGAAGACTGACCGGTCCGTCCGTTGCTTAACTTTGGTGATCCTTCGGGAACACCTAGTCAAGCTACGCCACGAGCGCTACAATAAACAAGTGATTTTACTAGATTTATCTAAGTATAGAATTCGCATTTATAATCTTTTACAGGGATTTTACGCATACTTTTGTACACTCAACAGCGTATCAAGCTTAACAAAATCGTGAGTTAGACTGCAAAAACTGCTTTTCTGTAGTCGGGTATTTAGTTTTTCTTTTAATATAAATATTTTTTGAAGTTGGTTAAAAACTTGTTATTTTAAATTAAATGTACAGACATTGTTTGTTACAGTTTGGTTATAAGTATTGATAGATATAAGACGATCTTTGAAAGTGTTCGCAAGAGACATGTCTATTGGGCAGAGCCAGTTGACGAAGCTGAAGATGGAAGATGGCAGTATAGCGTCGACCAAAGCAGAAGTCTTGAGGGAAATCGAGAGGTTCTATGGACAGTTATACACATCGGTCGCAAAACCTGTTAGCAGTTTGGGCAAAGATCCAAGAGCCAAACTGACTCGACATTATACCGAAGATATCCCGGACATCAGCCTGTACGAGATTAGGATGGCCTTGAAACAGCTCAAGAACAACAAGGCACCGGGCGACGACGGAATTACATCAGAGCTACTGAAAGCGGGTGGAACACCGGTACTGAAAGTCCTTCAGAGGCTCTTCAATTCCGTCGTGCTTGAAGGTACAACGCCAGAAGCATGGAACAGAAGCGTGGTGGCGCTGTTCTTCAAAAAAGGAGACAACACTTTGCTGAAGAACTACAGACCCATCTCGCTTCTGAGCCATGTCTATAAGCTGTTTTCAAGGGTCATCACGAATCGTCTTGAACGCAGGTTTGATGACTTCCAGCCTCCCGAACAAGCCGGTTTCCGAAAAGGCTATAGTACCATAGACCACATCCATACGCTGCGGCAAGTGATACAGAAGACCGAAGAGTATAACTTGCCCCTTTGCTTAGCGTTTGTGGACTATGAGAAAGCCTTTGATTCGATCGAGACCTGGGCGGTGCTTGAGGCTCTCCAGCGATGCCGTATTGACTATCGGTATGTCGAAGTGCTGAAGTGCTTGTACAACAACGCCACCATGTCAGTCCGAGTACAAGACCAGAACTCAGAGGCAATTTCATTGAAAAGAGGCGTGAGGCAGGGAGACGTTGTCTCTCCGAAACTGTTTACCGCCGGTTTGGAAGATGCCTATAAGCTTCTGGAATGGAAATGGCTCGGCATTAATATTAACGGCGAGTACATCACTCACCTTCGGTTTGCCGACGATATAGTAGTCATGGCAAAGTCGATGGAAGAGCTCAGTACGATGCTCGAAGACCTCAATAGAGTTTCCCAACGGGTGGGCCTCAAAATGAACATGGACAAAACGAAGGTTATGTCGAACGCCCATGTAGTGCCCACCCCAATATCTGTGGGGAACTTCACTCTTGAAGTTGTTGACGAATACGTCTACTTAGGACAGACGGTCCGATTAGGCAGGTCCAACTTTACGAGGGAGGTCAATCGTCGTATCCAACTCGGCTGGGCTGCGTTCGGGAAACTTAAAAGCGTCTTCTCGTCCAATATTCCCCAGTCCCTCAAGTCGAAAGTTTACAACCAGTGTGTGTTACCAGTGATGACATACGGCACTGAAACGTGGTCCCTAACTATGGGCCTTATAAGGAAGCTCAAGGTCACGCAACGAGCTATGGAGAGGGCTATGCTCGGAGTCTCTCTACGAGATCGAATCAGAAATGAAGAGATACGTAGACGTACAAAAGTCATCGATATAGCACAGCGGATTAGCAAGTTGAAGTGGCAGTGGGCAGGGCACATAGCACGCAGAACTGATGGCCGATGGGGCCGAAAGGTTCTCGAGTGGAGACCACGTACCGGCAAGCGCAGCGTAGGAAGACCAGCCACGAGATGGACAGACGACCTCATACAAGTGGCAGGAAGACGCTGGATGCAAGCCGCTTCCAATCGGTCTTTTTGGAAATCCATGGGGGAGGCCTATGTCCAACAGTGGACTTCTTATGGCTGAGATGATGATGATGATGATGATCTTTGAAAACTACAATGTTTTTCAGGCCGTAAATGTTCTGGACTGAGCATTCCAGAAAAAATACGACATGAAAAATAAATATCGAAGCAAACAAGACGTCAAAAAGGGTGCGTAACCGTCGGGCCTAGCAGTCGCTTTGCCACCACGTTCTGTGTCGAATGGGAATAGTGATATTTTTAAGTATCTAGTGTGAGTAATGTTTTCTAAAGTTTTTTCGATTGGTACTGTTACTCATTGAAATGAAAGTTTTATTTTTATTTTATTATTTTAGTTTTTTTTATTAGTTTTTATATAAGCGATAACTCCGTTAAAATTTGTTTCATTTCAATCTAGTGTGAGTGTGTACAGTATATCTTTGTGTGTTTAGTATCCATGATACAAGAAGGATTAGTGAGTAGTTCAATGTGTGAAGCGTTATCCTAACTAATATTTGTATAAGCTAAAGTAACTCTGTCTTTCGTCTTTCTCTGTTTGTTGCCTCTTCACGGCTAAACGCCTGAACTGAACCAATCGCTATGAAATTTGGCACAGAGATTCTTTAGGACCTGGAGAAGGACTTAACTGATATTGACAACTGACATAACAACGTGGACAAAAACGTTTTAGCTACCTCCCATGCTAGCAGGGCTGGTAAAGATATAAAATACAAGCCGCTGTCGCTCCACTTACATATACAGATAGATAACTTTTTATTAAAAGACCACATTGTACAAACACATTAAAAAAGACAATATTACTATGGCTAATCTTTCGATAGGCGGCCTTATCGCTTAAAGCGATCTCTTCCAGGCAACCATGTACTATATATACAAAAATCAACGTAAGTAAGACATATATTTGTATGAAAATAATAAAAAAATAAGTTGTCATAACCTAAGATGTTATAAACTTTTTTTTTTTAATTGGCATGTTTATGATATCCATACTTTTTGAATTGGGTCCAATTAAGAATAGCATTTGAATTCAGTTAAGAAAATTAATTCATATTTTTGGTGAGGCCAGTTAGGAATACGCATTTGGAGCGAGTTAAGAATGGGTCCAGTATTTGTGTGACCAGTACGGAACAAACCATTTGTAGCGAGTTAAGAATGGGTCCAGTTTTTGTATGACCAGTACGGAACAACCCAAGCTTACTCCTTCCCGTTTCATTCCCAAGGTTTAGTACATTCACAAAAAAAAACATTTCTGGATCTTTAAAGCATAAGCGGAATTGCCAAGCTAAATTTCATTGCTAATGTTCAAGAACATAAAACTCATACTCGTATTACAATATTTTTAATATGGAAGGTTTTGAATTTTACAGAATCCTGACTACGTCATTGTTTAAATTTAATAAATATATATTTATCAAAGAACTGTTTCCAAAAATTTCCCTTTTATTAAACTCGCCTTGTTAGTCCAAAGTAAACGTGTCACAAATATTGGAACTTATTTGAAACCAGTATTTACTTACTAGCGAGAATTATTCTTGTATTCCCTAATTGATTGAGCTGTGATTTTCCATAAATGTTAGGTTTTGATGATAAGTGACAACATTTTAAATAAAAAGGTAATATAAGTTAAATAATGACGGACCAAAGTCAAAGTCGAATCAAAGTCCGTCATTTTGGTATAGGTACGCTCAGGGTGAGTTCGCCCACTTTCCATTTCCTTCATCTTCCTACTTCGTCCAGTATTCTGTTTCATCCACTTACATTTTCTATCTCGTCTGCCCTCCGCTATATCGTCCAATCGTCCAACGATAATATATGTAAATGACGTGTCACACATAATTAAATTTCATTTTGATACGTCAAAATTTCAGCCACAAAATAGAATCTATTTTAACTGACTTCCAAAAAGAGGTTGCGCCTGTTTTTTGTATGTTTGTTCACCGATTTCTCCTCCTATAGTGAATTAATTTTGATGAGTCTTTTTCGTTTGGTAGGTCACACGTAGTCAGAGGTGGTCCCACGTAAATTTAGTTTACCAATTCGTCGCTTTAATCAAAATCGGTTCAGTACTTTGGTTTTTATAACAAAATAACTGGAAAATGTCATCTAAGTACAAATTGCGTATTTTAAGTCGTTTTTTTTTCGGTTTTAAAATATGTAATAATTAATAAATTATTGTCAAACTAATTTATCATGAATAGGTACCTTCGAAACTACATCCGCAAAACACCCGACGCACTATTCATCCAACAATTTTTTTTCTTCTAGGCTCTTACTCTTAATCGCGAGTCATCAGACAGAAGTTGGCTATGCGCAATAAATAGAACTACTACATACGTACTCTATACCTACTACTAAATAACCTAGGCTCTTCCAACACGGTGACCCTGGCCTGGGTCCCTGGGCACTGCGGCATCAGCGGCAATGAGTCTGCTGATGAGCTCGCAAGAGCTGGTTCGGAGAAACAACCGATTGGACCCGAGCCATTCTGTGGCATATCCAAATGTAAAACATACAGTGCCCTTAAGGCCGGAGGTAGGGACCAGGCTCTCAAGCTCTGGAGAACTAGCTCCGGACAGAAGCACTCCAAACTGCTTATAGCAGGCTTCACTGACAAACTGTCCAGAGTAGCACTACAACTAAGCAGGGCTCGTATAAGAATCCTGATCAGAACCCTAAGCGGGCACTGCAAGCTTAACAAACACCTCAACACTATGGGATTGGGTGAACTCAAGGCTTGCAGATTCTGTCACACAGACGATGAAACACCCATACACATCCTGTGTGAGTGCGAACCGTTGCACCATAGCAGAAGCCGGCACCTCGGAGGCCACATAATCTCACCCGAAGAGATTAAAACCTCCTCCCCCAAGGCCATCACTGACTATATGATCGGTATAGGACTTGGGGAGGTGCTGTGATCCAAAGGAGCTGTCACAATAGATCTGCAAAGGTCGCAGTGACGTGCCGGGGCCGCTATAGCCCGTTTGGCCTCCTAGGTTTTTAAATAAAAAAAAAAAAAATACGTACTCTATAAGGATGAGTAATAATAATGAGATAAACCTTCCGGAGAGGAGAAGAGTGGATACAGAAGTGTCCGAACTGTCACGTAATTCTGACCACAGGTTGGTGAATTTTGTTTTTTTTTTACCGGCACCGAAATGGTTGCCGCAGAGAGGAGACTTGATAATCATAACTGTTCTATCTTGATCCTAACTAATTTATTATAAAAGCAAAACTTTAGTTTCCTTTTTTTTTTAGTTTTTTTAACTGGGTAAGTGCCTTTATTAACTACAACAAAATAATAATACAAACTACACATAGGTACTTAACTAACTAAACTACTATACAAAAAGCCCAAATCGGTTATTCCAGACCAAAAAAGGTCGAAAGACAATCTAAATGCTCTAACCCACAACCAGTGGGCAGCGTACCCAGCATGCTGTCCGCATTGCCACATTGAATGGCAATACTTATGCGTTGCGAAAGTAATAGTACTAGTGTTTATCACTTTTGAAAAATAAATAGTACTTTTCTAAACTATTTTTGGGTATTTCTTCGAACTCGAGATTCCTTCTGATTCGTCTGCAGGGGTCCTTCTATCATACTATACTATGATAATAGGTTTAAAGGAAAACGTACCAAAGAAATGCGACAAAGCACTGATTCCTGTGATAGGTTTCTTATAGCATATTATTTTTAATACGATGGCGGGAAACCTGCCAGATAGAAACTAGAGCTCGAAAAAATACCCTTTTAATTATGTGAATGTACTTAAGAATAGGCAGCAATTTGTTTGCAGATCGGAACACACTGAATTAATCCCTTATAATGGCTTGGTGATGAACAATAACGATAGTGGAATCCAAGAAAAGGAATCACGACCACTTAGTTGGTGTAGCTTTCTGAAGAAATGTTTCATGGATTACGTTATGAACTCTAATCTACACGGTCTCAAATACATCGGGGAAAAGAGCACCACTTACCCTGAAAAGTTAGTAAAAATTAACAGTAAAATTATAGTTTTAATTAAAAAACTGAAGCAACCGACTCATGGATGCCATTGTCAGAACTGGACCAAATTGTTCCACACTCAGACCATTGTCAGGTCCATTGTCAAAACTGGACCAAAATGAGACCACACAGCAAGCACCAGCTTTCAAATAAAAAAATAATCATCTAAATCGGTCGAAAGTTATGAGGTAAAAACATAAAAAAAAAACAAAAAAAAAATACAGTCGAATTAAGAACCTCCTCCTTTTTTGAAGTCGGTTGATAATGTTAAAATTAATAGCAATTTAGGGTCTTACGGAAAAACGTTACTTAACTTTAACCAACGTCTTAAGTTCTCTGTCTTCTTTCCGTAAGTGTCATTGGGTGTCAGCCAGAAGTTGACAAAATTTGTTAAGCATTAGATAAGTAACGTTTTTCGGTAATAAGGTTTCGGTTTTTCGGTATTAAGCGTATAGTTGAGAATGGTCGCAACGCGCGCAGCTATCTCTCTCGCGCATCACAACATTTTTAAACATATTACAAAAATTGGTTAGGGATATTAGAAAACTGAGATATGAATTTGTTTGTCTGCTAGATAGGTATAGGTTTTCTTTGTTATTTTTTAAATTGGCTGAAGAGTAGGAAAATATATGTTTTTTACTACTCCGTCGCCAGTATATATTATATCTAAATAAATTTTTTTTTTTAATTTCTCATATCTAAATAAACAAATTTATATCTCACTTTTTTAATATCCCTAACCTATGATTAAATGTTGTGATGCGCGAGAGAGATAGCTGCGCGTGTTGAGCTCCACTTGAAGTAAATGTATCTATATACCTACCTGTAGATAAAAGCAGACTTATATAAAAAATCTTGTTATAAGTATAAAAGCCAAAATACTATAAGAAGAAATGCTATAAATATTATATATACTTATGTATAAAATACTTACTCCTTTACTTTATGTGTAAGTATAATAAATCATTGGCGTATCTATCCACCCTATCGGAAAGGTTATACCATTCGAAGTTTCCATACTTACTGTCTTTGTTTTTCTGAATATAATACTTTAATAGTAGTACTTTAATAATTATACTAATCTAATTAATAATTGTACGACAGAAGTGACTAAGTAACTTTAAATCTATTTTATTCTGCTTTTCTCAAACTTGGCATACTTAAGCGTCAAATCAAAGAAGTTTAAAATACTTACTTACCCTCATTTCATAAAGTATCAGTTGCATTGATATTCTTTCAGAATTTTCTGGCTGATCATGTTCATATGCTGTATGGTATTTTGTTCCATCATGGTATCGAAAGCAAGGAGAAAATGGAATGAATCTCCAGTGATTGTGAGCTTCGCCGAGAAATCGACGATGGTTTGGGAGGTAATTTAAAATCATTTATTACATATATATTTATATATATATCGTGACAATGTGCGTAACGGGACATTGAGCATAACGTGACAATGAGCGTAACAGGACAATGGGCGGAACGTGACAATGAGCGTAACGGGACATTTAGCGTAACGTGACAATGAGCGTAACGGGACATTTAACGTAACGTGACAATGTGCGTAACGGGACAATGAGCGTAACGGGACAATGAGCGTAACGGGACAATGAGCGTAACGTGACAATTAGCGTAACGGGACATTTAGAATAACGTGATAATGTGCGTAACGGGACAATGTGCGTAACGTGACAATGAGCGTAACGGGACATTTAGCGTAACGTGACAATGTGCGTAACGAGACAATGTGCGTAACGTGACAATGAGCGTAACGGGACATTGTGCGTAACGTGACAATGAGCGTAACGTGACAATGAGCGTAACGGGAGATTGAGCATAACGTGACAATGAGCGGAACGTGACAATGAGCGTAACGGGACATTGAGCGTAACGTGACAATTTTGTAGTTAAGAGAGAAGGCGTGATAGAGAGATAGAGAGGGAGTGAAATCACAGAATTCGTGGCCCTATTTACATAGGGCCAGAGAAATATCGAAATGAGTAAACTTTTTTTTTTGGTAGGCGTAATAAAATAATTATCTTGGTTGAATGTTTTATTTAGGTATATGTAAAATGTCTTGCCGGGGCTGCTATAGCCCGTTTGGCCTCCTAGGTTTTAAATAAAAAAAAATGACTTGCGCGCACGTCTTATTACAACGAACAGTGATCAAACTTTGAACATTTTGACGAAATATTTGTTTCTAAACTATTAAAAACATGTAGCACAAAGCTATGGCTGCAAAAATGGCCTTATTCATTTACAGATACCTTTCCCAGCTGTGACAGTTTGCTTTGAAACTAAGGCCATGCAGAGAAAGTTCAACTACACAGAGTACTATCATTTGTACAAAAACAAACGCACTTATCAGCATTTAAGCGAAGAGGAGTAAGTACCTAGATGCTTATTTTATTTTATTGTTACACCAACAAAGCAACCACTAAGACAATTCAATAAACAAATTATGTACCCTATTTATTTATTTATTGGATTGTTGTGTTGAAATGGCCACATTCCATGCTAAAATTATTAATTTTAGCATGGATTGTGGCATTTTAACAATTAATCAATCAATTAACCATAATTACTTAACTGATAATAAATTACCGAGGATTTTTTTTAATTTTACAGCAATCGAACTGTTATGTTATTTAAACTTTAAACCTAATAAAACAAACGTTATGTTATTAATAAGTGTTTATGACATAAAAACTTTTTGAAAGTAGCAGATACGCTGCATTCAAGATTTCAAGTGAATGCAGCGTATTATTATTATGACAGAAGAGGACGGAGTTGAATAATCTGAATGTCAAATATTTTTTCTTATTTATTATATATCCTGTTAGTTCCGATGTCCTGATTTTTTCAGACGTCACCTTTTTGAAGATATTTCGATGATATGTGATGATCATTTGGCTTCACAATGCGGTCGCAAATTTGCTCCTGGACGGGATGCCGTCAAAAATATAAAAAAGGTGACTATCTGTTTAATTTATATAGCTATAAAAGTAATAATAATGCAGATGGGGATCAACACAAAAACACCTAGGTTTTTAATATGATACATATTAATAACACCATATTCTTATCATAAAAGTTCTCAATTTTTTCTCAACTTGATGCTGGCTCTTGGATTTTGTTTGACTTGTGAAATAAAATGAACGTTACGTTACGTTAAAAGCCGTAATGAGGTATCTGACCAGCGTCTGTTAACTTACGTTTGAAACCGAAGCTCAGTTTTGATTAACTGAATTGCCCTCAAGTAGGCAACTGATTGCACGAAGGTCAACATCGACGCCAATCAGTCGCCTTTTTCATAGCCAACTGCTGCAACTGCTCGCAACAAATTTCTCATCATTCGAGCATTTTCAGACTTGACCATCACCCAAACTGCGCTACGGCCTCGGCTAGCTAACCTTGATACTAAACTTTGCTGCCAGACCACAGAAAACTATGACCATTGGTCATAGTTTTCATTGGTCATTGGAATAAACTAAACGCTATGTTACACAAAAGAAACTTTTAAAACTATATTATAATTAAACTTTTTTTTATTTTATTATTTAATAAAATTCGATTCGTGCGGTGTGCGTCGGCTGCTTCCCCGCAAACCATCAGAGAGTATAATTAACAGAAGATCGGAACGCGGCGGCGATGGAGGCCCTGGGCCGAGGGTAGGAGACAGATTTGTATAAAAAAAAAAAAAAAAATTAGACGATGTGAGTTCAGTCGCTGATAAAGTCCTATAAACCGAGGGCAAACAGATAATCTGGAAACTCCGTCTAAAACCTGGCTCTACCAGTGACTGCATTCACAGAAATACTAGTATTTCAGTAGTTAGAAATAAGAGTTGTGTGCATACCTTGAGTAATCATGCTCACCATCGAAGGTTCCTTCTTTCGGCGGCATCGTCGTGTGGCGGGTCGCCATCTTCCCAAACATATGGTTAAGGAGGGCGATGGCTGGCACATGCGTCATACTCGTGATCGGGTGCTGCTTGCGGGTCGCTGGTCTGCTCGTGGTATGCACGCAACATAGTAATAAGTACTTAAATTAAAACAAAATAATTTTCCCGTAGCGATAAGTAGTAAACAATTGTTTGTAATTATGACAAAGGTCATGACCCTGGTGTCTTTTATAAAATCTTCTAGGTAAGTATTTGAAGAGTTATCAACCTTAAAGATCTGTTATTTGAGGTAATGTGTACTTTAAACTGTGTACGCTTTAGCTTGCCGTTGAGGTTGCCAGAACTATTAAACAACCCAATAGAATATTAATATGTATTTTATTACATACTCAGTCAGTGCCAATGCATTGTAAATTGAAACTCGATTATGAGAGTAATGACTGGTCATATGCTCTGAGGCGTTGTAATGTAGTACAAGTTTTAAGTTACGCAAGCTTTTACGAGCACATTTAAACATTTTAAATAAATATGTTTCATAAAGTAAGTACCTAATAAATTAAATAAACTTTCATGAATTTTAGGTATCACCAAATATAACTCATGCGTTTTTCGCATGCGAATGGAAAGAAATCTCAGGAGAAGTCTGCAAATATCTCTTCGCACCGTTATTAACTATAGAAGGACTTTGTTATACCTTCAACACTTTAGGACCAGAAGAAATATTCAGAATTGAAAAGTAAGTTTCTTATACATTTATCAATAACGTACGATGTTAATTTAGCAGAGTGACATCGGTCTAAATAGAAGTGAAATCAATCTGCTAACTAGCACATAGCAAACGTGGACCGAGGACTCCCTTCTCACAACCAGAAGAAGCCACAGGAGTGGGACAGATTATGAAACAGATCTCCAAGTCTGGACTTTAAGAGACCGTCGATTGAAACGCTTCGTCATCAACCCATCCCTACTTATATGCACTCCATGTAATATAGATCGTGTAATAGACAAACAAACAAATAACACTGGTATAAATCGATACTAACTTACTCTACATACCTGACTGTATTCATCCACTTATCAACTGAGATTCGTCGATAAGAAAAATTCAGACTTGCAACCCAGGGCTGATTTGGATTCCGATATTGTGCCTGGTATGGGCGTACAATGAGCGACTCTGGAAGATTCTAAAAATATGGGCATCGATTTAAGATAAGGTAGGGGTATCATATACCTTTTGTTATATACCAATAGGGCCTGACCCTATAGGGTCATATACCTTTTGAGCTATTCAAAAATTGAGCACATTGAGCTCAATTTGTGCCAGAAGCTTTTTGAACAGCTCAAAAGGTATATAGAACGATTTTTAAAATTTCGCTCACTCGCAATCATAATTCGAAAACACAATCCTCCTTGTTGCGCAGCGCCAAGACTCTGAGTGTTAAAAAATCTCTACATTTTTGTGTTCTATGGCATTCCCGACAAAGAGAATCTCATTGCGGAGTTTTGAGTGTGAAGTTGAGTTATTTATTTTTCTTTAATTTTTACAAGTTTGCATTCTGACTACCCATATCTGGAGCACCATAACAAATCTCGATCCTGGAATTTGGAGGATGGCTATGGAAAATCGCAGCCCATTGACACCTACCCTCATAGAGGATCAGTAAGTAGAGTCTGCGTCAGTTTATTAACTGTTGATAAATATAAAAATAATCTGGTTTAGCAATGATTAGCTTCCCCACTTAATAAATAAAGGAGGTACCTTAATTGTTTTTCTTAAGATTTAATTTAATACAATAATATTGGCCTGATAGCCATATCAAATTACAGCTTTCTATTAGTGTTTGAGTAAAGCCGTAAAAAGTCAAATTACTCAATTGATTAGCAAAACGACTGCATGATAATTAATTAATTAAGTAATTTAACTACTAATCTTTTGGGAAACAAATCAATAGTCAAAGTTACCCAAACAGTATGGAATTTAGGCACTGGAGTTAAACTATGTACATCCTAATATGTATTATCATAATTTTCTCGACAAGCAAAACAACTCTTGGATTGTAACCACAAGCAAAATATCTCCCACAGGGCTATGGTGTGATATCGGGACTAACATTTATACTAAAAGCTTACGGAGCGGATTTGGACTATTTATGCAAGGGGCCGGTGCAAGGATTTAAGGTATTAATACACACCAAACGCGCCGACCTCCGCCGACACAACCTGGCGGCCTATAGGGAATAGGTTGGACATATGTCGGCAATCTTTATGAATAAATAATAAATACAAATTAGTGAACATTTCACACAACACCATCTAGCCCAAACTAAGCAAAGCTTGCATTATAGAAACTAGATGGCTAATAGAATACATACTTACTTTATTGTTGTACATACATACTTATGATACATATAAACACCACAGAACAAACACCCATGTTTGCCATGAGTAGGAATCGAGCCCACTATCTACAGCTTACTACAGGCAGACATACTACCAACTGAACTTCAAGACCGGTCAAGTTGCCGACATAAGACATTTCGGCGGGTTTGGTGTGAATTATTGTGCTTGTAATCTACATCAAGTATGTTTATTTTATAAGATCACAACTTCACTACGCTTATTGCAGATTATTTTACACAATCCGGCGGAACTGCCGAGAGTTTTGCAACAATTTATCCGCGCTCCTTTATCACAAGAGGTCATGGTGGCTGTCAAGCCAAAAATGATGACCACATCGCCAGGACTCAGGGCTTACGACCCTGTCAGGTGCAGTAGATGTTTGGCTATTTCGCGTGACAGAAATATTTGCACAGTATAAATTTATATTGGTTAACAATTTATGATTCTAAATATTAATTATCGAATACAATTTCCCTGAAAACGAAATTTATTTACGAATCATTTTTTGACAATTCGTTAGATAACCGAACCTTAGATATAATAACATAGAAATCTAATTAATCTAAACGTAATAATTGTTCGGGCAAATGAAACTTATGGAATCAGAAACTCATGTAAGTAGGTAAAATACCTGGACCAGACAGTTCTGCCAAGCGAATCCAGGCAAGTGAGTTTCTCGAGTCGGGCGGGTTTCGACCAAATATATTTTGGATCATGGATGAGTTGCCGTAAATATTACTGTTTTCGCAGGCGTCAATGCTATTTCTCAACTGAACGTTATCTTCAATACTTCAAGATATACACTCAAGCTAACTGCGAGATGGAATGTTTGTCCAACTTCACATATGCAAGATGTGGATGCGTACATTTTGGGATGCCACGTTAGTTTTTTTGAATTACAGCTCTACTCTTGTGTTGCCTTGGAACATGTCTTATAGAATACTCGTACTTATTTGTTAACAGACTAACAGCTAATTTATAGGAAGCTTTTTCTGGGCACAGACTTAAATCTGTGTTTCTGGTGGCACAGCAGTGCTCCGCTAAGCCGATAACATAGTAGTTCTATCCTTTTCTGTGGCCCTGCAAAAAACGATCAAGTACTTTGACTTTTGTCTCGCTCATTCTACAGTTGATAGAGCAAGATAAAGGTCAAAGTAATATTGAAATAAGATTGCTATTAGGATTGTGATAACCCCTCTGAAAGCAGCTTACGAAATTTCGACCTCTTGTAACTTCGTCGTGGAAAAGCTAAATAGTTGAACTTTCAGGAACCAAGAAGACATACTGTAAATGTATCTTTGCCGAATAATTATACTAACTGCTACTGCAAACAACTTTTAATGTACTTATCGCATATATTTACATAATTGTGAGATCTAACCATTCGAACACTATGCAGTGTCCGTGGTTATTTTATGCAAAACATTCCCCATGCACGCAGAAGTCGCTGAAGACGTCGACAGGTCTCCCAGATCTGTCCCAGGATGACCGAGTCTCATGTAGGTGACTGACAGTTGTCATCCATTATCATAGGGTAGATAAATATACGTTATTTTATCTGTGAATGCTTATTATAGTCCGTTTTTACTTTGCAGGCGGACCTGATATGAACGTCTGTAGTTCTGGTAATATGAAATGTATAAGGGAGTCTCAATGTAAGTATAATAACTAATTAATTGGATTTTGATTTAGTATGAATATGTAGTTTGTTTTGTTTTAGTTTGCTTCAGCGATAAGGGCCGCCTGTTGTTGCACTAGTTTATCGAAGTTTCTGGACTATAACGGTTATAGAGTTCAGTCATCCATAAACAAACCAGTTTAGCTTGATGATTATGACGAGCAATGGGATAACGAAAGATATAGTCGATGATAATCAATTTTAATTTTTAAAATGTAATTTGGATAATCTCAACATTGTTTTTTCCCCCGATAGCGTAAGAAGGAGGGTTATGTTTTTCGATGTACATATGTATGTATGTTTCTATATGATCGCCTACAGCCTAAACGGTTTGATCGATTTTGATGTGCGAAGTATTGCTAGATTCGTCTTCACTTTCTGAGTGTCATACTTATGTTATATATTTTTGCAATTTT
Organism: Lycia hirtaria; assembly: GCA_947563715.1. Taxonomy (NCBI): domain Eukaryota; kingdom Metazoa; phylum Arthropoda; class Insecta; order Lepidoptera; family Geometridae; genus Lycia; species Lycia hirtaria. Next base: position 9,383,389 of record OX387377.1, on the reverse strand, counting down.
ACATTTTGCATTACAATTATACGACTCTGGCAAAAATTTAAAAAATGCGCTATTTCGTTAATTCCAACGAACTTTTTTGTAATAAATATGTGATTTTACTAGAATTATTCTTAATAATGCTTGTCTTTTACAGCCATTTTACGCATACTTTCTCACAAAAACGCACACTCAACAGCGTATCAAGTGTAACGAAATCGTAATACATACTGAACTGGTTTTCTACAGTCGAATATTTTGTTTTTCTTTCAAAGATACTTGTTCAATGTTCATGTTACAGTACAACTTGTAACAATAGAAATGCAAAGTAGTCTAGAGCAAACTAGCGAAGACTCCGACAGCGATACCCTGAGCAAAATAGCTTCCAAATGCAAGTGCCTCCCCTCCTGTACCTCCATAGAATATGAGGCCGAAACCTCTCAGTCAGACTACCCTTGGCGGGAGCTCTTCAAAGCGCACAGATTTAACTACACTGAAAGAGATAAAGACGAAGAGTGAGTATTTTAATCACTCGATTACATTAACGATTGGATGTTATTTAACCGACTTTGAAAAAGAAGGCAGTTAACAATTTAGCTGTATTTTGGTTACGGTTGTTAACGTCATTAATAAATCGACTTGAAAAATTATTTGTTTGTTAGAAAGGATCGATCGTTAAAATAGGTTTAGTCAGTAGTTTGATTTTTAAAATAAAATTGCGCATATGAAGTCCGTTTTTCAGTTTTTTATACTATAATTATTTAACCTGTACACAAAAAGAGGGGTGTTACAAGTTTAACATATGTATTTGTGTATTTGTGTGTCTGTCTGTAGTATCGTAGCTCTCAAACGGTTCTACCGATTTTGAGCTAGTATTTTTTGTTTGTCAGGGAATTTGAACGAGAGTGACCTTAGCTTAGCTATGTTTTATCAAAATCAGCTGAGCTGTTTTTATGTTTTTTTATTTTTATTTTCTAAACTTGTATGTACTTTATCGCTCAATGAATTCATTATTTGAAGGCACCTTGTTTTAATATTTCAGCCGGTATTATTCTCGCGTGAAGATATTCTTCAAGGAAGCCCAGTTCATTGGGACACGTCGGTCGGAGCTCTATGGACAGATGGACTTCTTGGCCAGTTGCGGTGGGCTACTCGGCTTGTCCATGGGGTTCTCAATCCTCAGCTTCGTCGAGTTTATATATATGTTTACATTGAGGTAAATTTATTTTGTTATAAATGTTCATTCCAACGACTGGGCTATTAATTAACTTTCGAATATCTACTAATAGATCTTTCAAATAAATGACCTATGCAAAGTTTTGGTTTGTAATAATATTTTACACTATTAATGTCCTTTAGGATTTTGGTCTGACCTTTCGGTCTGAATATCACTAAAGACCTCAATTTTCTTCGTAAAATTTAGTAAGTTAGTACTTAGGTCTTAGAAATCATACAAAGTTATAGTTTATTAAGTTTTTTATTTAACATTTTATTTAAAGCTAAATCTAAATCTAAAGCTAAAGCCACTTTATATCTTTTTTTTTTACAACAAAGAAAAACAGAGTGGGTTTATGACATGAACAAAAGATGTGAACAAAAAAAATATGATAATTATGAGAAAAGATTATTTGATTCACTAAATATTGAATTAGGCGTCACTTTGTGAAAGTTTAAAATGTAATTGACTTGCGTGAAAAATACTATACGTCTATCTACAAGAGCAGCCAAAATACATTTTTTTTTTTAAATTACGTTTTATTGTATTGTCGTATATTATTATTATTGATAATGTATGTATAATAATATATATCTTTTGTCTTACAGAATATTTTGCAAGTATTTGCGTCAAAGAACTTAGAAGACACTTATCGGTTGATTATAATTTAATAAAGTTATATGTTTAAGCATATCTTATATAATTATTATATATCATTGTATGTATAAATCATTATCATAAATTAAATAAACAGTTATATTATATTGTTGAGATATTTTTAAGATGAATAATAATCATTATAGGTACCTTTTTTTTTTGCTATTCAATGTCCAAGCTCTATAGTTGCAAATTGTCTATGTTGCTCGCATACCAACATTTAAAGGTGCTCCCTCACCGGGCGCATGCGCGTGTAATGTAACGTTACATTACATCGGTGAGGGAGGAAAACTGCGCATTGCAGCGCGCACCTTGCAACGTTACATTACATCGGTGAGGGAGGAAAAACGCGCTTTCGCGCACCTGTTGCAAAAAAATGTTACATTTCACGTGCATGCGCGTCGGTGAGGGAGGTATTATTGTAATGTAATGCGCAAAGTCGAATCTATAAATGTTACATTTATAGCACCTTTAAAGTAATAAATTTACTGAACTGTAAATTTTTAATATTTTATACCCAGAATACAACATTACAAATATTCGACAACTATTTCCAAACAAATTTCGATGTCGAAATAAAAAAGAAAGTGATATATATCATCAAGATATCATAGAATAATAATATCATAATCTCAAACCGATAAGATTAATAAAATAAAAACTATTTTATTTCATTAATCTTACCCTACTTCGTAAGAAGAAGGGTTGTTTTTTGAGTAGGTATATATGTCTCCATATGATCGCCTACAGCCTAAACGGCTTGACCGATTTTAATGTGCGAGGTGTCGTTAGATTCGTCTTCACTTCCTGAGTGTCATGCGCTGTATTTGTTGTAATAATAATAATACATCTCTGGCAAAAATAAAAAATGCGTTTTTTTATAATCTATAACAGCAATTTACGCATACTTTCTTATAAAAACGTACACTTAACAGCGTATCAAGCGTAACAAAATCGTAAGTTAGACTGCACATGCGGATTGGAAACAAAAGCCTGTTGAATTTAATTCCCTAATCAAGCTTGACATTGACATCTTAGGGGCATTTCAATTGAGTTCAAACTCTGCAAATATGACTCTCCAAATATTTTTGAAGGCATGATCATAGCATTGAAACTTCTATATTTAGAAAAATACCGTTCCCAAAATACCGCTCATCCTTGATTCAATTTAGGGATGTCTTAATTGCGTGCCGTCAATATAGCAGTCTTCTTGATTCACGCGGCGCGACCGCGCTATTCTGTTATCTGATACTTACTTAATATGAACAGAAATAATTTGGTAGTGTGAGTGTTTTTTATTATTTTTTATATGACAAAATTAACTCCACAGACTCCGGGATCCGTGCCTTTTATAAACTAATATATGTATTTTGAACTACTGAAATATTTAAATCATTCAAGAGGAAGACAAAATTTTAATTTACACTTAAGTAACATACATACGTGTATACGCCGAGTAGTCCAGCTTCCGCAAGCAGCACCCGTTCACGAGTTGACGTATGTGCCAGCCATCGCTCTCCTCAACCATGTTTGAGGGAAGAGGGCGACCCGCTACACACAGCCGCCCCGCAAGAAGAAGCTTTTTAGCAAGCGTGAGTGCTCTACATATACACGTATACACGCCTTCCTATTATTGTTAAAACAACATAATAGGGACAAATAATACATATTTTTTAATACATTATAGATCTACGATTGACCACCAACTCGCCTGATGTTAAGCGACGGTGTGGCCGAGGATGGAGCTCGTCGATCTAGAAGATATCTATTCACTCTAGCCTTGAAAATTCCAAGATTCAGGAAACAGAGATGGCGGCAAACATACAAGAAGTGATACAAAATGTTTGTGTTTTTGGCATCAGTGACACATGGAAGGATAACTGACAAGTGTGAAACGTTATCAGGAGATAAAATGTTCTAAATACCCGCCGTTGGATAGAACTTCGTCCTGTCTGTTATTTATCATGTACTTACCTAATTCCGGAAATTATTATTCATTGGGATTTGTATACAACCAGTCAGTCACATCAGCTCGGAAGTTCGCATTCACGCTGAAGGCCCAGCGTCCAAAACCCTTATATAACCCCTAGCGCGGAAATAAATTAATATAGTATACGTATAAATTATTAAGAAATCCTTATACGTACAATAATCATCGACATAGCACAGTGGATTAGTAAGTTGAAGTGGCAGTAGGCAGGGTACATAGCACGTAGAACTGACAGCCGATGGGGCCGAAAAGTTCTCGAATGGAGACCACGAACCGGCAAGCGCAGCGTAGGAAGACCAGCCACGAGTGGAAGGAAGACGCTGTATGCGGGCCACTTCCAACCGGTCATTCTGGAAATCCATGGGGGAGGCCTATGTCCAGCATTGGACTTCTTGTGGCTAGGATGATGATGATGACGTATAAATTACAGCATTTTAGTACCTACTATACAAGATAGTATATACTATACTATACAAGAGTATTTATTTGATCTATAGGCGCGGATGGACAGACATAACAAAACTATAAGGGTTCCCTGTTGGCTAAGGAGTCCTAAAAATAGTCTCTGCCTTAGCTACGAACTGACGTATGATGAAACTATAAGGGTTCCTTATTGATTACGTAACTCAAAAAAACAATACACGTATCTCCTAAGCCCTGATATCATGGTAACCTGTAAGATTATTACTTTATACTTGTAAAATTTGACTGGCCTCACGGCTCCGTTGGTAGTAAGTTGGTGGTTGGTGCCTGCCTTCTAAGTCTAAGCTGTGGTCCTGGATTGGATCTCCACCTATACTCTGTCCAACAAAACGAGCTAATATAGCACCCTCTCACTTGCACAATTGTATGAAAGTGAAAAGAATGCAGCGCCGACTTAAATTGTCAGGATTGGTCAGGAGGCGTGACTTATTGAAGAAAATGTTAGACTGCGTTTAAATTGCTGATCTAAATCGCTCACTAATTCTGTCATGTAAAAATAAGAGTTAAAATAATCTGCAATTGTAAGCAAAAAATATCATAATTATCTAATATTGCGTACAAAAGACACAATTAAATTAAACATAAGATTATTTTTTAAACATTTATTCGCTTTCTGAATGACTTGAGTCTAAGTCATTCTCCTAGTTTATAAGGAATCTTTAGGGCATAGATTCCATATTAATAGACTATAATATTTAAGTAAAAGTCTGTCAATTAAGTTAATAATATTAAGAGTCTGTGGACCCACTATCGTCATCTCGCTCGCGCGTTCCCACATTTTTGAAGATATAAAATGACTGCATGAACTTATAAAATAAAACCGGCCAAGTGCGATTCGGACTTAGTATTTGTCGTTATAGCGGCAACAGAAATACATCATCTGTGAAAATTTCAACTCTCTAACTATCACGGTTCATGAGATACAGCCTGGTGACAGACAGACGGACGGACGGACGGACAGACAGCGGAGTAATAGGGTCCCGTTTTTACCCTTTGGGTACGGAACCCTAAAAATCGTTGTTTGTAAAACTAGAAAATAGCATCACAAATTTGTCGAATGACAAAAAAATCAATTTGATGCAAGTCAATTTTCATACATAAATTGCTCGCAACGTGTTCGCACCCTATGTTCCTTATCTCCGACTAATGACGTTCAGCGCTGTATTTCCCTATTAGGTCGTTTCGTTGGACAGAGTATAGGACAAACATTTGTGTCATGAATATTGATGTTTGTTCTGAGTCTGGGTGTTTCTATATATCATAATATGAATAAAACTCCTTGTCTGAACTTTATGACGCTTTATTATTACTTATAACACTGCACTTATTTCACTGCACTGAGCGGTCTGACGCTAAGACCGCCTTTTTGCTACCGAGTTACGCCGCGACTACTTTTTCGAAGGGCCGCTCGCGCTCGTCCGCCCGCGATATATCCCCTCCCCGGAATTACAACATCACGCCATCATCCGGGGTAGCGTTCATTCTGTTCGATCACCGTTCTCCAGAGTATATAAATTAAGAAAATAGCAGTGCTGCCACTCCGCAACACTGAAAACACCGCACACCACATACAACAAATATTCAAATCATGACACTCGGCCATCCGCTTTTGTGCAACGTCCCGATGCACAACAACTCTCTAAAAGCAAGTCTGATTAATCATATCGAACCCTTTGGACTCCTTAAAGATTTGCTGCAAAATAAAATAGTTAAACAGTAATTATTATGCTAATTTTATAAAACTACTTATGGCACACTAAACTTTGTAGTATACGTTGTCGTAACTAGTTATTATTGTAGATACAAGTAATCATGACACTCGGATTCGTTTTTAAATATGACAATTATTTTATGTTTATTCTAGCTGGTCTGGGAACCGGAGGCTTCCTATTCGTGTGTAAATGTACACTATGCAGATAAATCATTGTTGTACAAATATGTTATACGGATCGAGTATATATTCTGGTATCTCCAGAGGTTTGGTATATAATTAAAAAAAGTACATAAAAACTTATTCAATTCGCATTATTAATTTACTGTCGGTTACTCAATTACTTCCTCCTCTGGCTTAGTCATTGCGAACGGCAGCATCATTATATAAATGTCCCAATGTTGTTGTGGCCACTGAAGTATCATTCAAACCTTGTAGACTTGGACTTGTAGACTTTTTTTTATGAAAAACTCTATAAATACTCCTTTTTGTTCTTCGTCCAAACATTAAAATGACCAACGACAAAGCTTGAATAAAATGAAAGCAAATTTCGTCCAAAAATAATTACACATAAATTCAAATATTTAGATCCAACTCAAACCAGCTCCAGTAATAATTTGGTGACACGAGTACGTTAATTTTGTAAGTGCTCTCATAGGAATCAACATTTTAAACTGTATTTCTGTCATTGTCCTGCCATTACCAAATATCATTTTAAAATTGTGTAACGTATACTCCCCAAATCCGAGTAATAGAGAGAATAAGAGAACGGAAATAATTTTCCAAACCCCTTTTTTTTTTCTTAGCAAGTCGCTACAACCGCATTAATTTCTGTCAAGCTTGTGGATGATCGGCAAAGCACATGAGCAAAATTTTGTCAGTTTAGAATGTCAGAAGTATTATTATTTTCTAATCACTAAATTTCATTATCATAGGGACAAATTAGTCACGATAAACTACAGGTAGCTGATCCATTGTCAGTCCTTCACCAACCGTTATTTGACTGGCGTATACCTGTTGTTGTTTACCATTAAATTGATGTACTATCAAGTTGAATCACTTCACATCACAGATGCCCTGAGTTGACATCTGTCGGATTTTAATCTGTTGTTTGCCAAATTCTTCTTCTTAATCGTACACTCTAGTCAGAGTGGTCGTGGTTGCAATGGCGGTGGCTCCTCGCCGTCACCGTCACTCTCCAGGCCAGCTGCTCTTCTCGCGATGCTTCTCCATTTCTGCCGGTCGGTTGCATTGCGAGTACACTCTACTTCGGTGGACTGCGTAGCTTTTCTAATGAGGTCGGTCCAACGTGTTGGTGATCGTCCAGGACTTCGCTTGCCTTCTACACGGCCATGCATATGCTGCGATAGGCTCTCCGTCGAGTGCTCTTTTCTTGAGATCTGCGCAAAGAACTTCAATATTTGCAATTGCCCAGTCGACGATAATCTATCTCGTATATGAATCTCTTTGAGGATAGAGTTGTTGGTTGTTTGTCAAATACGTCATCACTATTTTGATGACACGTTAGCTAGAAAAAATACTGTACACATTACATACTAACAGTACTCAAACCGAGAATGTGGACATATTTATTTTCCCATCCAATATTTATAGTACTGATGTAACAGTAGAGCAGAAATTACTTGACTAGGTTTTAATAAACTTAATTGTAGGTAAAGACTGAGAATGTTTATACACAGAAGCATACTTAATTCCTTTTAGTGCACACCTGAACTAATACTAAAGCATCAAAAGAGAAGAAGCAGGTAATCACTTCCATAAATAAAATTAGTCTCAATATTTGTCTTACTAATTTCTGTTGTTTTTTTTTTTTAAAGGTCTATATGATGTCGACTAGTCATATCATAACTGCTCTTGCACTGAGTACAAGCCAGTGGTGATTTTGATAGTTGCCGTTTTATTTCAACTAAAAATCATATTTCGGAAACGTTACCAGTCCTATCAAATATTGCTTATTTTTAATGAAGATATTTTTTTATTTATCGATTAATTTTCGTATGCTGGATCCGATTCTGTTATACGCTTACCAAAATTATACTAGATTTATCAAAATGTTCATATGCACGAACGATATTTAACGATATTGATCTAGAACCTAGAAATACTTGCACGCTTTGACAGCAAAAATAGAGGACCAAATGTTATTACTATCTGTTGCCGCCGCTGCCAAGCTTTATGGCAGAATGCGGTCCATTCAAGGGAGGGAGAAGAAGAACAACGACTAACCTGTTCCGGGATGATGAGCGATAGCTGCGTGTCTTCTTCTCAATAGCGGCCTTGATAGTAGTGGTGTTGTATGCGGTTGTCGCAACGATCGCGACGCGGTGAAACAATAGGATGCTTCCTGAGCGGTGTCGTAGTTCCAAGGGGAACGACAAGGAAAATAGCGGTGATCTGAATCTGACACATCCGACGCTCGTGCGGGTCAAGTGCAGACTGTTCGCGAGTGCGAACAGTACATCCCATGCACCCGTGGCTTCGGTCATCGTTGTTCGTAATAAAATGAGGGTAGGTGATGGGTAAAAGGATGCGTCACAGAGTGGCGCTAACATTGCCCCCGGCCTTAAAAACCATGGGTTTTTAAATTGAAAAAAGGCGTGGAAAGATTAGCGGGTTAAATAAGAGAGCGAGAGCGGGTTGACCGGGGGGCGGTAGGAAAATTTATTGAGTAGGGAGCGTGCATAAACGAACGACTGGTCGTTTATACACACCTGTAGAAGTCTTTACTAAACATACTCTACAGATTCCATCGGCGCCCAGGATGGTCTCGTCGACTACACCCAAGGGCCAGGAAAGCGGTGGAAGGTTGTCCGTGACGATAAGTACGACGGACCCTACATTTATAGGATTAGAAGGTGTGTTCCATTTGCCCCTTGATTGAAGCAAATGGAGATACTCCAGTTTCCATCGATTGGAAAACGATTGGACCATTTGGTCAATTAAAGCATAGCGTTTAAGCAAATGAGCGGGCTCGTCTGTAGCCGCGCACGCGGGTAAATGTTTTAGTGGTGCAACCATTAAAAAATCTGAAGGTGTTAAAGGTAACGGACAAGCTGGATCTTGGCTAAGTAACGTGATAGGTCTCGAGTTGATAACACTTTCGAGTTGTACGAGCACAGTGAGCATTTCTTCGTAAGTAAGTAACTGTGAACCTATTGTCCTAGCTAGATGACTCTTAAAAGCTTTCACGTAGATTTCAAAATCTCCGCCAAAATGTGCGGCTCTCGGTGGATTGAACTGCCATGTAATGCGGTTCGCGGATAGTTCGTCTGTAAGAGCTCTTTGGTATTCGTCAGAATTTACAAAGGTATAAACTTCAGACAATGCGTTCTTAGCACCTACAAACGTTCGACCATTATCTGAGTACATGACAGAAACGGAACCACGTCGCGCGAGAAAGCGTTTGAATGCGGAAAGAAATGAGCAAGTACTTAGCGAAGTTGTCAATTCAACATGACAACACCTAACTACCTTTTCTACAAAGATAAGAAGATATGCTTTGATAGAACGTACGCCCCGTTTTCTTAACGGCAGAATGGAAATGGGACCTGCATAATCAACAGCAGTATGACTCCATGTCTTGGCTTCGTTTACGCGGCAAGCGGGTAAATCTCCCATGAGTTCGAATGTAGGCTTAGGTTTAGCTTTGAAGCAATAATTGCACCTATGTATTACCGATCGTACAATGTTGCGGCAGGAAAGAATCCTATACTGTTGTCTAAGGATCGACATTAATGTGACCGGACCGGTGTGACAGTTAACACGATGAAAGTGATTAATTATCAACTCGACCACGTGATCTTTGCGCGGTAATAAAATTGGATGTTGCTGATTGTACGACAAATCTGCGTGGCGGAGACGGCCTCCGACTCGTATAAGCCCGTTCGCGTCTAGAAACGGCACGAGCCGTTGTATAGCGCGTGGACAGCGGGTTCCTAAATTAATATTCTGAATGAGATCAGAAAAATAATGTTTTTGCAAAGCTTTTATAACTTGCAGTTCTGCGAAATTCATGTCTTCAGCAGAGAAGTGAGCGGATCGCGGTAGTTTCTTGACGAAGCGATTTATGAAAACAACTATGCGTAATAGTCGTGACCATTTGGAAACTCGTCGAGAGAGTTCCAAAAACGGGTGAGTGACGTCATCCTGTGGTTGAGTCACAGGAAGTGATACAACTTTCTTTGATTCTGGTAGATCTTCGTCTACCTTTGCGGGAATTACTGACCTCGCTGGCCAAGTAGAAGGATCTTGGTGTAACCAAGCGGGATCAGTTAGCCACTGAGGGTGGTCAACTAGTTGAGCGGGTGATAACCCTCGCGACAGAGCGTCGGCACAGGGGTTTGCAGTTCCAGGTACGTGCTGGAAACTGTCAGCGGGAATAGCGGAAACAATTTTTGTTATACGCGTAGCAATAAACGTTTTAAATCTATACGGTGAAGCCGTGATCCATTGTAAAGCTACCATGGAATCGGTGAAACAAAATACCTTATCTATCGCATGCCGTTTTTCGTAGGTATCGATAACCCGGCGTACAAGTTTTGCCATGAGTAAGCAAGCGCAGAGTTCTAACCTGGCAATGGAAATTGTTTTGAGCGGAGCTACTTTCGATTTAGCACAAACTAATCTCACGATTGGGGCTAAGTCAGAATCGGACTGAGTTCGAATATATACTACGGAACCGTAAGCCTTTTCACTAGCGTCTGAAAATGCTATAATCGAGATTTTAGACTTGGCTTCAACACCTAGGTGGCGTTCGAAACGCAGCTTTTGAATGCGTGGTAATTCGCGTACATAGTTCTGCCAGACATTTACGATATCTGCAGGCGGTTCAGCGTCCCAATCGAGCTGTAGCATGTGTAGCTTTTGTAAAATTAATTTTGCGAATAAAATTGTCGGCGCGATCAAACCGAGACAATCGTACTGACGCGCGATCACAGATACGATGTTGCGTTTGGTAGCAGGACGATTTTCAACGTTTACGGTAAACATGAATGCGTCGTATTTTTGTGACCATTGTAAGCCTAATATTTTTAAATTAGCGTCAGGTTCATCGAAAGAGATATCCGCGGCGTGCCGATCAGATATCGGAAGGGATTCAGTGACCTTGGGTTCATTACTAGCCCATTTTACAAGGTCAAAGCCCCCGGCCTTGAGCAAATCGCGGAGATCATCGCGGAGTTGTAAACAATCAGATAAGGATTGCATCGAGTAGCATATGTCGTCCATGTAGGTATTATTTTCGACAACACGAGCGGCGTGCGGAAAGCGGGTGCGCTCGTCAGTACACAGCTGACGTAGTACGCGCATAGCGAGAAAAGGACTGCTACGTAAACCAAAACAGACGCGGTTGAATTGGTAGGTATCAAGCGGTAATGACGGATCAAATCGATATAAGAATTTTTGGTACTTACGATCGTCATCGTTGACAAGAATTCTCAAGTACATCTGTTTGACATCAGATGTAAACGCTATTGGGTATAAACGAAAATCCAAGAGGATTGTGAAAAGATCATTTTGTAAATTATCACCGGTATACAAGATGTCATTAAGTGATAAGTTTGTATCAGTCTTTGAACTAGCGTCCATGACCATACGCCATTTGGTGGTAGTTTTATCCAACCTAGCTATTGCATGGTGCGGTATATAATAACCGGTTAAATGAGCATCATTGTTGACCAACGAAATGTAACCTAACTGTAGGTATTCTTTGATAATCGCATCATACTCCGCTCTCAGGGGAGGCGCGGTGATGAGCTTGCGTTCTAAGTACATAAAACGTTTTTCTGCGGTTTTATATGAGTTGCCAAGAGAGGCTGCGGGATCACGAGCGAAAGGCAACGCGACTGTATAGCGGCCCGTTGAGTCACGGGAGAAATTGGTTTTGAAAATATGTTCATTTTCGATAGCGGTAGAACTCAAAGTTGGTGAGCATTGCACCTCCTCGAGTTGCCAGAATTTTTGGACAAGTTGATCCAAACGCGGTCCTTCTGCAAAAGCGCAGAGAGAAATTTGTGAGTGACGATTATCGTCATTAGCGGCTATATTAGCTTGTGCGGATGTAACGGGCACGTTTCCGATTACAATAAAACCAAAAATGGTTTCGAAAGCGGTAGGAGAACCAGGCGGTCCGGAGACGCGACCTGACAGTAAGATGTCAGAGAAGAGTGGAGCTCCAATAAGGATATCTATCTCAGATGGGTCCGAGTAGCTGTTATCAGCGAGCGGTATACAGTTTAGGTATGAAAGACTCGATACGTCAACTTTTACAGATGGCAGTTTATCTGTTATGCGGTCGATGACGAAGGCGTCCATCGAAAGAAAATGATTATTTAATCGCGAATATATCGTGGTGGATATTGACCCTTTAATCGGATTCGATGCTGAACCTATGCCCTTAACAACGGTATTAGAAACCTTGCTGCATTTTAAATTCAATTTATTGCAACAGTTTGCAGTTATAAAATTGCTTTGAGATGCGCTGTCTACCAAACCACGTAGAATATGTCTACGACCATTTAAATCGGTAGCATAAACCTGTACGGTTCCTAGTAAACAAATGGTAGGATCAGCTGATTGCGTAATACTCGTATTATTACAAAGTGAAACATTTTGTTGTTGTGGCTGATAAGAATCGACGGCAGCGCGGGCTGCGGGCGGAGAAGGTTGCGCGGGAGGCGGGCGCACGGTGCTGCGAGCCTGCATGCTGGCCAGCTGATGCGGGGCGGGCGCCGGCGGCGGCGTGGCGACGTCGACAAATCGACCGCGGGACATAGCCGGTGCATTGGAATGCAAACGTTGATTTCCGCGGGAAGATATTTTACGACATAATTTCGTATGATGCTTAGCAGATTCGCAATTGAAACACTTGTATTTTGACTTACATTTAGCATAATTATGAGAAATACTAAGACAATTAGTACATCCTTTGTTTTGTTTTATATAAGCAAACTTGTCATCTATCGAAAGATTGTCAAACATACGACATCTATATAAATGCACGTGATCGGTTTGTTTACATAATGGACATTGTTGTCGAGTGCATGCCGCAGTGAAAGAATGAGTAGACTTTTTGTAGTTACTATTAATATCAGCTGTTTCACGTCCTGAAGATGCGGTGCGATCCAAGATTTTACTTTGTTCGCGAATGAATTTTATTAACTCGTCATAAGTGGGCATAGATTTACCTCTCATATGCATTTCGAATGCGCGTGCGGTTGTTGAATCGATCTTTTTTAAAGCAATTTGCATCAAAATAAAGTCAGATAAATTATCTAGGTTAAGTGATTGTAAACTTGATACTGCTGCGCAGAATTTCTCGAGAAATGATTCTAGGTTTTTCGTGGATGCGGTGTTGCTGGTAGGCTTATAATCCAGCAGCTGTTGTAAATAAGACGTAGCTAAAGAACGCGGATCGTTGTATTTATCTACGAGCGTGTTATAGATTAGACGGTAGTTGTCGCTGTTCGGAACGATACCAGAAATGGCAGACAATGCACGACCACTGAGTTTATTAATTAAATATTGAATGCGCTCATGATCACTCAAATCTGGATTTTTGTGAATTGTCTGAGTGAATGATTCATAAAATATTTTCCAAGACATTGGATTCCCATCGAAACTCATAAGTTCTAACTTAGGAAGTTTGACGGTCTTATGTTGCGGTGAAGTATGAGAAACAGACGGTTTCTCGTTCGTAGCGGGCGGATTGAGTTTATTATAAACAAACTTACAGCGGCAGTACATATCGTCGAAAGAATTCAGAGATTGATAATTTACTTGATATTTAGGATTTATCGTCAGCTCGATGATATTTATTTCGTTCACAATATCGTTAAACTCTGACTGTAAGCGGTCAAGTGTAATAATTCCACACAAAAATAAATCTTGTTCAGTATCATCATCGAAAGCCTTTAAGGAGCGGTTATAAATTTCTTGTAAGCGAGAAAATATTGCGTCTCTTTTACCAATTAAAGTTAAGCGTTTAATCTGAAATTTATCGAAAGTGTCATCATCATCGACATCGTTTTTGTCCTTTTGACGATAGGCCATTTTGGAAGATATATGAAATTTTTATCCAAATAACGAAACGACTAACTTAATGGTTGCACAGTAACAAAACCAGGGCGAGCGGTATAGATAAGCGGAGGTTCGTGGAATTTAACCTCGTGCGGTATGAACGAGATCTACCCTCTACTGCGGTAGATGAAGAAAAAATTAATATTTTAAATGCGAATTTTATGAAATTAGCGGGAATGGACTGTAATAATGATGAAATAACGAGGATCCAGGAATAAGGATCGATGGAAAGGAGATCCGAGAGCGTCGGAAAGAAGCTCGAAGGAAAGAAGATTCGGGCTCGGAAGACAGAATATCCGGGCTCGAAGGACAGAAGAATGTTGCCGCCGCTGCCAAGCTTTATGGCAGAATGCGGTCCATTCAAGGGAGGGAGAAGAAGAACAACGACTAACCTGTTCCGGGATGATGAGCGATAGCTGCGTGTCTTCTTCTCAATAGCGGCCTTGATAGTAGTGGTGTTGTATGCGGTTGTCGCAACGATCGCGACGCGGTGAAACAATAGGATGCTTCCTGAGCGGTGTCGTAGTTCCAAGGGGAACGACAAGGAAAATAGCGGTGATCTGAATCAGACACATCCGACGCTCGTGCGGGTCAAGTGCAGACTGTTCGCGAGTGCGAACAGTACATCCCATGCACCCGTGGCTTCGGTCATCGTTGTTCGTAATAAAATGAGGGTAGGTGATGGGTAAAAGGATGCGTCACAGAGTGGCGCTAACACTATCATAAGACCACATGTTTGTATACCTATTTTGCAAGAAATAAATTAATTATGAATATTCGGTTTTTATATTTGACTAATTTTTGAACTCATAAACTGTACTTTTACAATAAAACCGCCACCGGTGCAATCTAGTTTTGAGGCTACTTTGTTTGAAATATGAAACTGATCAATCAGTTCTCTCTTTGAATTATCTTTAGTTCGTGATAAGAAACTTCGGTCATCGCTTAAATTCAAAGTCAAATTATTTCTTAGGCTTGTAACAAAAGTGTTATATTAGAAAAGCCCTTTTCAAATTAGTATTTTTTTTTTCATGTTTTTACTCCAAGCTTTTTCTGTTATAAAATACAATTTAACGTAGTTTTTATTAATTTAGATATAATATATTCTATTTTTTTATGTCATTTTTATATCCAATAACATAAATAATAAAAGGATGTCGTCAAACTTATGTCAATATTCATAATAATGTTCAAAAGGCCAAAATAGAATAATAAAAAATATGCCAATCCACTTATGGAAGAAAGTAGAAAATATGATCCGCTGTTCCATTAGAACGAGAATTCAGTAAGATCTATTTTCATCAACTCATTCAAGGCATAAAATGGGTTTCTCTCAAAGAAACGTTTACTACGTACGTTTACTATCGACTAATAGTTTTGTAATATTATCGAGTGGTTCATTTAACATACAGATTTGTTTATATATATTTTACGATAATTGTCAACGCTCATCACTGCTTACGTCACTGTCCAGCGGACAATTCAACAAAGTGTAGACACTGCTCTGCAGTTGCGAAAAATAACGTGGGTGTTCAAAACATGACATCTAATTACGTTGGCACATACAGATCGCTGACATCTATATATATTTTTATAATAATCCTTAACCGAATAGTATTTTTCGGAAAATGTCTTAGGCTTACTTATTTATCAATTCATGAATCTTATTGATGGAGTAATTTCCATTCTCTCTATAATCTAATAATAATAACCATAATAATTGAGAATCTAATAATTGCAAACAGATTACTCATAAATTTATTCGCTCTAACGCATTATACGCGTTTTATCAAAAGTAAGTGACTTAGTCGATTCTAATTAGTACGTTTCGGAAATTTCAAGCATAATGGCATTTGTCAAAACTCCTCGACACTTCGAGTTGCTATGCTCGTCAAGGTTACTTGCTGCGTGTCCGATCGGTTGATCTCTCATATATGATTTAAATTTTCTCTATGAAACTCGAAACTACATCAAAACTGGAATTATAACGTTATATCATCATTAAAAGTCAGGTG
Source organism: Lycia hirtaria (assembly GCA_947563715.1). Taxonomy (NCBI): domain Eukaryota; kingdom Metazoa; phylum Arthropoda; class Insecta; order Lepidoptera; family Geometridae; genus Lycia; species Lycia hirtaria. Next base: position 9,367,244 of record OX387377.1, on the reverse strand, counting down.
CTCAGATTCTGGGAAAGTCCGATCAATGATTCTGCTATTCAACGCTTAACATAATCACATTAAAATGATCATTAATCGACTGGATTAATCAAATTCACTAAAATACAAGATCTGTGCACACTCTTGCACACCATATACATATTATACAAAATTTAGTTAATCAAGTTATTTTGGATTAAATACAGTTTGGAGCTTCTACTTTCCTTTGAATAGGCTTGACCTGCTGCAGTTTAAAACGTTCATGGCTAGAAGCTAAGTGTTCCGTGACCGGTTAAAATTATCATCCTGAAACCAAACCTTCATGGTTACAGCTAAAACATCATTGACTAATTGAACTTCAATCTTACAGCTCACTTACATGGTTGCAGCGAGAACATCATCAAATCTTCAAACTTCGACATCGTCAAATCTTCAAACTTCAAACATCATCAAAACTTCAAACTTCAAATATCGTCAAATCTTCACACTTCAAACATCGTCAAATCTTCAAACTTCAACCTTACAACGCGCCTATATGGCTGCGGCGAAATCATCATCAAATCTTCGAACTTTCCTTACGGCACACCTACATGGCCATACTTCTTTAGAATATTACCCTGCAGCTCACCTACACGGTTGCAGCGATAACATCATCAAATCTACGAACTTCAACTTTACGGCACACATACATGGCACTCTTTGGAACATTTTCCCTGCAGTTCACCTACATAACTGCAGCTAACAAACTCGTAAACACTAAAAATCCTTGAATTTCAAACTTGCAGTAACACTAAGTGTAGTTGTTAACACTAAGAAATGCACTTTAATTTTCAGCACTGTCGATACTCTGATATCTTAGCGCGGCTTTAAATTCCGCCTCCATGATTACAAGGCGTCAACGGATAAATATTCGCGACAAGTTACCGGTACACAATGGTACTATTTCTGAGGTTATTACATTACATGCCTTCGAAATTCAATTAAGATTTTAAGTCAATCGAACTATGTTATCTCTGTATAATTCAACTTCATAAACAGACTTCTGTATTAAATATTTACGCAGTGATACTCTGGTAAATCCATCAATATTGTAGCTCTACTCATATAAAATTTCGTTTGACACACTTATGTGGTTCAAGATCTTACAATAGTTACGTCACAAAGTAGTTATAGTGTTGCAGGTGGAGATACAATACCAAAATTTCGCTTCATGGTATAGCATACTTACACGACTAAAGACAGTGCTACTAGTTGTAGTAGACTAGTTGTCGTACTAGAATATTTTACTTGCGGTACTTTATTAACCTTACAGAAAAACGAACACAGTACAACTCGCCCTAAATGGCCGTAACCGTAAATACAGGATTCCACCAGTGTGCGGCTCTGTACCGCACAGAGTGCAGCATAAATGTATTTCTTGGTGAACTCTTACGGGCAGCACCAGCAAACTGTGCGCGCACTCTATTGGACAAACCGTGAACTTTTGTCGCGCACTCCTTGGTCTCGCGGTGTACCCGCGACGACGCACTCGCACACATGTTTACACACTAAACTGAAAGTAAAGCACATTTCCGAGGTATAAATGTTCGTGTACAAATGTACCGTACAGCACGCATACTAAAGTTACGCACAACTGAGGTGGTGGACACAGGCAATCTACTATTGTGATCAAGTTCGCGCACTGCAAAAGGTCTGCACCAAATTTTTATCAACAAGTGTTCTGAATCTGAACACAATTTTAGTGGAGCCCAACCTTAACAGCTAGATAATAAGCTGTTAAGTATACCATAATATTTTATTTGCATTACTGTTAGCAATATTCTAGAAAAACTATATTTAGAAGCTCGCTTAATTGGCTGTATTGATGTAGCCCAGTTACCGAATTAAAATATTTTATTCGCAGCACTTTACTAGTCTTCTAGAAAAATAACACACTGCTGATCGCTGACACGGCCACAGACCGATATGCCATAGCCATTGTACTATTAAAAACACTACTCTCACCATCACACCAAAAAAATATTACCTCGCTATGGTTCCTCTGAATGGCTGCAGCATAATCAAATACAAAAAGTAAAAATGGTTCTCAAACAAGAAAAACATATTTTCGTATACTTGTCTCTCGGGATGTTAACGAAATAATTTACTAATGACTTACTTACAACAGACTTCATTTCGTTTAAATTACGATAAAATTATCGGGGAGTAGCCCCAACCACACTATCAAAATTTCATTAGGTTATAATAAAATCGTCGGATTATAATCTTTAATCGCTGTGCTACAATAAAATAATCTGGGAGTAACCCAGATCACATCTCATTGCAGTATCTTAACAGATTCTGTCTACCCGTATTAAGATTATCCCGTTATAATTATTTTAACAACCTGTTTCAACACTTTTAAGAACCATTTTCTCCAATTCGATATGCGTGACAAATTTTTAACATCAATATTCAATAATCGGAGGGTAAAATATAATCTCGTAGGTGACTCACGATTTTACCGGGCTCGGCTCGCAGGTTGATTGCCACTTCTGATATATGAATAAAACTCCTTGTCTGAACTTTATGACGCTTTATTATTACTTATAACACTGCACTTATTTCACTGCACTGAGCGGTCTGACGCTAAGACCGCCTTTTTGCTACCGAGTTACGCCGCGACTACTTTTTCGAAGGGCCGCTCGCGCTCGTCCGCCCGCGATATATCCCCTCCCCGGAATTACAACATCACGCCATCATCCGGGGTAGCGTTCATTCTGTTCGATCACCGTTCTCCAGAGTATATAAATTAAGAAAATAGCAGTGCTGCCACTCCGCAACACTGAAAACACCGCACACCACATACAACAAATATTCAAATCATGACAATAAGTACGTATTTACATAAAAGTATATATGTATGCTATCAGCTATCTGATTGAAATGACACTTTTTTATGGATTAGTCGCAAAGTGGTTAGTGGTTAGTAATATTTCGCATATATATATTGTTCTAATTCAATGAGCTACAATCGCGTAAACAACTACATTTTGACTACATTTTTATTAAGTTATCGCAACTAAGTTTTATATTAGGTACTGTATAAGATGTAGTTGTTTGTTGTTCCCTAATAAATGAAAGAAACAAAAAAAAACTCAGCTATTTGGTTCCTATAGCACAAGCTTTGGGCTATTATGTGCAAAATTTCCAATAATATATTTCAAAATCAGCTCTATTTTTATAAACTGTCCTCAAATGAACTGTCCCACTGCTAGGCGCGGCCAATCTTCTCATTGTGGGAAATATTATTTAAAATAAAATGAACGGTTTCTATTATAATTGAATGGATACCGATTCGTAATTGTTTTTGTAGTTTTACTTTTATTTTTGTTATCGTTTGGGGTTATCTGTTACTCTGTTAAACTTTATACAAATAGGTAGGCACTCATTTAGTATTAATCGTCAGTATCGTCAGTCACAGTAAGAGTGTTGCGAAGGGAAGTTGATTTTGCTTATTTAATGTCTATTTCATAGTGCTTCGTCACAATGGAAAAAACATATTTGGATAAAGATATTATAAACCTTCAAAATAGTTCAGGAGAGCCCAAATTGACAGTCAATTCAATGCACAGGTTTGGTTTTTTTTTGAGCTTGGAATATGTTTTAGGCTTTTTCAAACTGCCTCAGAAATATTGTTTGTGGTAATTTAACTAATGTGGTCGTTCTGTGATAAAGTAAAAAACGGTTGACCTGATTTTGATGAAAGATCAAAGAAAGATTCTTAGCTAAGAACATCCGATCAGGTCCTCTTTCAAAGAAAATCCTAAATAGAAATCGGTCCATCCGAGAGCTACGATGCCACCGACACACACACAGACACAAATATACCGATACTTGTAACACCCTCTTTTTGGGTCGTGGGTTATAAAAGGAAACGATAATTCGGTATCTTTATGTATCACTACATTTTTAGGGTTCCGTAGTAATAGTTTCGCCATGTCCGTCCGTCCAGCCGTCCGCGGCTTAGTACAAGAAAGTTGTAATTTAGCATGGGTACCGGGGTAGGTATACCATCACGCTTAGAAATTTTGTATTTTTTATAATTTAATAATATTTTTTCGGAATTACACGTAGCCTGGGAATGAATAATTGTATTCATTTCCCATTGCGTAGTTGTCATTGCATAGGTAATCTAAAAATATTAAGTGAGTGTAGGGTGTAGAGGAAGTACCCCAATTTTTTTTAATTACTTTCTACTACGTTTTGGTGTCATTATTATGAATACCCATGTCAAATTATAACTTTCTAGTACTAAGAGTCTTTTGTGCTGAGTCGCGGATTTCGACTCGTGTGTAACAATATATTTTATCTATGGTCGTTATACAATGTACGTTAAACCTTTGAAATGAAAATAAAGAAATAAAAAAAAAACGAATTAGTTCATATTCACGCAATCGGATCTTTTTTTAATGCAAGATAAATCTACAATTGACCACCAACTCGCCTGATGTTAAGCGACGGTGTGGCCGAGGATGGAGCTCGTCGATCTAGAAGATATCTATTCACTCTAGCCTTGAAAGTTCCAAGATCGTAGGTCTCAGTAAACAGAGATGGTGGCAAAGAATTCTATTCTTGTGCAGTACGCAACAAGAATGTGGATCGATATCGCTGAGTACGGATTTTTGGCATTTTAAGGAAAAATGGGTGGAAAAATCATATAGACTGTTAGTTTTGTGGTTCTCAAATGAATTTTACTTATTTTAAGAGCCAAAAATAGGTAAGTACCTTATTATACGGTAAGGCAAAAAATAGGTAGGTACAGTAAAAATACAACGAATTTGTTTTCAGATCGAAAAGTGAGGAATTAAGTTTAGCAATGAAGAATCAAAGCGATGGATCAAAACAACTCAATAAGCGTAATATGTTGAAGAAATATCTATTGGATTACACTGTGAACTCCAATCTACATGGCCTCAAATACATCGGAAAAAAAGACACCACTTACTCTGAAAAGTAAGCAATAAAACCTGCAAAATACTAGTTTGACATACAAACTCATTCTCATTCTCATTCTTGCGCAGTCCGGTAAAAAGGATGTCCAGGTTTTCCCAATAGAATAGAATAGAATAGAATATATTTTATTGTCATACAGTCACAGTCCTAACAATTTTATATAAAATAATATTAAGGATGTTCCTGATATGGACTCGTCAGTTCTTCTACAATTTCTTAATATAATATTAATTGGAAATAATACCTACTTCATGCTTTGTATCTCACTCAAAAAACGACAAAAATATGAGGGTAGTTTGAAGTTGAGTTGCATTCGTGCAAAATAAAAATTACATAATATTAGCGGTTGTATAAGGACCTTTTCAGACTAGAACACTTCAAAAATGCAAAAAACTATGGATTATAAAATAAAAATTACGTTTTATAACCAGTTTTTAACTAAAACAATATATTGGCTGTAAATGGGCCTCGTCTGACAACTGAACAAAGTTAGTAAAAATACGTTACAAGTACATGAAAAGCGACTATAATAAATAATTGAAAAGTAATAAAGTACAATTCTTAAGAATTAAAATAATTAAAATTGATTAGCAATGAGGTCATTAAATTTTATAATTTATCAAGTCCACTACAAGATGAAAACTATGCGGCTTATACAATACACATCAACAAAAGTAACGTTTTATGACTAGTCCGTGCTAAAACATTATATTGGCCGTAACAGGGCTTCGTCAGATAACTAAACTTAAAAAACCTTATATGTACATGATAATTGACTGTAATAATTAATTGAACAATATTATTTAATAATTCATAAGAAATAAGATAATAAACTGTATAATCTGTAACCAATGAATTAAATAAATCATATAATAAGAGTAAAAAAGATTGTATATTTAATAAATAATATCTAATCAGTCTGTGTTAATAACAATTGAAATTCGTTGTAATCATTGGTTAAATATTCGGATATTGAATAGATGGATTTTGAAAGAAGTAATTTTCAATTAAAATAGGCACTGAAAGTAAATCAAAGTTGTTTGAATAGACTCTAAATTAGTTTTTACTTTCCCACAGGATATTCTGGCTGATCATATTCTTGTGCAGTACAGTAGTTTGCGCTGTCATTGTCACTAAAGCCTGGACCAAATGGAATGAAACTCCGGTGATTGTGAGCTTGGCTGAGAATCCGTCTCCAGTTTGGCAGGTAGGTCATTCCTGTGACAAAGGTATTTATTTTCTTAACGGACTTCCAAAAGGAAGGAGGTTCTCAATTCGTCTGTGTTTTTTATGTTTGTACACCGACCATTTCGCCAATTTCGATGATTCTTTTTGTTTAAAAGGCAATACCTCAGTAGTGGTCCCATAATTTTTTTATCAAAATCGGTTCAGTACTTTTTTAACAAAATAACAGGAAAATACCATCCAAGTAAACGAGTTGCGCATTTTGAACACGGTTTTTTCAGTTTTAAGAACTATTAGTAGCTGTGGTCAAACGACTTACCTACCTGGCATTCACCGAACAAAGCAATGCATGGAAAAAGTAGCGTATTATTTTTTACTTACAGATACCGTACCCAGCTGTGACAGTTTGCTTTGAAACTAAGGCCATGCAGAGAAAATTCAACTACACGGATTATTACCACTTATACAATAACAACGATTCTTATCAAAATTTAACTGAAGAGGAGTAAGTTATTTTTCCTGTTGAAGTGTAACTATCAACAGAAACAAGGAGACTAATGTAGCAGGTGTTTTTTCTAGACGTAACCTTTTTGAAGATGTGTCAATGGTTTGTGACGACCATTTGGCTCCACGAGATGGTCGCCAATTTTCTTCTGGGCTGGATACCGTTAACAACATAAAAGAGGTGAGTAGTTTTACAAACTTTTTTATTATTAGTTTAACTGTCTCATTGTCTATAAACAACTTTTTTTATGCAAGATAAATCTACGATTGACCACCAACTCGACTGATGTTAAGCGACGGTGGGGCCGAAGATGGAGCTCGTCGATCTAGAAGATATCTATTCACTCTAGCCTTGAAAATTACAAGATTGTGGGTCTCAGGAAACAGAGATGGAGGAAACTTAAGGCGAGGCTTCCCCGGAATTGTAGGTATTTTACGCTATCTCAGCCCGCACTTCTTGGTCGCGGTGTTTTCATGTACGTAGAGCACAGAAATACGTACGACGCCGCCGCGCCACGCGCTGCGAGACGGCTGGTCGCAAGCAAAATTATTGTAAAATAAATTACTATAAAATAGTGAACTAAACGTATCAAAAATGTATACTATTAGAACGCAAAAAACTGTAATAGCTACTCAACATGGTAACTTTGGTGTTGGTGGCCTTAAACAACTTGGAGATCAATTTAAAAAATATATAAAATGACATATTTAAAAAAAAAAAGCTATCGAGACTTTTTTCAGCAATCGTATTTAATACTAGGAAAACCCTAGCCAACAGACCAACATTTTACATACAACAAATTCGAGCTTGAACTAATAGTACAAGCTGTTTTTGGCTGCTTTTGCGGGTAAGCATGGCCTTAAATTTGACCCACTTCCCGGTTTCCGATTGTATGAGCTGAAATTTTGTATATATGTGTATTTAAATCGGAGAACAATGCAATATTATTATGACACGGAGCTTATCTGTTGATGGAGACGGAAGTTGGTCAACGGAACTTCGTAAAAAAACCTATTTATAGATGAAACAATTTCGTCTATGGTGCTAGCTTGTTTGACATTGTAATCTCTTATAAATCTGATTGTTGTGATTTTGTAACTAAGGATCCAACTCTCGTCATGTTATCCGAAGTTTTGTTCCATGATGGATGCCGGTAACCAAGAAGAAACCGATTATCTATCGCATAAGACCCATTCAGGAAGAATATTCCATATTTTAGCGGCATTGACGTAGAAATTATATAACTTCGTTCGAATATTCGTAATATTCCATGTGACGATGTCACTTTTTTACCCCTGACCCAAAAAAAGGGCAGTTATATGTTTGACGTGTATATATTTATCTCTGTGTCTGTCTGTGGCAACGTAACTCTCAAACGGATGGACCGATTTTGATCTAGATCTTTGTTAGAAAGTGGATTTCATCGAGATGTTTCTTAGCTATGTTTAATCAAAATCGGTTCAGCCGGTTCTTTTGGTCGCGGTTTTTGAGTTTTCCAAATGTATATTAAAAAATTATTATGGAGATGCAATGCACACTCGCCAATGTAAAAAACCGGTCTAGCCCGAGTCTAGCTCGCACACCGAGGGTTCCGTACAAACTTACCTAAACAGATTCCTGAATCTAGTCTCGAAGACAAACTGTACTGAGGCACAAACTTAATTTTGCCTTTGGAAAACTGTTTTTCCCATACATCGACATAGGTCGCGGTTAGTTTACCAACTGCAAATAAATTTATAATCTCAAAAAAAAAAAAATTGTGCATAGTCGTGATTAATATGATATGGACTGTTTATATTATAACATAAACTGTATTGCGATTAAAAAAAACACTGAAACAGGAAACGATAATAACGCTCGTAATTGTTACATATTATCAATTTCTCATACTGTCATGAATTTATTTTATTGCAGAAGTTTTTAAATTTCATATCCATTTATCTTAGGGCATTAATTCATAAGTACAATAAAAAATAGGTGTAAAGCAAAATACAGTTTTCAAACACCGATACAACCCGGCGGCCTATTATGGCAAAGGCTGGGCTATATCAGCGAAGTTGTCCGCATAAAGTCGGCGGATCAGCGAGTTTGGTGTATTAGGCGCAACTTTATCAAAGGTTAGGCTAATATAACAATCTGCCAAAAAGCACGCCAAAAGCAAACTGTACCCGCAAAACTGCACCCGGTGCAAAATGGTGTCCAAAAAGCCCGCCGTCGCCTGCAGTCGGGTATTTTGTTTTTCTTTTAACATTGATACTTGTTTACATAATTTTTTAACCTGACGTTTGGAACACTTTGTAGCGTTCACAGAGTGGTCACCTCATCAGGTGAGGTGATAGTTGTCTTATTTTTTATGAAAATATTAATTACTACCGCCTATTACTTTTATGCAAGACGTTACAGGCACCCAGAAGTCGCTCATGGTGTCAACAGACCACGGACCACGGACCATTTTGTGACCACGGACGCTGCAAAGTGTTCATAACGTGAGGTCATAAAATTATGTAAAATACACGTGATAAATCCATTACATTTTGTTTCACTGCAATAATGCAATGAAGTGAAATATAATATAATTGTTGATTGCCGCCAACTTCAAACGGTGAAGGAAAACATCGTGAGGAAACCTACATGTCTGAGAGTTCTCAATGATCTTAAAGATGTGTGAAGTCTGCCAACCCGCACTTGGCCAGCGTGGCAGACTATGGCCTAACCCTTCTCACAATGAGAAGATGGCCCGTTCCCAGCAGTGGGACAGTTTGTACAAACAGGGCTGATAAAAAAATAAAAATAATAATAATATAAGGGAGGGTAATTAATAGTATTCAATGAAAATTTACAGATTTTTACTGGTTATGATCACATTTTACATGTGTTTTTTTGCTTTTAAGGTATCACCAAATATGTCAGACGCGTTTTTTGGATGTAAATGGAAAGATATCCCAAGTCAAGATTGTTCAGGACTCTTTTCACCAATATTAACTGAAGAAGGGCTTTGTTTCACTTTCAACACTTTAGGACCAGAAGAAATTTTCAGGGTTGAAAAGTAAGTTTCCTACACTCAATGTTTGCTTAATGGCCAATCAAAACCGTCTGGAATTGAAAATATCATGGAGAGATCGCAAATTTATGAGGACGACTGCGCGGTAAATTTTGATATGAATAAATATGAGGTATTAGTAAATTCAATTCAGGGACCTTTGGTTTCGTGAGGGTCGGGAGCTCATCTCATTTTCAAAAACTTATCTGAGCGCATAATCGACGCGACCCTTGATGTAAATACGGTGTGCATCTGGCATAACTATTGCCGTTCAACTTAACATTGCTCGCAGCATACCTACTACGAGTAAGCTGCCAACCGGGAGTGGGTTGAGCGTTTAGAAATTTAGATTAGCTTTAGAATTTCATCGGTATATTCGGTATATTACGGTATTAATAGGTAATCTGATTGATTTTGTGTAGTAGTTTATATAGTTAAATGTATATAGTTTGTATATTGTTTTTCTAAATGTATAATGATAAAGTTTTTTATTTAAGCTTGCATGCAGAGTATCCATATCTGGAACACGATAATAAAGCTCGGTCTTGGAGTTTGGAAGATGGATATGGAAAATCAGAGCCCATAGAGACCTATCCGCATAGAGGTTCAGTAAGTACGTTAGTTATACTAACCACTGATTTATTCATACAAAATAACTTAAGAACGATATGTTACTTTTATTTACCACACCATGAATTTATTAGGTTTGAAGATAGAATAATTTATTATAATTCAATTGTAACTTCGTAAACAATTTATTATAGGTTCAATTGTAACTTCGTAAACAATGTTTTATAGGTTCAATTGTAACTTCGTAAACAATTTATTATAGGTTCAATTGTAACTTCGTAAGCAATGTATTATATGTTCAATTGTAACTTCGTAAACAATTTATTATAGGTTCAATTGTAACTTCGTAAACAAATCTTGAAAACTTAAAGGCAATTAAAAATTTACCACTAAGTGTAAGTAATCTGATTGATATAGTAATAAATTTAATGCTATCAAGCTGATCTAAGCTGCGGGAAGACGCTTGGCGCAAACCACTTCTAATCGGTCTTTTTGGAAATCCATGGGGGAGGCCTATGTCCAGCAGTGGACTTCTTATGGATGAGATGATAATGATGATGATGAAGCTGATCTAATGGTCACCATTATGACGTAATTGAACTCATCAATGGGTAATAGGTTACTAATATCAAAATGTTAGTAATTATGACCTCTTTTCATAGCGAATTTTAACTCAAATTCAATATTTTTTTAACTGTTACTTAAGCTACACTTAACTTTTGATGTGTAACGTGATCTATATTTAACTATCACATCGATATTGACAATATTATAAACAAATAAAAAAAATCAACTCCTTTGGATCCTGCCGGATGTTGAAATTTATAAAAAAAAAATAAGATTAAAAAAAAAACACGTATAACTGACATATTTTTGGTTTTTAGAAATTTTACTTAGGTACGTAACTACATATTGTCAATCCGAGTTTATTATAATTTATAAGTAAGACCATGTTACTCAGTAGGTATCTACAATTACCTACCTACAAAGTAACCAAAATACAAAAATATTTATTACCAAAACATGCTTACAAATAACCTTAGCTCTAAAGAAGTTATTTACATTTTACGATATTGTTATAAACTACAAAAAAAAATCGTGACTTATTTCAACTTATAAACATTGTGTTCTCCTATGATATTAGATACGTAATTTCAACTAAGCATCAAATATAATAGATATAAATAATATTGTCATAATTTCCAATTATCATTATCATAACCACAAACATCTCCCACAGGGCTATGGTGTGAAATCAGGGCTAACGTTTTTGTTGAAAGCTTACGGAGCGGACTTGGACTATTTGTGCAAGGGGCCGGTGCAAGGATTTAAGGTATTTGAAACGTTTTACATAAAAAACAGCTATACTTAATAATTATGCTAATCTATTAAAGGTTCCTCTTCTTTGCTGGACTGGGAGAAAAAGAAAAAATAGAATATACCAGCTGCTTCTCTTTCCGAGCATACTGTAAAATTCAGTTTAGGGACTTGAGGGAAATTGTCATTTACGTAGGCGATGGGTTGACCCCCACCCTATCACTGCCAGCCAACATCATGTCCGGGTAGGACTTATCCCCTTTAACCTTCTAATACACTCTCCCCTCCATCTAACACTCTACTCATGACGAAATGTGGCATCAAACGGCTTTATTGGTCTTTGATGCTCTGCCTACTCCGTAATGCTGGGGCTTCATTAGCGGGCTACGACGAATGTTCGTATTAACGCGATGAGTGTGGCCGGGTAGATCGTTGCAACGCGTAGACCCGCGTAGTATTCGGGCGAAGACGATGTATTATCGGGGCACTGTCAGTAAGCTGGCGCGCAACGCGACACGAATCTTAGTCCGCCTAATGTAGACAAAAACATCGCGTAAGTATGCCCGTACACGATGTTTTAGCGCGCCAACGCGACACGAATCTTTGCCCGCTAATGTAGCCCGAGCATAAGGGAAAACATGCGTGATTTTATGTATTACAGATTCTATTACACAATCCGGCGGAACTGCCAAGAGTTTCCCAAGAATACTTCCGTAGTCCTTTATCACAAGAGGTGTTGGTCGCTGTCAAGCCAACTATGATGACCACTTCGGAAGGACTCAGATCTTATGACCCTGTCAGGTGCAGTAAATAATTGGGCGTAACCTGTGCCTTATACTATGAATGAATGAATGAATTATTTATCTATGATTTAACCATTAACCACTGTTGATTTCGCAGGCGCCAATGCTATTTCCCAAGTGAACGATATCTCCAATACTTCAAGATATACACGCAGGCTAACTGCGAGATGGAATGTTTGTCCAACTTCACATATGCAAGATGTGGATGCGTACATTTTGGGATGCCCCGTGAGTTTACTTAAATTTCTGCTCTAATTGACACTCTAAAACAAATTTCTAGAATATTTTTTTTTTTAATTGAGTACCAGTCGTAAGAGGCTAACAACCTGTATCAAATTTGGATTTAAATGTGCTCAACACTTTTTTTAAACTTTCACGAGCACTATTATTATTAACGGGATATTTACCGTGGTTCGTGTTAATAACAATAGTGCTTTATTAAATGTTCTCTGTTTTAGTAAGATTTAATTTCTCATTTGAACGACATCAAAGACCAGTCCGGCGGCGCGTCCCATTGTAACGCAGCATTAGAACTATACCTACTTAGTTCTTTCCCGAACCAGTTGTATTCAGATAAGGGGAAGGGTTTCAAGGTGTTCCTATATAATCCTCGGTGCCCACTACTGCTCACCAACTGACACAGAAGTGGGCCATAGTGAATTTTAGTGGCATAATCTCATAGGTATAACTTGGGAACCCGCTGAGTACCTACTTATAAAGACACGAAAATCTCTGATGATTTAATTTACATCATGTTGGGAGAGTTCAACAAAATCATTTATAAACAATAAAATGTTAAACAATCGGAACAAGTGTCTATATTTAAAATAAAATAAACTTTTTAAAAACAAGCTTTTATTATATTCTTGTTAATATTAAAGTACCTACTCGCCAAGACGAAACTCGATGGGGTTGCGTCGTTTCATTATAGAGTTCCTATGACCAGCTCCATCATCGGACCCTGGTTACCATTGAAAGACAAACTACTACTCGTCAAGACAATTCAAATGAGCCCAAACTCGATGAGGTTGTGTCGTTTCATTGCGAAGTTCCTTTGGCCACCTTCCAGCTCCATCATCAGATCAGCACCCTGTCATCATAATATTGCATTGTCACGCGGTTTACACATGTATGCAGCATTTCAGCTCAATCGATAACCGGGTAGTGGATCAAATTTAATTTACAAGATTTGATGACAAACATCGGGACAGGTGAAACTAAATAAAAGCTTTTAAAAAAAGCAAGTTGCTGAGTAAAGCTGTCAAAAAGAAAATAACAAATGACTTTCCAAGTTTTGCAACTGTCCAACTAATAATGTAAATCTGTGATAAAGGCTAGTCTATCGTGTTTACTTTGCAGGTGGGCCTGGCATGAATGTATGCAGCTCTGGCAGCATGGCGTGTATAAAACAGTCTCAAAGTAAGTACCAACGGAAATTTACATACATACATAAAATCATGTCTGTTTTCCCTTACGGGGTAGGCAGGGCATCAAAGACCAATAAGGGCGTTTGTCGCCACATTTGACCGTGATTAGAGGGTTAGATGGAGGGGAAAGGGGATTAGTGGGTTATAGGGGTAAGAGGGTAGGATGTTATGTTAGCTTGCAGTGACAGGGGGTCAGCCCATCGCCTACATAAATGCCAATTTCCCTTAAGTCCCTGAACTGACTTTTACAGTATGCCTGGAAGAGTAGCAGCTGGTACATCTTATGTATTTTTTTTTCTCCCAGTCCAACATGGAAGAGACGAAAATTCAAGTATATTTTAGACTGTTACAAGTATGATACGATGACTTTTCTCGCCTGGATGAGAGATAGGTTGACGATGTAACAAATTGAACATTATAACAAATTGAAATTCGATTTAATTGGCGCAGTAGTCAGGATAGTTAGGATGACAAATTGGAGCAGGAATAAGGAACGCGATAAAGTTTTCAGTAATTGTATATATAAAATATAATTTGCCAATGAACTATAATGAATATAATGATATAATGAATAAAATAACTATTTATATGAAAAATATAAATTGCCAAATATTCATTTTATATTTAAATACTCTGAATTACTAATTGAATTAGAAATATATTCTATGAACAAACAAATGTTATTAATAAACATTTCTACCTGTTACAGTGGAGCTTGTAACAATAGAGATCAAAAGTGGTTTAAATAAAGCTACTGAGGACAACGAAATCGATGACTTGAAGGAGGCTCGAGAAGTAGCTTCCAAGTGTCAGTGCCTTCCCTCCTGTACTTCCATAGAATATGAAGCCGAAACCTCACAAGCTGACTACGACTGGCGGGCGATCTACAGAGCTTATAGAATTAACTTCAATGAAGAAGATGAAGATGAAGAGTGAGTCGCTATGATTTCTGTCATAATTTTGTTTTTCTTTTAATAGGGTTTTACATTACACCTTCTTCGTGTGTCTCAATTCGATCTTGAGGATCTAATCAATTACTAAAAAAGTTGCGAGGTTTTTATTCAATCGTTAAGTGCCATAAAAATGCATTCTTTTTTTCACTTTAAATTTTCGGCGCTTTATTTGACGAAAACACTAGACTCCTTGTTGCTGACGTCACACGGATAGCAAACACATGCGTTGGCAATGAGATGGATGATATTGACGGCCTTATCGAAAAACGTTACCTAACTTTAAGCAATGCTTAACATATTTTGTCAACTTCTCGCTGACACGTAATTACATTTGCGGAAAGAAGACAGAGAATTTAAGACGTTGGTTAAAGTTAAGTAACGTTTTTCGGTAAGGCCCTGATTGTTCAGTTGACACTTCTTTGTTTACGTGACCGTATGACGTAATATATCCGGCATTCTAAAATAATCTAAGCTATCACAGTTATATTTTATCTTATAAATAATAAATTACCCTATTATATTAATGTGATATACATATTGTCTATTTCAGCCGATTCTACTCGCGTGTCATGGTATTCTTTAAGGAATCTCAGTTCATCACCTCCCGTCGTTCAGAAGTGTATGGGCAGATGGATTTCTTGGCTAACTGCGGTGGCCTGCTCGCATTCTTCATGGGATTCTCTATACTTAGTGTCGTAGAAATTATATATTTCTTTACTTTAAGGTGAATTACGGTTTTGATCTTTTCTCTGTACTTAAGTTCAATTTATCTGTGTTATCCATATCTAAATATCTCTAATTAGTGTGTGTATATGTATTATATAATTAGCTTAATTTTTCTTAAAGTAGATTTTCTTGAAGTTGATTTCTAAGTTAGTCTTAGTAAGTATGATGTGGTCGTGTTTACCCATTCTGTCATTTTAGAGTGAAAGAGTACAAAACAAATTAAACAGAATAATTTTCCAAATTTATTGATGGGAAAAAAAATTGTTGATCAAGATAAAGCATCCATATTCTTCTTCGATGTATTTAACAGTATATACGGAAAGATATAGCGTTTTTAAAATACTATACATATACTTATCTATGTTATGTCTGTTTTACAGAATTTACTGCAACTATTTGGGACGAAAGAGTTACAAGAAAACGGGAGCCGAATGATACGCTAAAGACATAATAATTATTAATTATGTACTTATTATTTATATTACTACATGAATAAGTCACTTCCTTGTTATAATTTAATTAAACATTAAAGTAATAATAGTGTATATTTAAGTACCTATATGTATTATAATTATTAGTATATCTATTAAATTTACTGAACGCAAACGTTGTCTTATAAACATGTATATTTTTTTACGTTTGATCGATGTACAAATGATAAGATGCAGTCCGAATCCATAAATAAAATTGGTGGACATTTCATACACATCATCTAGCCCAAACTACTTAAGCAAATCTTGTACTGTATGTTATAGATACTTTTATTTTCTATATACATACTTATGAAACATAAAAACACCCAGACACAGAAGAAAATAAAATATTACCCTGGTGGAAATCGAACCAACGACCTACAGCTTAGCAGGCAGACATACAGGGTGGTGGTGGTGGTGGTCTGGTGATTCTGCACCCTTATTCAGATTACATTCGATTCGATGCGATCTTCGATATGGAGAGAGATCTCGAAGGATTTCACACGCTTTGCGGAATTAGCGATTCAGGTTTCTCGAATATCGAATAATTTTGACATTTCCATTCCATAAGGTATCAGCTGATCATCCCAAACGGTTCCATTGATTGAAAGCGGCATGTAACATGTCGATTATCAATAGATTAATCGGAAATTGTTTTTGAGACTTGGAAAACCCGATTTTTAGATTTATCTCATGCTGCATGTCATTTTCGTGAAAGTGTAATTTTCGTCACGTCATTGTATTTTTACTACTGTAGTACCTACTTTTAAGACAGCAGAGTTATTCATGTTTGATGTAATTTACATAATATATAGTATACCTACTATTATCAATTCTAATTTAATATTATTTATGTCATTTTGATCCACTATTAAATATTTGCACTTGAGAAATGATCGAATGTAATGGAAAATTGTAATTAATTTCTAAGGCCTTATTTACCTACAATCTTGCAAATAAATTTAATTTCATAAGTAAATTCAAACCAAAATGTATTCATTTGTTTGCTAAATGAGCTACGTAAAGACAAACATGAAACCACACACTTCTCTCCCACGCTCCTCTCTCTGTATGGTAGTTGTTTTAAACAAGCACTAAAGTGACGTTAGTGACGAATGTTACACAATTCGAATAATATAACTTAGTATTTGCTAGGATGATGTACGATAATTAATATGATTTGGATTACAATGAACGTCCACCGGAAAAAGGAATACGGGAGTCAGTGTAGGTCGAAAGCGAGAAGGAGGAATGACACCGGATGCTCCTCTAGTAACAACAAATAAAAAAATATTCAATTTTTTACAAACTATCACAGCTATCACAGAACATCAAATTCCTTTATCTATGGAGTCGATAGGTCGGTTTAGAATTTATAATATTGCCAACAAAAAAACATACAGTTGAATTAAGAACCTCCTTCTTTTTGAAATCGGTTAGAAATATAAATGTGTGCTACTTCAACCCCAGCAAAATATAATAGATTTTCTTTAATAGCTCGCATTATTGACTGATCCCTGATTTGAACTGTAAAAAAATACGATTTTCTTTTTATTTGAAAATGAAAATTTTTAAACGCAAAATAATCGAACTTTAATCGATTTTTTTAAATAGTGAATCGAAATCCTTAGCGGTATCAAGTCACTAAAAAAAGTTTATAAATTTGACAGTTGCAGCTCTCTAGATTTTTTTTCTTTTATTGGCCATGATTGGCACATTTACCAAAATAATATGTTAAAGTTTCATGAAAAATACAAATAATATAAGTTTTAGTCACAATCTCAAGTTACTTGGCTTAGATTATGACGAGATACTCGGTTGATAGTGAAACAAGTTCATGTCATGACTTGGTCATTTTACTAGGAGCTGTTAAGGACTTTGTAAGTTACAACGTGAAGAAGTATGTTTCATTACTCTCATTTCAAACTCGTGTGCGTAAACGAACACTAATTGATTAAAAAAAACATCATCTTTACAAAATCTTTATTTGAAATAACACAAGTTTAGAATAATAAAAGAAAACTGTGACATTTTTTAATTAAGTTCCCGCGAAAAATTGCCTTGAATTTGAGCCGGCTACCGAATCGAATGGATTACCTTCGATAACCCTATTCACAAATTCGAATGGCACCAGTCGGTACCAAATCGGTAATGACCTCGTGTGACCGATAGGATAACATAGACAAGCTAGTTTTCAGAGTCAGTTTCATGTTTTTAGATAGGTGATTCGTGATAGAAGTAAAAAAAAGGCTTAATTATGACCGGCGACTGACAAAATATATAATTTATTGCATAATATACATATAACTTAATCCATCAACTTAATTATGGTATATAATTCTTTAGTAAATTTATAGCTTCATTATGTGAAGCATGCTTCGAAAATACCTTGTTGGTTGTGTGTGTGCATCTGTGTGTGTGATTTCAAAGTTCTTCTATTTTCTCCCTGTACTCACGCATTTAATGTATTTGCCATTTATTAGTAACAAGTATTAAATGTTTAATATATTTAGGGCGCCATGCGTGTAATCTGGCTAAGATCTCCAACTATAAAATATTACATTTTGAAACTTTGGAAATCATAATTAGGGGAATTTTAAAACCCGTAAAATCGGTACATTTGACTATTAGGTGAATATATTATGTCAAATTATGGAAAATGGTAATTGAAAATATCAAAAAAGTGATCTTATTTTATTAAAATGTATTAGTAAAATGTATTCGATATCACTCCGATATGGCTCCGATGGAGCGATATCGAATTAGCCATCGAATTTATATGTCAAACTCCTTCGGATTCGAGTTTGTGAATCGGTCTACCCGAATCCCTGCGGATCCAGTTGAGGATGAGTGGAGATTGTCTTTGGTTTCTCGAGATTTCTATACTAAAAATGGGACCGACGGGCATAAATTCGAATTCGTGAATACCCATTGGAGTCGAATGGAGCTTTATTCGATAGCCGGCTCATTACCGACAAAATTGACAAACCGACAACCGATTAGAACTAGAATAAGGGTGCTGGTGGATCCGAAGATTCAGACGAAAATCAGGAGGCGTAACCATGAGCTCTAATTGTGATTCAAAGTTGTCGTTGCGGCTTTTGTTTAGCTCTTTCTACAGTTGAGAGAGTGAGACAAAAAGCGCAACGAGCCAACTTTGAACATCGTACGCCTGCAGGTATATAATGTAGCTATAAGTGGAAAAGCGGCCCACGACATTAACATGAAAAAAGTTTAACTGTTTTCTTTTACTATCCTTTGGCAAGGTAAAGTCGACCCTTCATCGTTAAATCGGAACTCGCCTACTACCAATCAACTACCTACGTCGTCGTTTTTACAATTACTAGATATTTATTCAAAGCCTCCCATTTGAATGTCGGTTAAAAAATTGAACTCATTAATTTATTTATCAAAATATGGCATTGATAGCGATTATGTGACCGACCGCATTTCTAGAAATTTAATTATCATAAGTGGTCAAGTCTCCCGAGACTTAACAACCATAAATTACTTGACTTTGCAAACCTACGCCGTGGCTAACTATATAATGTTAGCAAATTTTATTTAGTTATGCTTTGGCACCATGAAAAGACACCCGGAGTAAGTTTGTTAACATATTTTTAAATATTTATTGTTACTTCCGATTGCAAAATATTTCGCTTGCACGTGTCGCTTGCACTCTCTCATAGAAAGATACAAAACTAATATATATATACCATTATGCATTATCCGATTTCGATCAAAACAAATTGCCATGTTTGAAAAAGTAAATAATGTATGATTTTATGACCATTTAAGGTTTTCCCGTAACGTGTAACAATTTTTAATATAATAGGGAACAAAAAGTACTTACAATTCGTTATTTTTATTAGTTTGAGCTTTGTTTTATTAGTATTTTAAGTCCAGTCTGCAGACGACAAAAATTATGACTGAAAGATACGTCGCAACGACCTCAAAATGGAGGCTCTTCCCCCTCCGCTGCGCGCAGTGCGTTACAGTTCTACATTGCGTTACAGTACACATAACAAATTCATTGATACGTTGCCTTTCTAGTGTTATTCTGTTTTGGATGTAGATGATAGACATTCAGATTCAGGTGTCCGATTATATCACCATTAGTTTTTGCATTTTCCACCATTATGAAAGCAAATTTAAAGGCGTATTCACATCAAAATATCAACACATACACTCCTACTTAGACAAAAAATATATACATAGTTGAATTGAGAATCCCTATTTTCAACCGACTTCAAAAAAAGAGGCGGTTCTTAATTTGACTGTTTTTTTATATGTTTGTTACCTCATAACTTTCGACTGGGTGATCCGATTTTGATGATTCTTTTTTTAGGGTTTTGTAGGGTTTACCTAAAGGGTTAAAACGACTCCCATGCAAACGTGATTTTTTGCCGTTTTTATAGATATTGGTACGGAACCCTTCGTGAGCGAGTCCGACTCACACTTGGCCGGTTTTATATTTGAAAGCTGGTGCTTCCCGTGTGGGGCCATTTCAATTTGGTTTAGTTCTGACAATGGCATCCATGTAAAGTCGGTTGCTTCAGTTTTTTAAACTATAATAATTATATGCAGTCGTTTCAAAATACAATTGAACGTTTTATAGATCAGCAACTGTGAGAGAAATTGAAGATGTTTCGATGGATAGACGTGAACTTCGACGCAAACCATCCATGTTTGAGAGAAGGCGAAACTTCATAAAGGAATATCTCATAGATATCTCTGCAAATTCCAATCTACATGGCATTATGTACATCGGTGATAAGGCGTGTAGCGGTGTTGAAAAGTATATTAAGTATTAAATATGATACCATTAAACACTTTATTTTCTTTAGGCCACTTTTTACAACTCCCTCCTTGCAGTATTTGTTTATGCTTTAGTGTAACCACAGAAGAAAGTTCTCTCTTCGGCGAGTGTACCAACCACTACCAAATTTTTTTTGACTTTGGCTCGTAAGAAATACTCGTGTGTATGAATTATATTTCATCAAGAATAATAGTTTTAGTGAATAATATACGAAAATGTTATAAAAATACTGAAAAAGTAATTTCAATCGGTAAACTTCTGATGTAAACATTTAGGCCCTTACCGAAAAACGTTACTTAACTTTAACCAACGTCTTAAATTCTCTGTCTTCTTTCCGCAACTGTCATTACGTGTTAGCGAGAAGTTGACAAAATATGTTAAGCATTGCTTAAAGTTAAGTAACGTTTTTCGGTAAGGCTGTTAAAGTTTTTGGTGGGGCATACTCTGTCGTTTTCCTACGAAACGAGTGTTGTGTTGAATTTGTGCGGCGCACGTGATGTATGAAGTCGTTTTCCGCGATGATGTGCGCTCTGTGCCTCTGTCTAAGGCAGTTGTCCCACTGCCGGCGAGGAAGCGACTAACTATCGGCTACTTTCTCGCTCAAGAAACGTACAATAGATGGACGTTCCGTGTAAATAAAAGAAATGCATATATTAATGGTTGATCGCTGACTGTTTACATCGCCGGCGAGGACTCGCTTCACTAGTTTGTCACTGAGCGACAAGATATATCAAAGATAATTCTCGCTCAACGATGCTCACTTGGCGATCAGAATTCACGCCGAGAGATCAACTAGCAGTCATTTACTCTACAGTGTGGCTTTTAAAGTACACGGAACACGCGCTCGCACACTCGCCTAAAGCCCAACGACAAAACTATCGGAACTACACACTAGGTGCGCGCCGCGGCGGCGCCGGTGCCGTCTTGTAACGGCGCGCCGCCGCCGCCGCCGATCATTTGAAATTTCGCGCCGAGAACGAATTGCGTTTTTTTTCCAGCTTGGTTATTAATATCGCAGATCATTTTTACATACCGTATGGACGATCCACAGTACTCAGATCGTTTCTAGAAATAGTCAGATGGAAAAGCGGAAACCCGGGAATCAAAGAATAAAAGCACATATTCATCTTTGGCATCCATAGCTTGTGTGTCCACAAGAGACGTAAGGCAGATGTAAGGGTAGCGACGAAAACATCCACCAAAATTGTAAAATGTTAACAAAATACAAAGTAGTTGCAACATAAAAAAAGTAACTAAATAATTAAATTAACAAAGAAAGCTACTTAAATAATAATTTAACTATTTTAAACTATCACAGTCATTCATTAAAACACTATTATTATTAACGTTAACACTATTATTATTATTACGTGAACCACGGTAAATATCCCGTTAATAATAATAGTGTATTAATTTAACTATTATAATAATAACTAATAAATAAATAAATATAAATATTTGTGGACATTTCACACAACACCATCTAGCCCAAACTAAGCAAAGCTTGTACAATGGTACTAAATGGCTGATAGAATACATATATCATTTTTTTTTTGTAAATATATACATATAATACATAGGAACACCCAGACACAGAAAAAACATTCATTCTCATCACTCAAATGTTTGCTCTGGGTGGGGATCGAACCCACGACCTACAGCACAGTAGGCAGACATACTAACTAAACTAAAAGACATACCAACTGAGACACAAGGCCAGTCAAATAACATATTTAATTTAACATTAAAAAATGCACTGAACAAATTTGAAAACAAAGCCCTAGTCAAAAAGCCACGTGTTGTACCTCGTCGAAATATGCCCATAATGCTGACGGGGTTCCCTCTTTGGATGGCTAAGGAAATGTGCTGAGTAATAAAGAAACTCAAACCTGAGCGTGGGTCACGGCTTTATCCTTGAGTCGTATCTCCAACTCGCACACGAATTGTATGGCTTCGGAACACCACGGCCCCGCCATTTAACGGCAAACGACACAAAATCGTACATCGACTCCAAGCAGGCGTATTTAAGATGTTTACATCTGGCCGCTGCCTCTGCTCGTGCACCAGCTGACTGCTGCGTGCCAAGAAGCGAATGTACTTACGCACGTCGCATACCAAAGGAGGCAGCGACCTCTGCTATGGAATCAATGTGAGACCGTCAGGCCGCTTTGCTTACCGTCCGCTCCAAAACCCAAAACACATCAGCAGACACCATGGCTGACCTAATTATATCGTTAATCTCATGATGCTTTGGTCTACGACCAGCGCATCGCGTGCAAGTCAACCCGTGGTGGCCGTTGGCGTCGCTATTCGCATTACAAATACAAGTATGAGATTCGCAAACATTGCAATCGATCCGGAGAGGTGAAACCACTCTCAGTAAGTCGTCGTCTAGCAGCGTGCCTATGTGTGGAGATGGCAAGAATACTCTTCCCGAGTCCGACGTCTGGTATATATATCCAGGCGTCGGACTCGGGAAGAGTGGTGGCGTTCACTCTAGCCAGCTCGGCCTCTTGGCGCTCGCTTAATAGTTGCGACAGATCGTTTTTTGACAATTATGTCAACCCAGCCTCACTATTTCTTTAGATTCTGAAGCTGATCCGTATCTGGATACTGTTCCACAGCTTCACTAGGCATTCCCGTACCGCTCAGGTTACTCACATGTACTTGGTGGGATGCCTTAGTGTGGGGTAAAATATAGTACCTACCTACTATGCATTTATACTATTAAAATAGCCTGTAAAAAAGTGTTTCCGTAGCTGGTCTTGAAATTACAGCTAAAGATAGTTTTTTTTTAACATTGTATTTCAATTTCTATGAGAAAATTATTAAAAATCCCACGCCGCGGCGTCGCGCCGCCGTGCGCCGCCGACGAAAATTTGCCGGTGCGCCGCCACCGACTGATTTTTAACGCGGCGCGCACCTCTACTACACACTCGCTTCTCGCCGCTCCTCGCCGAATCGTTTCTAGTTTCTAGCTCTGCTCGCTTCTCGTTCATCGCCGACGGTGGGACAACTGCCTTACATGAAATTCAAATGCTTGTAACTTTCTACTTTTTTTCCCTTATATTAACATACTCGTACCTATATAAAGTTATGGTATAATTTTGTTTTCATGAAACTGATACATTTGTCATTAGCGTTTTTATGATTATATTAGGGGCAACACTCTCAAGCCATGTGTTCATCAGCAGGTGTGCATATTTCAGATTCGCGGATTATGTATGCATAAAACATATATCATAAGCAGAATCCGCGACATGGTGGAGATGCTGGGATTTGAACCCAGGACTTTAGTAGAGATTAGTACTTTTTCAGATTATTCTGGCTGCTCATGTTTATATTGTGTGTGGTGCTTTGCGCTGGTTTAATAAGGAAAGCCTGGAATAAATGGGATGAAACACCCGTGATTGTGACTTTCGCGGAAAAACCGACACCGGTTTGGCAGGTAGGTATTACGTGTCTACTTTTCACGGTTTCCAGAAGACCTCAGTTCGAGTCCAGATGATATTATTTTTTCTTCTTTTTTTTTCAACTTCCTTCTTTTGTGACAAAAACTATTATTGGGAGCCCTTTAAAAAAAACATATTTCAAAAACCGAGCAAAGCTCGGCCATTCAGGTACTAAATAATATAGTATCACAACTGCGCATGGCCTTAAGGATTCGCTCAACGCGCGCAGCTATCTCTCTCGCGCATCACAACCTTTTTAGACATAATATAAAATCATTGAATAGAGATATAAGAAAAGTGAGAGATAAATTTGTTTGTTTAAAGAGGAGACACATTTAAAAAAAGTTTTAACATTCATAACTTAGTATAAAAAGAATACTCTCTTAGTACGGTAGTAAGTAATCTAATAACTTTAAGCGAGCAATTATTTTATATATGTATATAATCAGAATCCAAACGGCTCCAACGATTTTAATGAAATTTGGTTTATAGGTAGGGGACGATAAATCGATCTTGCTAGGTTTCATTTTTAGTGAACCCGGGGTTGCTCGTATTTTCAGTCATAAAATATCCGAGTAGAGCTCGGTCGCACAGATACTAATACCTATTTGAGTTGAGGCATAATTAATAATTAAAATTTTTGGGGTTGGTAACACGATTAATCGATTTCGCTCAGTTGTGGTGGGTTGATTTTTCAGGTGATACTGATGTACTTAATTTGTCATGAAAAATCTCAAGTAATTGTTACCTACAGCCTTTGAGTATGTAGTCCTACAGCTACATATTTTTGGGGCGTTTACAGATACCGTACCCAGCTGTGACAGTCTGCTTTGAAACAAATGTTACAGATACTGTACCCAGCTGTAACAGTCTACTTTGAAACAAATGTTACAGATACCGTACCCAGCTGTGACAGTCTGCTTTGAAACTAAGGCTATGCAGAGAAAATTCAATTACACGGAGTATTACCATTTGTACTATAATAACGTAACATATAGTAATTTAACTGAAGACGAGTAAGTAGATGCATTAAGGGCCATCCATAAATTACGTCACACGTTAATAAGGGGAGGGGATGGGGTCGACGAATTGTCACATTGTGAGACAATGGGTGGGAGGGGTCCTAAAGCCAGCTGTGACAAGGGGGAGGGAGGGGTCAAAAAACCAAGAAACTCGTGTGATGTAGTTTATGGATGGCCCTATAGATACAAACTTTTGATTACATTCCAAACATTTAGGTATCTGCATGATCTCATTCTCCCATGCCATTTTTTTTTATCGGACAGCAAGAAGCAAAAAATAGCGACATCGTTACATAGTTGATATTCCGAAAACCCGTACGGAAACGCTTTGGCTCCACTTTCATTGTGCGTACCGCCAAAATTTGAAAATTGAATGGGTCTCTCCGAATAATCGAGGTGTCTTTAAATCGCGAGTGAATAGGTTTCTTCTAGACAGCGTGGTCCATCGTAGAAGACCGCAACTGTCGCTTAACACCAGGCGAGTTGACGCTCAAAGCATTATTTTCGAATAAAAAAATGTATACATATAAAATTAACTCCCTAGAAAATCATTTACTAATGGGTAAATTGAGTTTTCTAATTTCCTAACTTATAATATTAACAAATAAATAAATATTGGTGGACATTTCACACCACACCAACTAGCTCAAACTAACCAAATCATTTACCGGAACATAAACCGGAAATATTTTTATTTTTTGTTTGAAAGGTTGCAGATTGCTCCCATAGAAATGTTATCAAAAACAGTTAGGTAATTTGGTTTAATAAAAAAATTCTAGAAAAAATAAGTTATACAAGTAAACGAAATTACGAATTTTGAAGTAGGTTGTTTCAGTTTTTTAAACATTAATAATTATTCATCACTACACGACTTCGGCGTGAATAATGTATTTATGAAAGCCCCTAAATGTAACAAACTAAAATAACATATTCTATTTGCTGTGTAGAAAACGTACGGTCGTTCCCGTTGTCTCCCACTTCCGTATCCCCCGGTGGTGGACACTGATACGTGTTTGAAAATTTGTGCTGATGTCCACCACTGGGGGACATGCAAGTGGGGAAAACGGGAATCAACGGAAAACGTATAACTACGTAAAGAGCGCAATTTTGCAGACGTTTCCTTTTCGAAGACATGTTGATGGTCTGTGACGATCGTTTGACTCTACCGGGAACTATTCAGAATTATTATGTACCATCAGGTCGGAAATTTTCGCCTGGATCGGAAACAGTCAAAAACTTAAAAAAGGTAAATAATGCTAACTGTGTTTATAATGATTTTTCAATTTTGATACCTCTATTAGTGTATGTATGTCTACCACTTAACACAGCACTACAAAACATCATCCGGGCCAGTTGCATAAGTCGACACGTTATTCGTTAAATCCAACAAAATATTTCTGTATTATTTGCATCTACACTAATAATTACACTGCTGCACTAGCCTTCACATTTACAATTTTACACTAACCGACACTATCTATCAGAAGTATATCAGAATTATCGGTAAATAATTAATAATTAATTAATTAATTAATTATTAATTACATATTTGAGCCGTTTAGTGTCGAGACTTCGGGTGCGTGGGGACCGGAAGCTCATCTCATTTTCAAAAAATTATCTGAGCACCTGACCAATGCGACGCTTGACCAAAATGCTGCTGTGAATCTGGCCCAACGCATAAGCATTGCCATTCAACGTGGCAATACGGTAGCATGCTGGGTACGCTGCTAACTGGTAGTGGGTTTGAGCATTTGGATTGTCTTTTGACCTTTATCGGTGGGGGTAATCGATTAAGTTGTGATGAAATTATTTTTGACGTGTCATCGTCTAATAAATCGATGGACGCCGGCTGCACGCACGAAAAAGTATGGCTCAGTATCCGTTACGCTCATTGTCCCGTTACATCATCATCATCATCATTTCATCAATGTTTTGTTGTCACGTTAAACTATCGTCCGTAAACAGACAGACACAAACAATTTTTTTAGTGTTATATTTGTAAATTCTATCCAATATGTCTACATTTGGACGATATCTGGACCAGAACTAGATCTATAAGAAACATTTAACTGTTACCCTAACACCTGTTCATATCTGTTCCAAGTGATTCTATCAATTAAAAATATTTTTAAGGTGTCACCCAATTTAACTGAAGTATTTTTTGGATGCATATGGAAAGGTGTAGGTGAAAATTGCACAGATCTCTTTTCACCGGTGCTAACTGAAGAAGGACTCTGTTATACATTTAACTCTTTGGGTGCCGAAGACCTTTTCAAAGTTAATAAGTGAGTTCATTCAAGTTTTTTTATTTCATTTATGTGTCTAATATAGCTAACTTATATATATATTATATATATTTTTATAGAAGATAGATCGATTGACCACCAACTCGCCTGATGTTAAGCGACGGTGTGGCTGAGTATATATATCTTCTAGATCGACGAGCTCGTAATATTAATATTAATAATAAATGCGTAGCGTTTTTTTTTAATGTACAATTTAATTACCAAACGTAACGTAATAATTCTTGTTTTTAATCATATTTTATCCAATTATTCTTAATCTTATACAAGCTTACATGGAGAGTATACATATCTGGAGAATCACAAGAAAACTAGATTCTGGAGTTTGGAGGAAGGGTATGACGTGGTTGGGAAATCCATCCAAACCTATCCGGAAAGAGGTTTAGTAAGTATATAGAGTAGTCTGTCCGGGTGTCAACACCTTTATCTCGGGAACGCGTGAAGGTATCGTATTGAAATTAAACCCATATACGCAGATCCATAGTATCTTGCTGCAGAAATAAAAATAAAATTTCTTAGTGTTCGTAAAAAAAAAATTACAGCCGAATATGTCGTAAAAACGCACATTTCGACACTCACAGAGGAATCAAAACCTATGGGGTACTTCCCGTTGACCTAGAACTCTCAAATTTGGCAAGAAGCATTGTGTTAGAGTACACATATAGGAAAAAATCCGAAAACTGGTCATTTTTAATTTAATCAAAAAAAAATATGTCTCTATACAAGGAATGAGGGCCCAAATTTTTAAGTGAATTAACCGTATCATGTGGGGTATCATATGGAAGAGCCTCATTAACATAAGCTAAAACAGGTTTTTAACACATTCTTCGCCCCCTGCAGACCCTTCACTTCAGCTGGGAATCAAAACTTTTTAGGCGAATTTTGATTAAGTACAGAGTGGCCGCGCAAAGCAACGTTGACTGCCTCAAACGCCGGCGGCTTACTGACTACTACAAAATGAACGGGACGCTTGCTCGGATCTGAGTGGTGAGCAAGGAATGTGTTAAACAATTTTTACGATGTATATTTTTCGGTTTATGAAGGAAAATATAAAAAAATATATGATTTCCTCCTTTTATTTAGTTTGTACGGAACCCTCGGTGGGCGAGTCTGACTTGCACTTGTCCGGTTTTTTTATTACTTTATGTCCATTAACAAGCTTGAATGTTTGACGTCACGTAGGTCATACCAAACTGGTTCGTGGTGCAAGTCTCGACATTTTGTACCAACCGAATTCGATCGATAATTCTGTAAGTCGATTCATACCGACAATATATACAAGACATTGTCTGTCAGCGGAGTATGAGTTACTGGTCTACCTTTGTTTTACTTTCTCAGGGCTATGGCGTGAAATCAGGACTGTCATTTTTATTAAAAGCATACAAAGAGGACTTGGACTATTTATGCAAGGGAGCAGTGCAAGGATTTAAGGTAATTGTTATGTGGACATCAAATGCGATTCAGTTTCCAGCTATGCAAAATGCATATCTCTAGATATCCCTAGACATAAGTTTTTATAATGTTAACATGGGTTCAGTGGCATTCCAACGTAAGAATGAAGTCAAAAGATCTTTAGAGCATTTCCAAATATAAGCTGATATAAAGGGAATGCACATCAATGTGTGTATACAATAAGTGTGATCTCACTTATTGCGGGGGTACTTTTTAGGGTTCCGTACCCAAAGGGTAAAAACGTGACCCTATTACTAAGACTTCGCTGTCTGTCTGTCTGTCTGTCTGTCTGTCTCCAGGCTATAACTCATAAACCGTGATAGCTAGAAAGCTGAAATTTTCACAAATGATGTATTTCCGTTGCCGCTATAACAACAAATACTAAAAATTAAAAAAAAAAATATTAAGGGGGGTCCCCATACAATAAACGTGTTTTTTTCGTATTTTTTTGCTCAATATTAAAAACGGTAACAGGTAGACGCTTCAAATTTTCACAGAATACTTACTTGTATATTACCTTTCAAAATAAATAATTAAATAACTATAAAGTAAATATTAAAGGGGGGCTCCCATACAACAAACGTAATTTTTAAGCAATTTTTACTCGATCTTAATTAACAGGTAGAAACTTGAATATTTGTAAGTAAATATTTAGATATATATTAACTATAAAAATAAATACCTAATCTAATACATAAAAACTCACAAAATGAAAATAATCCGTGCATCTAAACGCGGTGTGAGCGCCGCGCCGCGGTGTGGTGGTGGCGCGAACGCGCGGGTAGCGGGAGAGGTAACATCACGGAGCGAGCCATAACCGCGCGTATTCGCGCGAGCGTCGTCATGCTGCCCGGATGTGTATCGAAAACCTACCTATAAGTTTGCAATTTACTACTTGGAATTTCGTTGATTTCTCGTTATTTTATAAACAGAACTAAACTTTGTAGTATTATAGATGATAGTACGGAACCCTTCGTGCGCGAGTCCGACTCGCACTTGGCCGATTATATTATATCGCGTTCAACAAGGTTCCGCTCAACTTGTGCAAAGTTGGTGTGCACCCGTTTTTATCTTGCTTTTTCTGCAATTAAAAGAGTGACACAGACTTTTAAAAAGACCACAATTTAAAGTAGGCTCGTCTGAACTTTTTTCACACAATCTTAAATAAATAAAACAGAATATTCAAGATAAAAACGAGCACCAACTTTGCGTTGCGTAAAAGTTGAGCGTAACCCCCCAGAACAGTTATCTCCACCACTATCATAAATACCTCGTATAGTATTACAAAAGTTGACTTCTATCTGACTCTGTGTGGTCTGTTAATCTTCTTATTGAGAAAGAAATAAAATTATTTTATTCTAAAAAACACATTCAGTAAATAAAAACATTACAGATATTGTTACACAATCCAGCGGAACTTCCAAGAGTATCGCAACAATACTTCCGTACTCCGTTGTCACAAGAAGTGGTGGTCGCTGTCAAGCCAACTATGATGACCACTTCGGATGGACTCAGATCTTATGACCCTGTCAGGTGCAGTAAAAATTTTACTGTAACTCCTGATTCGTATTTGTTACTTGTTGTTTTATTATAGTTGATGACGTAACAGATCGTTTCTGTTTCCACAGACGGCAATGTTATTTCCCAAGCGAACGCTACCTCCGATACTTCAAGATATACACGCAAACCAACTGCGAGATGGAATGTTTGACCAATTTCACCTATGCCAGATGCGGATGCGTACATTTTGGAATGCCACGTAAGTTTGCGTCATGCCTCTGACTTGAAAAATATTTTTTAAACGCCTTATTACCTTTTGTTTCAATTTGCAGGTGGGCCTGGTATGAATGTATGTAGCTTTGACAGCATGACATGCTTAAAGAAGTCTCAAAGTACGTGGCCATTTATTGCCTTTACCTCTATTTTTTCATTTGACTACCCCTTTAGTACCTAGTCGACTGCGTGAGAAGAACAATTATGTTTTAAGGTGTATGGTGTATGTATTTTTATTTGTATGAATGTGGGTAAACATATCAGTATCTTCTCATATTACTTCCTACAGTCTAAACGGCTTTGTGCATACTTTCGTACACTTAACATCATACCGAGTGTAAAGTAAGCGTAAGTTACACTAAAAGGATTGGTACTTTTACGCAGTCGAGTTTTTTTTTTAAATTTAGATACTTGTCCACTTCATTTATAAATAAAAACAATTGATGAAATTTGGCAAAGGACAAAAATCAAAGTGTCGAAATTAAGTAGACGATGAATGATGAACTGGGGGATTACACTCAATTTTTATAGCGATGCAAAGTAAGATCATAACCTTAGTTGAGTTCCTGCTGATGGAATACGGTAGTGACAGAATCGTTCTCACTTTTTACGATAATAGTATATTAATATAAATAGCTTGATACCTAAGTATTTTAATTTCAGTGGAGCTTGTTACAATAGAGATTCAAAGTGGTCTAGACCAGGCAACCAACGACTCTGATAATAATTATTTGATGGAGAAGGCTCGCAAAGTAGCTTCTAATTGCCAGTGTCTTCAATCCTGTGTCTCTATAGAATATGCAGCCGAGATTTCCCAGGCTGACTACGACTGGCGGGCGATCTTGAGAGCCTACAAAACTAACTTTACTGAAGATGATAACAATGAAGAGTAAGCCATAATGTTAGCAACAGTCATACACGTTTCTTTTATCTTTTCCGGCTTTTCCCAGTATATCTTTCTCTCTCTTAAAATATTTCACAAATATCTCTCACAAAATAATATCGTCTTAGTAAAGTAGTATACTTTGTTAAAAAAAACTTTATAATCCTTTTAGTCCCTGTTAAAATTCCTTTGAGAAAATCATTTTAATCTCATGTTAGACAGGGAGCACACGATAGCGGATGATGACGTCATGGTTCAAGTTCGCCGTACAAATTCAGCACAAACTGTTGTTTCGCGAGAGAGGGACATAGCATCCCTCCCCTAAAACTGTACTTAAATGTTTATATCTCGGAAGCTTATTAAGCGACTGAAATATTTTTTTGTATATATCTATTACATTTTAGTATGTTATCAATTAAAACTATTATTCCTATGAAATAAAATTCATGGATAGGTATTCCCTATTGGAGCACCAAGACTTGTGGAGGGAATTGGAGTTGTTAAGTCTATCTTGTTTATCATATTTTCTAAGGCAGTTTAGTCAATGTTTCCTAACTTTTCAGTATTTCTAGGCAATGCAATATAAATATGAACACTAAAAAAATAAGAGACTCATATATGTAATTTTGATTTTCCAGACGGTATTTATCTCGCGTGATGATATTCTTCAAGGATGCACAGTTCATCCCCTCCCATCGGTCGGAGTTGTACGGACTGACAGACTTCCTGGCTAACTGCGGCGGCCTACTTGGCCTGTTCATGGGATTCTCAATACTTAGCCTGGTCGAGATTGTGTATTTCTTGACATTGAGGTTATTAACTTTATTTGGTTTTTTGAGTCCGTAAATAACGTTTAAATTTAAAACACATGCAGTTTATTCATCAAATTTTAATGAGGACTGAAAACCTGTCGCCCTAGCCCTCGGCGTTCTATTATCGTTAACGCCAGTATAATGGAGCAGGAAAATGGGATTGACATGGCTAACGATATGTCACTTTCTTTTAACCGAGACTTATCGTCCATATCGTCACAGTCCAGACTTGCAACTTAGAGTCTACTTTGGAGATGCGTGACTTTAAGCTTCCTTATGAGGCCCATAGTGAATGACTACGTTTCAGTGCCATACGTCAGCATTGGTAACACACACTGGTCGTAAACTTTCGACTTGAGTCTCTGAGTTATATTAGACGTAAAGGCGCTTTTGACTAAAGTGGTACCTTTTATACACATTTTTTTATATATAATTTTTTAACCCACTACATGGAAAGAAAATGTACTTATCTATTGATAAAATTACTTTTACCTAACTGCGTAATAAAGAAGGTTATATTTTAGAGTGTATGTATGTTTGTATGTATTTATTTATGTAAGTATGTATGTTTCTATATTACCTCCTTCCTACAACTTAAACGACTTGACCGATTTTAATGTGTGAAGTTTTTCGTAACAAATAAGTGATTTTACAAAGACTATTGAAAATAATGTTCATTTAAATAAATTATACAGTAGCATTGCGCACTTTCTCACAAAAACGTGCACTCAACAGCATATCAAGCGTGACGAAATCGTAAGTTAGACTGCAAAAACCGCTTTTCTGCAGTCGAGTATTTTTTTTTCTTTTAATATAGATACTTGTTTATTTTACAGACTATGCTGCATGTATTTGAGTTGGAGGAGTCGGAAGATAAAACGGCAGTCGATTCTAAAAAAAATATATAACTAAACAGCAGTATGTATTATATAAAATAGTAGTATATATATAACTAAACAGTAGTATGTAATATATAATATAGTAGTATATAGGTAGTATATGACACAAGAGCCCCTAATAATCAAGTTTGTTTGTACACGTGTTATTACCCAACTTCCAAAAAGGAGAAGGTTCTCAATTTAACTGTATGTTTTATTTTATTTTTGTTACGCGACTATTTCGCCAATTATGAATTGATTTGGTAGGTCAAACTTTAGAGATTGTCCCATATAAATTTTATCAAAATCGGTTCAGTACTTTGGTTTTTATTACAAAATATCTGGAAAAAAATGTATCCAAGTAAAGGAAAAGAGTACTATTAAGTCCGTTGTTTCAGTTTTTTAAACTATAATTCCGTTCCATCAATTTCCCATTGGCGTGTCGTAGATAAAATTATTTACTAATGTTGAATAATAAAATCAAACCGTGCATGGTTGCCTGGAAGAGATCGCTCTAAGCGATAAGGCCGCAAATTAAAAGCTTAGCTATAATTATGTTTTCTCTGTATTTCTTTTTCTGTATTTGTGGTCTTTTAATAAAGAGTTATCTACGAGTATCTATCTATCAGTTTTTTTCATATCTATGTACATATCATGTTTCACGGAACATAATTACATATCTGTAGGCCTAGTGCAATTTCTTCTATTGTTTTATATCATTATGTAAATACCTCTAGTCCTCTATAGGTAATAAACAGACAGTTACTTTAGATTTTATAATATTAAGTTAGGATTAAGTTTATAAGTAGTTTACTTTAATAGTTCTTAAAGTTAGTCTAGTTATCTAGTTAAACTTAGTAAATAGCTGAAGAAATGTGTCACATGTTTAACTCGACTACGGAAATAAATTAAAATTATTATTAATTGTAAACAAATACGTTTATGTTATTTAGTAATTGCATTTTATTTTCAAATAAATGTTAAATATTAATAAATTGTTTAAATACCTCCCTAGTCTTAAAAGAGTAATTTATGGCATCATTTTTTCACTATACTTATCTACTTGTGTGTGTCGACGATTTCAGAATGTGATATTTTGAGAATATGACGTATTGTGAATGTCACGTTTTGGGAACTATCGAATTTGTCGATTTGTGAACAAGTGACGATTTGGGAAAGTGACGTAATGCGCCTAAACCTCTGAAGTGATTGCGTAATCAAGTGAGGATTAAGTAGTTAGCCAACAAGTAAAAGAAAACTTCAAAACCCCGACATAAAAATCAGCTGGACCGATTTTCATTAAACATACTCGTATATATAACTACTATAGATCAAATTCTCTTTAAAAAAAAAAGTAAACCAAAATCAGTCCATCCGTTTGAGAGCGATACAATCCCAGACACAGGCAGATACAAATTTGGCATTGTAATTGTCAAATATGCTGCTACAATACATTTTAATTTAGTTAAAATGCTAATAGGGCAGGGCAAAGGGACTGGTCACATGACTAGCCACAATGTGGACAAACTTCATACAAGTGACAGGAAGGAACTGGTTACAGCCCCCTTCCAACTGGAAATACAAAACTTTTTTTGGAAATTCAAAACTTTTTTACGTGAGGAAATGCATTTACGCATATCCATCCGCCCAAGGGGGAGCGGCGGATTATGTCGGGCTCTACACCAGAGTGGTCCCCCCCCCCCCCCCTTGAGCACTTACGGTCAGACAGTAGTCACTCTCCCAGACTCTTCCACTGTGGAAATACATGACCTTAGTATTGGATTTCTTGTAGCTGAGATGATAGCGAAAGTCTAAACAAGTGTTATTAAGATCTATTTAGTTTAAAAAATCTATAGTACTTAATCTATAGGTACTTGTACAAAAAAAAAATAAAAAAAATAACAGGCCAGTAAATTATTATATCCCAGATACCATTCTAATTTATAGCATAGAACACATAATAATACTCATCATCATCATACTCCAGGCCGGTTTTCGGCTATGGCGATAACTTCTGCAAAAGTGCAGTGACTGCACTTAAGAGTGTCATTCTCGTTATTATAATCTATGTTAGTGGGTGGTCTGCTTTTTATTTCATCACGTTTTGCATCCTAATTGTGCCATCGGTCATTTTCGAATATATATGCCGAACTTCTTACTAGACCTCGCCATTCTAGCCCTAGTCGATTTTCAGCCAGTGACTCCCAACGAGAGGGCTCAATATTGCATTTCTTCATGTGTCTTTTCTGAACGTCTTTGTATCTAAGGAACTGGCCACCACTTTTTTGCTTGCCGTTCAGAAAAGTTGAAGTTCAGAAAAGAGAATCCCACCAAAAACATTTCATGTAAAATTGGCTGCCATGTCTCGCATTGTCCTGCCACTTTCACTGACAAAAAGAAATCAGATGAGATCTGACTGAATTTGAAAAGCCAAGCTGCTAACTCTACAAAGTCTAACGCTACAATACTTACCTCTGTAAGCCTTCAATCTTGATCAAAAAGCATGGCTTGGACGTTTTCCGGCTGTCAGTTACATTACAAACATATGTCGCATAACATGTCGTACATGGACTTCTAAGGAAGAAAAAGAAAGATAAACTAAAATCTCTGCTCTTGAATAATGTTTAATTGTAATAGTAATGTAATACTCGTAGTTCCATGAAACGACGTAAAGGTAGTCCCGGCCATACGTACCCGCTCGCTCACATGGCGGGAGCACGGCCGTGCCCCCAGATGCGCTTACCAAAAATTCTTGGTAAACGACGCATCGAAGTAATTGTAATTATTATCCTTTAGATAAATTAAATTGGAAACTTAATTGGCGTAATGTGGCTAAATATTTTACTTATTTACATATCGGAAAATTAGTAGTCAAGTGGATTTAGTAAGGGATTTAGTGTGTTCCTTGTTTCAAATACGTCCTACTTATGTAACGTGTTGAGTGAATTGTTGTGATTACTTCTATGGAATTTATTATTGTAAGTACGTAAAATGCGGATTTTTCGAAGCATGCAATGACTGCGTAAGTGATTACACAACTTTCTTGGTAAATCTAAAATAGTGACAACCATTGACGTTACACACAATATATTTGCGCGTGTACAGATTCTCCGTATGTCGATGCCGAGTAAAAGGTAGTTAGGCTGCGACGTTTGTATGGAGATTTGGTCGAGTGTCCGGGTTGTGTCTGCAGTCTATGTTTTTGTACAGATGATAAAGGACGGCTTGGAATATAAAGTAGAAATTGAACAGTTGTATCTGTCACTGTCAATGAAAATTCTAAAGACAAATTATGATTCTGTAATATTTTTGGTCATACAGCGATCTATATGTACTTGGAGGCATAATATTATTTAAATAATATCTAAACATTAATTGCTGTGTTTGTAAGTACCGCAAAAATCTATGATAGCAATTTTCTGCTCAAAACTATTGTATGTTTTTCCCAGAAGGTAAAAACGCTAAAGACATATAAACGCATTTAGCCACATACGCAAATGGCCAAATACGAGCATGGCCAGCCAAACGTAGACTAATTATTCCAAATATGTAATTTTTAATAGCACTTGCATTATTTTCTAGACTTCCCAAAGCTGGACGTATAAGAGGATGCTGGAGATAGACTTTTATTATAAGGAAGAATTTAGTCAAAATATAATTTCTGGCTAAGATGAGAGATGATGATGATGAAAAAACATTATGTATGTATGTGGTATGTAGGTATATACTCTAATAGTCAATCCCTCTGGACAAAGCCAATTATTTACTTTTTTGTCTATACCTATTTAAAATTTCTTTATCTATAAGTATAAGGTAAATACTAATTTCGGGTTTGTACGTACGTTTGAGTTTAATATCCAAATTTTCCCAACAGTATTGCTGTCTGCCATTTCACACGCGACGCGGACGTCCCTAATAGAGACCTTTTTGTGCATGTACTTGCTAAAATAATATATATATACTGTGTTAAGCAACTTGTGGGCGCATTCAACTTTCTAGAAATTTAATTTCATAATTGGCCGCATCCCTCGAGACCTGCCTGACGCAAATTAGCGTTTTCCACAATATGATACCCAAATTACTTTTGAACACATATTTCAAACGTGAACAAATTCAGTCATTCACCGGCACTATGAGGAGACACTCGAGGTATGATTTAACATTTATCAATTTTAAAGTGTCTAATAAAAAAGTTATGACGCAAAATATTATCAACTCTAGTGTGTGTGAGTAGAACTTGTGTCGCAAAATATCTCGCTTGATAGAAAATATATTTTATTTTGCTTGTATTTTTTTATTATTTTGATTGTTTATAAATGAAGTGAACGTCATTTTCAAATAGTGAAGTAATAATAGCTAGTACCAAAAAAATAATATTTTAAATTTTTTCGTCTGATTGCCTGGACTTTATTTCTTTGAGCAAAAAGTGTGCCTGTTGTTTTCCTTGAAAACCTTTTCTTGTTTCACAATTTGTAGATTATGACAGTTATTATGTTTATCTTAATTCCGACGACGAAACAACGGAGGAGGTTCTCAAGTCGACGCGTATATTTGTTTTTTTCTTTAATGCGCAAGCGATTTTCTACTTACGACTGCAAATATGAAAATTTAATAAAAGTAATTTAAAAAAATTAAACTGACTTGAAACTGAAAAGAGAGAAATAATCAAATAACACGAAGAAAATCAATACAAGGCGTCTACCTAAGTAGGTACGTAAACCAACTATTTTTGAGATCCGATTAAATCACTGGTAGTCCTTAAAATATCTTGTATCTGACTGAAGAGCGTACTCATTTTTTTCCCGACTGCGTAAGAAGAAGGACTATGTTTTTCGAGTGTATGTATGGTTCTATATGATCGCCTACAGCCTAAACTGTTTGACCGATTTTGATGTGCGAGGTGTCATACCCACATACTTATGTACATACATACACACATATACATACAAACATACACTCGAAAAACATAACCCTCCTACTTACGCAGTCGGGTAAAAAGAAGATATTGAAGCTGGTTCTTTTTTTTAATTCTTCTTAAAGAGAAAAAATGTTTGTAATAAATGTGATCATTTCTGAGGTACCCCCTTGTCTATAAACATTCCTTCATGAAAGCTTAATCTTTTAC
Organism: Lycia hirtaria; assembly: GCA_947563715.1. Classification (NCBI taxonomy): domain Eukaryota; kingdom Metazoa; phylum Arthropoda; class Insecta; order Lepidoptera; family Geometridae; genus Lycia; species Lycia hirtaria. The sequence continues at coordinate 9,328,752 of OX387377.1, read as the reverse complement.
AGATCAGAGAGCGCTGAAAAAAATCCTGACGATGACTTGGAAGATAGAGGAGGATTCCAACGGAAACCATCTAAGTACGAGAGGAGACGTAACTTCATTAAGGAGTATCTGATAGATTATTCTGCAAACTCCAACTTACACGGGCTTAAGTACATCGGTGAAAAGGAGCGCACGTTTGTTGAGAAGTAAGTACGAGAAAGAAGCCTCGAGATGGACAAAATAAAGATGTTTGACTGGCCTTGTGGCCTCATACAAGTTTGACTGGCCTTGTGGCTCAGTTGGCAATATGTCTGCTTGCCGAGCTGAAGGTCGTGGGTTCGATCCCCACCCAGGGCAAACATATGTGTGATGAGCATGGACGTTTGTTCTCTGTCTGGGTGTTTCTATGCATCATATGTATATATTTACAAAAAAATTAATGTATTATATATGTATTCTATCAGCCATCTAGTTCTATAGTACAAGCTTTGCTTAGTTTGGGCTAGATGGTGTTGTGTGAAATGTCCACAAATATGTAATAATATTTATTTAATAATATTTAAGTGGCGGGAAGACGCTGGTTGCCAGCAGCTTCCATTAGGTATTTTTGGAAATCCATGGGAGAGCCCAATATTCAGCAGTGGACTTCTTATAGCAGAGATGATGATGATGAAGTACGAGAAATATGATATCAGTTTATAAAAAATGTTATTCAGTGTTTTGCACGGTTTTTTGCGAATTCGGAGTTACGCGTTTTCTCGAGCCTTTTTTTCTCTCCACTGAACCTGAATCCTGATGGTTTTCTAATGATTGAAGAAATGGTATGTCTTGCAAGACATTTGAGTTAGATATAAATAACCACACCGTCGCTTAACATCAGGCGTGGTCAATCGTAAATCTATCGAACATATAAAATAATGACGTGCAATACTTTTTAAAGGTGCTAAACTTCAATCTACACGATTATCGGTCAGTTTCATTTTGGAATAGCTGTAAATTCCAGCCTGGAATTTATTAAAAAACTGAAACTTCAAAATGCAAAATTTTATTATAACAACTAAACTACTGAACTGAATCAAAATCAAATCATAATAGGATTTAATGAAATTTCTGTACGACTTATCTGAAAATATACCTCGCAAACAAAAAACAATTTATCAAATCGATTTATTTATAAATTGATTTGAAAAATTATTTTTAGTAGATGTATTTAGTATAAGTTGTATGTAGTAGTTTAGTAGACGGAGTTATAATATGACAAACATACAAGAAAAACACACAATCGAATTGAGAACCTCCTTTCAATCTTTTTGAAGTCGGTTAAAAATGGTTCTGCAACTGCGAAATGGTATATGTTATATATATAATTAAGTGTGTACCATTTCTAACTCGCCTGATGTTAAGCGACGGTGTGGCCGAGGATGGAGCTCGTCGATCTAGAAGATATCTATTCGCTCTAGCCTTGAAAATTCCAAGTTTGTATATGTCGACTCCAGATAACTTTTACTGTTTTTTCAGAGTATTCTGGCTGTTTATGTTCATATGCTGTGTGGTGCTCTGCGCTGGCCTGATAAGAAAAGTCTGGAACAAATGGACAGAAAATCCTGTAATTGTGAGCTTCGCAGAAAATACGACACCGGTTTGGCAGGTAATATCTAAAATAACAATAATCTATACTTTAAAAAATGTATAGTATTTATGTTTGGCTCATTGCAATCACTATAACACACATGACAGGTATATAGCAATAAACATTATAATACATGAATAGAACTAATGATAATGACCTCAGCACCAAGGCAGTTATATTTTGGCATATTAATGCCACAATATAACTGCCTTGGTGCTGAGGCACTAGATTATGGTACCGTTGTCTCCCGATTTTATTAAGAGTTTATTAATAGGGGACGGGGGATAGGAGATGGGGGACTGTCCTGATAATCTGTCCAAACGAACCCAAGACTGACAACCACGTGGAGTAGCCCAAGCAGTTGTAGGCAGAGGAGTAAGCCGTAACCTTTCACTGACTACCGTTTCTTATTGGGACTGTTCGTCGACAGGACATTTCAGCATATAAGATAATCTATAGTGCTGATCCAGTGTTTCTGTCAGTAAGGAAGTATATATAATATCACAAGGTAGCATAAAATAAGTTTACAACCCCTTCTCAAATACTCAACCTGTAACTAAAATGTTACAGATACCGTACCCGGCTGTGACAGTTTGCTTTGAAACGAAGGCCATGCAGAGAAAATTCAACTACACGGAGTACTATCACTTGTACTATAACAACGACACTTATCGTAATCTAAGTGCTGAAGAGTAAGTGTGTTCATTTAAATGTGGTAATTATTCATTAGTCTAGTAAAAATAAATCCGTTTGTATGGAGCAGATCGCAGTATTTGCAACTGGGGGGATTCTTTGAAATTATGATAGGAAAATAACTAAAAATCATAGATCAACAATAATCCCCGATTTATAGACAAGCTGCGTTCCGCGGTTTCATTTGCGTAGTTATGAAAAACGGTGATGATTATGATGATGATTAGTAGCTTATGTCCGGTCCCAGGTCCAAAGCTATCTCTATACTAATTTTCATAACAATCGGTTCAGCCGTTTGAGCGTGTAAAGGTAACAAAATTAGGTTTTATAATATCATTATAAAATTGTGTCAAATGTATTTCAAAACACCAGTACATTCATTTAAATAACAATATACCTAGGTGTCGTTTAATCTTATTTTTACTAGACCACATGTAGAGAGCAATTATTCTTTCTATTTTGTGGAAAATCTTTGAAAAAAAAATAACAGTAGCTATTGTAATGTGAAGAAATATAACAACGAGACTTTTGCAGACGTCACCTTTTTGAGGACGTGTCGATGGTCTGTGACGATCACTTGGCTCCACCAGGAGGAAGGAAATTTTCGTCAGGATTTGATACCGTCGAAAACATAAAAGATGTAAGTAGGGACAAATGTACTTATGTATTTTTTTTATGTTTCCGCGTTTCACCACCAGCAGGCCTGATGGAAAGTGATGCTGTGGCCGAAGATGAACCACGTAGACCTAGAAGATGAATTCATTCTCTAGACTTGAAGATACCCAGGGTTATAGTTTTTTTTAAACAAGGACGATGGTAAAGAGTTCCATTCTCGAGCGGTTCGCACAAGGAAGGTTGCAGCAAACGCTTAGTTTAAGCTAATGGCATATCTATATCTACCATGAAAGGATGGCATTGAAGCGTTTTACGGCTTATCCTGTGACAACCAAGCCACAACCAGCCACAGGTAGACGGACGATCTCAAGCAAGTAGCGAGAATAATCTGAATTATTATCACTTATCTGGGTGCAGGCCGCTTTCCTCCGGTCTTTATAGAAATCTATGGAGGAAATGAATCTATGAGATCTATGGAGGATCTATATCTAGCAGTGTACTTTTGTGACAGAGATGATGATAATGAGATTGAAATTTAGCAAAACTAATAATTTGTACGGTTAAGTGTTTGTTCGCTTTGAAATCCCAAGTAATGTTACTTGTCAAATTAATAACTACATACCTAATTCATTATGAATATTAAAAACAACATTGAGCCTACGGATCCCTGGGGTCATCATCAAAAGTACCTAACTAGGTCATTATTGCTAATAATTTTATTGACCGATTGAGTGAAGCAACAAACAAAGGGCTCTGTATCGACTTGAAAAAAAATATTGGTACTTCAGGCCGTATTCTTCAATCAGTGTTCACGAAACTTGGTATACCTACAGGATCCACAATTTTATAGATTTTTTTGTCGTCCACCTATCTTGCAACCGGACGTTTTATTGATAAAAAGGCTGTAGATGATGATGATGACAATGATAACAATTATATTTTTCTACAGATATTTATACCAAACTAAGTATTAACTAATAATATTTTAAGGTTTCACCTAATCTGACTGATGTATTTTTTGGATGCAAGTGGAAAGACGTACCAAGTCAAAATTGTACTGATCTATTCTCAGCAGTATTAACTGAAGAAGGACTCTGTTACACCTTCAATACTTTGGGCACTGAAGAACTTTTCAGAGTTGAAAAGTGAGTTTTTTTTCATCGTATTTAATTTCACTTAATATGAACCTACTTACTTATTACCCGACTGCGTAAGAAGGAGGGTTATCTTTTTCGAGTGTATTTATAGCTCAAATAGCATCATTGCTTCAACGAAAATGTATGTATGTATCTATGTATATTTCTTTGACACGCCCTAGAGCCTAAACGGCTTGACCGATTTTGATGTGAGTGGTGTGAATAGATTTGTCTTAGTTGTGAGAGTGACACTGGGTACATCAAAATTTAAAAAAACCATAAGTTAAGCTGCAAAAACCTCTTTTCTGCAGTCGGGTATTTTGTTTTTCTTTTAACATTGATCCTTGTTTATAATATCTATTTACACATCCCATAATGCTTTTATTTTTAAGCGACTTATATGTTTTTATGTTTTTTTTTATAAACATAAATAAGTAGTGTACCAGATAAACAGTAACGTAATTATTATTGTTTTCTCACACAAGCTTGCACAATGAGTATCGTTACCTAGAGCATAATAACAAAGCTCGATCCTGGAGCTTGGAAGATGGATATGGGAAATCAGAGCCCATTGAGACCTACCCACATAGAGGTTCAGTAAGTATGATACATGTTGATGTTATGTTAGATTGCCACCTTTGAAAAGAAAAAAGTCAACACAAATCAAAATCCATCGTTAGAGTTAAAATCCTGTACGACCTGATCTACACACAGCCCTCATAAGAATTCAAGTCAAATGATGTCAAGCATTTACTAGTAAGCAAGTACTAAGCACATAAAACTTTTCTGTGGAAATAAGCCTAAGTGGATCGCCTAACGCCAGCGCTAACGCGTCGCTTACCTGTTTACACTCAGCTCCTGCCACTGCTTCTGCTACTTTTTGCGCTGCCGGTAATATTATTCGCTAACGCTTCTGCGACAGTATCGACGCGAGTGAGCTGTTTACATTCTCGCACTGCCCTCTTCCCTCCTCACTTCCCGGCCAATAAAGCTGAATGTAAAAGGGGGGGCTATGAAAATGCGCAATGTGTCGCTTTCATAGATTTTGTATGAACAAGTTTTGAAGAGGCACTTCACCTGCGTCGTTCCTTTTGTGTCGTGAGCTTTTTGTCTGGTTTTTATTTTGAATTCAATTTCTGAGAACTGTACCTTAATATATTCCACAGGGCTATGGTGTGAAGTCAGGGTTGACTTTTCTATTAAAAGCATACGAAGAGGATTTGGACTATTTGTGCAAGGGACCAGTGCAAGGGTTTAAGGTATTTGAAACTTTTTATCCAGAACAAGATGGACAGACGACCTCAAAGAAGTGGAAGGAAGACGCTGAATGCAAGCCACTTGCAATCGATCTTTTTATAAATCCATAGGGGAGACCTATGTCCAGCAGTGGACTTCTTTATGACTGCAATGTTGATAATGATGAAACTTTTTATTATTAATAGCATAAATATATGAGATATAATTATACTTATTGCAGATTTTACTACATAACCCGGCGGAACTGCCGCGCCTTTCGCAACAATATTTCAGGTCTCCTTTATCTCAAGAGATAGTCGTTGCAGTCAAGCCAACTATGATGACCACTTCGGAAGGACTTAAGCCTTACGACCCTGTCAGGTGCAGTTATAATTATAACCGTATACATTTTTATTTTTTTTATTTTTTTTATTAAGTACGTGTGCCTTCGTAGACCGCAACATCGCTGAGTTGGATGTCAAGCACAAACCTGTCTTTAAAAAAATGCGACCAATAGCCCAAGAAAATACTAAACATGTTTTTCTTTATAAGTGTTTGTATACATATATATTAGGTAAGTATATCATTTATATATTGTAATGTTCATCTTGGTAGATTCTCAGTATGAGGCATCCGTAAATTGTAAATTCATTTTCCTTTTTAGATTTTTGATAAAGTAAATCTAAGTAAATATTTTTACCATTACTGTATCCACAGGCGTCAATGCTATTTCCCAACCGAACGCTACCTGCGATACTTCAAGATATACACGCAGGCTAACTGTGAGATGGAGTGTTTGTCCAACTTCACATATGCGAGATGTGGATGCGTACATTTTGGGATGCCACGTGAGTTCACAAAATAATGGATTTAACCTGTATATTTCACGGTATGCGAACAAACTTATTTTATTTTGCAGGCGGTCCTGGCATGAATGTATGCAACTCTGGCAGTATGATATGTATAAAGGCGTCTCAAAGTACGTAGAAAAGAAACTTCCAAGAAATTTATAATTAAGGATGTTTATATACTGAAATGTATACGTACATATATTAGTTTTTATTTTTTATTGTTTTATTTGGTAACGTTCGCAAAATTGGCCTCCACTACGGTCTATTTATTTTAAAAAAATATATAGAGATTTCGAGAAAAACTGAAAATTCTTTTCAATTTTCCGTTTTTCTCGAATGCTTCTATTCTATTATTTTACAAAAACACTAATACAAACATTTAAAAACCACAGAAATCGTGGCTATTTACATAGGCCAATAACTAATTCGTTTAGTCATTCTCAAGCGAAACGCTCACTATGACGTTTACCAAAGAATAATTAAATATTTCAGATTTAATCTCTCTTGAATCGTCTTTAATTGATTATAGATGTAACAACGATGTGTTTATATTATTTTTTTCTTAATGTAGATAACCTATTTTTATATTATTTGTTTGATTGTATCTTACTATTATTTGTAACAACGTAATTTGGATTGACACATTTGATTGGCTATATTAATTTCAGTGCAACTGGTCACAATAGACATGCAAAGTCGTCTAGAACAGGCTATCAACGACTCTGATAGCGATATCCAGAGTGAGGCACGCGAAGTAGCGGCCGAGTGCAAGTGCCTCCCCTCCTGTACCTCTATAGAGTACGAGGCCGAGACCTCCCAGGCTGACTACGACTGGCAGGCGATCTACAGAGCCTACAGAATTAACCTCACTGAAGAAGATAAGGATGAAAAGTGAGTTTTAATAACCATTAATTAATAGGCATGGTAAAAGATACAAGTACATACAACTCGATAGGGTAGATGAGAAAAATAAAATTCATCCCACTTTAGGTGTAGAGGACGTACCTCAAAAAAATATATTTTTTTCAAGATTTTATGCTACCGTTTTGTTGTGGTTATAATTTTGTATAATCATACGAAATTACAGCTTTCTAATACTTACAGTTTTTGCGCTTAGCCGCGGACAGACAGACGGACGGACGCCTGGCGAAACTATAACTATACTGGCGAGTCGTTTTTTTTCAGTTTTTAGGGTTCCGTAGTAAACAAGGAACCCTAAAAACTGAAAAAAAACGACTTTGAAATTATTTCAGTTATTTTGTTATAAAAACCATGTAAAAATCAAAGTACTAAACCGACTTTTATAAAATTTATATGGGACCACCTCTATATTAACTACCAAACAAAAAATAATCATCAACAACAATTCATAATTGGCGAAGTAATCGCTGAACAAACATACAAAAAAATAGAAGAATATATATATATGCATGTTGTGATATGTTAGCTATATTATGTGTGTGGCTATAAAAATATGTGAAGTTACAAATATTCTTAGATAAAAAACATATTTTGCTCACCAAGTGTTCCATATACTTATTGTGTCACCTAGGCTTTACGGAAGCCTCGCTGTCACCAGGCTGTATCTCATGAACCGTGATAGTTAGACAGTTGAAATTTTCACAGAATATGATGTATTTCTGTTGCCGCTATAACAACAAATACTACTTATATAAAACAGAATAAAATAAATATTTAAGGGGGCTCCCATACAACAACCGTGATTATTTTGCTCGTTTTTGCTCGATATTGATAACAGCAACAGGTAGATGCTTGAAATATTCACAGAATATTGAGTTATATTATAACATTATACACTAATATTATATTATACAATTTAAAAATAAATAATTCAATTAAAATAAAATTAATGTTTAAGGGCTCCCATACAACAAACGGGATTTTTGCCGTTTTTATAGATAATGGTACGGAACCCTTCGTGCGCGAGTCCGACTCGCACTTGGCCGGTTTTATTTATCAATTCTTCAGTAAGTAATATGCTGTATTGTTGTATAACGAACTCCTAGCACTTTCATGTCCCAGAAGAACACCAATAACATATTTTTCAATGAATTTTTGTTTAGTAGTCTGTGAAAGTAGGTGTTTAAGTTTCCGAAATCCATGTAGTAAGGCTATGTCCAGCAGTGGACTACTATTGGCTGAGATGATGATCCACAAATTATTTGATATACGTCATAAGAAAACTTTGCGAATGTATCAACATTACATAATACTAAAGAAGTATTTTTGACATAACTATTCCAGCCGATACTACTCTCGCGTGATGATATTCTTCAAGGAAGCTCAGTTCATCACCTCCCGTCGTTCGGAGCTGTATGGGCAGACGGACTTCCTGGCCAACTGCGGCGGTCTACTTGGCCTCTTCATGGGATTCTCTATACTAAGCGTCGCCGAGATTATTTATTTTTTGACTTTAAGGTAGTATAAGTTACATATTATTGCTCTGCGGTTTCTTTTACCCGACTGCGTAAGAAGGAGGGTTACGTTTTTCTAGTGTATGTATGTATGTATGTATGTGGGTATGTACCTATGTATGTTTCTATATGAGCGCCTACTGCCTCAACGGCTCGACTGATATTGATGTGTGAGGTGTCGTTAGATTCATCTTCCATCCCCGAGTGTCATAGGCTACAATTATTATATAATTATTAGACATAATTATTATTTGTAATAATAATACATCACTAAAAAAAATGCGTTTATTCGTAACCTCCAACATACTTTTTTGTTATAAAGATTTTACGAGAATTATTGTAAACAAGTAAAAAAACTTTTTAAGTTAAACTATTTTATTGAAAAGAAAGATAATGATGTAGGTAATGTATTTACTGTATTTTACTAGAAAAGCCCTTTCATTTGATACTCATAATGTGGGGGTTGTGTTAAAATATGAAATCTGCCATTTTGTGGCGGCGGCCATCTTGGATTTACAATAATACAGAATAAACTAAATTGTATTGTTATCAGGGCTAAAGGTGTATACCAAATTTCAGATCAATCCGTCAACTGCAAGGGGTAAAATTTCAATTACTAAATTTGACCCAAACAAACAAATAAATAAACAGGTCAAGCTAAAGAAACCCGTTTAAAAATGCGCATTTATAATCTTCTAACTGATAGCTACAATACCACATAAATAATACAAGTATGTTTTGAAAATTCAAAAACACCCGACAAAAAAAACGGCTGAACCGATTTTGATGAAATCCAGTGGCACTTAGAACTTTGGATTTTAGTAGTTCAAAACCCAATTTATTTACTTGTACTTTTCTTTGTAAGTTACAATTTAAATAAGGCCAAATTATACCAACCTACCATAGGCAAAGACAATTTATTGCATAGGTATGAATCGTCTTAGACGACAGCCGTATCGTCTTTTCTTTTCTGATACATCTTAATATTTTTAATGCATTATGTAAGCTTACAAATTATTTTCCTTTTACAGACTATGCTGCAAGTACTTACGTAGGAGGACACAAAAGAAAAAACGCCGTCTCAGCGAAAAAGATGGTATTGTCAGCCCTATCCCTGATAAAACAAAAGAAGCTTACAATGAATAAATATATGGATACCTACGTACCTTAGTCGTAATTCTTAACTTTCGAACATTGTTTAAAGATATCTTTTTCAAATAAATATAATCGTATTAATAAGGTTATTTTCAATATCTAACTGTTGTCTAGTTTGAGCTAAATACAAGTTTCAATGTTCAATTACGTCTATGTCATTTAATTCCTGTTTACACCCAAAAAAAAGAAAAATGTCCAGGCCAAACATTAAAACCGGCCACATACCTACGTGTCGGCTTTGATAAAGCATCAACGGGATGCAGCGTCAGTCCTCAAAAGATCAAAACCGTCAGAGTTCAATAAGGTCTAATTAGACCCCTTACACGATTAAGATAATTTCTATTTTCAAAATAATTCGAAGCGGCAAAATAGAGGTCTCTAGATTTCAAATATAAACTAGGCTTTAGTGCGGCGACATAGTCTTTATCTATATTCGCCATTGTTGGTATATGAGTATCGGTCAACCCAGGACACTATATTAGTGAATTTTGTTTTAGTCTTTACGTCCACGTGATGGAAAATGGAAATCATTGCGTCTCGATCTATGCGCAGTGTAGGGTTTGTATCATCAGTCCGCCACATGGGCTGATTATGATGATGATCTGGCGTACGGAGACTAATCGAGACGCAAGGCTAGACGAACTGCTTTTTCGACTTTTATAGATATACATACGTGCTCCTTTCTTGGCCACACCGTTACTTACCATCAGACGATTTGGTCAAACGTAGATCTATTTAGTATACACGTTAAAAGAGAAACAGAATACCGATTGCATAAGAGCAATTTTTGTACCTACTGTTACTTACACTTGTGTTACGCTGATATGCTGTTGAGTGTACAATGTTGTGAGAAAGTATGCGCAAAACTACTGTATAATTTATTTAAATGAACATTCATTTCAATCATATTTAAAATTATCTATTTGTTATGAAAAACTTCGTGGGAGGTTACGAAAAAGCGCATTTTTTTAATTTTGGCGAGAGTTGTATAATAATACAACTCTATATGTATACATCTATAATACACGTATATATTTATTTGTCTTAATTTTCAAGTTTTTTACAATAGAAATATAAAAACGAATAATATAAAAAAATTAAAACTAGAGTGCCGCCGGCTACGGGACCTATGCTGCGTGTCTAAGACGAATGCTTCCTATAACCGACCCTTGATCCGGCCATCGAGTGAGAGACCACACGTCAAACTTTAAATAACACCCCTCTTTTTGGTCAGGGGTTAAAAATATAACCTACGACACTCGGTGAGTAAATACGAATCTAACGACACCTCGCACATCAAAATCAGTAAAGTCAAGCCGTTTAAGCTGTAGAAAAATACAGAATCTTTATATACCCACGTACATACATATATACATTGACGATCTTATCATATTGTCTGGTCTTGTGGCTCAGTTGGTAGTATGTCTACCTGCTGTGCCGTAGGTCGTGGGTTCGATCCCCACCCAGGGCAAACATTTGTGTGATGAGCATGGATGTTTGTTCTGTGTCTGGGTGTTTCTATGTATAATATGTATATATTTACAAAAAACGTACATATGTATCCTATCAGCCATCTAGTTCCATAGTACAAGCTTTGCTTAGTTTGGGCTAGATGGTGTTGTGTGAAATGTCCACAAATATTTATTTATTTACTTATGTCGTGCCATACATACGAACATACATACACTGGAAAAACAAAACCGCCCTTCTAGTGTAATCGGGTAAAAAAAGACGTGTGGCACTCGGAGACTGCCGCGGTAAAGCTATTGCATAATAGCTTTACGCGCGGTGTGTTAGGTTATTTTCGTTACGGAATTTCTGAATTCGGTCTCCACGCTCAAGGCCCGCGATAGAAGCTATGCAATAGCTTAAAAGGTTTGCGATTTTTTTGTCTTTGATTATGCTAAAGTAGATGCTTGTTAGAATCAACTACGAATGAGGAGACAATGGAATGACGAATTATACACTTACATAATTGAATCGGACCGGACTGTAAATAACGATGGTATCATCATCATTTCAGCCATAAGAAGTCCACTGCTGGCTGGACATATGCCATAGGACATAGACCATGGACTCCCAAAAAGACCACTTGTCCATCTCGTGGCGATCTTCCTACGCTGCGCTTACAATCTGTCCAGTCATCTGTCCATCTCGTGGCGATCTTCCTACGTTGCGCTTGCCGGTAAACAGCTTGCCGGTGACGATTATATATTGAAAGATAAAATCTAATTAGCCCTAATGGTAACTTATATCTACACTAATCACGCTAATATTATAGAGGTGAAAATTTGTGAGGATATTTTTGTTAATTCTTCACGCTCAAACGGCTAAACCGATTTTACTCAGTGAAGTTTGGTGATAATTTTTTTTATTTCCAGTTAAGACTAGTAAATTCCAGTAAACATGAATAAATAAAAGTAATTTTAAAAAAATCGACTTCAACACTATTCAATGAACTGAAAAGGGAGAAATAAGAACAGCTGTTACCTACATAATACTGAAAAATTAAATAAAAACTGCGTGTGCCGAATTAGGTCTGTGCTCTGTGCGTACACAAACTATTTTTTTGAGGTCGGCGCCTGTTTAAGACTTGAAAGTTGATGACAAGATACGTTTTTTCGTAACCTACACTGAACTATTTCGTAATAAACAAGTCATTTTACTAGAATTATTCTAAATAATGCCCATTTATGATCTTTTACAGCGATTTTACGCATACTTTCTAACAAAAAACGTATACTCAACAGCGTATCAAGTGTAACGAAATTGCAAGTTAGACTGCAAAAACTTGGTTGCTTTTCTACAGTTTGGTATCTTGTTTTTCTTTTAATATACATACATACATTTTTGTTTTTTCTTGCTTATTTAATTAGTTCTTAAGTTAGTTATTGTGATACTTTGTGAATTATAAATATATACAATAAACAATATGCAAGGCAAGGCAAAGCTGGATGCAAGCCGCTTCCAATCGGTCTTTTTGGAAATCCATGGGGGAGGCCTATGTCCAGCAGTGGACTTCTTATGGCTGAGATGATGATGATAATGAAATATATACGTATTTGTTAAATGTAGTATCTATATATTTGTAATTTAATCTTTAAAATTAGGAGAAAATCAAAGAAATACAACAATAGTAGTCATCATAATTTCTAATTCAATTAGGTTTTAAAGTTGGGTGCCAAGTAGATCCCTCAGGGTAATTTATGGCTGTTATAATTTGGTAGATCTATTTAGGAAACTTCATTTTCTACAAATGATCAAATTATTACTACTAATTAATATTAACTGTACATTAGTTGATTAAAACGGGCCACCTTCCAACACATTTACTTACGCTTAGGGACAAATATTTTCTATAATTGATTACCGTTTGTTATACTTACACTGGTACATTTAGGACTTCTACATTATCAAGTTACTTATTTAATGTAATTAGTAGATACTTAATACTTTTTGTGGGTGTGTTTTTTTTATATAAATACAGGTTTTTCGATCAACTCATTTAGACAGCGTAGGCAGTAGGCACCATGGCGCAACTACGTTCAAGGTATAACATTCAAACATTTTAATCTTTATTATGTAAAAAAACCGGACAAGTGCAAGTCAGACTCGCCCACCGAGGTTCCGTATACACTAGTAGATAAAAGGGGGAAATTATATATTTTTTCATATTTTCTGCCTTAAACCGAAAAACATACATCGTATAAATATTTTTAAACTTGTTTTAGCTTGTTCTAATGAAGCTCTTTCATATGATACCCCACATGATACAGTTAAAGCACTTTAAAATTTGCACTCATCCTTCCTTGCATGAAGACCCTTTTTGTGATTAAATTAAAAATGTATAGTTTTCCCTTTATGTACACTGTATGATAATGCTTCTTGCCAAATTTCACAGTTATAGGTCAACGGGAAGTACCCCATAGGTTTTGATTCCCTTGCGAGTGCCGAAATATGCGTTTTTGCAATATATTCGACTGTAACTTTTTTTATTGAAAACTGAGAAGTTTGATTTTTCTCTCTGCAGCAAGATATATGGATCTGCATATTATATGGTTTTAATTTCAACTCGATACCTTCAAACGTTCCCGAGATAGAGGTCTAGACACCCGGACGGACGGATAGACGGACAACAAAGTGAAGTGAAGTGAGGGGAACCCATATAGGATATAGTTTTTTCTTTTCGGGTTAAAGATATTTTATTTTCTCAAGAAGAATTTAGATTCACTTATTTGAGATTACATTTCATTAAAGTAGTTATTGTTAAACGTCTTATTTTATTTATAAAGTAAGAGTACAGGCGGCTGGAACGCACTTGTTGCAAAACCTGTTCTGTGCTGTGACACCGAACAAACGTATCTGGAAGTGGCTCACCTAACCAATTTTTACCAATTAAACAAAAATCACGTTTTTCGAAGCATCAGTTTATTTTTTAACTTTAATTGTTAATATCCAATATTCAAAAATACTTTTAAAGTTTATTTCATGTTTGTTTATTTTTTGTTCATTTAAAATTTTCTTATTTATGTACTTTTATTTATTTTTAATTTTTATTTTAATTATTTTTTTATTATTCTTTTGAGGTACGGAACCCTAAAAATGAGATTTGTTTACTTGTGTAGATCGAAAAGCTTGGGAAGAAGTCCTGATAATAATTTGGAGAGAAGACGTGATGTTCAACGACAACCATCCAAGTACGAGATAAGACATAATATCCTAAAGGAATATCTCATAGATTATTCTCTGAATTCCAATCTCCACGGCCTCAAGTACCTCGGTGAAAAGGACCGCACCATTCTTGAGAAGTATGTATGACAATATTATTTCATTATTTTAGTGATTCTCAACACAACAGTTTCATTGGGGAAAAACCGGGCATATGCGTGTTGAGCCACGTGCAGGGTAGGGTTCCGTAATTGCATATCACAGTATTACATAGACTTAAAACAGGACTTCTTATTTGACACTATACATTTTTACAAGTTAACGGTTTCAAATTAATTTGCACCAAATTTTCATATTTTCCGCGACTGCCCAAGAAGGAGGGCTATGTTTTTCAAGTATATGCATGTAATTAATAGTGTTCATTCTGACTTAGTTTTCACTTTTTAATTTGTCTAAAAATAAACAATTTTCTTACAGAATATTCTGGCTGTGTATGTTCATATCTTGTGTGGTGCTCTGCTCTGGATTGATACAGAGAGTCTTGATCAAATGGAACGAAAATCCGAAGATTGTGACTGTTTCAGAAAATCTTGCACCGATTTCGCAGGTAAGAGTGGATACGGAACTGGGGAACAACGGTAATACTCGGACCGAAGGTGTAGTCATAAAAAACCGGTCAAGTGCAAGTCAAACTCGCGCACGAAGGGTTCCGTACCATTATCTATAAAAACGGCAAAAAAAATCACGTTTGTTGTATGGGAGCCCCCCTTATATATTAATTTTATTTTAATTTAATTATTTATTTATTTTTATTCACTTCAAGTATTATAACTCAATATTCTGTGAATATTTCAAACGTCTACCTATTGCCGTGATCAATGCAATATCGAACAAAAACGAGCAAAAAAAAACACGTTTGTTGTATAGGAGCCCCCTTAAATATTTATTTTATTCTGTTTTTTAGTATTTGTTGTTATAGCGGCAACAGAAATACATCATCTATGCAAATTTTTTATGTCTAACTATCACTGTTCATGAAATACAGCCTGGTGACAGACGGACGGACGGACAGACAGCGAAGTCTTAGTAATAGGGTCCCGTTTTTACCCTTTGGGTACGGAACCCTAAAAACTATACTTTCAAATCTATGGGATCATTGGTCACATGCGGTATACCGCCATTTTTTCATCATAGCTGTTTTGTTTGGAAATGATATTTTAAACGTATTTTTCCTGACTACGGCGAAGCAAAAGTATGTTCATCTGTTCCCTCATAACTTCTAAAATTCATAATCATAATCTGACAAATGAGGTATCGTGGCAAGCGACTTATTTGTCTGCTAAAACATCGATTATACATTTTTACCTTACAAATTGTAAGGTGTCACAAAAATTTATAATCGACCGTACCTTACCATACATACCATATCAACAAGAATTTTGATGTTTTATGTAATAATTATGGTTTAGAAAACTGAAAAAACCGACTTCAAAATTCACAATTACTTGGATGATATTATTTCAGTTATTTTGTTATAAAACTAAAGTACTGAACCGATTTCGCTAAAATTTATATGGGACTACCTCTGAGGTATTCTTACCAAACAAAAATAATCATCTAAAACAATTCATAATTGGCGGAGTAATCGCTGAACAAACATACAAAAAAATACACACAGTCGAATTGAGAACAGAAGTCGGGCTGTTAAATACACACAGTCGAATCGAGAACAGAAGTCGGGCTGTTAAATACACACAGTTGAATTGAGAACAGAAGTCGGGCTGTTAAATACACACAGTCGAATTGAGAACAGAAGTCGGGCTGTTAAATTCTTGTGTTTGAGATGATGATATAATAATATTACACT
Source organism: Lycia hirtaria (assembly GCA_947563715.1). Classification (NCBI taxonomy): domain Eukaryota; kingdom Metazoa; phylum Arthropoda; class Insecta; order Lepidoptera; family Geometridae; genus Lycia; species Lycia hirtaria. The sequence goes on along the minus strand of OX387377.1, from coordinate 9,312,487 downwards.
ATAACTTGTAATTACTTGTACCTGTATTTACGAGGTCTCTGGTTTAAGTGTGTAGGACTGTAGCCGCCGCGTACTCTCAACTTTTAAAGCGTTGCAAAGTTTACTCAGCACACTTTTTATCTTTGCGTTTTCTGCAAATTAAGAGCACTGACACAAAAGTTTAAGCGATTATTAAAAATATCACAATTTAAAGTAGGCTCATTTGAACTTTTATCTCACACTTTTAATTACAGAAAAAACAAAATAAAAACGCACACTGAGCGAACTTTGCATCGCTACAAGAGTTGAGACTAACCTTTGTACATGTACACCATACAGTTTATTTTTCTTTTGTAACAGATACCGTTCCCAGCTGTGACTATATGTTCCGAAACTAAGGCTATGCAGAGAAAATTCAACTTTACAGAGTATTATCACTTGTACTATAACAACGACACTTATGTTAATTTAACTAAACAGGAGTAAGTAGCATAAATGTTTCCATATCCTTTAATTTAATTTTTTTTGTTTACAAATAAAATAAAATTGTGCCAATGATAATAAAGATGGGCCAAAATGAGATAAAACAAAAATGCCCAGTAAACAATTTATATTTTTGCAGGCTTAACTTGTTTGAAGATGTATTGACAGTCTGTGACCAACACTTGGCCTCTCCAGAAGGTCGTAAATTCTCGTCTGGTATAGATACTGTCGAAAACATAAAATATGTATGTACCTATATGTATGCATAAAATTTGTACGTAAGTTTGCATTTTTTATTATAAAATTATGAATTATTGACATGTAAAACTCTTTTAAACAATTTTAGGTGGCACCTAGTATCACTGACGTATTTTTCGGATGCAAATGGAAAGACATCCCGTCACAAAACTGTACAGATCTTTTTTCACCGATATTAACAGATGAGGGTGTTTGTTTCACATTCAACACTTTAAGCGCTGAGGAAATTTTCAGAGTTGATAAGTGAGTTTTTTACACATTATCATAACTAGTGTTGCTATTGGTATTATGGGCGTAGCTATAGCTTTTTCATGGGGGGTGCCCTCGGGTAGAAAAATTTAGAAAAATACACTACTATTTGCCTCTCTAGTTGCGCAGACTACGCAGTATACGCAGACAAGTACTGGTTTCGAAGCTTCAATCTTAGTTATAAACATTAAAATACACGAAAATTAAGCTATGGACGTATAACTCTAAATAAAGTATATAAGTAACGTTATTAATTCATATTATATTAGATGAACCTTACGATTTCACCCGTTTTATTTACCCGACTGCGTAAGAAGGAGGGTTATGTTTTTCGAGCGTATGTATGTATGTATGTATATTTCTTTGGCACGCCCTAGAGCCTAAACGGCTTGACTGATTTTAATGTGAGTGGTGTCAATAGATTCGTCTTAGTCGTGAGAATGACACTGGGTACATCAAAATTAAAAAAAAAAACAAAATTAAGGATTTCTGGCGGCAAAAAGTTCTCAAAAAAAAGTTTACAAAATACATCGAGTGTGTATACCACAACATATATATTACTTATATGTTTTATTGGAGTTTGGAATAGGAAATGCTAATAAATCCCACCACACTTCACACTAATAATACTCGTATAAATGCGAAGTTTGTGTTAGTTTGTTACTTCTTCACGGTAAAACGGCTTTACGGGTTTGGCTGAAACTTGGCACACAGGTACTTAGTTTATAATTTGGATTAACACTTATGATACTTTTTATCCCGGTATTCTCGCGGGAACGGGTAAAGCAGGATTAAACCTAAGTATTTCATACCTCAAAAAAATTACCGACAACTGTTCCATTATAATTGTGCTTCAAAATAAGGAGGGGGGGGGGGGGAGATGAGGAAGAGAAGGGGGGGAAGAGGGAGGGGGAAGCCAAGTCCTGTCAGTGAAGATGAGTAACATAAATAACATATCACAGAGACAAACGGGAGACAAAGTTTTACCACCATACTAATCCTTACTAATTAATACAAATATAATATACATTTGTGTATGTATACGCACACATGTTATATGTACATGTATAACTTGTATTAGACAAGACTATAGTTCCCGTCACGTAAAAAGAACGCTGGTTTGTTCGCGCTTACGAACAAATCAGCGTTCTTTTTACGTGATGGGAACTATATATTAACTTAAAATTACAAGAAAAAGAAATACTAAAATAAGTAATACGTAAACATTGCTACTAGATGTAGCAAAGGTAAAGTTAAATCGCGATATCGTTGTGTTTCACATATTGCTTATATACAAATCATCGATTCCTTATGATACTTTCATAATTTCGATTTATAAGTAGTTCGGATGGGGGTCCGGACCCCCTGGACACCCCCCTTATATACGCCCATGATTGGTATATTATATTTATAATCTCCGAGTATAATAGCTGTGTCGTACAGACAGACAGAAAAACAAGGCGAATTTAAATATTTTCCGTCTTACTTATAAACGCATGTTAAAATCTTATTCACTTATCACTTTCTATCAAACGGGAACTATCACGTACGAAAAAGGAACAAAACACGGTTTAACTAAAATACGCTCTGCGTTTTTAAGTAAGACGGTTTATAAATAACAAATGTTAGTGGACATTTCACATAACACCATCTAGCCCAAACAAAGCAAAGCTTGTTTTATGGAAACTAGATGGTTGATAGAATACATATATACATATTTTTTTGTAAATACATACTTATGATAGATAGAAACACCCAGACACAGAACAAACATATTTTTTTTTTTGATTTTCCTTTTTATACCGAAAAACCTACATCGTATAAATATTTAAAAACCTGTTTTAATTAATGCTAATTAAGCTCTTTCATATGATACCCCACATGATACGGTTAATTCACTTTAAAATTTCGACCCTCATTCCTTGCATAACGACACAATTTTTTGTGATTAAATTAAAAATTTCCAGTTTTCGGATTTTACCCTATATGTGTACACAAAATACTCTAACACAATGCTTCTTGCCAAATTTTAGAGTTCTAAGTCAACGGGAAGTACCCCATAGGTTTTGATTCCTCTGTGAGTGTCGAAATGTGCATTTTTTACGACATATTCGGCTGTAACTTTTTTTACTGCGTATCTGCGTATATGGTTTTAATTTCAACTCGATACCTTCACGCGTACCCGAGCCGAGATAAAGGTCTTGACACCCGGACAGACGGACATACGGACAGACGGACAACAAAGTGATTCTATAAGGGTTCCGTTTTTTCCTTTTGAGGTACGGAACCCTAAAAATTATAAATATATTATTGTTACTACCTACAACAAACATAATTATAATATAAAAAGTTAATTAAATGGCTATTTAAATTTATATGTATAAAATCTAAGTATTATTATTAACTGCAACTAACTTATAAAAAGGTAATTATATGGGATTGTATATTTAAAATACTCATCTAGGTTGTAAAATGCCTTATCTGCAACCCATTTCTCTACGTTAATTTTAAATTTATCGCCATTTATGGTCTTAATTTCTAGTGGTAAATTATTATAATTTTTTTATACCTGTTTTAAGTGAGCTTTTATGAAACATAGTGTTATTTACTTGTGGTATGCATATCTTATGTTGATTCTTGTGGCGTAGTTGCTCATAGCGTGCAGATTTCTTGTCGAAGAAAATATTTGTATTATTTGTGACGAATAAACAAATTTGTAATATATATGCTACTTAATGTTAATATGCTATTTTCTTTAAAAATGTTGCGTACAGAACTTCCATTTTGTAGTTTGGTTAGGGCTCTGATGCATGTTTTTTGTAATAGGAATGTGGATTCTACATTTACAGAATTTCCCCAGAACATAATTCCGTAGGTCAAATGAGGATAAACATAATCATAATATGCACTTTTTGCTGTTTTTATCAACAATGCTACTAAGCATAGATAAAGCGTAACTATAATTTGCTAATTTACTATTAATTTCAGTTATGTAATTTTTCCAGTTTAGGTGACTATCTAAAGTTACACCTAAGAATTTGGCTTCAGTTATTTCATTTATTTTCACGTTTTTGTTAACTATATTTAGCGAAATTGGTTGCGTTTTGTAATTGTGAAATTGCATGAGTTTAGTTTTATGTATATTTACTGTTAGATTTATAGATTCTAGCCAGTTTACTATTGTTTTGACGGTATTATTAACTTCGCTTACGAGCTCTGTTTTGCTTAGTTTTTTTAATTGAATATAGATTGTTGCGTCGTCTGCAAACATGATGCATAGGTGTTTAGTGACATGTGGTAGTTCGTTTATATATATTTAAAAAGTAAAGGCCCGAGAATACTTCCCTGAGGAACTCCTACTGTTATTTTATCAAAGTCTGATTGGATTTGTTCGATTGTTTTGGTGGATTTATTAAAGAGATTTATTGCGGTAGCTTGACACCTTTTTGTTAGGTAACTTTTAATGAGTGATAATACAGCTTCCAGTTTATTCAAAATAGTTTTGTGATTTGCGCAATCAAACGCTTTTGATAAGTCCAGGAAAATAGCTATATCTTTTTCTTTTCATTGATGTCTTCCCATACTTTTTAAATATTTTAAATATTGCTAATGATGTACATTTACCTTTCTGGCATCCAATTTGGTTAGAATTTAAAATTTTGTTGGCATTTAAGAAATATAATAGTCTATTTAAAATTACTTTTTCGAATATTTTAGAAAAGCTATGAATGGCATGTATATAATATAACTATAGTCGAAGTACCTAATAATAATAATAGATTTTTATTTACAAGCTTGCACGAAGAGTATGTATACCTCGAGCAGTATACCAAAAGTCAATCCTGGAGTTTTGAAGAAGGTTATGGGAATTCGGAGCTGGAGACTGACAACGAGACCAACCCACGCAGAGTTTCAGTTGAGTACTTACAGTATTACACACATAGACTATGCATCTATGATTACTCAGTAGATAAAGCAACAGAGGGTTTAGGTATGGCATGGTAGCCATATATTTCTTTTATTCCATAAGTTATGAATTAAGCTATGAAAGAGTTATGGGCTATAACTCTTTTATCGCTTTATCCCACTTGTAATTAACTAGCTCCCTAATAATCATAAAGCGGATATTGACTTTGACTCTCAAGTAAAAGGGTTAGTTATATTCGGTCACAATAAATATATAAAAACCTAGTAAATGCAACCTGGATATCTTCAAGAAAAGATTGAATAGACATCTCATAATTGGAAAACGTAAACGATATGTGTATAACACCTAAGTATAGCAAAGTAAAAATTCTGAGCAAAGATAAAGACTGTTTTGCTGTCAAAGCAGTCTATAACTTTACTCAGATGCACAGTTTTATATGATATTGGAGACTAGTAGTTCTACGAACAGTAGACCTCGCGAGAGGGCTTATTTGCAGCTCACCTTGGGTCATCTGTACATAATACCTACATAGAGTTGGCTTAGGAGGTCGTATAAACAATTTTTACAGATTTTGCAGTTCTAAGTGATTTAACAGATGTTATTTCACGGTCAAAAAACATTTTTTCCATAAGTTTAAGCACCTTGAAAATAAAAACCGGACAAGTGCGAGTCAGACTCGCCCACCGAGGGTTCCGTACAAACTAGTAGATAAAAGAGGGAAATCATATATTTTTTTATATTTTCCTTCATAAACCGAAAAATTCACATCGTATAAATATTTTAAAACCTGTTTTAGCTTATGCTACTGAAGCTCTTTCATATGATACCCCACATGATACGGTTAATTCACTTTAAAATTTGGACCTTTCATTCCTTGCATAAAGACACAATTTTTTTGTGATTAAATTATAAAAGTCCTGTTTTCGGATTTTTTCCTATATCTAACACAATGCTTCTTGCCAAATTTCATTGTTCTAGGTCAACATACAAACCAATCACAAACAAACTGACAGATGAAAGAAAATTTGGCCAGTGATGCAGAGACGCTTCGCTCGCTCGGTCAAACGTTAATATAGTATGAATTTTCTTCACAGGGCTATGGCGCTCAATCAGGGCTGACATTTCTATTAAAATCCTACGAAATGGATTTGGACTATATTTGCAAGGGGCCGGTGCAAGGTTTTAAGGTAGGTATTTGTAACATTTGAGGACAACCAGTAAATGACATCTAAATGCATTACGATTATGTTACGATTGCGTCGCGATGTTTATATGCTCTAGCAACAAGCAATCTAGAGAGCTCTCGCTGCTTATTATGCATGTGCGTCGTACTCCTGGTTCCGCTTACGGGATTACAAGTTACATATGGGAAAACAGTACTGATAACAATAAAATACTCATTAGACAAAAACAAAAGATGTTTGCGTATCATTATTAACATTGACCAACGAACCAGCTACTTTTAAGTTTTAATAGTATTTTTTTAATAGTAATATGCTTTATTTCTTGTATTAATAAACACACAGTACTTCCATGTCAAAATAGTTACAAATGCGCGAGCGTAGCGAGTGCGAAAATTTTAGTAATGTTTTTGCAATAATATCCTAGTAGAACCCACACTAATTCTATGTCACAATAGTAATAATGCGCGAGGGAAGCGAGCGTGATTTTTTTTTTGTGTTTTAATAGTAATATGCTTTATTTGTCGTGTTAGTGAACCCAGATTACTTCCATGTCAAAATAGTATTAGCGTGCGAGCGAAGCGACCGTGAAAATGTTGAAATCACTTCCATGTTTTAAAAATTAAATCATGGAAGTGATTTGATTCATTGATCGTGTTAGCGAGTTCTAGATTTTAGTGGACCAGATGAACCAAACAAGTAAAAGTGTTAAAAGAAAAAAACCGGACAAGTGCGAGTCAGACTCGCTATCCGAGGGTTCCATAGAACCTAGTAGATAAAAGGGGGAAATCATATATTTTTTTATATTTTCCTTCTTAAACCGAAAAATATTCATCGTAAAAATATTTAAAAACCTGTTTTAGCTTATGCTAATGAAGTTCTTTTATATTATACTCCACATGATACAACTTTAAAATTTGGACCCTAATTTCTTGCATAAAGACACATTTTTTTTGTGATAAATTAAAAATGATCAGTTTTCGGATTTTTTCCTAGCATGTGTAGGTACTCTAACACAATGCTTATTGCCAAATTTCATAGTTCTAGGTCAACGGAAAGTACCCCCATAGGTTTTGATTCCCTTGTGGGTGTCGAAATTTGTGTTTTTTACGACATATTCGCCTGTAATTTTTTTTTTACGATAACTGAGAAGTTTTATATTTCTTTCTGCAGCAAGAGACTATGGATCTACATAAATGGTTTTAATTTCAACACGATACCTTTACGCATTCCCGAGATAAAGGTCTTGACACCCGGACAGACGGACAGACGGACAAGAAATCCTATAAGGGTTCCGTTTTATTCTTTTGAGGTATGGAACCCTAAAAACGAAATACCTGACTGGATAAAAGTGACTTTTACGCTATCAAAATTATAAATACAACCACTAGAATGCATTGTTTGCCAATTAATATTCCGAAATTTAAACTTAAGACTATTGAAAAATACAAACATACCTACAAGATACGCGCTACTTCCCCCCTCCCAAACTTGAAACAGCAAATTGAAAAACCACTGAACTAGTAGTTCTAGTAGCCTTTTGCAACAATCATTGTTGCCAAAAGCCTGTGTTCGCAAGATACAGCTTATATTCAAAATCTTGCTTAGAATTGAGTATCGAATGTTTTTGCCAAATATTATCAAAATAGACCAACAAAATATAACCTCGTGCCTCATAGAAAACTTCTTTTTTTCACTTTGTTGGTATAGACTAACTAACATATAAAAAAACTATGCAGTTCTGACAAAATTACATACGGCATTATAATTATACATACCTACAGGTCGAATTGATAACTTCCTTTTTTGAATTCGGCTAAAAAGTACTTGGCAATATTTCAGGCTATACCTACTGTAGAAAATATGTGAAGTTACAAATATTTTTTATTACGCAAAATAGATTTGACTATCACTACGATTGACTACCAACTCGCCTAATGTAAAGCGACGCGGCGACGGTGTGTCCGAGGATAGAACTCGTCGATCTAGAATATATCTCTCTATAAAAAAAATATACAAATAGGTATATTAAAATATTTTTTAGATTATCTTGTATTTATTATAGATTATGTTACACAATCCGGCGGAACTGCCCAGAGTTTCGGATCATTACTTCCGCGTTCCTATGAAGCAAGAAGTCGTGGTCGCTGTCAAACCAACTTTGATGACCACTTCAAAAGGACTCAGATCTTACGACCCTGTTAGGTATAATATTTACTTCCTATCCGTGCATGGTTGCCTAGAAAAGTTTGCTTTAACCGATAAGGACGTATCACCAATGAATTTCACGAGCCAGTTTGGAACATGAAAGATTGTAGTCCACGTCTTATTAACGCACCAGACAAGCATTCGACACGCACCCGACCAGCTCTACCCTATAAGCCAGGCGCTCTCGCGCCGTCGACTGGCGGTCAGCGCACCGTCAACCCGCCGCCGCCCGCTGTGGCCCGAAATTTTTTACTAATAATAAGAGTTATTTTTCTTGTTTTTTTTATTTCGTTGCCAAAATTTGGCAACACCAAGCTGGTGTCCATTTACGAAAGAGTATTGTACTACGATTTACTCATGATAAGATATTCAGTGTTACTTTCAGCCTTGATGGTAGTATGTCTGCCTGCTGTGCCGTAGGTCGTGGGTTCGATCCCCACCCAGGACAAACATTTGTGTAATGAACATGGATGTTTGTTCTGTCTGGGTGTTTCTATGTATCATATGTATATATTTACAAAAAAAAAGTTTATATGTATTATCAGCCATCTAGTTCCATAGTACAAGCTTTGCTTAGTTTGGACTAGATAGTGTTGTGTGAAATGTCCACAAATATTTATTTATTCATTTATTTACTTTTTGCAGCACTAAGCTACTGTGTAAGTTTTTTAAATGAACTTTCTTCAGTATCTTTAGTAAAATCACTGATTTAAAGTTTTAAACACGGTTTTAGTTACCTACTTATTTCCGCGTTTTTTTTATTTTAGCGAGAGATGTATTGTCATTATTATTTCAAAAAAATTATCCTATGACACTCTGAGAGTGAAGACGAAACTAACAACACTTCGCACATCAAAATAAGTCGTGCCGTTTAGGTTGTAGGCGATAGAAACGTACATCATACATACAAACCACATACATACAAATATTATACATTATATATATGTACATACACTCGAAAAACATAACACTCCTCGCAAATGGCAGTCGGATAATAAAGGTAGGGTTAAACTGTGGTAGGTAACAGGGCCCTTATTCCGTATGACCATCGGCCGCGTTACATGAAATTGACGTGGTCGCGTTAACGATGAAAATATAAAATCAAATACAAGTTCGATTGTAGTGCTGCTATCTATACCTATAACAGAGCAGCTGGAAGAACACGACAAGCTAACCGGCTTCAAATTAATTCTGGCGAGGTCCAGAATTAATTTAAAGCCGGTCCAGTCAGATTAATTACATCTTTTTGAAGTGAAAACTTCTTTAGCGGCGTTGTGCATTTTTTGGCATGGGTAAAAAATGTTAAACTCGCTTCAGATCGTCAGATCGTAAGACGGACAGTCAGAAACCTATTCTAACGTTCTGCATTTAAAGTTAATTATTGTATGTACAAGTTTGTTCTTCTAGCATGACGTCATTTCGTTGCAACGAATGCTTATTTTCGACACATGCAAGTAAGACTCGTTAGCTCAGTAGGTTAGAGCACCGATATAAATTTCAATTTGCCTATCGGAGGGCGGAGGTTCAAATCCTTCACTAGTCAGTCTTTTTGCTATTTTATTTTTTAGTTTTCACTTCTGCCAGCACTCTCGGAGTGCAACCCGTAGTTTTTTTTTCTGAACAATTCTTAAATCATTAGGTACAAAACAATCAGTTATCTCAAATTTATTGTGCTTCCAGTCGAAACTGCTATTTCCAAGACGAACGCTATCTCCGATACTATAAGATATACACATTGCATAACTGCGAGGTGGAATGTATGTCCAACTTCACCTATGCCAGATGTGGATGCGTACATTTTGGGATGCCACGTGAGTATTAGCCTGTCGATTCTCTGAACTAAGTGGTCACTTTGTATTTATAGGCACAAGTGTAGTGAGGCTCTAAATGAACTTGTATTTTTCTTATTTATTACTGCATAATAATATCAAAATATAGAGTCGAAACTGGAATTGGCAGCTACCTACTTAAAGGTAAGGTAAGCAACCGATTTCAAAATGCGCAATTTTGTTTCAAGAACCAAATTTATTTTTCCTAATTTCCCTGGCTTGCTGCTAAAAGTAGTGACTGAAAATTCCTTGCCTTTATAATTGTGTCATGGATAGATGCAACTAACATATTTAATTGTATTTCAGGCGGGCCTGGCATGAAAGTCTGTAATTCTGGCAGCATAGCATGTTTGTCTAAATCTAAAAGTAAGTGGCTGTTGATAGTTAAGTCCTGTCTTATTAAGGAGCTAATTTCAGAGTGACAGATAAAATAGCTTGTATGACTTTTATTTTGGCCTTATACATTATCGGCCTTACCGAAAAATGTTACTTAACTTTAGGCAATGCTTAACATATTTTGTCAACTTCTCGCTAACACGTAATGACACTTGCGGAAAGAAGACAAAGAATTTAAGACGGTGGTTAAAGTTAAGTAACGTTTTTCGGTAAGGCCGTTAATGTGTATTTGCAATTTTCCCTTCTAACAATGAGAAGATGGCCCGTTCCCTGCAGTGGGACAGTTTGTACAAACAGGGCTGATAAAAAAAAAGTATTTTGGTTAATGACTGCTTTTAGGCTTCCGTACTAAGGGTGCGGGAGCCTATTCGTGAGGCTATGGATGTCTGTATGACTGTCCTACACTTAAACAGCTGTATCTTTTGAACCGGAGTAGGTAGGAACTTGCAATTTACACAGAATACATATCATTATAGCGAATTTATCTAAAAAATATAATAATAAAAATTTTATTCCTAAATCTGTGGTTTTCAGCGGTAAACGTGATAATGGCTGCCAAGTGTCAGTGTTTACCCTCTTGTATCTCTATCAAATATGAGGCCGAGACTTCTCAAGCCGACTACAACTGGCGGGCACTCTTGACAGCCTACAGACTTAACTTCCCCGAAGAAGATACGGATGGAAAGTGAGTTACCATTTTATCCTAATCCTAAGTATCCTTATCCTGAATCCTGTATAACTAATATACATTATATATCTAGATAATTATAGTTTCAAAACTGAACAAATATACGTTTAAAACACTCAAAAACTCCCGACAAATAAAAACGGCCGAACTGATTTCGATGAAACATAGCTAAGAACACTCTCGATGAAATCTTCTTTTAAGCAAAAAAAAACTAGATCAAAATCGGTCCATCCGTTTGCGAGCTACAATGCCACAGACCGACACACACACACACACGCATGTCAACTTATAACAAAATAATTCCGTTTTTGTATGGAGCAGATCACAGTATTTGCAACTGGGGGGATTCTTTGAAATTATGATAGGAAAATAACTAAAAATCATAGATCAACAATAATTCCTGATTTATAGACTAGCTGCGTTCCGAGGTTTCACTCGCGTAGTTATGAAAAACGGTGATCGTTACGATGATGATAAGTATGATGATGTCCGTCCCCAGGTCCAAAGCTATCTCTATACTAATTTTCATAACGATCAGCCGTTTAAGTGTGTAAAGGTAACAAAATTAGCTTTTATAATATCATTATGAAATTGTGTCAAAATGTATTTCAAAACACCAGTACATTCATTTAAATAACAATATACTTAATTGTCTTTTATGTTGTCACAAATCTTATTTTTACTAGACTAACTCGTCTTTGGTCGGGGGTTACAAACAGACTTCAAAATGCGCAATTTTGTTTTAAAACCCGAAACTACTGAATCGATATCCTTTCAACCAAAAAATTATTTCACCATCATCCTCGTCGTCATCATCACCATTTTTCATCACTACTTGGGTGAAACCGCGGAGCATAGCTAGTTCTATTTATAATATCCTACTCATGGCAGGGGGGAGGGGTTTGGGGGGTCCAACCCCCCCCCCCCCCCCCCGAAATCCTGGCCATTATAAAAATTCTTCCAGGCTTCAATAATTTTATAAAATGCTTCAAAAAGTTTCGCGCTCGCTTCGCTCGCGCATGATTGTTTCATATTGATCTTTATTTGTATTGATAATGATCAATAAAGTGCCGTGAACTTTCTAATACGAGCAAATAATTCACAAAAAATAGCCACTAACCAAAAATTTCACGAGCACTCAGACAGACAATTTCTTTTTAACGAGCACTCAGCGCTTGCATGACCTAAATATGAACAAAAATAATTTATAGTAGTGTTTTATAGTAATATGCTTTATTTCTCGTATTAATGAACCCACAGTACTTCCATGTCAAAATAAAAGATTTTTTTAAAGGTTTTTAATATTAAATCATGGAAGTGATTTGATTCATTGATCGTGTTAGCGAGTCCTAGATTTTCGTGGACCAGATGAATCGAACAAGTAACTGTGTTAAAAGGAAATACCCGACTGGTAAAGAGCGACTTAACGATATCAAAAATTATAAATACAACCATTTGAATGCATTGATTGCCAATTTAATCATCCTAAATATAAATATATGACTTTATAGAAAATTACAAACTTACCTACAAGAACGCACAAAAATTTTTGGTTAGTGGCTATTTTTAGTGAATTATTTGCTCGTATTAGAAAGTTCACGGCACTTTAATGATCAATACAAATAAAGATCAATATGAAACAATCATGCGCGAGCGAAGCGAGTGCGAAAGTTTTTGAAGCATTTTATAAAATTATTGAAGCCTGGAAGAATTTTTATAATGGCCAGGATTTCGGGGGGGGGGGGGGGGGTGGACCCCCCAAACCCCCCTGCCTACGGCCATGCAGAAGAGTACCAGATTGAAGACTACGAAGTAGCCAAGAGTACCAGCTTGAAGACCTCGAAGCGGAAACACACTAGATATATAAGTTAGATTTAAGTTTTTTATTCTATATTCAATTAATTTTTCATACTGCTCTTACTTTTCATTCTAAAATGGAACAGTACGGCATTATTGATTAAGAATACGGACTCCTTCCGGATTCTTTCCAAGTAAATTTTCATACATGAAAATTATTTTTAGAAACTATTAATGCAAAAATTATTTTCAGGGTACCTCAAAAGGAAAAAAACGGAACTCTTATAGGATACCTTTGTTGTCCGTCTGTCCGTCCGTCCGTCCGTCCGTGTGTCAAGACCTGTATCTCGGGAACGCGTGATAGTATCGTGTTGAAATTAAAACCATATTACGCAAAGTCTATGGATAGACTTCTACTGCTGTAGAATGAAAAATCAAATTTCTCAGTTTTGGTAAAAATAAGTTACAGCCGAATATGTCGTAAAAAACGCACATTTCGATACTCGCAAGGGAATCAAAACGTTAATACGTACTTACGGGGTACTTCCCGTTGACCTAAAACTTTGAAATTTGGCAAAAAGCATTGTGTTAGAGTACTCTATTTGTGTAAATGAATTTGTATATGAAATTTGTGTAAGTGAATGTGTAAATGTGTACTTACACATAAGTATAGGAAAAAAAACGAAAACTGGACATTTTCAATTTAATCACAAAAAATAGTGTCTTTATGCAAGGAATGAGGGTCCAAATTTTAAGAGGGGTATCTTATGAAAGAGCTTCATTAGCATAAGCTAATAAAGGTTTTTAAATATTTTACGATGTATACTTTTCGGTTTAGGAAAGAAAATATATAATTTTCCCCCTTTTAGCTACTAGTTTGTATGGAACCCTCGAGGGTCTGACTCGTCCGGTTTTTTTGTAAGAAAATTGACGTGGATCAAATTGAAATTTTTGACAAATATTTGTGATGCTATTTTCTGGTTTTACAAACGACGATTTCTTCATTTAGCCATTTTATATTTTCTAAAATGTGTGTATGTGTGAGCTAGACGGACGATGGTTGAACTAGTTGAACTAGGGACAGCGGGTGCTCGCCTTTTCACTCAAAATGCACTTCACAAATACTTATAACAAGGTCTGCACTAAAATCTCGTTGTCGTCCACCACCACTAAAAAGATTAAATAGGTAATCAATACATAATATTTAATACTTTCTTTCAGTCGGTACTACACGCGCGTATTGATATTTTTCAAGGAGGCCTACTTAGCCACCTCACGTCGAGTAGAGCTGGATAGCCAGACCTTCAAGTACACGATGACTGACTTTCTAGCCGACTGCGGCGGTCTACTCGGCCTATTCATGGGGTTCTCTATACTTAGCATCGTAGAGATCATCTATTTCTTGACTTTGAGGTAATTACCTATTAGCTGTGTTCATTCCAAGTATTCCAAAACCCTTACAGTTTCACTATATCTATCCAGCTGTAAGTTCTATGGAGCAATAAAAAGCTATTTGTGCTTTGATTTGTGACTTAGCATATAATATTTTACTAAATATGAACAATTGAATAAGAACTTAAGATTTTTTAACCGACTTCAAAAAAGAAGTTTCTTCATTCGTCGGAATATTTTATTTATTTGAAAAATTATTTTTTTGTTTGAAATGGTATAATTTCCAGATGGTCTCATAGAAATTTTATTAGAATCGGTTCAGTATTTTGGTTTTTATAACAAAATAACTGGAAAAAATATGTCATCCAAGTAAATGATTTGCGTATTTTGAAGTCGGTTTTTTTAGTTTTTTTAAACGATTACCTGTTATTATGACAGATAATTTAGAAATTCACATATTATATCCCAGAAAGTTCCAAAATAGTGATTTATTAGGTATATTTAAATCTAATATATATATAATATTTAATCTTTAAAACTAAACTTTAAGTTTTAATATTTTAAGCTGATACCTGTGCAAACTAAAATAGTTTATAATTTACAGAATTTACTGCAAGTATTTAAACCGGAAAAGTAAGAAGAAAATACGTGAATGGTTTAAAAAAGATGAAGACCGCAGACGTACTCAGGACGACGCAGAAGCGCCTCCCTTTCCATGAAGATAACCTATTCAAACATATTCCATCACTTAGGTACTTTTTATTCTTCGCTCAATATTAATTCATGCTGACTTGATCTGTATTAATAATTATTGTGACATTAAACTATATTTTCTTTGTATGATTCTCAGTTTCAATGTAAAGATGTACACAGTGTAGTTGAACTTTATAAATAAATACGCTATTCGATAGTTTTTGAGTGTTTTACCGTACACTGACGTACCTACAAATTTATAGACAGTTCAAAAATTACACACATCCGACGGCATTTGAACCTGCATATTCCGGTTTGTACTTGGGAGCCTCCATTTTCATTTTTCATAGGCGTCCCACGTGACACGTCCGTGGCCAAAATGGAAGGCCCCCAAGTACAGATCGACATATGCGAGTTCAAGTCCCGTCGGATGTGTGTAACTTTTGAGCTATTTCGTATACCTATTCCATCACTGTTGTATTGTCTGTAATAATATTGGAGGACATTTCCACACAACACCATCTAGCCCCAAAGCTTGTACTACACTTTTTTTAAACTATCACGGTCATTCATTAAAGCACTATTATTATTAACGGGATATTCGGGATATTATTTATTTATTTATTACCGGGAGCTTAAAATTAACGTGAACCACGGTAAATATCCCGTTAATAATAATAATGCTTTAAAGCTTGTACTATGGGAACCATAGAATACATAATATAAAAACACCAAGACACAGAACAGAACAAAATATCATGCTCAGCAGAAAAGTTTGCACTAGGTGATCGAACCCACGACCTACAAATCAGAAGGCAAACATACTACCACTGAGCCATGAGTCCACAGTATGTATGATCTACGCTCTGAGTTTGTCAATATTACTTTCCGTTTCCCGCTCATTTTTTCTTCGTAATCAAGTGAAAAATAAAATATAAATATCTAACCGAACCCAGTGTTTAAATAAATAAGCAACGAACCCTGAGACCCAAAGCGGTAGATTTTTTTTAATCAATAAAACATGTTTAGTTATCCTAAAATACTTACTTACCAATAGCGAAACAATAATAACCGCGGCTATACACTTGTGCCGTGAATTCACGGCGCGAATTCGCGGCAGAGGCGCACCCTCCACATTCACGGAGGTCACTCATTTGTGCCGTGAAACCTGCCGTGAAACGGACGTCGAAACAGCTGCTGCGTTAACTTTGTTTGATGTGGCAACATATAACTATTTACATCTACAAAATAAGAAAATCGTTCGAAAGCGTTGGAGAAAAAGGAAATGATGGATGACTGAAATATATCGTAACCAATCGATATTAATTTGAAAACTACTCCTTCTCCAGGCGTCATAATTTTACTTTTATTATTATGATGTGGATGCTTCGAGTCCCACAGTATACGTTCAGCGTGAAAATATTTCAAATAGCGAATTTATAATTCACTATCTCAACTTATATTAATCCGATGCGCTACCATTTAGCTCGCATTACACGTCCGTGCGCATCAATAGTCAGGAGCAAACTGGCACGGTGCCGTGAATGTGGAGGTGCGCGCGTGAACGAGACGCGAACTGCCGCGAACCCTTTGTCGCGGGACAAAACACCGACTTCGATCGGGGAACAGGCGTGAACGGCCGCGAACGCCGTGAAAACCCTCCACACTTATGTTCACGCCTGTTCGCGGACGTTCACGGCACAAGTGTAGAGCGGGGGTTAGCTGAGACGATTTGCTTGCCTATAAATAGTCCTTGATTGTGATATATTATCATTAAAGTTCGTAGTCCGACCATCGTCCGTCTCAGTCTCGCATACCCACATATTTACCCGACCGTGTAAGAAGGAGGCGGTTATATTTTTCGAGTGTATATGTGTTTGTATGTAAGTATGTATGTATGTTTCTTTATGACAGCCTACAGCCTAAACGGCTTAGCAGGAGTTTTGGCGGGAACGTCATCGAAACAAGAACAAATGATGATGATGTAACGGGACAATGAGTCATACTTTTTCGTGCGTGCAGCCGGCGTTCATCGATTTATTAGACGTTGTCACGTCAAAATGTTGGATACATAGTTTATCAGTAAAAAGATTGTCTTCGGCAAATACAATTTTATTTCATTCTTTATTCAAATATATTTTAGACAGTGCTCGGGCCACTTGGTTTCTTTTTTGGAGCATAGCCAATCCTGTTGTGTATTTCTTCTACGGTTTTAGATCCTGCGCCCTGAAATTTTGGTGTGTCTTCCTGCATTTCAGAAGCTAAACTGGAATTGTTTGTCTGGCCGCGTCGATAGGCATCGTATTCTTGCAAATCATCAAGTTTCAAAGTAATTTCAGTTAATGGTCTTCGAATCATATTTTGGGTATCTGAAAAAAATATTAAAACCGTAAAATTAGACGTTACTTCTCACAGGGACAGCTGCTTGACTTGTATACTGTTTAACTAAAATCAATCAATCATTGAAACAAAAGTAATAAAATAACAAAATACACACATAACATAATGGCACAAAGGGCGGTCTAATCTTAAAATGCGCTTATTCAGTGTTTATAAGTAAGAGGGTTAGTCTTCTTTCTATGATCAGGCAATAAACCTCAATAAAATTAGCCGATTTGACCAGGCTAGAATCCTAATATTTGAATAACAGTGGAAACGAAGATATATCGAAAAACTTGTAACTAATTTGTTGTACAAAAGAGTTTTTCGATATATCTTCGTTTCCACCGTGTGAATTACTTAGAACTTACGTTATTGTTATTGAACAATAACGAAAGTTCTAAGTAATTCACATAAATACAAGGAACAAAAAGTCGATTTTTAATCTTCATCCGCCACGTTTTACCGCCAATGCTCTTTACCATGGTTAAAAACTTGAAATCTAATCGTCCTTGGTCATACTAACCGAAAAAAGTATACAATCGAATATAGACTCAATTAATCGTTTAAAAAATAGTAGTGCAACACTGTTTGTTCGCGTTATATTGGTTAGTTGTCTGGTCTGTTTCCGTCCGTCAATGTTTTTCTCTATGGTTTATACTGAAGATTGAAGTGACGCCATATTTTATTCCACGGTGACGCTGAGTTTTAGATGTTAAAAGTATAATTGTGCTCTAATCTCTTAATTTGTGTATAAATACTAGCGTTAATTCTTAACTTGTGATTAATTGAATCCAACAAAACTCACCAAAATGCTGTATCTTGAAGATTATTTGGAAAGTAAGTCTTCTTTGTTCATTGTAAAATGACGTAACTCGTGGTATTTTATTGATTTGGGTTGGTAGCTTTGAATCGGAAGTTAAGGGCGCGAAAATTAAAAATTATAGTACGTATTTAAAAGATACTTCCCTCAGGATTCTCCACCGGTTTATTTGGCATAATTATCTTTGTTTGCACCATCGCTTACCATTTGGCGGTCAATCGTAGATCTATTTCATGTAAAAAAAAATGTTTAATAACTCACTAGCTGCGCCCCGCGTAGTTTTGAAAAACGGTGATGATGATAATCATACAAGTACTTAGTCTATTTTTTTAATTTCACTTTTATAATATTAATAAGGCAAGCATTTGTAATATACATTCAAGAATTCAAATGACTTTTCTTACAGTATATATAATATTTTCAGTGATTGAACACCTGCCCCAAGAGCTGAGAGACAGATTCACAGAAATGCGTGAAATGGACTTATCTGTACAAAGTAAGTGTAAAGGATCATGGATACCCAGCTATGTTAGACCATGGTTACATGGAACACTTAAATTATCAACTTTCTTTGCAGACAATATGGACACTCTGGAGAAAAGAGTGCGCACACTATTTGGTGGGTGTCGTCGGGGAGAAATGAACACAGAACAAGCCAACACAGAGTTTGCTGATATAAAGCGGGGATACAACAAGACAATTGAAGAGGCCGATGAGAAGATGGCGCTTGCTAACCAGATGTATGATCTGGTTGATAGATATTTGAGGCGACTGGGTGAGTAATTGACTTTTAAGAGTAAGTACACTAAGGAAATAATCCGTGAATGTGGGTGCAGTACCCACAGGTATCCACAAAATTATCCTTGCTTCCTTATTTTCTTTTGTTCCTTTATTTCGTATTTACCCAGCTGGACAAGTATGAGGGTTAATATTTTAACAGCACACAATCTCAATTTGTACATAGAATTCTTATCTACTGAGTTGTCACGATTTTGAGCAATAGGCTATAAGATGTCACAGTAAATCTAAGTGCACACACTGCGTTAATCTCATTTCAAGTGAATAAAGGCTCTGTCAACAGTAGTCCTCAAAACTAGCTAGTTTTTTGTGTTTTTTATTTTTTAACATGAATAAATATGTATTTGACCACCAACTCACCTGTTCATAAATGAATCACAAACGTAGAAAATACCTCCTATATTGTGTCGCTCAGGTAGTGGTATTGAGTCTATTCTCTACTATTCCCTCGGTAAAGTTAAAATCCCATTCAGTTTGGGAAATCTACCCAAGATTAATAACACTGCAGATTACAGGCACCCCTTTGGCTCAAAGGACTCTGAATCCAGAGCAGTTATACAGTCAAAAAAAAAAACAGGCACCCCTTCACATATACAAATCAAACATTCTTAGTCTTATTGTTTATAAATATACCATCTCATAGACAGCAAATTTTCAAGATTTTATTACTTTACAGACACGGAGCTGCACAAGTTCAAATGTGAACTGGAGGCCGACAATAAAGGCATCACAGAGTTGCTGGAAAAGAGATCTCTGGAACTGGATGTGAACACCAATCACACCACTACACCTAACAACAATCATTATAAGGAGAACAGGTATGTCCTCATCTCACACTTTCTATAAAAACATCATACTTATCATAAATATTGGAAGACATTTTCACACAACATCATCTAGCCCCAAACTAAGCGAAGCTTGTACCATGATAACCAGATGGCTGATAGATTACATAATATACATTTTTTTTGTAAATACATACTTAAGATATAAGATACACCCATACAAAGAACAAACATCCATGCTCAGCAGAAATATTTGCCCTAGGTAGGGATCGAACCTACAACCTACAGCTTAGAAGACAGACATATTTCCACTGACCCGTATGGCATGTCACATGCAACCTTAGGTCTGACCTGTGCCTACTTCACCGCCCCCTCTGTTACAGTGACCTGTAATAACCCGATATTATGAGTATTCACAATAATTTGGAATCGAATTGGAAACAATATCGCCATCTCTGTCACTCTATATGAAAATGACAGAGACGAGGATATAGTTTCCAACCCGAATCAGAATTATTGTAAATAGGGGTACTGATTACAATATGTTAAACTACCAGCTGCACAATATTGTGGGTACTAATAACTACTTGTGCCAAAGCATATTATAATATTTAATAGTATGTGTACAGACTCACTCCACAAACAAAAAAATAATTGCAATTCTTACTATGACGCAATAAAGCGTGACTTAGTTTGTACGGCGTTACGTGCCTACACTTATGGCCACCTTAAATACTTCAATACTTTGACGCGCGCCAGAACAAATAAGAGCTACACGATAGAATGAGATGGACTCTGTAAGTGTAGAGACACTTCAGAGTCTATAATAATAATAATAAATTTATTCTTCTGCATACATTAGAAAAACCATGACAAATTGCGAATATCAATCATTATAAAACTAGGAGTGATTCTGTACAATCCGCCGTACAGTGTGACGACGTCTTGCAGTTAGTTGTGGAGTAGAAGATGGAAACTCTGCTCGATGGTTTAAGACGTATATATGTATGAAGTTGTTGCTAGTTGTACGCCTTAATGTCTACTCAATAAACTAATGTACAATTACTTATAAGGTTAACTATCACTTCCGCGGTAGGAGCACGTATCTATAGATAAGCAGCAACTGAGGAATGCGCCCTGTACGTTTGAGATCGTACATGCTCCAGCCGCAGGAAGTGTGAGATGAGGAAGTTAAAGTTATACAAAGTTAAGGCTACGAAGATTGCATCCGAGGATTTGCCCTGTGCGGTTGGGACCGTACATGCTCCAGCCGCAGAAAGTGAGGGCTAGAGTCAGTTAAGTTAAATATAAAGTTATACAAAGTTAAAACACAAGTTATACAAAGTTAAGTTAAGCTGTGATGGTTCCACCCGAGGTGTATGCTCTGTACGGTTGGGACCGTACAGATTCTAAGTATAGAAAAAAGAAAAATTCGGCGAGCCCCAAACTAAGCACGAAGTCTATCATGGAGCTTTTATTTCTTCTAGCGCGCGTCAAAGTATTGAAATATCCGATAGATTATATGTGCTTATCGCATATATAATCATTCATATATAATCTTTTATTTTTCGCATTTGTGGTTTAGCTACAAAACCTAAACTGGCTTAGCCAAGACTGCCTCCATAAAAATTATACTGTAGAGCATGTGCTATTGAACTAATATGGTACTATGCAGACTAGATTAAGATTGACTTGAGAAAACTTAATCAGATTGGCAATATAACACCTGACACAATAGTGGTGGAAGAATATTTTTTTATACTTGCATTGACTTAGAAGCTTAACTTTGCAATTTTTTATTACCACTTCATGCCAAATGCTTTTTATGGCCTCCAAAGGCTCACTTTTTCTTTTTAAGGCACAACACTCTAAAAACGTATTGCAATATAAAATCACTGATTTCAGATACAGGATCCGCCCTGAAAAGCGACGCGACAGCTGGGCCACCCGGGAGTCCAGGGCGCATTCCTCGTCTAGTAATATATCTAGAACTGATGCTATCCAGGTAACTATGGTCGTTAATCGTCGCTTAGTTTATACAAAACTAAAAATTCGTGAAATAAAACAACACAACAAGACGGATAGAGATCTCATACAAGTGGTAGGAACACACTGAATGCAAGATGCTTCCAACCGGGTTTTGGGAAATCCATGGGGGAGTTCTAGCAATGGATTTCTTGGGGCTGAAATGACGATTATGAAAACCTATTTACACTGAATTTACACGTCAATATAATTCCAATAAAATGTCAGAAATAATAATTAATTTCATGCTTTCGTCAATAAATTAGATTTGCCGCCAATAAAGACCGATATTAAAGCTAACTATAATTACTTCATTGTGAAACTATACTCTTTTCGACCAGAATTGGTAAAAATACTTGTATGGAAATCTAACCACTATAAATATATTTTAATCAACGGAGGTAGAAAGACTTTCGGCGTACTACAGGATACCGTAAATATTTCTAGGGGGCAAAAATAACTCCGTCAAATAATTGATACTATTATGATGTATGTTCCAGGCGGCACTCGGTCGCGAGTCGTACTCCCTGGGACACGCCGGAAGCGCCATCGCGGCCGCTGCTAGTCAGGCCATCGCAGCCACGCAACAGGTCAGTAAGCAAGAAAAGTCAGCTCGCTATCTCACTCACACATATTTTAAACATCTATTGGTGCGCCTATGCAGTTAACTCTGCCGTGACAGTAAATAGCATGACGCTCTTGTATGCTCAAGTCCCCACTACCTTACCGCTCTTCAGTCTTGTATAAGTACGTGTATACTATAAATTTTGTTACTTCTATGTCTGAATTGTATACTGCGTTTGTTTATCTGTTCGGTTATATCTGACGCTTTCACCGTTTGTACACTTATTTTGTATTTCTGATAATATTACCTAATGTTTCGCATCTACCGGGCGTCCCGTGACGTCCAACTATTTTTATATTAAAAAAAAACAATAATATTACGAGATTATTATGACAATATTATTAGAGAACAGCAACTTGGCGAGATCGTGACGGCATAAAAAAGCATCATGCCATTTTTTGTCACAGCATACGAGTTGGTGTTACTGTCAAGGCGTGCCTATAAATGTTTCACTTCAAAAATAATTCCGTGTTTCTGAAGACAGATTGGTTGATGCAGAGCGAAAGTTTACATTGTAAATTAAAGTCAATTCAGCTAGAGAACTAATGTGGCATTGAGGGCGCTGCTGTCCTTATTTCATTATTTTTATCATTCGATACTACAGAATCCCATAGTAGTATAAACTTCCAAATATTAGTTCTCGTCTTTTGCCACAGTAGTTCTTTATTTAAACAGACTATGATTTTACAGTATTTTTAACCAACGCTACTTTTTTTTTATTTTTTTTATTTTATTTTATTTTCAAAGGAAAACTTACAGCTAACTACATACATTAGAAAGAGTATATAAAAACGGAAGGCCAATTAAAAGTTTTCACAAATAATATAAAAGACTAGACAACTATGAAATAGACGGACAGGCATAAATACATGTACATATATATATAAACTTATAAAATATATACAGAATAATTGTACAAACAAAAAAAAAAGATAGAATATAAAGAGATACATACAGAATAAACTTAAGTAAAATAGTTCATATTAAGAAGTTGTTTTAATTTAAACACAGGAGTGTTGAATAAGTCAACATCCGTGTCTTTTGCTAAAATGTTGTAACACCTGCATGCCCTTATAAGGAAACTGTTTTGCCTATAATTACATCTTACAACTGGGACATGGAGAAGATTTGGTTTTCTTAATGAAGCGGAGGGAGTGCGCAGTCCCAGCTGCCCAAGCAACTCCGGACAGTCAATCGTACCATTTGCTATATTAAAGAGATAAGCTAAATCTGCTACTCGTCGTCTTTCGTGAAGCGGTAAAAAGTGAAATTTTTTGCATCGGGAAGAATAATCTGGTAGATATACCTTAGAACGATATTGTAAGTAACGTAGAAAACGTTTCTGAATGCCTTCAATACGCGCAATGTAGATGCCATAGTTCGGGTTCCACACTTGAGAAGCATATTCCAGGTGGCTTCTCACGTACGCGCAATACAATATTTTAAATGTTTTAATAGATGAAAATTCAGCAGACATTCGGAAAACAAATCCTAGAGCCTGAGAGGCTTTTTTTATTACATTGTCAACGTGCACATCGAACAGTAATTTGCAGTCAAAAGTTACTCCTAAGTCCTTGATTGAATTTACTCTGGATATAGAGGAATTCTGAAGGCTGTAATTGATGTAGATAGGCTGTGGCTTACGAGTGAAGGAACAAACAAAGCATTTAGAAACATTTAAATCCAATTTATTTATTGAGCAATAATTTTGAAATCTAATTAAGTCTTCTTGAAGACGTAAACAGTCCTCAGAATTCCGTATGGGGCACAACACTTTCATATCATCGGCATAAAGAAGAATTTTAGAAGAGTGAAAACAAGAGGAAATGTCAAACACAAAAATTATAAAAAGGAGAGGCCCGAGCAAGGATCCCTGAGGAATTCCTGAAGGAATACTCATTGCTGCAGACGTATAGCCATTGAGTACTACGGTTTGACATCTGTTCTTAACGTACGAAGAAAACCATCTGAACAAATTTCCTCGGATACCGACTGCTTGCAGTTTGCGCATCAAGATCACGTGATCTATCCGATCAAAGGCTTTACTGTAGTCTGTGTAAATAACATCTACTTGAGACGGTTCAGACATATACTTTGATAGGTACTCGCTGCATAATAGAAGATTTGAAGTTGTGGACCTTCCCTTGAGAAACCCATGTTGGTGTTCACAAAGTGTGTGCTTAAGAGACGAATATAATTGCTTATAAACAATTTTTTCCAAGACTTTCGCAAAAACACACAATTTGGAAATGGGTCTATAATTTTCAATAGAGTCTTTAGGGCCTTTTTTGTGAATAGGTGTTATAAATGCAGTTTTCCATAGCTCGGGTACGTAACCTTCATTTAAAGACCTTCTGTATAACAAAGTCATAGGAAATGCCAAACTTTTTGCACAACTACTAATAAATATTGGGGGTATGTTATCTGGTCCAGCTGATTTTTTAAGATCTAGCGACTTAAAATAATTTAACACTTCAGACTCTAGTACATCAACAGAGCCAATATCGGTAGTAGGGTCGAACAAATCAAAATCACGAGTAGTGTAGACGCCTGCATCAGTGGAAGGTTCCAGAAAATTAGAATGAAAGTATTCACCGAACATATTACAAATCTCTTCGCCTTGATCAGAAGAGCGTTGGCCAAATTTTAGTACTGAAGGGTATGCGTTGGAAAGCTTTTTAGTTTTTACGAAAGTCCAAAAAGCTTTTGGGTTTTTGACAATATTGGATTCAATATTTGCAATGTAGTCTTGAAACATACTACTTTCCAAGACCTTGGCGCGTTCCCTTAAAGTGTTAAAAGAGTTAAGATCACTTACGTTACCATACCGCTTGAATTTCATGCGAAATTTTTTTTTTTCTAGTAACAGTTTAATAAGGGGTGATTTATACCAAATAGGATATTTACGCAATGGGTTCACCAGTTTCGAGGGTATAAATTTATCACGTAGTTCGTTTAATGTCGCGTAGACCAGACTAATGGCGTCATCAAGGCACTTATTATGAATCTCAGTTTGCCAGTCTATGTCATTAAGTTTAGATGAGATAGCCTCATAGTCGCCAGAGTTATACAAGTACTTCAAATACGGCTTACATTTTAAAGAATGAAACTCCAGGAAATCCGCAGTAATGATAAGTGATTTGTGATGAGGATCCTCCGGTACTAATGGGTGATCAGAGTGCTCAACTGACACAACATTATTCGACAAAACTAAGTCCAAAATTCTGTTATTAATATTCAAAACTGAATTATATTGAGATAAATTACATAGAACCCAATTATCAACTAATTCAAATTGATACGTACCTTCAATATTATGGGGTTGGTATGAGTACCCATCTTCCGAGGGCTTCCATTGCAGGTTAGGTATATTAAAATCACCCAAAATAATAAATTTGTCCATAGGGTGGTTTATGACTATATCAGAAAGGTTAGTTGAAAAATTAGTCGTTTGCGAAGCTAATGAAAATCCTAAATTTTGATTACACAAATAAACAACACAGATATGCATTTTGTAGGTGACTTTTGGTTTACGATTCTGTAGCAATAACGTCACCCACAGGTCCTCGGCGGTGGAGCACCAGTCACTGCGACCTTCAGCTACTAGCTCCCGGCGCACCGCAATTAATACTCCCCCACCAAGTGACTGACCGGTCGCTAGGTAGTCCCTATCGCGTCTCCACACCAAGTATTTATCATCAAGCAACTCACTGCTACTCACACTATTGACCAGCCACGATTCTGTAATGCATATGACGTCATAGTCACTCATACAAACATTTCTGTAAAACTCAGAAGTTTTTGTGCGCAACCCTCGAACATTTTGATAAAAAATCTTAATTGGAATCATTTTAAATAGTGAAGTTTTAATGTTTGAATAGGCATAAATATAACAATAAAAATAAATATAAAAATAATAATAAAGCAAGTAGGCATAATAATGCAATTAGCAGCGTAGAAGGCATTCCAAACGCGCGAAGCATAACGTTCCAATAGATAGTAAGAAGACGATTGTAAGGTATCTATGTATATAAGCATAATTTTATGTCGCATAAATAAATATTCATTCCAAACGTGCACATAATAACTTAATTTAAGCATCTTAGTAACTAGTAGCAATGGGGCAATAAAGTAATTATTAGCTAAAAGTATTGAGAGTAAAATAAATAGAAGGTAGAAATAGAAATAACAATGCAATAATAGCAAATAGTCGAGTGACCGTCTCAAAGCGATAAGCGAACAACAAACCGCTACCGGTGCATGCACACTAAACCGGTTCGCCCGGCAAGTGTTTCTCAAACTTTTTGAGCAGAAGGTGATACAGCAAAATATAATGTGACAATTTAACTTATCCAGACAAGACGCAGCAATAGACTTCAATTTGAGATTCGTTTTAAATCCGCTTCTGACTTGATGGTAATTACTGGTGATGTTGGGTTTTTCCGTATAAAAATCTTGCAGGCTTTTACCCACGTAAACGAAAAATTTCTCTCCTTTGCTAACTCTTTAGTTTTGTTGAGCAAGAGTTTGTTTTCGAGGGTAAGGTGGTCGTTTACAAATATACGGGTGTCACCCTGCAGGCCCAAATCACAAGGGGTAATGGTGCGTTTTTTTGCAGCTGCGACATAATCTTCTTTCAGGTATCTGTTATGCACAGACACAATGATGGTTTTGTTCAGCTTGTCGTTCCGCATAGGTATTCTCGCGACGAAATTGATCTGATCCCTGGATAAAGGGCATTTGACTAGTTCACCAATTTTTGAGACCACTGAATATAAGTTTTCATTCGCGGCCATGGGGACGCCCTTGATCTCAATATTATTCATTCGCGATCTCTGCTCCTGTTCTTGGATTAGTCCTCGCAACTGTCCAACTTCTTGCTGAAGGGAACTCACATTATCTTTAGTATTACGGAGATCCTGGAGTTCCCGGTCAATCGCGGTGACCCTGTCAGTTAAGGCTTCCACAGAATGATGCACGAACTCCATAGAAGCCTTCATATCCGCTAAGTCGGGTTTAATCAACTTCAAATCTGCTATGTCAGCCTTTAGAGTTTTAAGATCCTTGATATCCGCCTGGATCGACTTCAAACTTTCCGTCAGGGCAGGAAGCGTTGACATCTGACTGGACAAGCGCTTGAGCTCCAGCACGATGCTGTCCATATCAGCGGGAGTAGGAGATTGAGCTGCACCCACAACACTAGAAGGAATTTGGAGTGGGCTTGCTGATTTTGCAGCCTTACAAGTGGTGCACTTCCAGGTGTTCTTCCTCTCACCGAGTTTCCGATATCCAGCTTCTGTAATTCCGGCGCATTGGAAGTCGAAGTGGCCCTGACAGGATGTACACTGCACTCCATCTCTAAATTCTGCTTCGCAACGCTTACAATGATACATGATTGTTGAACTTTCTCACAACGCGGGTAGTGTACGCCAACTAAAAAGTTTGAGATACGCAGCAAAACGTTCAGCTGTGTGCAACAGGTTAATTTACGTGCGCTCTGTCCGCCGTCTACAGACTGACTGACTGTTACGTTACAGATGCAGGCGGGGCGGCGCACTGCGTCACTTAAAGCCTCCTACGAAGCCGTCACTGGCGGAGACCTGCACGCACACCACGACCACGGTATGTACACACACACATAAGCTTTGCAGTCGCACAAACGGGCTGTACCGACGGTCTGCCACTAACAGTGTGACTATTTCAAGTCGAGAGGTTCTATAAAGATTCCGCCAATATCGGTCCGACAGTTTACACAGAAGATACTGATTAAGGCCACCCGCAACAGCAGGAAAAGAAAGCTTTTGAAAATTTACAAAAAATCTTGTACTATTCAAGCTCAAATTTTTAGTATGTAAAATGTTGATCTCCTGGCACAAAAACACGATTACTGAAAAAGTGTCGATAGCTTTATTGTTTGAAAAATATGCCATTTTATTTATTTTTCAAATTGATCTCAAAGTTGTTTAAAGCCACCAACACCAAAGTCACCATGTTAAGTAGCTATTACATTTTTTAGCGTTCTACTAGTATACATTTTTGATAAGTTTAGTGCACTATTTTATAGTAATTTATTTTACAATAATTTTGCTTGCGAGCAGCCGTCCCGCGGCGCGTGTCACGGCGGCGTCGTACGTACTTCTGTGCCACATACATGAAAACACCGCGCTCAAAAAGTGCGGGCTGAGGTAGCGTAAAAAACCTAAAGTTCTGGGGAAGCCTCGCCTTAACTCCAGCGCATCTCAGACATTTCATACTTCTTCTGACTATTTTATGACAAATAGTAGACCCCCGTAGCACTTTCTAGTGAAAAGGTAATGTATTTATTTGATAATAGGCGAGCAACAGTAGCTGATGTGCCTGCCCATGTCCTTTAAAAACTGAAAAAAAGTTTTAAAAAAAATATTTTTTTGACAAGAAAAACATACAAGATATTTAATATTACTATAAAAATATGTGTGTGCAAATTATAAAAGCGATTTTGTAGTGCAACTCTTATGCTTGATATACTGTGTATTGAGAGCTTTATGGAGAAATTATATTTATTTGCGTGTAGGTCACGGGTTATCGGCGAGCCACACCCAGACCACCACTGTGCATGGTCACCACACTACTGCGCATGGACACAGTAGTACCTCATCCAACAAACGCAATAAACAAAAGTAAGACTAGTATTAAATAAACTACCCAGGAGGGTAATACTTTATAGGTGTAATTATTACCTTTTTCCCGACAGCGTAATAGGGAGGGTTATGTTTTTCGAATGTGTGTATGTTCTGTTTCTACATACAGTCGCATACAGCCTAAACGGCAGGTCGGAGGTGTCGTTAGATTCGTCTTCACACCCTGAGTGTCATATGCTAAACTTTTTGTAATAATAATAATACATCTCTAGCAAAAATAGAAAAAGCATTTTATCAAAAGCACCAACGAACTTTTTTCGTAACAAACGGGTGGTTTTACTAGAATTATTCTAGAATAATTCTACAGCTCTCAGACAGTCTACAGCTATGAAGAATATATGACATCTAAAATTGTTAGAAATTGAATATGCATTATTACTGTTCCATTGATTTGACATTTATTCATTATAATTAACATTTTGTATTAACATGTTTTTGACATTTGTTGATATTGCTTTATGCAAAAGTATATCTATTTATTTTGTTTTTTGAATATATTAGATAAACCAATGATTGGTACAATATATAATGTAATATAATAATATTTATACTTGTTGTATAACATATATTGAAAAATCCGATTTGTGACTTGTAACGTTTGTTATGAATAAATTGATTATGATTATGAATATGCATTTATAGTCTTTTACATATACTTTCTCACAAAATACGTACTCTCAACAGCGTAACAAGCCTAACGAAATAATAAGTTTGACTGCAAAAACTACTTTTCTGCAGTAGGGTACTTTGTTTTTCTTTTAATACAGATACTTGTTATATTCGAAAATAGCCTTGCGCTTGATCACAACCCCCTCGTTGCATTAATAAAAGCCTACAAAGTTTTTTTTAAATATCTTATCATTTTTTTTTTTATATTTGTCTTCAGGAAAAGTTCTTACAGCTCTGCAGCAGTTCCTTCGCACACACAACAAGCCGTCGCGGCCGCCAGTCGCTCCTCTTCGCCTACTGTTGTGTAAGTATAAAATTATAATGTAGTATGTTCGGATTTATGTACATATGTCAGACTAATGTGGCATTGAGGGCGCTGCTATTACGCTATTTTGTTTAATTGAGACGTTAGTTCTCAATTTTAACCGACTTTCAATAAGATTAAGGAGGTTATCAATATTCTGGATGTTTTTTTTTTGTGTTTGTTCACCGATTACTCAAGCAATTGTGCATTGATTTTGATGATTCTTATTGTATTTGGTAGGTATACTTCAGAGGTGGTCCCATATACATTTTATCAAAATCGTTGCAGTACTTTGGTTTTTATAACATAGTAACTGGTAAAATAACATCCAGGTGCCTGTAGAAAAGTGAACAGCATGTCGCGTACATATGTATTGTATTGTGTATTTTGAAATCGATTTTTTCAGTTTTTAATTTTCATCTATAATTATTTTCCACAATAGTTTTCTATCTAAACAGACTAATTATATTAAATTATCTGAGAAAATCATTGAGCATCTTAGTCAGTATATTACGTTTTTAAGAGTCCGTAGGTCGAGCATCGTCAGTCTCGCTCGCGCATACCCACATTCTTGAAGATACAAAACGACTGAATGAACTTTAAAAAAAAATGTCCTTTGTAAAACTAGAAAACAACATCACAAATATTCGACGAAAATTTCAATTTGATCCAAGTTAATTTTCGTACATAAAAATTATTTTTGCGTTAATAATTTCTAAAAATGATTTTTATATAAGAAAATTAACTTGGAACAAATTGTTTTTTTTTTCCAATATTTGAGATGTTGTTTTCTAGTTTTACAAACGACGATATTTTTGTTCATGCAGTCATTTTATATTTTCAAAAATGTGTGTATGCGCGTGCGAGATGGACGATGGTTGAACAACGGACTCTTAAGGTAAGGTAATAACATGTTCCTTATTGAAAATTGGTGTAAAGTGTTTTGAAATAAGTTTTATTTTTATTTGGCAGTGGTATGAATACCGTAGTAAACACAGTACCACTGGAAGAACCGATGGAGGAGGAATGGATTTACGATCCCAACGAGCCCCGGTACTGCACCTGCAATCAAGTCTCCTACGGGGATATGGTCGCCTGCGATAACCAACACGTAAGATGGACAACATCAACGGCTTTACCGAAAAACGTCACTTAACTTTAAGCAATGCTTAACATATTTTGTCAACGTCTCGCTGACACGTAATGATACATGCGGGAAGAAGACAGAGAATGTAAGATGTTGATCAATGTTAAAAATCGTTTTTCGGTAAGGCCGTTAAATACCTTCTACGTACAAATCGTCAGCTGGTCATGCATCTCATGTGTCCATCTCATTTGATAGTCTCACCTAACGTTGGATGAGTTGTGGTCAAATTATGGGAATCCTTATTTTATTTATCGACTTCAAAAGAAGGAGGTTAACAATTCAGCTGTATCTTTTTTTTTTGTTACCTTATAATTTCGTCATTTATTATCCGTTTTTTTTTTTTTTATGCAAGATAGATCTATGATTGACCACCAACTCACCTGGTGTTAAGCGATGGTGTGGCTGAAGATGGAGCTAGTCGATCTAGAGTCTAGAACAGGGTTTCTCAAACT
This sequence comes from Lycia hirtaria, assembly GCA_947563715.1. NCBI lineage: Eukaryota > Metazoa > Arthropoda > Insecta > Lepidoptera > Geometridae > Lycia > Lycia hirtaria. The sequence continues at coordinate 9,280,719 of OX387377.1, read as the reverse complement.
TTTAGCTCCACGAACCCCTGTTAAAGTTTCCAGATGACAGCGAACCCCTGAACTAACTAAGCAAAAAATGGTTGTCTGTGAAGTCGGTTTACGGACGATAATTTTACGTGATAACGATGGGTCACAAACCGAACGCTTAGGCCGATCGTGCCTCTCTATCGTTTGTTCCGCGCTCTCGCATGCACGCTCGGCTCAGGCGGAACGTGACACTTTTTCGTGCGTGCAGCCGGCGTTCATCCATTTATAAGACGTTATCACGTCAAAAAAAAATTGAACCGTTGACACGAAAAGAAGAAGAAGACAATAAAATTGTCAATTTTATTGTATTCTTAATAATTTTTTTCTTGGCATGAAAAAATAATGTGATTGCAAACTTACAGTTCACTCCAATACAAATATGTACTTGTTTACTTGTTACAGTGTCCATACGAATGGTTCCACTATCCGTGCGTGAATATCACCGCGCCGCCGAAAGGCAAGTGGTACTGCCCTGAGTGCCAAGCCAACATGCGCCGCAACAGAACACATCGCAAGAACTGAACTCGCTCGCTACACTATTTAAAAATTTATTCAGAGTCGAAAGGAACTTGTAGAGCATACCAAACTGCAGTTTAAGAGTCTTTAGTTCGACCATTGTCCGTCTCTATCTCATCGTAGTCAACTAATTTTTAGCCGCTTCCAATCGGTCCAATGGTCTTTTTGGAAATCCATGGAGAAGCCCTATGTCCAGCAGTGCAGTCCAGCAGCATGGCTGAGATGATGAATTTTTAGCCATATTTTACTATAAAACATTCATTTCAACAAAATATTCTTTCTTTAATAAATACGATAAGACCGATATTAAAGCTAACCACAGTTAGTTCATTACTTTTTTCGACCATAATTTGTAAAAACTATTTGTGTATGGAAATCGACTCGCCTTAAGCTGCGTTTCGAATGAAGCAGAGCGGAACTTGGCGGTGGATGAATTTACCAATTACAATGGCCAAAATCTCCGCGCGAGAAATTTCGAGCTCTGTGATTGGTATTTTTTATATTCAATAATATAGGCTTGCGTTTGACCGCCAACTTACCTGAAGTAAGTAAAAATCATGTACCGCTCCGTTTCAGTGGAAATCAGATTTGCGCTACTACCCTGCTTTGTACGTTTGGTTGTACTTGCAGTAGTGTGCAGGCATTCCGGGTATAAGGATAATATTTCCAGCAAAGTTTGGCATGAAGAAATGTTTAATATTCATCAATTTCACATGGTGTTATGCAGAAAAATAGATTTTTTTCCCACTCTATATTTATAACTGCTATTTTCAGTTCAGCTATGTTATATCTTTACTGAATATTATGTATATACAAATTGGTTAATTTATCTGTAAAGTCAAATGACGGAAGAATATCTGATGTGTAAAGACAGAGTCGCAACTTGAGTTAAGGCATTCAGCATATAAAGCGCTTAAACGAATCTACACGTCACGACCAACATGATAGTATACTTGACTTTATCTTATTACTTTTTATCTCTGAGATCTTACATGGACCAAATCCCGTAAAAGTAAACTAAGGCTACGCTATAATAACTTTGAGCGCTATTTTCTCGAATCGACAATTTTCAATTTGGGTCTCTTTGCCTGTACACGTCAGTTATGTTAGTGTAATAAATTAATAAAGTAAACTTAAAATTTCTTAATTCCATCATTTGATTAGCTAATAATTACTCTACAGCTAAGTTGATCTCTGTAATATTTCTATTGGCTTTTGGTGTTTTACGTATGTAGGCAAGATTACTTCTCATTCCTCAATAAAGTATTCCATGTATTTGTATAAAGTTGTGTTTTTATTGTAACTGATATTAGAAGTCCGAACTAACAAGTCTAATTTTATCGCCATCTTGGTGTGAAACTGCTGGACCCACTGAAACAACATTTTTACATTATTTTTTAATTGAATTTGGACCCTCTTAGATAGATAGATAAACTCTATTGTACACACCTTAAAAGTAATAAAGTACTTAAATAGACTAGTGCAACAACAAGCTAAAAGCGATCTCTTCCAGGCATTTGCTCTTAGAGCATTTGCCAGTCAAGTATAAGGATTTCTTTAAGTTTCTGGAATAAAACAAATCTTAAATGTTCTAGTCAAAATTTAAGTCACGTATGCAGTCATTTTCAAATTCGAATCGTGCGACTAAAGTAGTGGCGACTTTACTGGTAGCTTCTATGGAGTTTTGCCGGCAACAAGAAAAAACAAGTTTCGCAGCTTTATTTCCCTTGCCCACACTCACTATTAGTTGGTACTGTTATGACTGTACTCATTCGATTATGAGGTTGTCGCACAGAACATTATGGGTTGTCGAGACATCGTGTCGCCAGGGACAGAGTGGTGTAATAATAAAAACGGCCAAGTGCGAGTTGGACTCGCGCACAAAGGGCTCCGTACCATTATCTATAAAAACGGCAAAAAAATCACGTATGGGAGCCCTTGAATATTAATTTTATTTTGATTAATTATTTTTAAAGTGAATAATATAACTCAATGTTCTGTGAATATTTCAAGCGTCTACCTGTTGCCGTTATCCGTAAAAAAAATCACGTTTGTTGTATGGGACCCCCCTTAAATATTTATTTTATTCTGTTTTTTTTGTATTTGTTGTTATAGTGGCAGAAATACATCATCTGTGAAAATTTCAACTGTCTAACTATCACGATCCATGAGATACAGCCTGGTGACAGACGGATGGACAGACAGAGGAGTCTCAGTAATAGGGTCCCGTTTTTACCGTTTGGGTACGGAACCCTAAAAAAGCATGGAGTTAGGAATTATCATCTATGGTTCATGGCTGTATGGGCTTGACACCCTTTGAATTAAACAAAATAACATCAGACAGACGATGGCTGTATGCACTTTAAGCCTTTGCCTTTCCTGATAAGGAAAAATTAAACAAAAAAAAACATCTATGGTTCGCGAAAGGGGCGCCCACCACTCTCTTCCAAACCCTCACTTCATTGATAAAGAGTTTTGCCGGGAACGTCATCAAAACATGTTGTCGTTTTTTTTATATTCCTAAACTTAATGCGATTAAAATGGTGGTGTTTTATTCATTATGTGTTCGATCAAGTACGTGAGTGTGGCCAATTGAAATGTATCAGTGAAACGTGTCATTTTACGTAGTCGACGAAACTCCATAGAAGCTTCTAGTAAAGTCGCCACCACTTTACTGAAGCAGGACTTGAATTTGAAAATGACTGTTTAAGTGACTTAGATTGAGACTAGATATTTATAGCTTGTTTTATTTAAGAAACTTGAAGAAATCTTAATAATTGACACTGGCAAATGCTTTAAGCGGGTTCAAGTCCATGTAAAAAAAAATCATTAATATTGAGAATTCATTGTCATATTTTATAAAACGTCAAATGAAATCATGTAAGCCAAATTGGAGAAAATTCCCCCAAATTTATGAAATTTGAGCCAAAGATTACTATTATTTGAGCTACGGGTGGCTAAGCTATTGAGAGGCAATACTGAATCTAAAAAAACTGTTTTCGATGAGAAACAAGGGACTTCGACGTATTTTCTCCCTTTTCGGTTAATTAGATAGATAGATAGATGAACTCTTTATTGTACATATCTTATAAGTAATAACAAAGAACTTAAATAGATTAGTGCAATAAAAGGCGGCCTTATCGCTAAAAGCTATCTCTTCCTGTAACTATGGGATGGATAAAAATATAAATTATTTTGATTTTTCTATCGGACTGCAAGAATCACGAAAAAGCGACATCGTTATAATTATGGTTGATATTCCGAAAACACGTACGAAACGCTTTGGCTCCACTTTCATTGTACGTACCGCCAAACTGTGGAATGCGCTTCCTGAATGGGTCTTTCCGACTGGATATAATCTAGGTGTCTTCAAATCACGAATGAATAGGTTTCTTCTAGGCTAGCGTGCTCCATCGTAGACCGTAACTGTCGCTTAACACCAGGTGAGTTGACGGTCAAGCGCAAGCCTATTTTCGAACAAATAAAAAAAAGATTGTTTTGAAGTCAGTTTTTTTTAATTACTTTTTCTTATTAATTTTCAAGTATTTACTCGTTTTGTTTGAAAATCAAAATTGTATTCACAAAACTTCACACTCGGTAAGTTCGTTTCATTTTCAAACCCACTTCACTACTATTCTATAATTTTTGCGTTTTAAAGTATGCCAAATCCTTTTACTTATTACTATGTGTATTATGTAAATACTATGTGAGTGGTAAACCTATCGAATTTTGTTTAAATCCGCCCAGTAGTTTGTTTTGTATAGCGTCGTGGAAACGCTCATATTTTAAAATTAAAAAAGTCCATTATCTTGAAAACTACTGAAGCAATTTTTTTTTATATTTTTTTAGTAACAAATTTATTCTCCGCAGACTCCAGGGTCGTGCCTTTTATGAACTAATATATGCATTTATATCTACTTAAATTTTTTTTTTAAGTTATGCAAGAGGAAGACAAAATTTTAATTTACACTTAACTAACATGTATGCGTGTATACGCCGAGCAGTCCAGCTCCCGCAAGCAGCGAGTTCACGAGTTGACGCATGTGCCAGCCATCGCTCTCCTCAACCATGTTTGAGGGAAGAGGGCGACCCGCCACACGCCGCCGCCGCAAGAAGAAGCTTTTTAGTGAGCGTGAGTGCTCTGAGTATACACGCTTTCTTATTATTATTAAAATAACACAACGGGGACAAATAATACATACAAGTATTTACAAAATTAGGGACAGACAACTAAAGAATAAAAATAACCTAACACCTAACACTTTTTTTTTTAATTACAAACACCGAAACATTCCATTCAGGGCCTCCACTACCGCCGTGTTGCAATCTTTGATGAAGCAATTTTGATAAACTTTACTGTGATTCCGAAGTTGAGAGATACTTTATTCAATAAAAAAAGATTTTTTGCAATACGACTTCTAATTTCTGAGTAATATACGTGGACAAACATACAAATATATTAGCATTCCAACATACAGACATAGATAGATAGATAGATAAACTCTTTATTGTACACACCTTAGAAATTTACAATCAAGATAAGTCATTTAAAAACTAGTGTAACAACTGGTGGCCTTATCGCTAATAGCGATCTTCCAGGCAACCTTAGGATGGAGAGGAGTGAAACTATAGTACATACAAACATACATACACTTACGAAATTTTGTACACATATTTAGAAGCTGATATAGACTAACATTATACAAAACTATCTGTAAGTTTCTGGCAGCCTAGTCGGGAGACCATCTGACTTGCGATCCACAAGGCCTGGGTGTGAATCTCTGTCTTTTCGAAGTTATATGTGCGTATTGTTGATTGCCGCCAACTTGAAGCGGTGAAGGAAAACATCGTGAGGAAACCTACATGTCTGAGAATTCTCAATGACCTTGAAGATGTGTGAAGTCTGCCAACCCGCACTTGGCCAGCGTGGCAGACTATGGCCTTACTCTTCTCACAATGAGAAGATGGCGTGCGTCCAGCAGTGGGACAATTTGTACAAACAGGGCTGATAAAATATACATATATATGTACAAAACTGTGCAGTTCTGACAATATTACATATATACAGGTCGAATTGATAATCTATTTTTTTTGAAGTCGGTTATAAATAGGAGTAAAAATAGTCAAATAATATAATATTGATGTCAAAGTAAAAAAATAAGAAAATAACTAAAACACTTCTTTTAACTATCGCTGTCATTCAATAAGGCACTATTATTAACGCGAACCACGGTATATATCCCGTTAATAATAATAGTGCCTTAGGAAATAACTAGTTAAAAAATGTCCATATTTAATGTTAAAATTATCATTAAAAAAATCATAAATTATTGTGTAATAGCATTTATGCACCAGCAATGCCTTTAATTTATTTTTATTAAATGAGTAATATGGTTTCTAATAAATTGATTTTGGTTTGGTGAAAATCCATCACATATACATTCAGCTTTTAATTTCTTTTATAGAAAAAATAATAAAATAATGTAATTTTGTAAAAATAATAATGTAATTTTGTTTGTTACTGGTATCATAGTTCTCTTGAAGAACGATTGACTTCAAAATTCAATATTATTTCCGATATTGTAGTAAGTGCGGATGAAAGACCATATTATAGTTATTAGAAATTTAGATAAAGGACTAAGGAGGAGGAGGTAATGACAGCTTGTCTCCAAGCTTGCTAGCTTTTTCATACCTATCTCTCAATAGTTCGGCCACTCATAGCACAACATTCTCTCTCCGTGAGTTTTTGAGTTTTTTTAACTTATACTTGTCTTATTCTATATACTAGAGCGTTTTACACAATTAGTCTACAAAATAGACAGTTTAAACATTACACACATCCCAGTGCTCGAAATGGACGGGAACGCACCGGAACGCCGTTCCGCTTCGTGAAATGACCGTTCCCTTTCGTAAAAGTTGCCCTCTTATCGTTCCGGTACGGCGAAAAAATTCCGAACCTTTGTTTGGAAATACTCAGAAATAAGCAAGTGTTTCCTTATTGTTCGATGAATACACACGTGTGAACCATCTGACAACCTCTCCGCTCTCGGACGGTACCTGGCGCTCTCTATTTGACTCGCCCCGGGTCGTTCGCACACAGACACACCCATGCTCATTGCGTTTTATTCTTCGCATGTGGTGGATGTGCGTTCCACGTATTTGTGTCTTCGCACTCTGTAGAACCGAGTTCACAGCGTAGTTTTATATGAATTTATTGTATACCAGAAAAATATATTAACTCGTAACCTTTGCCTGTAATGGAGCCTATGTTAGGATTGGGAAAAGCTCCGAAGTAGAGATATTTACAACCTCTGGTAGGCGCCAACCATAGAAATAAAGGTTAAACAATATGATACCATTCATTTATTTAGTTCAACATTGTTTCAAAACGGGGGTCGTCAATGAGCTGACGACTTCTTTTGTAATTTTGGGGCATGTTGCATGTTGGGTATATATGAAAGCCCTTCATTAGCGCAAGCTAAAACAGTAACTATTTTTACGATGTATATTTTTCAGTTTATAAAGAAAAATATAAAAAAAAAAACCCTTCCTCCAGACAGACAGACGGACATGGTGAAACTATATGGGTTCCTTGTTTACTACGGAACCGTAAATATAGACATAGACATAGACATAGACATAATTTTATTGTAACAAAAACACACAGAAAATAAAAAATCATACACACAAAATAGGTCACAAAATTATGTTTTTGTCACAATCCGGCCCCAGCTCAGCATAATGCTAGTTGTAAACAACCAGCGCTGGTCTTCCGCTGGAACCAGTAGGCGACGCCACACACGAGAAAACACTTAAAAATAACACCTATTACGTGTTCAACATATCATACTTGTTACGTATAGATAAGCTTAATAAACATACATATACAATCAAACACAAAGGTATTTGTTCATTATTATCTTTAAATATTTAAAACCAAAAATGTAAGAAAAAACAATAGATGAATGTCAGCGCAGTTGTCATACCGCAACTGCGTGTTGCGTGTGCGTGTTGTTAGGTAAGTTTAACCAATACTCAATAATAAAATTAAATAGCGCTTGTGTCACTTCTAAGTAGCTCTTCGCTTTTTTGGTGATCAAAGAGAAACTTTTTCAATTTTAACCTAAAACTGTTTACATTTTGCAGGTTACGTATCGGAGGAGGGATATTGTTCCAGCACTTGGATGCAGCGTAGCAAACAAATATGATACAATAACATTGCGTATTCATCGAACTTGCATTTTGTATGAAAAATAATGACCTCCTTTTTTTAAAGTCGGTTAAAAAAAACCTTGTGAAAAATATAGTAAGGCTTGAAAGGGCATGCGTTCCGTTTGGTGAGTTAGTCCAATTCGACCACTGTATACCTATCTCTCAATAGTTCGGCCACTCATAGCACAACATTCTCTCTCCGTGAGTTTTTGAGTTTTTTTAACTTATACTTGTCTTATTCTATATACTAGAGCGTTTTACACAATTAGTCTACAAAATAGACAGTTTAAACATTACACACATCCGATAGCACTTGAACCCGCATATCCCGATCTATACTTAGGAGCCTTTACCATTTTGGCCACGGAGGTGTTACGTGGGTTGTTGCCCCCCAAATTAAACCAATCAAGCGACATATTTTTTGAAATCCATGGCGGAGGCCTATGTCCAGCAGTGGACTTCTTATGGCTGAGATGATGATGATGAAGCGGCATTTGCAGGAATATACGGGTTCAAGTTCCATCGCATAAGTTCAAATTAAAATTAAAAAATTGGTAATTTTCGCTTGTGGGGTTGGGTTAGAAGCTCTGTTGATTAAATTTGGGGTGAATTTGGGGAAACGTGACCCGGACATCTGGCAACAACATTAAATGAATCCAGGCTTACCATTTCTACGGCAATTGCCGTGTTATACGGCAATTCGGGCCGCTTTCCTTAAAAAAACACGGTACACGGCAGAACATTGATTGCCGTATCATAAAACATGGCAATCAGAGCGAAAGAAAAAATACACCAATAAAGTTGCTGGCAACAGCCACTCTACATTTAAATCAAACACATTTCATAGATACGTAATCGCATACACTTGATACTTCAAGTGTAGGTGATTAATCATCAAACATCTCTCTAGAATACCAAGGACCAATATTACCATATCACTAGTAGGGACACCCCCGAGAGGTTAAAAATATATCTTAGACATTTATATCTCGTTCTTTACGAACAAACACATTCATTCTTGCTTCAGACGCTTACGAAACTTTAAGAATTGAAATAGTGACTGAACAGCCTGCTATATTTAAAAAAAAACTGTTTTCTATCCCTAAATATTATCCGATTTCATTCTTTTTAACCGACTTCCAAAAAGAAGGAGGTTATCAATTTGGTCTGTATGTTTTTTTTATGTTTGTTCACCGATTACTCAACTAATTGTGCATTGAATTTGATGATTCTTTTTGTATTTGGTAGATCGTACTTCAGAAGTGGTTCCTAAATTTATCAAAATCGATGCAGGACTTAGGTTATTATAACAAAACAACTAGTAAAATATCATCCAATTGCCTGTAGAAAAGTAAATAGCAAGTCGCGTATGAACGCGTTGTTTTGTGTATTTTGAAGTCGGTTTATCAGTTTTTTAAACTATAATTGTTTATATAGCCATGGATACATGTCCATTGGCCGAAAAAAAAAAACTTAGAAATCGGTTAGTGTTTAGGGGTAGAAAACAGTTTTATCCCATTTGTAGGTATGGAAGATCACGCAACAGCAGTATCAGTTTTAAGTATCTACGTATAAAAAACTGCTTCTTATATGAAACACGGCAATTTTTGGAATTTTGTGCCAAAACACGGCAGTCAATTATTTTTTTATGGCAACCCTGAATGAATCTGATATGAGCCCTGCTGATAATGGTGCGCCGCGCGGCTAGTGTTTGTTCGTGAATTTTCTACGGTTTTCTGTGATTTTTTCTTGAAAAAGCATAAAAGTGTTATTTGTCGTTGTTACTACTGTTTATCAATTATAGCCAAAGCACATCCAAAATGTCCGAAGCCAAGATAAAAGAGGTACATAGAATGTAAATTTCATCTTCATGATCTGCCCGGAAATGCCATTGTGGTCTTTTTGAATATAAATTCTCTTTATTTTCAGTTACGAAGTGATATTGAGGAGCTTACAGATCTCATGCAAAAGGCGAAGCGCAAGAAAGTCCAGGATTTGCTTTCCCTTGAGATCCGCAAATTGGAGACTGATATCATAAACATTAGGGATGCAGAACAGAAAGCAGCCGCTGAAGCAGCGCCGTCTACCAGCACTACCACTCCTGCACAACACAACAAACGTTACCAGATTAAGTTAAATGGTTATGGTAAGGAGACTTGTTTATGAGGCACTTTATTCTTATGTTAATTTATAATGAGCTACTTCAGTGGTGCTTCAATAAAAAGTTATCAATATTTTGCCAAGGCACTTGGGGATTAGTCTGATTTTTTTATGTTCAACTATATATCATAATATACTTCTCTTGGTACTTGTACTTATTAATATTAATTTATTTAACCTGCTTAACCTTGAAATCTAAATACCGTCTCAATCGCTTGCGCGAATTTTCGCCTACTCAATACTTAGTTCTTTAGAATTTTTTTCCCACAGATAAAAAAGAGATCCTGCTAGTTTATTTCAAGAATGTATCTAAATACAAACAATAACAAATTTAAAAATTCTTAATTGTGTACCTTGTTAAATTAGATAAAATACAACACATGTATTTCTTAGTTCTATAATATTGATACACATTAATAAATATAAGTACTTCTTACTTCTTCTTCTTACTTCTCTACTACTTCTCATTCTTCTACTTCTTACTCTATAGTACTTCTTTATTAATATCATAAAAGGGTAAGTAATACACTATTTTAATGTTACCTTTTCATGACTAACCGACTGAACGGATTCCTATGAAATTTTATATTATATATATATATATGTATAGTTGAAAACCTGGAAACAGCCAGACTACATTTTATCATTATCAATGTGTGGGTGAAACTGCCAGCCACAGCTAGTTAAGATTTGTAATGAAATATTTCTAGTTTTCTTGTTTGTTGATTTTCATTCTCATGTTCAATAATAATTTGCATTCTATATTAGAGTTCCATAAAACTACAAGGAATCCTTATAAATCCGCCATGTGCATCTGTCTGTCTGTCTTTATACTCATGTCACAACTATTTTACTCAGAGAAGGTAATATGAAGGTAATATATCAGATAGATGTATTTTATAATCCACTATAGTTCCCGTCATGTTAAAAGAATGTTGGTTTGTTTGCGTTTATGAACAAACAAGTGTTCTTTTTACGTGATGGGAATTATACACTTGTATTGGACACTACTACTATTACTATCTACCTAGAAGAAGCTAATTTGTTCACAATTTTAAGGCTCTCAAGTTAAATCTATAGTTCCACCTTTTTAAAAGTGTATTTAATTTTTTTGCATCTTTTATGTTATATTTTTGCAGGTTGGGATCAATCCGACAAATTCATCAAAGTATTTGTAACCCTCAAGAATGTACAAAATGTGCCAAAAGAACAGGTATTCTGCAAACTCACAGAGAAGTCCATGGAACTGCACGTCCAAAATCTTGAGAATAAAGATTATGTACTGGTTATAAACAAGTTGTTGGAGACAATCAATGTTGACGACAGTTATTGGAAACAAAAGACAGGTAATAGGAAACTTTTCTTGTCATTGAATACTATACAACTTCAACATACTTATATAAACTCATTATTATTTACACCTTAACTAAAAGACAAATGAATAAGAACGGTCTTATATGTTAGTAAAACAACATACAACCTCACTAAAAGCAATCTCTTGCAGGTAGCCTTGTGATAAATATTTTCATTATTTTCAAGTACCTTAAATGTTTTGAACAATTGTGTGCAATATTAAAATAAGGTCATATTTTTTTTCAGATATGGTAGTAGTATTTTTAGCAAAGGCCCAGCAAAATGTCAAGTGGTCACACATGACAGAACTGGAGAAGAGATCCGAGGACCAGCGCAGCAACCGCTTCAAACCAACAGATGATGTTGGACAGAAAGATCCTCAAGATTCCATTATGAGTCTTATGAAAAACATGTAAGATCTATAATTGCTTATTTGTTTGCATCCAGTTCATTTGTTCGTTATTAGCTAGTAGCAGAAGAAATCAAAATCTTGTCTGAATAGCTTTTAGGCTACAGGAACTGTTAACATTAAACATACAAAGATAAGTTAGTTAGACTATTAATTGCTAGAAAGTTATTGCATATGGATATTATTTGAAAGAAAGTAATATCCATATGCAATAACTTTCTAAATTAATTAAGTATGAATTCTTTCCAAGAATTCATTCTCTCATAATCATTCACATCTCGCAAAAGACATGTGCTCCCAACTATTCTAGTTTTAATTCCATGGACAAAAAATTGTATCCAAATTTCATTGATATTGCAGAATATATAATTTTAAAGTTGGACATATTTACTTGTAAATTCCTTGCTGATGGTCAGACTACGGACTTTTAAACAAACTCAAATGTAAAACGCGGAAATTACATTGAAATTAAAAATCCCACCAAAAACATTTCATGTAAAATTGGTTGCCATGTGTCGCATTGTCATGCCACTTTCACTGACAAAAAGATATCAGATGAGATCTGACTGAATCTGAAGAGCCAAGCCGCTAACTCTACAAAATCTAAGGCTACAATACTTATCTCTGTAAACCTTCAATCTTGGTAAAAAAGCATGGCTTGGCCGTTTTCCGACGGTCAGTTACAAACATTTATGTCGCATAACATGTCGTACATGGACAAGGAAGAAAAAGAAACTAAAAGTTCTGCTCTTGAATGTTGTAGAATTGGAATAGTAATGTAATAGTTCCATGAAAGTGAAACGACCAAGCCATGCTTTTTGACCAAGATTTAAGGTTTACAGAGATAAGTATTGTAGCCTTAGATTTTGTAGAGTTAGCGGCTTGGCTCTTCAGATTCAGTCAGATCTCATCTGATATCTTTTTGTCAGTGAAAGTGGCATGACAATGCGACACATGGCAACCAATTTTACATGAATGTTTTTGGTGGGATTTAATTTCTTTTTGTAAAGGACCCTGTAATTTCTGCAACGTTTTGTTTTAACGGAATGTATTTCCCTGTGCATCTGTTATCATTTCTTTAGCAGTACACTCTCTGTCATAGCCTGTTTTTCTTGTTGACTTATTACTTAAAATAGATGATAGCTGCTGTAACCTTCAATTCTGATGTGGCGCCATACTATAGCGCGTGAATAAGAGTCGGTTTCCCGATACACTCTTCAGCACAAGTATAAAGTTGCAAATCGTCTCAATATTCTACAACATAATGAACAATAGCACACCTTAACTTGCAACGCCACATCAAATACGGTCTTCTATAGATTGAGTAAATGTCAATGAATGGAAAAGGCATGAACCATTTCCAGGCATACTATGAACTGTAGTATAGACGATAGGGCCCTAGCCCTTCTCCCAAAGAAATTGTTTCGTTACTCATATTGTTCGTCTTATTTCCTTTTTATAGGAATACGTCCACTAAACCAACTTTAGATTATTCTTGTATCCAGACTATTATTCAATAACTTAAATTCTTAACCTATAACCTAATACCCCTTCTCTAACAAGATCGGTCCCGAAACCAAGCTTCTAAATAAGCTCTCGGTTGAAAGTATTATAATTTTCTGTGTAAATAAGTCTCTAAGCCTAAGTAAGTACTACCTAAAACAAACCAAGTCATCAATTAAAGTCGAATAATGTATATATATACAACATACAAACCTATAACATAATGTATATATATAATACAAAATTACAAACCCATATTTACTAAACAAACATGAAACAACGAACGAAAACGATACTATTTATCCTTATACCAAACAAACCGTTATCATAAACGAGAACCAAATCAGAACGAACGAATACACAACACAGACCAACCATAAATACGGAATACCCAGGTGTCTCAGCGTGTTGACTTCCAAAATTGATTTGCGACAGAGCGCGAGAAATGATACCGTGTGTTAACTTGAGGCGCACGCCATCTAGTATCGCCTTTTGAAACTAATTAGATAAACGATCCTCACTGATTGGTAAAATTGTCGTATTTTAGATGTGAATCATATCTAAAGTACAAAAGCTAAATAAATGAAACTTTGTATGTTTTATAAATGTACTGTCTACTTTTTATCCTGAAAATTTGGGCTCTCTAGTATTATCCATATCGAAGTTATGTTGTGTTACAGAAATATAGACACACACACAAGATCACACTTTAAAAGGGTTGGAGGGTGAAAAATACAAATATCGTAATTTTTCTGTTGTTTATGTACCAATCGTAGTTTGCATACCAAATTTCAGCTTTCTGAAACTTCAGGAAGTACCCTATCTTTTTGATTACACTCAGGGGGTGTGCTCCCACAAATAAAGGGTTGGAGGGTGAAAAGTAATAATATCTTATTTTTTTCGTGGTTCGTATGTAAATATTAGCTTACACACCAAATTTCAGCTTTCTAAGACTTCAGGAAGTACCTTATATTAATTATTGATGAGAATAACGTAATAGCCCCCAAATAAGGGTAGAGGGTGAAAAATACAAATATCATAATTTTTCTGTTGTTTATGTACCAATCGTAGTTTGCATACCAAATTTCAGCTTTCTACTACTTCAGGAAGTACCCTGGAATATTGATGACGAGAACGGGATAACCCCAAATAACCCCAAATAGGGGTTGGAGGGTGAAAGTTACAAATATCTCAATTTTTCTGTTGTTTGTGTGCAAATTGTAGCCTACATACCAAATTTCAGCTTTCTAAGACTTCAGCAAGTACTTTATCTTTTTTATGATCATCAATTAATTTGTGCCAAATCGACGTATTTTAGGTATTAATAAAATCGAAAGTATAAAAGCTAGATACATGAAACTTTTAACATTTTATTAGACCGTGGACCACACTTGATCCTGAAAATTTGAACCCTCTAGTGTTATCGAGGCCGAAGCTATGAGGGTCTAAAAATCCGACGAATGTGTTCGAGAAAAGATAGTCCCGGCCGTACCCGCTGGCTCACATGGCGGGTGCACGGCCGTGCCCCCAGATCAAGGAATAAAAATATATTCATCATTATTATAAAATGTCAGTAAAAGTTATATTATAGTCAGTATGCCACAATTTCACACTGTGACACCAAATAGAATGATTAATAGGGAATATGCATTAATTTTATTTCAAGGAATAATACAGTAGAGCCTCGATAATCCGTACCCTGACTAATCCGAACGTCGCTGTAATCCGAACTGCAGACTGCCCCTCTCTCTCCCTTACCGTGACCGCTGATCTTATGTTTTGTCTTCAGTTGCGAATGAGTCACCTCGCGTGTTCACGTTACTTTGTGCTAAACTCGCGCGCTACGTGTTTTAGAGGTTATAAAAATGGTTCCTACACCGAAACGCAAACATAAAACTTTAACCATAGCTGATAAGTGTGCCATACTGGATAGTTTGAAAAATGGAGAACGGAAATGGAGAATGGTCTGGAACTTCTCTTTCCATTAAGTATGGTGTTGGAAAATCGACAATTACTGATTTAAAGAAAAAAGAACAGAAAATACGGTCTTTTGTAGCTCAAATCGAGAAAGGTCCAGGTTTAAGAAAAACGCTAAAATTGCCAGAAAATCCAGTGCTCGAAGAAGCACTTTTCACTTGGTTTTTAGAGCAAAGACGAAGACACGTTCCTTTATCAGGCGAAATCGTAATTCAAAAAGCCAGATTCTTTCATAAAAAACTAATAGGATCTGATTTCAGTGCAAGTAGAGGGTGGCTGGATAATTTTAAAAAGCGTCATGGCATACGGCAGCTGAAAGTGTCAGGTGAGAAAGTCTCTAGTAATGCGGCGGCTGTTCAGCCATTCCAAGAAAAGTTTTTGAAAGAGATAAGAGAAAAAGACCTTTGTCCTGAACAAATCTACAATGCAGACGAATCAGGATTGTTTCCGAAGGTTCTGCCAGATAAAACTTTAGCTTCTTCTGCTGAAACTAGTGCTCCTGGATCCAAAGTATCTAAAGAAAGAATCACTTTTATGCCTTGTGCAAACTCGACAGGGAATCATAAATTACAGTTACTAGTCGTGGGTAAGGCCAAAAAGCCAAGATCTTTTGGATCCGTAAAATTACCGGTGCATTATCAAGGACAAAGGCGTGCTTGGGTAACAAGAGATATTTTCCTGGAGTGGTTCAGAGGACATTTCGTTCCAGAAGTCAAACGTCATTGACAAAGAGCATTGTTACTCTTAGATAATGCGCCCGGACATCCGGATGCTGAAGATTTGACTACAGAAGATGGCAATTTTTCGGTAATGTACATGCCACCAAACTGCACATCCTTGATTCAGCCGATGGATCAAAACGTAATTCAAAATTTCAAGATAAATTACAAAAAGAAACTGCTGATTCAAGTTTTTGCGCAGCAAGAAGATGATGAAAGTTTAACACTACATGAGGTTATTAAAAACATCACAATTAAGGACGCAATTTTTTCACTAGCGCAATGTTGGGATCACGTGTCGTCGTCTCTCCTCAAAAAATCTTGGAAGCCTCTATGGCCTGAACAATTCAATGCAACAGAAGATGGATCAGAAGAAAACGATGGCTTCGACGTGGAAGACGATCTCCCACTGAGTCTTCTACGCAACCGTGGATATACAGAAGAAACCATTTCCACTTTCTTGACAATCAGCTAGGAGGAGAATTGCACAGAACCCATAACTGATGATGAGATCATAGCCCAACTTACGCAAGAGACTGACGAGTCTGGGAATGACGAGTCTTTTGTTGACAATACTTCAGCTTTAAACGTCAAGAAAATTCCTCATTCACAAGCTATATCAGCACTGAATACTTGTTTAGATTGGGCTGATGAAAATGACTTGTCTTTATCCGAAAAGATGATGCTGCGTAATTTGAGGGACAAAGCTTTTTTTGGTCAATAAATAGAACCCGCCAAACCAAAATTGATGACTTTATGAATAAGTAACGTATTTTGTGGTTTAAATATGTGTTTTATAGTACCTGAATAAATATAGTTTGTCAAAATATACTTGCATTTTTTTAACATACTGTAATCCGAACGCTCCGTGAGTCTGAACAGGGGTTATTTTTTGGTAGTTCGGATTATCGGGGCTCTACTGTAGTTATAATATTTCATAACATACTAAAATGTTATACATATTATACTAAAAAAAATATTTTAATTAGTCAATAAACTTCTGAGATATATAAACATTTAAAGTTTCAGAGGAGGTATGCTCTGGCCCTCTCTTTTGAAACAACTGTTTATATTTCTACAGCGAACAAAACCATGACGTCATAATTCGTGATCATGTGCTCTCTCTGTCTGACATGAAATTAAAATGCTTGTAATTGTCTTATTACTGAAGAAACCTATTTTAATTTTGTTTTTGCAGAATGGATTTACGAGTATTCATGGTTAGCCTTTTCATGACCAAATAAAAATAAATCATGTATATTCTCTATTAGAAAGTCAAAGCTGCTGTAAGAACTATGTTTTTTTTTTTCAGGTATGAAACTGGTGATGATGAGATGAAGAGGATGATCACAAAGGCTTGGTACGAAGGACAGCAAAAGAAGAAAACCGATATTGATCTCTAGATCTTTATGTTCTTAGTACAAGTATTGTGTAAGTTTATTTTTTGTTTGTAAGGGTAATAAATCAGTAACTTTGTGTATGTAGTCTGTTCTTGAAATTGAAGTTACTGTTCTGGCAAATCAGTGGCATTCCCTAACATGAAAATGAGGTTTATGGACAATGTTTTTACCCTACTGCGTAAGAAGTAGGGTTGTGTTTTCCTAGTGTTGTACGTTTTTATGTATGTATGTTTCTATATGTTCGCCTACAGCCTAAACGACTTGAACGATGTTGATGTGCGAGGTGTTGTTAGATTCGTCTTCACTCCCTGAGTCTCATAGGCAATATTTTTTGTAATAATGATTATTATCATTATTACAAAAATAAATAAATAAATGCGTTTTCTCGTAGCCAATGAACTTTTTCGTAATAAACAAGTGATTTTACTAGAATTATGCTAAAGAATACGTATTTATAAGCTTTAACAGCGATTATACACACACTTTCTCGCGAAAAACGTACACTCAACATCGTATCAAGCGTAACGAAATCGTAAGTTAGACAAAAACTACTTTTCTGTAGTCAGGTATTTTGTTTTTCTTTTAATATAGAAACTTGTTGAATATTCAGATTTGTAGTAATAGATAATCCAATAATTTCTGTGAAAAAAATATTAAAATCAGATTCAGCGTCTTATAATATAATAGCAATAGCATATATTTATAAAAGCGAAAGTAACTCTGTCTGTTTGTTACCTCTTTACGACTGAACCAATCGTTATGAAAATTAGCATAGAGATTCTTTAGGAGCTGAAGAAGGACATAGGCTATATTTTATCATCATGATCATCACCGTTTTTCATTACTACGTGGGTGATACCGCGGGGCGAAATATCTCATGTGTGCATGAGCCTCATTAACTTATCAAACTTGTTTTGAAAAATCCTTTCCATTGGAGTTGTATAATTAATAAGTAATAGGGCATTGAGTTCTGTAGAACAAACAGAATGTATGCTATTTACGCGGAAAATTAAACCACAAGCTACTCTCACATAGCTACATTATATTTTCTACAACACAATAATGGGATCATAACATTGAATCTTATTCTTCTAGATACATTTTCTAAAATTATGGTGTTCATGTTTAGTTAATTTTCACGAGATCCTTGGGAGCAGGAGACCACCATGCTGTGATGTTCCTGTAACAAACAAAAAAATAAAACATCTACCCAAAGCTAATCAATATAAACATTGAAGACTTGTAGGACTGTAAACTGCATGCGAACTTCTGGATCAATATTAGATGCTGAACTATGAATAAAATAAATATTTGTGGACATTTCACATAACACCATCTAGCCTAAACTAAGCAAAGCTTGTACTATGGAACTAGCTGGCTGATAGAATACAAATATACTTTTTTTTTTGTAAATATAATACATATGATACATAGAAACACCCAGACACGGAACAAACATCTATGCTCATCACACAAATGTTTGCCCTGGGTGACTATGAAGTTACATAACTTCATAGTCTTCCTTTTCTATATAAAATTTTCGATCGTTTTTAATAATCCAAAATGAGCAGAGGGGGCGCCATCTGTATTTCTCACTTTTTAGCAAACAAGTATCAAGTCTACTGTTTCCTTTACATACAGGGAAAAAAATATGTAAAGATAAGACTGTCTTACCTCGATTTCCCTTTGTTTG
Organism: Lycia hirtaria; assembly: GCA_947563715.1. Lineage (NCBI taxonomy): Eukaryota > Metazoa > Arthropoda > Insecta > Lepidoptera > Geometridae > Lycia > Lycia hirtaria. The sequence goes on along the minus strand of OX387377.1, from coordinate 9,261,759 downwards.
ATTTTTCGGTTAGCATTTGCATCAGCAAACCACATAAGTAGGCACCTTGCAAGGTGTAGAAAACCATTTGCCAACTCATCTGGTTTTGATCATCTGAAGCTTTCATAGGCTTAATCTCATGGACTTGAGTTGTGAAGCTTCGGAAATGCGTATCCCTGGCATCACGTCTTGTATCGGCTCGAGTCTCTTCAGCTAGGACGATATCGGAGGATCTCGATTTTGCTTCAATCTTAATGTCACGGGTTGTACGACGATCCATAGCTAAATTGTGCCGATTTGGTTGGACTTCCCTCTCTACTATTCTTCTAGTTTCTCGACGGGCTTCAATAGTTCTGAACTCTTGGGCGTCGCGAACATTTCGTTCATTGGTATTCCTCTCATCATTGTTTTTCGACAACCGTTCAGATCGTAGTTCAACAGCTCGCAAACTCATTTCTCGAGACGGTCGTTCGGTAGACCGCGATGTCAAAATAGCGCGAGCTTGACGTTGTAAAACACGGTCTTGAGAGCGACTGTTATCTTGTAGGCGATGAGATTCTTTTCGAATAATTTGTACTCCACGATTCTTCATGATTTCATTTCGGGAATCAACACGAGAATATCTTGAAGTTTCTTGAGCTTCACGCCTATCAATCTTATCTCTAGAAAACCGGTTCATGGAAATTCTGGCGCGAGCTGCCCTGCTCTCGTCTCGCTCAGTTACCTCTCGTTTTTCGTTTAGAATATCTTCAAGAGTTCTAGCTCGTTGAAGTCGAGTGTTGGATACAATTCTTCGAGTGTCAGATTTTCGTTGCGGTGTGGAAATATCACGGGTTAGTTGGTGGATCACAAAATTAGTATCTCTATTTTCTTTACTATTCTCTCGACGGATATCATCGCGAATTCTGGAAACTCGTTCATTAGAAATGGCTCGTGCGGCAAATCGGGAATTCCTTGACAGTTGATCGTCATGGTTGCGAGTGTCACGTCCCATTCGATTGAGAGTATGTTCTCGTGACACTGTACGTTCTTGAAGATCACGGCGATTGTCAGACCGTATGTTGTATCGTTCACGATAACCGGATTCTCGTTCAGAAAGGGCTTTCACTTCTGCGCTACGTATTTCTTGTCTTCGTTCAGAACTGTCCCTTGAGTCTCGAAGTTTATTTGTTTGCCTGTCCCTAGACATTCGAGTTCTATAGTGCTGTTCTCTGCGTTCATCCAACCTTTCCTCACTCCTCAGATCCCTGCGATTCGAGGTAGTCCTATCTGGAATTCGAGCGGTAAATTCGCGCTCATTAGACCTTACTCGATCAAGAGATCTAGATAGGGATTGACGGCGTTTTTGTCTCGTTTCATCTGACATTCTTAAAGCGCGAGTTTCCTGTCTTCGTTCATTGCTCCTAATGATCCTTTCAGGTCGTAAGTTTGTGTCTACAGTTAGTGATTCACGGGATGATTGTCTTCGTTCATTATTTTGCCTAACCTCACGACCACGACGCAAAGATGTTGAATCTCTAACTTCAGTCCTTTCGTTTACAGCACGATACTCCTTGATATTCCTCCTGGATTGATTCACAGGTTCTATTACGTCACGCGATTCGAGTCTACGGTTAGTTAAAATTCTTTCTGATGAATCACGAAAAGTGGTAAGAATTCTGCTGCTTGGTTCTCTATTTTGATCTGTGCTGCGTATATCCACTCGTTCAGAAATAGTTCGTTGATGGTCTCGCTCAAAACTATTGATTCTCGATTCTAATGATCGAGAAAGTCTATTTCCAAATGTGTCTTCTCTTACGCGTTGGTCCAAGTTATGGCTTTCTTTGTTATTGTCATGCTGCAACCTGTTTTCAGCTCGAGAGGTGCTAATCCTGCGATTTTCAAACCGAGCTACGTCGTCCCTTTCTCGCCTGAGTGCTGTATCTTCTCTGCTGACAGAAACATGACGAAATTCATCCATTGCTGGTACTGTTCTTTTGTCTTGAGATCTAGATAATTCCCTGAATACTCGTTCGTTACTAACACGTTCGATCCTGGCGTCGCTGCGAGACATCCTGATACGTCTGGAGTCCAAAGCGTCGCGTTCATATCGGCTCAAAGAATCTCTAGAAACGCTTTCACGATTTCTACGAATCTGAACCTCTCGCGTTTGCCTGGATTCCCGAGCGTCACCTGTATTTTGACGACGTTCGTTGCCACTCACAAATCTAGCTTCGATATTGACCCTGGTCACGAATTCTGGAGATACTCGTCTTTCCGTTCTCTTAGTGGTCAGCCGTTCCCGAGAGCTTATCCAATCATTCCGGACATCAGAGCGTCGTCGGTCTTCGCGAACGTTTCCAGAGCTTAGGCGGCGATTGTCTGGGGTATTGCCACGCAAATTTTCGTAAGGCCTTGTTTCCTGGGTGACAGTGTTCGAGCGGTGGTCGCAACACTCTTGGCGTCCATCAATGACGTTCCGCTCAGTATAAGAGCCGATCGGTTGGAGGACCGCGACAACCGCAAGTAGCAGTAAACGCCAGTTATTCATAGTAACTGTGGGCTCCTCTGTGGTACTTTTTCCTCGCTGCTGTAGAAGTAAACCTACGAAGGCTGCTTCCGAACTGAATGTTTCAGCGGCTGGTCCTGCTTTTATACTAGTTTCAGACTCTGGATCGAATGGCTATTAGACGCTAGAACGCATTCAATTTTCACGTCCTACGCTATTTGTACGCGAGGGCTTTTTATAACGCCGACGGAGTAGTTTACATCCTTTTAGTGAATTTTTGTAAACGTTTGAAATTTCAGTTCTGATAATTTTTATTGACCGAACGCATCGAGTGAAGCGATCCATGAAAATGATGCACTAATACTTACCTACTGATATATCAAAGCATACATTTTATGTATGTTTCGGTTGTGCATAGAATTGTAAAACTGTGAGAAATTCTCTAAATTATAGGGAATCTCAATTTGGTCGGAATTATTGGAATTAGAGAGGCAAGTCGCGATTGAATTAAAGAAAGACAGATAGGAAAGTACTCTATACTTTCTTAAATGTACAGGTACCTAACCTTCTCAGTTCTTGGTTCTCTACTTTTTATGATTTCCTCCCTTTACAACTCTACAAATAACCCGATTGTCTGCAACAGACAAACAGTTGAGTTGAAAGCTACACTCTTTCGTGAGGGGGAAAATTGTCCCCAAAAATTTTGAGATATAGCTCGCCAAAAGCGAAAAAAAATATGTCGTCTTCCCTGCATTTCTAAATTATTAGACCTAGAAATTCATACTTTACCATGGTAACCATATCAAAAACTTTCAATGAAAATTTTTTTGAACACTGAGATTACAACTTTTTGAGATACCAATAGCAAATACCTAAATATATATAACACTTAAGTCGTTATAGTACCGTAGGAAACAATTTCAAGTTTTGTCTATTTTTACAAGTATCAAGAAAGTTAGTCCCTCAACCTTCCATTACCAGCGTACATTATCAGTGGTCGCAGCTGCAAGGGAAGATTTGTCCCCGCTCATAAAATAATTATCTGATCGGAGCCACTGAGCCAATAAATGGGAACCTATAAATTGATTCCCTATGACGTCAACGAAAAGCTTCACACTTCATTGATCCGGGATTAGAAAATAGGTGAATTAGAAATTCTGGGATGTTCTTTAGATATCCAAAAATAGATTCACAAGCTTCGATAAGCTAACAGACGTCATCGTAAGCATTTTCAATCTGAATCTTGTAGTTATTAATTAGAGAATTTTGTGCTGTGACGGTCTAAATAATTAGTCCGAACTCTTAATAAAATATGATCATTACATAAACATACCTACGAATACATATACCTACTCGTGTAAGTTAAAAGAAAAACAAAATGCCAGACTGTGTACGAGCGTTTTTCTTAGTTCTTGTAGGTGGTACGTATACAAGTGTTTTTACCAATGAGGCTCATGCACGCTAGAGATATCTAAGTATTTGAATTCTAACAGTATAAACGTGGTATATACAGGTGCTCTCCTGTATTATACTGTTAGAGGATAGGAAAGTTAGAGAGAGCGAGAAGATAACTACGTCACAAACCACACGATTGTTGTCTCTTGTTTTTCGTTTTTGAGTATGATACGCAATACGTACCTATACAAGGGCGTCGCCAGCCCATGGCCCAGGGGGGGGGGGGGCAAGTTAATATTATGGAGGATGAGAAAAATATGAATTGTAGGTACAGGTACAATTGCACGGCCTTAGGACTTTGGTTGCTTTGCAGTTGGCAACATTTTTTAATCTTTAGGGGGGGCAGCTGCCCCCCCTGCCCCCCCTTGGCGACGCCCTTGTACCTATACATACGTACTACGCGCTACGTAATAATGATCTGGAGCAACACATGACCGGAAAACTTCATCTACAAGTCTCCATATTCAAGTACTCCTATTCACAACTTGTCGTTTTCAACCGACCCGATTCCGAAAACTACAAGTTGTGAACAGCCCTAAAGAACATCATCACCATCAGTTTGATGGTCTGAAGCACCACGTGACCGCAAAATTTCGTCTCGAATAGTCTTGGTATTAAGTGATGATGAAGATCTGGAGCACTACGTGATATTATCGGTGTTATGTCGGTATATCATTATCGGTCAGTTTGAAAGCGTTTCGTAGGTAGTAAAGATGTATGAGATTTGCTGTCCGCCAATATAGTATCGTTATTGGTCATTCAGCAGTGGCGTAGCGTGAACTAATATAGAATAAATCTATGACACGATATACTTACTAGGTATATGATAGTGAAAAAATATAAATGCGCGGTGGGAGAATATTGAAAAGCATATAGAGTTGATTACCCTTCTCATAAAAGAGAAGATGGCCCGCGCCCAGCAGTGGGACAGTTTGTACAAACAGGGCTGATAATAAAAGTAATTAAAAAAAAATTAAACCGTCTTCAAACTGAAAAGAAAGAAATAACTCGAAGAAAACCAACTATTTTTGAGGTTGGTGTCTGTATAGGACTTAGTTGATAATAGCTTAGGGCCTGACACCGACCTCAAAAATAGTTGGTTTTCTTCGAGTTATTTCTTTCTTTTCAGTTTGAAGTCGGTTAAATTTTTTTGAATTACTTTTATTTATTCTTTTTTATAATAGTTTTACTCATTTTGTTTGAAATTAAAAATTGTATTCACAAATTCGAATTGATACTTTTTTTTTGAAGTCGGTTAAAAACGGTCGTCAAAGCTCATCACCGCTCATGTCATTGTCTATCAAACAATTGAAATATAAGGTGTAGACACTGCTCTGCAGTTGCGATGAACGAAGTGAGTGTTCAAAAGCCCATATCTTGAAAACTACTGAACCGATTTTGATAAAACTTACAGTGACTCCTAAGTTGAAATATACTTTATTTAAACATTTCTTTTTTAAATGCGACTTCTAGTTTCTGCGTAATGCGTGGATAAACATACATACACTTATGAAATTTGGCACACATGTTTAGAAGCTGGTATAGACTAACATATACAAAAATTGTGCAATTTTGACAATATTACAAACATACAGGTCGAATTGATAACCTCCTTTTTTTGGAAGTCTGTTAAAAATGAAAATAGATTTGAAACAAGAATGAGCGAGGAATTCATGTACATACATTAAAAAAAAACACGCTACGAATTGATAACCTCCTCCTTTTTTGAAGTCTGTTAAAAAAAGGGTTTATTTACTTGAGTGATTTAAATTTTTACCAAAGTTTTGATTTTAAGTCTAATGGCATCGCATTTAAAGAGGCCTCGCGAGGCCCCTTTAAGTGCGAGGGCCCACTTCGCCCAAGCCTAGCTACCCCACTGACAGTGTCAAAGCGCCCCATCATGTAGCTCCATTGCTAACGCGGGATTACTGCTTTATGCGAACAAGGTAGGTACACCGTCTACGGCGACGTCAAAAGGAAGGATACTTTCAGCCCTAAGTATGTATCCCTTCTAAATCACTTATTACAATTTGAAAAATGAGGTACCGTTAGAAAAGTAATAATTATCCACTAGTTATATGCCTATGTGACGTCACACTATATTCAATATGGCGCCCGCCCTCTGATCATGTTGATCATCAATTGAAAAGTGTTCACACTCTTTTTGTCAGAACGTATGCGTAGCATTCGCTGTAAAAGATTATAAATGCGCATTGTTTAGAATAATCATAGTAAAATCACTTGTTTATTACGAAAACGACCGTTGGAGGTTATGAAAAAACGCCTTTTTACCTGATTGCGTAAGAAAGAGGGATATGTTTTTTTAGTGTATGTATATTTCTATACGACAGCCAACAACCTAAAAGCCTTGACCGATTTTGATATGCAAGGTGTCGTTAAATTCGTCTTCACTTCCTGACTGTCATAGGCTATATTTTTTATAATAATAATACATCTCTTCGAAAATTAAAAAAATGCGTTTTTTCGTAACCTCCAACGAACATTTTGTAATAAACAAGTGATATCACTAAAATTATTCTAAAGAATGCGCATTTATAATAAATTACAGCGACTTGATTTTACGCATACTTTCTCACAAAAAACGTACACTCAACAACGATACGTTGTAAGCGTACGAGCGTAACGAAATCGTAAGTTAGACGGCAAAAACTGCTTTTCTGCAGTTGGGCATTTTGTTTTTCTTTTAATATACATACTTGTTTTAATTTTTGCGATGTGTGTTATTACTATTACAAAAAAATAAAGCCTGACAGTCAGGAAGTGAAGACTACCCTAACAAAACCTCGCACATCAAAATCGATCAAGCCGCTTAGGCTATCATATAACATACATACATTAGAAAAACATAACCTTCCTTACGCAGTCGTGTAAAAAAGCGAATGTAAATCTGCCGTCCTACCTGGCTATATTTTATCATTAATTTTTCATCATTACCTGGGTGAACATCGCAGGCCTATCTAAATACTTTGCGAACTGCAAACAAGCGAAAGCTACGCTGTAGAACTGTTTGATATGTAATTTAAAAAATAAAATCACAGATTAAATCCAATAATTTATTTGTTTTCATCATATATTTACAGACATCAGTTTTAAGCCAACATTGGTCTGTCATGTTCATCATCTCTTCACGGCTACATAATCTGTAAAAAATAAAAACATTTTAGAATAAACTGTACAAATAGAGTAAGTATTACTTAAAAAAATCAAATCTTTAATCAGTTAAATTATTTTTTCATAACACATCAAATAATGTAGGTAAGTTTGCAATCATCATGATGAACTATATAATACCTGCTATTACTAAAAGATAATATTATAGTTTGAATCAGTAGTCAATGAAACATAAGGGACTATCTCTGAAGAATCCTCTATGTAATAAAAATCATGGAAATAAGTTCACACCTGGTCACATGGTGTGGCGTCACAATCTTCGCTCAATGTAACAAATTATTTGATTATTAAGCTATACAATGGCATAATTAAATTTTCTATGTAGGCTTTACATATTGCACACCTAGATCAACTTTGTATTAAATCAAAATACTAATTCTTTCTGAATGGCTGAAAAAATCAATCAATCAGAAAAAATAATTAATTTTGACATAAATCAGTATTGATCTGGGAACGCGATAATATATTGTTTATATTATGTTGATTTTATAAGTGTTGCATTTATTTTATATTTGTAATTGGGGGAGAACTTTGCCCAGTGGTGAAACAATGCAGGTTAAGTAAAAAAAGGTAGCTAGCTTCAATACTAAACGGTATCTAACGATTTTGTTATCATTAGTTGCTGTGGAAGCATATGAACTATTCTTTGTACATTAGCTGACCAAAACATAACATAGCTAGTAAGTTATACACATACATCCCAATAGATTATCAACAAGCTCAACAAGCATCATCAAAACATACAAAAATGTATGTTTAGAAAACTTAAAAACCATTATATCAATTTTGATGCAACATAGTTAAAAACATTATCGATCATATCCTCTTTCAAACAAAAAACCTAGATTAAAATTGATTCATCCATTTGAGAGCTACAATGCCACAAACAGACAGATACACACATCAAACATACAACAAAAACTTTTGGGTTGGGGGTTAATTATAGACAAAATCTTTTAGAAGCTATGCAACCTTAAACTAAGCAAGGGTTTTAGGTGTACAAGTCTGTTTACTTTCCTTATATGGTTTATAAAGTATACAGTAACAATGGCAGGGTACGGACCAATGACAGATCTTATTTTCGAAATCAAAAGCTCTCATTGGTCGTCTCATGTAGATAATATATTTTAAACTAATACTTACATACACTCAATCTGTAGAAATTCAACAGCAAGGTCTCTTCAACCAATTTGCAGGATCATTTGTAGGACTCCAACTTAACCCTGTAAGTTTAATTGCTCTCGTTATTTACATAACATAACTCACATAATTTATACGGTTATAATTAAATTTAATCAGATATTATACAGTAGCAACATACATGTGATATTCAGTCGCAAATTACCCAAAAAAGAAACATCATTTCATTTATAACAATACTGTTTTAAATAGATCATGACATGTGTGGTAATTAAACTAAGTTTTAACATTTATGATTCTATAAGGTTTTCAATTATCAGACAACTAGGGTAATATTTTCGATTTCGAATGTGTGTATATTTCTACAAAGTAAATGGCTTAGATCGATTTCTGTGGGCGAAGTGCTGATTATATCAGCAAAAAAAAAAAAAAAACGCAGTTAGGTTAATGTTTTTTTCTTGTAATACACATACTTTTATTGTGTGAATATTCCCAGAAATCATTGCTGATTGTAAATCGCTTTCGATAATAATTATTATTCTTAGGCGACATTTTGAAATCTGACCTTTTTACTACAATTAATACAAAACATAAAATGGACCCATGTCAATATAAGTATCACTATTTTAAAAGTGAATTTTACATACTCACCCAGTTTTGTTCAAGTAGATTTTTTTCCAAGTCTGCTAAGATCACCAACAGACAAGCACTGAAACATATAAAACAGGTTACCCAACAGCAAATATGCTTTGCTAAAAATAAATATTTAAAAGTATATACTTACTTAAAAAATATGTAAAAAACCAAAAGCACAGACTAAATCTAACCATAAACTAAACTAAACCATATTTAACTAAATCAGTAACAAAATTAACCTAATATTTCCAGGTTGATCCGATCATTCAACAAAAACTATAAAATTCGCGCATACATTGTTACTGATTCAATTACAGTTATGGTTTAGCTTTAGTTAGTTATGGCTTTACTTTTTAGTTAAAATAGTAAAAATGACGCCAGTTGGGCAACCAAAGGTTTATTTTATATTAATATCTTAATCCTAGTTGTATCCATAGGATTGGATGACCGCTGTGAACGGCGCAGTTGATTTTGCAACCTTCTCGCCGGATTCCTTGGTGATTTTCTGAAAATAAAAAATAAGATTGTTAATTTTAAGCAACATTGTAATAGATATACGCTATGTTAGATTTCGTTCAGTTATGTTGTATTTTCATAACACATCAAATAATGTAGGTAAGTGATAATACTCATCATTATAATCCTAACAAGTAGACAATTTTTTATTAATCAAAACTAAAAATAGAGGACAATCATAACTTAAGTTAAAATTAGTGCAACAGGCGTCCTCTAAAAGCTATCTCTTCCAGAAAGCCTGAAGACGGAGATTAAACAAAAATTAATTATCCATTTCTCTATAAATATAATCCACTCAAGGCAACAGAGCAAATACAGTATGAAGAAAGAGAGCCAGTTCTCATTCCAGGCTAGGTATGTTTGATATCTTCAACCACACTGCACTGTTGATAATATCAGATAGGCTGTGATCAAATAATCATGAGACATAATTTTTTTAAGACAAAGATCCTGTGATATAGCAATACATGTTCCTTAACGAAAAGAAAAAGAGCATTTACCTTGAGTTTCCTCTCGTAAGCGATGTTCTTGACAGCCTTCACCTTCCTCTTATCTTCCAGTTTGCGGACGACTTCGCGGTACTTCCAGCCAACCTCGTGAGATAGGCGGCCCACGTGACAGTACTGGAATTTACATTTGCATGTAAATTTTAAATGATCTGATAGCATGATTGTGCTAGCTATCACTTTAGCAGCTAAGTTTAAAAATCTGTCATCGAGTATTTAATGATGTTCTGCTAGCCTCATATGAGAAACAATTCCTATTCCAAATTAGGTGTGCTTATCATCTAATACCACATTGTCAGTTGGCATCAGATGTTGAGGTCAAAAGGGCTTGCACATAATTAAAAGATGTTCTCGAATTATGAATAGTTAAGAGTTTCCTAGCTCGCATGTGCTTTCAAATAACAATTATAAAAGCAAACAACTCTCTGTCCATTTGTTATCCTTTCACAATCAAATGGCTGTAGCAATTAGCTATCTTTCATCATCATAAAACCATGGACCACAAGATAGTAAATACATATTAGGATATTTCACACATCAGCAAGAAGTTACAAAACGAGAGAATGTTTCATGAAAAAAAGCAAGCAATTATTATAGACAATCTTTGTCAAAGAATGAAGTGTCCACATTTACCTTGCGGCCAGGCTTCAAGCAGAAAACTCTAAGTGCAGCAGGTACCACCACTCGGCGGCGGTTGTCGTACGGAGGCGGGCAGCCGTCGTACGCTCGCAGCCTTCTTAGCGCGTTCTTTCCGCGCTCAGTTTTGTGTGGGATCATACCTGGAATGGATGGATGCAGTATCCTCAAATATGACTACTAACTTAATAACTACAAATTTATAGACAGTTTAAAAATTACACACATCTGACAATATGCAGATATGCAGGTTCAAGTCCCGTTGAATGTGTGTAATTTTTTAACTGTCTATAAATTCGTAGATATGTATTGTAGTGTGTAAAACACTCAAAAATATTGAATAACTTAATAATTGTTCAGGCAAATTAAACTTATGGCTACCTATGTTATGGAATCAGAAACTTATGTAAAGTAAATGGAAGTCATCTACGAAACAGATTTAGGTAAGTATGATTAGAACAAATGTATTTTGTGTCATAGATGGGTTATTAAGGCATGCACATTGTCACAGAAAGCATGCATATTGAAATTAATGTTGTAATAAAAATATATGGATATCTGAGATGATGACAACTACTCTTAGGCAAATTTAAAATAATCTACACAGATGGAATGATGGATGGATCTGTAGATTTCCAAACCTACATGTGTAGAAAAATTTATATAAAATGAGAAAACAAAATATTAGGCATGAACACCAACAAGATTATAATCTTAAATGTAGCCACATAGATAAAAATTGGATAGCAACAGACTACAGAAAGCAATACACCTAAATAATATTACCCTACTATTTATTATTTCTTTGAATCACATTGCATATCACAACAAAAATAGAATTGATATCTTACCTCTGACAGTCTTCCAGAGGATTTTGGAGGGAGCCCTGAAGTGGAATGGACCACGTGCAGGATTCACATTACATCTCTTACGGAGAAAAGACATGAACTTCAATTTGTTCCTGAAAAACATTATTTTCATAATTATTTTGTCAAGGCAAATACATAAGTGATATACAGATTTTTTTGTATCAGAAAGAAATAATTAACAACATGCATAGCTATTCAGTCGCAAATTACCCAAATAGAATCATCATTTCAAGTTCACATGTATTTTAATAATAATAGCAGGTAGTAGTACATACTCTAGTAGTAACAACACTCCTAGAAAAAAGTCTATGCGCATAGGAGTATATAAAACTCACACTATTTAGGCTCATGTTTTAGACACTGAAAAACTGTTGAGTAGATAGACCTGTATTTCATAAACTATTGAGATCCACTGAATCACCTTTAGAAATAATGAATAATTTGATTATGAGAGGTCTTTGGGGCCATGAATTCAAATGTGGGTGCTTACAAGGCCACACTGGCATGAATGACTAATATACAATGTAGCAATTTCACTATAACAAGGTACCTCTAAAATTAGATCTCAGAACAGAATATTCATTGAACAGCAGCAGAGTACTCGCACCCTACCATTCCAAATATCTTTGTAAAACAAAGGCTGTTTTGAATTTTCTAAAACCAATACTGTACCACTGCTGCGTAAAGGTATTTGCACAAATTTATAGATGGTTTGTTAAAAATAAAGTCATAAAAACAGTAGAGCATATTTACGAAGATAATTTTTGAGCTGCGAGGTCTGACATACTTTTGGACATCAATTCAACGATATAAATACCTTATAGTAGTACTAAAAAATACACACCTGAAGAAATTGCCGGAGATGTTAAGTTGCTCGCAACGAACAACAACAACTTTGTTTCCTTCCAGCAGGACCTTAGCAATGACTGCGGCCAGACGACCGAGCAGATGGCCGCGGCCATCGATAACTATGGCCTGAAACAACGGAAGCACCAGGTTACTCACTGTTGCAGACTTGCCGCATAACCTCAAAAACGAACACCCAGCTTGCTTGTTCAACAAACACAATTCATATTACTAATTTCAACTACCTACGCTAAAACGCCTTTTATTAAGGTAATCACAAAAAAATATGTAATTGAAGGTGAAATTGGGTCCCAAACACCAAGCATGCACGTGTATTGAAATGCATGGTTCTTCACGTTGTAGAATTGTAACACTCGTCTAAACCACTTTAATGCCTCCGGTAGTTATTTCTTTGCTTGATATTCGTAATTGTAGCACATTGATGAACTATAAAACTCTATTTTTATAATTTTTCTTCTCACCTTATTACTAAAGCCCGTCATTTTTCACGACAACAAAACGGAAAAGGATAACTTTTTAAAACAAGATGGCTACCGGATATTCGTTTAATGTTGCCAGGCTCAAAGATTTCATTCGAATAAATTAAGTTTGTCTATGGATTATATAAATTATTAAAATTATCTTTCCACTCTTTATTCGAATAAGTTTTTTTTTCATTCCTTGAATGTTTAGCTAAATGTTAATGTCAAAATCAGCTGCTTGCTTTTGGATTTCTTCCAAAAATAAACAAATCCCGGAATTTAAAATTACGTGTTGCTAGAAGAGTGGTTTTCAGTAAAACTCTTACCAGAATGTTAATTCTTTGTAATATTACTTTATTCTAGGACAACATGGAGATTCCCTACAGAAAAATATTTATTTACGTCTTAACCTTTGCGGCTTACGCATACACTGGAATTGGATCGAGTATGCTCAGGAATCTAAAAGATGCAGTTCTCTCTGCTGAATCAGTGTTCGGCGACTGGGTCCGAAATGCTATAACTGTGGCTGAAAAATTTAAATCGCTGCATGAAGTTTTCGATGCAGCTGTGGAAGAAGACTGTATTTTTACTTGTCCTGAAGGTAATATACTTGTCACTGTTCCATTCATTTTTTCGGCTTAGAGCCTGAATCATTATGTACATTACGGCGCCGGCACCGTGTAAACGGTACTTCTTGAACGACGTTGAGCTTTGACGACACCATCTGGTGGTGGCGACGTTAAACAACATAACCGGGCCTTGTTTGATCCTTACACCTTCTCTTTGTGAGAGAAGTTTACAAAGCATTAACTGAATATTCTAACTACGTCATCAAATAATTATGTAATTGTGTATGCCAGTTCTAAGAGGCCTACAGCTATGTAGGTGTTCTGTTGTCTTGAAATTGTTTAACCATGTCCTGACCACTAACTTCAAATTCAGAAATTATAGAGATATTAGAAACCTCTGAACATAGACCTACTAGGGGGCCTTAAGAGCTTAGTTTAAACAACACATCAGTTTTAGTTTGTGAAACTACATATGTGATGATTTCAGGACATAAACCAGTTCGAAACAGAAACCACATACCAAAATCAGATGGTTGCGGATCACTTGGTTTCAAACTAGCATCAGAATACTTGCCATTAGAAGACATGACAAAATGTTGCGACTCCCACGATCTCTGTTATGATACATGCAACAGTGGGAAGGAGATGTGTGATTTAGAATTTAAAAGGTGCCTTTATAACTACTGTGATTCTTATAAGTCAGTGAATGTTGGCGGAGAGACAATTATGAAAGGTAATGTATAATTTACAGATGTTCATTTTATCATCATTTCACTCTAGTCAACTTGACATGGAACCATAGCCTTTCTCATTGCTTGCCACTTCATATATCATCACTCCATGTGTCTCAAGTTATCCTGCACTATATTGTTTATTCTATTCTTAACACTACTAGTGCATTAACATTACAGTGTGCATTTTTGCATACAATAGTCAGGCAACTGACTTCTAACCTTAACCATTGTATGTTTATGATTAATTAATGTCATTAGGAGCATGAACTAAGGCTGTTGTTCAATCTTGCTTTCAAATTTCATACTTTAACAGTAATTACAGAGACATTTTCAAGAAGCTACAAGCAATATATTCATGGTACGGTATAACATAGGATAACCGAAACTTTTATAGACAAATTTCTTCCACACAATTAGATATTGGATTTCAACTATGGTGTGGTGCTATTATATCTTAGGAGTAGAACACATCAGTGTTACTTATAATGTACAAACATTCTTAATTTCTCCTGACATAAATTTAAGCTTTATATGTAATGAAAAAATGTCTATAAGTATAGTCAATGAGGAATTAGATTGTTGTAGCTTGCATGTGAGGTACATGGAGGCTCCCCATGGACCATTTGTCCCATAGCTCATATACTTTCTACACATTGGACATTATTTCACATAGGTAGTGTGCATACATAGGTAGAAAAGAGACTGCTTCTAAATATTTAAAGTACAGTTTAATATATGTATCTTATTTCAGGTTGCAAAGGAGCAGCTAAACTACTTTTCACTGGCACATTGACATTAGGTTGCAAGTCTTACTTGGATGCACAAAAAAATGCATGTTATTGTCCACCATCAAAGAACAAATACAAAAAATATCCTGGAGATGGGGATTTGTAATTTATAATTTTTGTCTATTTATTTGTTTTTTGTTCTTGTTGAAATTTCTTGCCAAAATAATGATGAGAATGAGTCATTTTCCTAAGTTGATGTTACCAGTGCATGTATGCAGTGCAGTGCAGAGTTAAGGAAGTCCATTTCCAAGTATTTTAATTAAAATTATTAAATAAATATATAAATTGCTAATTTGAGAAGAAAATAAAATAATATCTAGCTATATAGGTAAGTTTATTTAGTACTTTAGCAAGAAAAATTACATCTTATTTGCTGGAATAAGTCCTTAAATATTAAATACATATCTAATTTATTTGCTAAATTTAGAGTATGGGGCTTTCCACTCATAAAGCATAATAGTCTTATTAACCTTAAATAAATAGCTCAGGCTTTCTATAGTGCATGGTACAAATACTAAGTAATGGACGCACAATAAAAATACATATTTTTTTATTTCAAAATATGTTGAGCGTATAAAAATAATTCATTTTAATATAAATAAATGCATGTAAAAATATTTTATGATGGTGTTATTTTATTGTTCTCCTTTAGAACTGTTTCCTACGATTAAAAAATAAATATGAGCGAATCTAGATGATGATATTGATTTTACAACTCTTTATGTGAGTAGCTCTTTGATCTCATCCTTCTCAGCTGCTTCAAGATATGGCGTCCCATCTGGAGTCTTGCCGCTTTTAGAAGCACCCTGAAATTTAAAAGGTTAGATTTAAACAAATATTGAAAGAAAAACAAAATATGCAGAAAAGCCATTTTTGCAGTATAATATATATATATACGCTTGATATGCTGTTGGGTGTAGGTTTTTTGCAAGAAAGTATGCATGTGTTAGGTTAGGGATTTATTATGATGTTTTGAACTATGATAATTGGATATTTTATCATATAAATTTGTGTATAAAACATAACATGGTGATCCAGTAAACTTAAGGAAAACTGGGGTTTAATGGATCACCAAGTCCACCACTTAATCCGTTATTAATTGTTTACTATTCGTCGGAAGCGGAGTGGTGTTTTACTTAAAGATTTGGTGTTGTATTGATTCGATTAAAGTAAAGTAAATGAACATGTTAGCAGTAGAATCAAATCCACCATCGAGGCCGCCATACTTGTTTTGTAATGGAATTCCTTTTCTACTTTGCAAATGGCGACAAGCCTTTAAATATGGTTCGATTGGGACATTCTGTACATTCTGTTGAAGGTGGCCGGGCTGAGCTGACGTCCAAAGCTAAGTGTAAACTCTGTATCGTTAACGGTGTACCCATTCTATATTCTATTTTGATATTCTATATAGATCGTGGTACTTATTTAAATTGTACCTGTGATATTAGTGTAACCTATACTATGTGTTTAGAAATAATGATGGCGCTGAGTTTTCTTGTCCACGTTCTTTCTCAGACGTCTAGGGCCTTGTGAATGTGGAGTTAGAATCATTGCAGTGCCATGGAATACCCTCTCGGGATCCATAGAATAAAGGATACTCTGATAAAAATAATAAATATGAAAGTTGAGTAATCTACTTATCGTTTCCTTCCATCTAATTACAATCTTACCCTAATTATAGGTAGATAATACGTCAATATTAGTCATCATGGATAGTTTAAGAATATAATCAAAATGACAAAATCCCACTACCCCATGGCGAATCTAACATCAGAAGTGGGATTCACCCAAATTGTCCAGATATTTTCGTGTTATTTTTTTGTTCCAGTGAAACCGCGACTTGTGGGTCCCAACTGGTTTCTCGGGCCCTGAGTCAACATCGTCAAGCAGCTTTTGCCTGTGCCACATGGCTACGCGCTGCAACCGCAACTGTGCCACAGCCGTTAAAAATTGGAGCATCGTTTGCCAGACAATGGATATCAAAGATGAGTTGAACTTTATTTTCTTTAAAAGAAATGCTAGTTTCAAAGAATAGTAATCACAATCATTGTCATGCAAAATATATACTTGCAAAAACAAAATAATCTCATTAAAATTGATTGGTCCATTCTACCAATTATACCTATTCTACAATGAGGTTTATACAATTGTTAAATAAAAAAAAAAAAAAATACTCTTATAAAGAGGTGATACCCTTATGGTGGGGTACTGTTATTCGATATCGTGAACTTACTTTTCGAATACATCAAATTATGTTGCGTAGTGCCCCTATTACACTACTGCGTTATAATAAGGATGTCGAAATGTGCGTTTTTGTGAAATGTTCGGCAGTAACTTTTTTGTGAGAACTGTGAAGTTTTTTTTTTTCTGTAGCAAGAGAAAAACACAGCAGTGTGAGGTACGGAACCCTAAAAAATAATAAAAAAAAAAAAACTCCTAATACCAATTAAATGACAAATAATATCTTGATATTACGAAATCCCAATAAGTAAAAGTCACAAGAATAAATACCGAATTATTTTCTTTTTCTTTCTTTTTTAATGGTAGGTAATAAAATCCTCATATTTATATATTTTTTTTCTCTTCAATCTAAATATCATGATATATTATATCACATTATAATTCGTCAGTTTTATTCTTAGTGGATGCAAGTACGTTGTCCATAGGCAACGGTTATCGCTTATCATAAGTCGAGCCGTCAGCCTATTTTCTGGTTTTTGTATAAAACAAATGTAATAATTAAAGTAACAAACAAACTGGGAGGACCAGAGTTTACGTTACAATTAAATAGATAAAAATGTCAGGATAAGCGAGCACTACATGTGGTTATTTTTCTTCCCAGATAATCGTGTTGGCGCAGTGCACTGGGATGTCTACAATCTACACTTACAAAATGATTCAACATTGAGAAACCCTCGAAGTAAAGAAATACAAGTTACAGTATATTTGTTACAGTGCTCAAGGCACGTGGGACCCTGAGAGGGTGCGATTTGTTGTGGTTTGGGGTTGTCGGTACCATTTGACAACGACTTCTTTAGATTATTTCGTTATGTATATAAAAACGACTTTGTGGTGCTTTGTGATATGGAAATATGTAAAATGAGGTACATCAGTGATGATTCTAGTGTATTGAAAGAAAGTGAAGCCCTTCCATCGATATCGTTACTAGTTCTATTTAATTACTGAGTTATTTGTAATGCACCAAAAATCTATAAAAAAAAATTTTCTTCACTTTCACTCTCAATTAAAACGTAATAGTAATAAAATTGGATCCAGGTGTATTATGAGTCATCATCATCATCATCTCAGCCATAAGAAGTCCACTGCTGGACATAGGCCTCCCCCATGGATTTCCAAAAAGACCGATTGGAAGCGGCTTGCATCCAGCGTCTTCCCGCCACTTGTATGAGGAATCATAAGGAAGCTCAAGGTCGCGCAACGAGCTATGGAGAGGGCTATGCTCGGAGTCTCTCTACGAGATCGAATCAGAAATGAAGAGATACGTAGACGTACAGGAGTCACCGATATAGCACAGCGGATTAGCAAGTTGAAGTGGCAGTGGGCAGGGCACATAGCACGCAGAACTGATGGCCGATGGGGCCGAAAGGTTCTCGAGTGGAGACCACGTACCGGCAAGCGCAGCGTAGGAAGACCAGCCACGAGATGGACAGATGTATTATGAGTAACTTCTATTGATTTAAATAAGTTTTTATTGTATAAATTATGGTATAATTACTAATTATCGCTGGACGGCCGTCTCTGAGTGGCCCTGGTGAGACTATTGGCAGCGAGTAGTATCAGTGGCACTGGACTAAGATTGTGACGTTTATGAATATATAACTTCTTGATAATGACTATGACAGTATGAGGGTGAGATGGTCGGACTATTCTCCTACAACCGCCAGTCGACCTGGTGTAGTTGTTCTGGCGAGCTCGGCGGTGGCGGACGATTGGCGCCGGGTCCATTTCCACTAGGTAATGTGTGGGAGGATAGTCCTGTTTAGGTTTAGTTTTGAGATTATTCTCCTACAACCGCCAGTCGACCTGGTGTAGAGATCTAGGCGACGTCGGCGGTGGCGGACGATGGGCGTCGGACTCGGATGCACCAGGTAATGTGTAGGAGGATAGTCCTGTTCAAGTCGATAATACTAATTACTTTTGTATTGTATAATTATTGCATAAGCTACTAACTATCGCCGAACGTCCGTACTCGGGTGTACTGATCAGGCTATTGGCGGCGAGTAGATGTTGAGAATATCAGTGTCACTAGACTAAGACTGTGATGACTATGGCTATATAACTCTCTGACAATGACTATGACAATGAGGGTGGGTACGGACGGATTATTCTTCTACAACCGCCAGTCGACCTGGTGTAGAGATCTAGGCGACGTCGGCGGTGGCGGACGATGGGCGTCGGACTCGTATGCACCAGGTAATGTGTAGAAGGATAGTCCCAGTAGGAAAGTTAGGAAATCATGTAAAATACTAATTACTAGAATTATATTTAGTCCTAATTAATTTTTAAGTAATTTTCTAATTTGTTTTGTTTTTGTGCTTCGAGGACGCAGCACTGTCAGTCTGGCCGTGTTAGGTTAGGGATTTATTATGATGTTTTGAACTATGATAATTGGATATTTTATCATATAAATTTGTGTATAAAACATAACATGGTGATCCAGTAAACTTAAGGAAAACTGGGGTTTAATGGATCACCAAGTCCACCACTTAATCCGTTATTAATTGTTTACTATTCGTCGGAAGCGGAGTGGTGTTTTACTTAAAGATTTGGTGTTGTATTGATTCGATTAAAGTAAAGTAAATGAACATGTTAGCAGTAGAATCAAATCCACCATCGAGGCCGCCATACTTGTTTTGTAATGGAATTCCTTTTCTACTTTGCAAATGGCGACAAGCCTTTAAATATGGTTCGATTGGGACATTCTGTACATTCTGTTGAAGGTGGCCGGGCTGAGCTGACGTCCAAAGCTAAGTGTAAACTCTGTATCGTTAACGGTGTACCCATTCTATATTCTATTTTGATATTCTATATAGATTGTGGTACTTATTTAAATTGTACCTGTGATATTAGTGTAACCTATACTATGTGTTTAGAAATAATGATGGCGCTGAGTTTTCTTGTCCACGTTCTTTCTCAGACGTCTAGGGCCTTGTGAATGTGGAGTTAGAATCATTGCAGTGCCATGGAATACCCTCTCGGGATCCATAGAAAGGATACTCTGATAAAAATAATAAATATGAAAGTTGAGTAATCTACTTATCGTTTCCTTCCATCTAATTACAATCTTACCCTAATTATAGGTAGATAATACGTCAATATTAGTCATCATGGATAGTTTAAGAATATAATCAAAATGACAAAATCCCACTACCCCATGGCGAATCTAACACATGCATGCGTAAAATCGCTGTAAAAGGTCATAAATGCGAATTCTTTAGAATAATTCTTGTAAAATAACTTGTTTATTCTGAAAAAAAAAACGTTGGAGGTTACGAAAAAACGATTTTTTTATTTTTGCGAGAGATGTATTATTATCATTACAAAAAATATGACAGACTGGGAGTGAAGACGAATTTAATAAATCCTCACACA
The DNA here is from genome assembly GCA_947563715.1 of Lycia hirtaria. Lineage (NCBI taxonomy): Eukaryota > Metazoa > Arthropoda > Insecta > Lepidoptera > Geometridae > Lycia > Lycia hirtaria. Next base: position 9,241,310 of record OX387377.1, on the reverse strand, counting down.
TCAAAATCGCTCAAGCTGTTTATGCTGTAGGCGATCATATAGAAACATACATGAACAATGATATTTGGTGGATAGATCTAAATCAATATTCACAGATCTAAAAAAATATATGATACAGAGCTAGGTAAAATGTAATTAAAGACACAATTAAAAATGACGTTGATTAAAAAAATTACAAGTACAAGTAGTAATTAAATGACAAAATTAATTGGTTACACCCAGCAATGCTATGAAACAAGTAATAGCTATTGATAAATAAATACATTATTAGCTATTCTGTGCCAAAGTAACTCTTTCTAGTTAACCTGAGGAAGTAACATATCTTTGTTAGTTCTTTATTCATCAGACAGTAGTGCATAAGCTTTACATGTCATATCTAATTAACAAGTGCAGTCAACTGCAGTCCATTGCTATACAGGACCATCAAATTTCGGTGGCATTGGCTTGTTATATGCAAGTTTGAAACAAGCTTACTGATTATATGAGATGTTATTGTCATATACAAATTAAATAGCAGATTATATCCTTTCCACGCCTGTTAAGTCCTGTACTGGTGTACAGGACTTAACAGGAGTGGAAAGGATGACATGCAAAGGTGGACAGTAAGCATATGACCAATGGTGACGCAGATAAAAATATTTGAGTTTGATAGTAAAACAATCCAGGTTGTACTTACATTTTTCAACAATGTTTTAACACAGTCGGTATGGCCCTCCCAGATGGCAGCAAGTAGCACAGATATGCCATGTTTGTCCAGCATCTGTAAACATAATTGTATATTCATAGGTAAATCACTACCTATGGTTGAAATATTAATAAAAAGATGATTATTCATATTTTTATTGGTAAAATGTTATTTTACACATCAACTTGTTAATATAAAACTAGCAATACATTAAAAATAAATTATAACAACTGTAATTTATAACAAAAATGAAGTCAGTTAAAAAAACAATTATTTTTAAAGAAAAGACAATATTATAAGAGAAACCATAACAGTTTGAAATGATGGCAAAGTATACATAAAAAAATGCAAACGCATGTTAAAACACAAGTGACCACTGAAATGTATAACATAGATATTGTATACTTTTTTTATCAGCCCTGTTTGTACAAACTGTCCCACTGCTGGGTGCGGGCCATCGTCAATTCAAAATAGTATCTTTAGACAGCTATTTTTTTATTCACCCATTCAAATCCAGACACTAAAATATAAAAGACAAAGAGCTCATGCACATTTTTTATTTACTATGTAGATGTGTAAAATTAGATGGAAAATTATGAAGATATAGTAATATTTGTGTAAATATGCATAAATAAGAAAAAAGATCCAGCAATAATGTGGTTTGCATCTTAGTTCTCTCATTTCCTTACCTTTCTGTATATACTGTTAATATATTATGTGCTCACTAAACTTTGATAACTTATACTATTTCTAATGGATTACACTGATGAATCAGTGTAATGATAAAGAATGATATAGGTAGTGTAAATAATCTAGTGAACACACTTATATACATAGAATTTAAACATCTCTAGTGTGTATGAGCCTCACTGTTTATATGTTCTGTGCCACTGTCCTTTCTTCAAAAAACTATAACTTGGATTTCTTAAAGTCAAGAGTGAATAAATACCTAATATGTGCTTCATCTTTGGCCACAGCATCACATTCCATCAGGCAAACTGGTGCTCAAAGATAGAGCTATTACATATATATAATATATAAAACATTGTTTCTCGTTTCAGTGTTTTACAATAGATAACTTACATTTGGGTCAGCTCCTTTATCCAGTAAATAATTCAGTACAGCAGTTTGGCCATAATCAGCAGCATAATGAAGGGGTACTCTGCCGTCAATTTGTGCATTGACATCGATTTTCTGTAATTATAAGCTTAAATATTGTAAAAAATTCAAAGATTTAATGGGCAGTGATACAAAGGGAGTTAATAATCATAAAAGTTTTATCACAAGTACCAATTGATAATAAGTTTATGCATATAACTCGAAACTCTAAATGTTGCAGACTACTCAAAGGAACGCGGACTATTGACGTGCGCTTTCCTCCGAGATCCAATTGCAATTTCCATAATCATCGTGCAAAGCAAAACAATCGGCAGATTAATATGTAACGTTCTATACTTACTCTATTTTCTATAATGTCTTTAACTTGATCTATGTCACCGTTTTTGATTCCCCAAACTAATTCACTCATCATGAATTACTTTTCTTAAACTTTGTTTTTTAACCAGAAACGAATACCAAACCGACTAGTGTGATGAAAAAATTCGCAACTGCTATTCCTAGGCAGTGTGACGTCACTAAGTCGTCATTTGCACGAGCGTTTTTTACGCGCGTTTTTTCAACGACTTTGCAGCGTTTTGAACGCTCGAGCGCATAAAATAAAATAGCATTCCCTATAACCCGGGCATTATTGTATATGTACAGTGAGACGAGTCAAATCAGCTAACGACGTAATAAGTTTTCTAAAAAAATAAATGCAATTCTTTAGAATAGAAAAAGTAATTTACATGTTTCACATATACTGCCTGTCTTCTAACCTGCAAGTTGTGGATTCAATCCCTACCCTTGAGATTTATTTTTAAAGGATTCACTTTGTTAGGATAACGTCTTCAGGCAACCAATTTCAATTGCGAACAACTCTTGATGTTGTGACGTCTGCTTTTTCGCAAGTTCTTTTTTATGGTATGTATGCTTCTTATGTCTGGCAGACTGTAGAAACATTTTTTTATTTAATTTTTAGCTCTACAGACACCAGGGTACGTGACCTTTGTGATGATTACAAATGTTTTTTACTACTTATCGTTACGGGAAGATTATTTTGTTTTAATTTAATTAACTTATTACTATGTTGTGTGTATACCACGAGCAAACCGGTGACCCACAAGCAGCACCTAATCACGAGTATGACGCATGTACCAGCCATCAGCATCACCCCCCTTAACCATATTGTTATGGAAGAGGGCGACCCGCCACACGACGCCGCTGCAAGAAATAGCCTTCGATGGTGAGCATGTATGCTCATGGTGTACACACAATACTTATTTCTAAATACTAAATTACTATTATTTCTGTGAATGCTGTCACTATTAGAGCCCGGTTTTTAGACGGGGTTTCAGCTGTTTGCCCTGATTTGTCGCCTACTTTCGGTCCAGGGCCTCTATCACCGCCATGTACCGATCTTTAATGGCTATCTGTAAATTTAATTGTACTCTTTGATGGTCTTTGGTGACGCAGCCGACGCACGCCCTACGAATTAACTGATTGCATCATACTTTGTAGAAACTATTCATTATTTTAAAAGTTTCAATCAAGTCACCCCGTAGCCGTGTAGTGAGACACAGTGCTTTCGATCTCTCATCACATGGTTTATGATGAAAAGCATATTATGGTAATTTGGTGGGTTCTCTCTGGACACTTTCATGTAAGTCTATATCTTTCTTTAAGTAAACTCCAGATTTGGAAACCATACCCGAGTAGGTAATGATCGAATGTAAGTTTTATATTATATTTTTAAGAATACTTCTAGAGACACAGTTTGGAATGACTAGGGCATAACATACACAAAGTATTGGCCTTCTTCGCAACCATGGACATAATGTCCCTCTTATTTCAAGTCCATTACAAATATCACTCTATCAAATTCTTCTTTATAGTGACTGAATTTATTATTTATAGGTATTTACATTATTTTCTTTGGTTAAAAATTTAGGCACTTAGTTACTTTAGGCACGCATTTTTTTGTGGATATTGGAATTGGAAGAGACCCGTCCCGTCACACTTGGCTATGTAACGCTTGTTCGGTTAAAGTTGGCTTGAGTCGACTAAGTGAGTGAGCAAGATATAGCCAACGCGTTACTTCTATACTGTATTAATTACGTTGACTTGATGAAGTGTTCACATTTATCGTGTGGTTTTTCGTGAAGGTTGACAAAAGTACACAATTTAGTCAATGTTATCAACCTAAGCATCACGGGCTTGATTATCTAAACTAATAGTTGTGCTAAACTAGTACATCTCGTGAGAACAAACTTGTTGGCAACAATTGTGTTCAGAGTGTGCATTATCTATCTAGTTTTTTATCCGCAAAACAATGTGATCATGAGGTCTACTACTCATATTCAATCCTGTTTTACAGAATTAAGTACTCGAATATTTCTGTCAAATATCAAGATCAGCCAAAAAATAGAATGATTATTTCATACTCAAAATTATTTTAGTACGCATTAAAATGACCCGTGGAAACATGCACACTTGAAGATCTGTTATATAATCTGTTCAAAAATTTAAAAAAATATTATGTCGCAGCATGCATGGCAGGCTTTATAGGAATTGTTTTATAATCTAAAATACTCATTTAACTATCGATAAATGTTAACCGGATAGAAGTTAACAATTTATTAATTAACTAGTGTTTTTCTACGTCAGTAAATTAATTATTAAATATATAATCAAGACATGAAAAAATTACTAAATGGAAAAACATGTGATGTTGATTTCAATTGGCAATATTGAGGCCACTGCGTTTGCACACAACTATAAAAAAGTGTAAATGTGTTGTAGTTTTTATCTATGTGTGCTCACGCAGCGGGTTTGTTTACGCTATTTCTACGCAGTACCGGCATAAGTTGATATGTTAACTTTCCTTATCTTCTAAGCAATAGAGCATATTTTACTGTACCTGACGGGCCAACCTTGTGGTTTGGCAACATGTTTCTATGTGTTGTATTAGTACAAGACCGCGTGTACGGATATTCGATACGTTTCTAAACACGTAATGAAAATTATACGACTTACATCCAATATTTTCATGTTTGTTTTATTTCGGGCAAGTGCCTTTATTAATTACAACAAAACAAAATAGCAAACCACCTAGCGCAAAAATTACAATAATATTTTCGTCAGATTAAAATGAAAAAAAGTGCATGCACGATAAAGCAGGACAATGCGCTTGTTTCAATAAAGTCTTCTAGACTCGGCGCTGTCATCGTGCGACAGACCTGACAAATACAATAGTTCCTCTATTCTGCCGTGGGACATGTTTCAGGAAAAGTACTTTGAATACTAAACATCTCTAATAACAATAATAAATATGTTCTGTCTGTTTGTTTACCTATTAATTATCATTAAAATTGTGATTTATTATATTAATTTTAATTCTTTTGACATGCAAATATTATAATTTGATGGATGTGAAACGTCTGAAATAAGTAAATTAGATAATTTGTAACTTACAATGTATTGCCCTAACATCTAAAAAAACCAGACAAGTGCGAGTCAGACTCGCCCACCGAGGGTTCCGTACAAACTAGTAGATAAAAGGGGTAGGGCCGTAGCCATGGGCGTATATATCGGGTCCAGGGGTCCGGAGCTCCCCCCCCCCCCCCCATAGCATTGGCCGGGAAAAAAAATTACGTGCTGTCAGAGTGCCGGAATATCGCAGATGGCACGCATGTTATAAAATATAGTTACACCTGCGCGGTTGTCATAACGACAGTATTACTAAAGATGCAGTATGACTTTAGTCCGTCCTTCACCCGCGCATGCTACAAACGCGCATATCAAATCGAAACTATATATTTTTACCCGACTGCGTAAGAAAGAGGGTAATGTTTTTCGAGTGTATGTATGTATACATACATAGCCAGTATGTTTCTATATGACAGCCTACAGCCCGAACGACTTGGCCGATTTTGATGTGCGAGGTGTCATTAGATTCGTCTTTGCTTCCAGAGTGTTACAGACTATATTTTTTGTAATAATAATAATACATCTCTTGCAAAAATATAAAAACGTTTTTTTGTAACCTCTAAAGATTTATTTCGTAACAAACAAGTATTTCTTTTAATTATTCTAAAGAATGCGCATTTAAAATCTTTTAAAGCGATTTTACGCATAATTTCTCACAAAAAATGTTTTTTCGCACTCGCTTAGCTCGCGCATTATTTGAAGATATGACATGACTGAATGAACATATAAAAAACTCCTTCTTCCTAAAACTAGAAAATAACATCGCTAAACATCAGGTGAATTGGTGGTCAGTCGTAGATCTATCTTATGTTAAAAAAATACAGATATTCCACAAAAATTTCAATTCGATCCAAGCCAATTTTACATAAAAATATTTTGCGTTAATAATTTCTAAAAGATCGAACAAGACTTAAAGTGCCGTACTAATAGATGCATATAATTCATCAAAAAATAATCACTAACCAAATTGCTTTCCGACTGCCAAAGAAGTAGCGCGTAGATATGTTTGTTATTTTCTGTAAAGTCATATATTTAAGTTTAGGAATAATAAATTGGCAATCAATGTATTAAAATAGTTGTAAATATAATTTTTTCTAGCGTAATGGTTCATATGGGCCACAAAAACCTAGGCTCGGTAATACGATCAATGAATCAAATTACTTCCAAGATTTCATTTTAAAAACTTTCAAAATTTTCGCGCTCGCTTCGCTCGCGCTTTAGTACTATGTATTTTGCCATGGAAGTACTGTGGGCTCACTAATAGGAGAAATAAATCATATTATTATAAAAACACTACTACAATTTTCGTGCTCGCTTCGCTCGCGCATGCTTATTACCTGTCTTTTGTTTACTTGAGTCATACAAATGCTGAGCGCTCGTTAAAACGGGTGAAATCTCCTGTAAAAAAAAGCTAGATGTAAATTAAATAAATGTAAATTTAGTTTAATATTAATTAATAATTTTCGGACGTTACCTATACACTTTATTTACAGTTATACTATAGCTTATTCGTAGCTTAATTTTCATGTATTTTAATGTTTATAACTAAGATTGACGTTTACACCAGTACTCGTCTGCGTATAGTCTGCTCAGATAAAGAGGCAAATAGTAGTAGCCAGGAATTAATTTCGGGGGGGTTCAGCAATGGACGCATGGGTAAAGCTTATAGCCTTCTCATAACGGGGGGAGTCTGCGGCCATGTTGTCCCACTTATAATGTGCGAGCGTAGCGAGCGGGAAAAAAATGAGCACCTTAATGTCCCAATGAACACTAAGTTTATCATAGCAAAATTTTCTATTAATTTTGGGTAGTAATAAAACTTTTTTTTTTAGTTTTAACGAGCACTCGGCGCTTGCATGACCTAAATATAAACAAAAATAGGTAATAAGTATGCGCAAACGAAGCGAGCGCGAAAATTTTAGTGGTGTTTTATAGTAATATGCTTTATTTCTCGTATTAGTGAATTCATAGTACTTTCATGTCAACATAAAATGAATGCGCGAGCGAAGCGAGCGCGAACATTTTTTAGTAGCGTTTATAGTGTAATATGCTAAATTTCTCGTAGTTCTGTTAATCAAACAAGTAACTGTGTTAAGAGAAATCCCGACTGGAAAAGAGCGACTTGAACGCTATCAAAAATTATAAATACAATCATTTGAATGCCTTACTTGCCAATTTAATATTCGTAAATATAAACATATGACTTTATAGAAAATTACAAACATACCTACAAGAACGCGCAAAAATTTTTGGTTTGTGGCTATTTTTAGTGAATTATTTGCTCGTATTAGAAAGTTCACGGCACTTTAATGATCATTACAAATAAAGATTAACAAGAAACAACAAGAAGAAACTTTTTCAAGCATTTTATAAAATTATTTAAGCCTGGAAGGATTTTTGATAATGGCCAGGATTTCGGGGGGGGGGGCTGCCTGCGGCCTTGATGATAATTATAATGATAACGATGATGATGACGATATAACGACTAATCAAGTAGTTTTTGAGTTCGAACAGCAATTTATTTTTATAAGACAAGATGAGGGCTATAAATCCTGCACTGACGTCCCGCTTGGGGTATATTATATATTTCCGGACTCGCTAACACGATCAATGAATCAAATCACTTCCATGATTTAATATTAAAAAAATCTTATATTTTGACATGGTGGAAGTACTGTGGGTTTATTAATACGAAAAATAAAGCATATTCTTTCATATTACTATAAAAACACTACTAAAATTTTTGCGCTCGCGCATAATTGTTACATATGTTTTTGTTTATGTAGGTCATGCAAGCGCTGAGTGCTCGTTAAAACGAAAATGAAATACTATATCTTCTATAGATATCTTCTAGATCGACGAGCTCCATCCTCGGCCACACCGTCGCTTAACATCAGGCGAGTTGGTGGTCAATCGTTGATCTATAAAGTATTAAAAAAAAATTACTACCCAAAACTAATAGAACATATTGTTATGACAGACTTGGTGTTCATCTGGGACATTAAAGTGCTAGAAGCCCGATAAACAGCATATTTACTTACTGAAAAATTAAAAAACTTTTTTTCCGCTCGCTACGCTCGCACATTATAAGATATGGGATAACATGGCAGACTATAGCAAAACAACCCCTACCATTCCCTATTATTCCAACACATCAAACCGCTTACCTTCAACCTTCTCCATTCTTCTTCACCACCCCACAACCCCCTTGGTAGTGAATGGTGTAGTGCATAACATAGCACTCACCATTCACTGCCAACTCCACCCCACTTCCTGTCAGCGGAGAGAATGTGTATACCGTTAGCGCTGAACCTCTGCTGTCAAAACACCCCTCCTCCAAAAACCTTCCAAACTTCTTCTCCTCAAAAGAAAGTATAGCAAAACAATCTTACAGACTGCACATCTCACGGTTGTGAAGGCATAAAACATTAAGCTTGGCATAAAAACCCTGAATCACCCACTTCCATGAAATGTACAGTTTCAAACAGACGAGAGTGGGTCTCAAATGCTATGTAGTGTGAGCAGATGAGGGCCCTCCTATTCTGCCCCCGTATTCAGAACTCATTTGGTTTCAGAATCAATTCGGAATCTATATGTCCGTTTCTGTCATTTCCATAGAGAATGACAGAAACAGAGATATAGATTCCGAAACCGAACCTGAATCCGAGTTCTGAATACTCCTGCAGGGCGTCCAGCTCGATCGGAATCCCTCCATCAAGTAACGAGTCCAGTGTATAGATGATTACTTGTGCCTTCCTCCTTTATCCGGGCTGAGGACCGGCATCATAAATAGCTTAGTTTGCATTTATGAGGCGGAGTTACACAAGTATTCGTCCTTTACACTCCATATTAGTCACAGTGAGCGCAAACAAATTCAACAGCCTGATAACCTAACTCAACTGGCAAAGGTGTTTAGTAACATTTGTTATAAGAGGGTATGGTTCTAGAGCGGTTAATGACAAACATTGGACTATGAGTATTTTTCATGCATTGTTCAAATCTGGAAAATGGTGGTCAAACGTAGAGCTGTTGCATGCACACTCTATTGTATTTACACTCCATACAGACAGACAAGGTTAATTTATAAGGACTCCTCATAGTATTATGAAATACTTTGCTACCAAAAAAATATTCATGAAAGCACTAAATTGGAATGTATTTACCCCTTGTGTGAGTGGTAGAAATTGTTTATTAAAGCGTTGTCACAAGGTAGACAATTTGAACACTTTAAAGTTAAACGCTGCCAGAGCCAAATTGTTAAAATATTTCATATACTTAATAAATAGCATGCAAATGGAAGACGACACAGGTAATAAAAACCTATGCCATGTGTGTTTGATTGTATCACTATGAACCGATAAAATTAACATAATTGTAAGTATATTTTGTATATTATATAACAGCACAATTGTTTTTGGCACAATCCCAGATACTAATTTCAAAATAAATTAAAAGTATTGCAATGAATAGAATATTTAATCCCCTTTCTAGTTAAATTAGGTACAAGACTTACTTACCCTGCGTTATTGGAGGAACTCAAACACACTGTAATAACAATAAATATTATTATTACATGTGCTAAGGATCTGCTGAAAAGCTGATGCAAAGATATCATAACAGAGCTCAAAGATTTCATATCTATCAATTCAGCCTGTATCCATCCACTGCTAAGTATAGGCCTCTCGTTTACGGCCAGTCCTGTCCAATGGCAAGTCTCATCAATTGACATCAGTCTATGCTTTCCAATGGCATCTGACCATCGAGCCGAGCTGGTGGTCTGCCATGATGTCGTCGCCCGTTCCTTGGGTGCCATTCAATGACTACTTTCATATGATGACTAGGTAGTTATTATTACTTATAGTCCCTTATGAGTTTTGCCATTGATCTTGTTTGTCCCTAGAACTTTTTCTGATCACAGTTATGTTATTTGAATTGTTTTAAATACACTTTACACTGTACCTGGTGCTATAAATACATAATGTATAAAAGAAAATTACAGAGATAAATCGACAAAATACGTCGACCTCTCAGTTCGATGTTCGATCTCAGGAATAAGGTACTTATATTGAAAATTATTTTCCGTTGAACATATTCTTCAATAGAACAATTAGGCCTGACACCTAATAACAGTGCTTACCGACAGAAAACGTAAAACAACAAATCAAAAATACAATTTGAAATTTTGAAAAGAAAAATTTTAAGGGAGCATCCATCCAAAACCAAATCGAAAAATATGTTGCCATAACTCATTTTTAATATAAAGCCAAACTTATAAAAAAAGTAGTTTTTTTTTATTGGAGCCAAGTAGTATGAAACAAATATTGTACTTATAAATTATCATCATCATCAACAGCCTTCTCTATCCCACTGCTGGATATAGGCCTCTCTCTTGTCTTGCCTTATAAATTATATATTGTTAAAATTATTGGAATTTCTTAGTGCCATCTTTTTCCATGAAAGAAAAATCAAATACTGGGTAAACAAGACCCTTCGAATTGGCCCTGTTTATATGTACTGACGCAGTATTTGAGCGCTGACCATCGTCACCTCATTATGAAATGGTCAAATGGGTTACAATATAGTTAATTTTATTGCCCAAGTGCAGGTTGGCAGACTTCACACATCTTCTAGGAAGATGACAAGTTTCAGATATTATGATCTAATACGACTAGTAGTCTACGTCAGTCTTTGACACAAGAAAAAATCATGTCTTATTTATTGGTAATTGGTGACGCCCATTTTTATATTGCGGTTTGATAAAATGTGTTTTAAGTTACACCGTCTTACTTTTTTTTTTTTTTTTTTTTTATTAACCTATGCTGTCCCTCTGCTGCGCAAAGGTCTCCCCCATTTCCTTCCACAAGTCACGGTCCTGCGCCATCTGCTGCCAATCTTTTTGGAATTTGCCAAGATCGTCCCGCCAGCGTTTCCTAGGTCTACTTGGACAGCGTCGTCCATCTGGCGTCCACTGCGTGACAATCCGAGCCCATCGCTCTGGATGCATGCGAGCCACATGCCCCGCCCAATCCCATTTTAATTTGGCTGCTTTTTGACCGACATCTTACTTATTTATTTATTTTATTTATTCAACAAAATCTACAGCCATTTACAACGTACAATATATAACTTATATAAGGCTTAAGGCCAATAATAGATTTACATTTTATATTTAATCTTTTGCAATTAAAGTCGTAAAGTAAAGGAAGATACTGTTACATCAAATAGAAAAGTAAACACTCCTTAAACTAAATGTGTGCGTGATGTGAGTGTATGATGGTGAATGTATGTGTGTGTGTGTGTTTGTGTGTTATAAACGATGAAAAAAGGGCTTATAATTAAACAGTGTCTTGTTCCATTTTCGCTCGTGACAGTACCCGTTTGACAGAAAGTGATGAGTCCTTATTCAATGAATAAGATTTTAACATGTGTTTCTAAGTAAGATGAAAATTTTTTTGTGGGAGAGAAACGACGAATTCCTTTCAGTTCAAATATGGCTGTTACAAAATTAGGAATGTTATTTTTAAACAAATATGTCCACATTTGACGATTAGCATTCTTGTTGCAAAGATATAGCACGCAAACTGTCAAATTGGTGGTAATCTTTAATCCCTAGGTAATTTTTGTTATTTAGTTTAATCTTTGTAGCCGATGGAGCTGGTTTATAGCTACAATTCGCTATAGAAAGCACGAGATGGCAACACTGTAAAAAATATTTTCTGACATTGACGTAGATTTTTTTTTGCTAAAAACTATAGTCCCATTCACGCACCGACCACAATCAAAAAGGTAGCTTCAGATAGTTTTTATCAAGTTTTTATAATGGCAACAAAAAAAAAAAAAAAAAAAAAAAAATCCCGCCATGGGGGAAATAGCCTCTGCCGAAAAAATTGAAAATAATGAATGATGGCGTCTTGTCTTGCTTGACTGACATTGACACAAACGTCACAAATGTCAATGACGTATGACGTTGATATTTCTTTTTCTTTAATCATACAAAAAAGAAAACATGTTTTCTTTTTTCTATGTCTTTATTAGAATAAAATGTCACCATAATTATAAAGTGCATTTCTAAGCATCATTCAAGTCAGACGAAAAAAATCCAAGTTACAGCGTAAAGAGAGAAACCTATATATTCAGAACTATGGTGTGGCTAATTTATGTGTGGTAAGTTTTGGCTTTGTCAAACCTAATTTTCAATAACATCTGAGAAGCGAGGATTCCATACGGATACCCATACTCTATGGACTCCATTCCCTTTGCCTTCCCGTATACGGAAAAACAACTAAAAAAAAACATAGATTGTGTTCGGCTAGGTTTTGGACTTTGGTTCAAATTAAAATTAACATCAGACGATGGCTGTATGGGCTTGACACCCTTTGCCTCTCCCGATAGGGAAAAAATGAACAAAAAAAAAGTTTTGGTACAGCTCGTTCTTCTTCTTCTTTTTTGTATTGGACCCCGCGATTAGCGATTTGCCAGTGTCAAGTATTGAAATATTTTCAAGTTTCTTGAATAATACAAGTTATATAGTGTTCTAGTCACAGTCTAAGTCACGTAAACAGTCATTTTCAAATTTAAGTCTTGCCTCAGTAAAGTGATGGCAAGTTTACTAGAAGCTTCTATGGACTTTTGCCGACAACGTAAAATCACACGTTTCACTGCTTTATTTCACTTGTCCACACTCACGCACTTGATCGAATACTTAATGAATAAAACACCACCATTTTTATAGCATTAATGTTCAAAATAACACAAGTTTAGAAAAATAAAACAAAGCAACAACACGTTACTAAGACGTTCCCGCCAAAAACCGTACAGCTCGTTTCTTTTCGTTAGTTTTGAAATTTTGATTTGATTTGAATTTTGTGCTGTTATTTTTTTTTTTTATCTTACTTCTAATATTTTTATTAAAATGGAGAATCTTAAAGATAGTTTAACATGTTTACCGCAAGATCCTGGTGCTGCAACTAAATATTTACTGGTAGGAAACATGGAGTACAAATAAACTATCAAAGCATACCTGTTATTTATTCACTAGCAAAATTATGTTGCAGGATAAAATATTGAATGAAATACATCCTTTGATATTGAAAATACGAAAGCAAAGTCCTTATTGGTCTGAAGACGAAGAGAGCATTTCAAGAATACGTGATGTTTATACGCTTTGTATAAGCCAAATACAAAAGTGTGTATTAAATTTATTTGAAGTATTTAAACTCGAATTTAATGACCACATATTTCTTCAGGTACCGCTACTTGTTGTATATTATAATATTTTGTAGTAAAAAGTTGAAGATTCATTTTATTACATATTGTAATAATTTCTTGCAGGAAACACGGCAGTGTAACATAGAAAGGCTTGTATGGTGTGTTAACAGGCTCAATTCAATAGACAATTACCTTAAGAAAGCTGCTGTAAGTCACCAAAAATGTGAAGATGAAAGTAGTAATGAGTCATTCAATGTTACTGTTATGTATTTTGTTAACTGGATAGACCATGCATTCGAGGTCCTCAGAAAATTGGCTGATGCTGTTTACAAGACTGATTATAAGCAAAATGAAATGCTGTATGAGCAATGGAAATGTGATGTATGAAATTCAGTATAATAAATAAACAATTGTTTTTCCCAATTCCTAATCTCAAAAAGTTCCAGAGCAAACTTTAAATTTTTATATAAAGTTTTTGTGAAATGTGAATGTGTGCTGAGCTTGCAACTCACTATTACTATCTCAATACCAAAACACCTGGTGTAGTGGTTCATTTGGTATATTAAATTATATGTCATTAGCATAAATGTGTAAGTGTGTAATAAAGTGTGTAATATAAAAAAGTGTGTAATATAAATTAAAGTGATTCATAAAAATTCCTAGTAAAAAATAATTAAATGCAATATAAAGTCAATAATAAACAATAAATAAAATTCTTTTACACATTTGCTATATTTTGCAGAATATTAAGAAAAAATTATTACTCAAGGATTATTTTGATCTTAATAGGTATGTTTTTCGCAGTTGGTGGAATGTGTGAGTGGACTTCATGTCTCTATAGATGAGTTATTGCTGTCAGCTATGACATTATACAGATACTGCCTGCCCAATGACCAGCTTATTGTTAAAGCTAGATGTCAAGTGGTATGTATTATTTACATTATAATCTACTGTGAAAGTTTATATAGATTGTGCTATAGATTTCCAAAAAAGACCAGTTGGAAGCTGCTTAAATTCAGCATTTTGCTGCCATTTAAATCATTCACATGTCCACTGGTTTTGTATCAACTGAACTCTGCTGATTCATACAGCCAGTATGGATAATCAAATCAAATCAAATAACACTGAGATAAATGAATATAATACCTTACTGATCTTGAAGATGTGTGAAGTCTGCCAACCCGCACTTGGCCAGGGTGGCAGACTGGCCTTACCCTACTCACAATGAGAAGATGGCCTGCGCCCAGCAGTGGGACAGTTTGTACAAACAGGGCTGATAAAAAATACCTTACTCTGTAGTCTGTACTAACTCAACTGTGTCCATAGTCCATACTGACTGCATGAATCAATTTATCAACTAAGTTCTGTTGATTTAAAAAGTCGAGACTTGCACTCCTGGCAAAGCGTAATTCATGCCAGGCTTGTCTCTGTGCTTTTTCAAACTTGCAAATTAGATGCCACCACTGTGCTAGAATATTTCAGCAAAATCACAGTATCGAGATGCTAAATATGATGTGGGTTGCATTTTAATATCACCCTCACTCATATATTTATTACTGGATTGTAATTAAGTAATTGTTTGTGGCATCCTTTGTTTCAAAAATCTGTACTTTATCAAGTAGAACTCTAGTGTTAGTAGTGTTATAGTTATTCTTTGAAAATCACTTTTATGCAGTCTGGTATTTTGTTTTTCTTTTAATGTAGAAAAATGTGTAAAGTAATATTTTTGTTCTCTGGTTCCAGGTGCTCCGGGAAACGAAGGCCTTACTAGGCGAGCTCATCGTAGGCGACTTGAACACAGCGGTCACAACAACTGAAGCCCTCAAACTTCCTGTGATGCCAACCAATATTAACGTCATGATAGACGTCTTGAAAGACGTTCTATACGCGTTGGAAACTAACACTAACACTGCATTGTTGACTTTGTTAGTTCACTGCTTTAGTAATTGCATATCGCCAGTGGACGTGTTAAAGCAGCATTTTCTAGAAGGATCTAAATGTACATGTATTGGAAGTGTCACTGATGAAGAGGATTGCCAGTTTGTGAAAGATTTTGATTTGTACAATGAGAGGTTACTGCAGATTGGTAGTTTTGCTGTGTCTTGTTCGTCTGATCAGAATAGTAAGTATTTAGTTTTAATTTATTTAGTGCCCGCACCACCACTGAAGTTCGATGTCGAAATTTTCGAACTTCTAACAGGCCCGAGATTCAACAATTTGAGAATTCAACATTTTGCGAATTCAACATTTCGAGAATTCAACATTATGGTCCGGAAGGCGCCATTGCACGCCGCAACACAGAATACAATACTAATAGAATGAACGGAATGCGATTGAAGCGCAGTGTTAATAAGACTTGAGTGCTGGTGTGGACTCTACTACTACCCAGCGGAGCTCCGTTTCTATTTATAAAGAAAGATAGCGTTTAGCTGTGAATTATGTGAAATAATTATATTTATAGAACTTTTACAATAGAATTTTAGTAAACTTGAAGGAAGATGTTATATCTAACTGTCTAACAAACTCTATGACAGTAGAGAGATTTCTTCATATATAAAATAGGTTCTATGCGTAAGATGCATATCTTCACATCCTCGGATTTTCAAGAATTTAAAGTTAAATTCTTTAAGCCCATCTCAAAACTCAACTTTTGGAGTCTGGGACCATAAAGTGGTTTAGTCAATAGATCAGCCAATTGTAACTCCGAGGAAACTTGCTTGACTGTGAAGTCTCCATTAGTTACACATTCTCTCACGAAGAAATGTTTGAGTTTGATGTGTTTTGTGCGCTTGTGGTATTCATATCTAGGATTGTGTGCTAATTTTATGGCAGAATCATTGTCTAAGTTTAGTATAGGCTTTTCAGTAGTAATTATGCTGTTAAGTAGACGATTGAGCCAAATAATTTCTTGAGCACATTCACTAGCTGCTATGATTTCCGCTTCAGTTGAAGAAATTGAGACTGTCGTTTGCTTTTGGCTTCTCCAGCTTATAGCAGCTCCAGATAACAAACACACAATTCCAGAAGTTGATCTTCCAGAGCTCTGGTCTCGTGCATGATCTGCATCACTATAACAGATTAAATTTGCAGGCGCTTTTTCTGTAAAGGTCAGACCGAAATGCTGAGTTCCTTTTAAATAACGTAAAATGCGTTTTACTAGCATAATTTCTTTCTTCTTAGGCGCTTCAAGGTTTCTAGAGGCAACGCCCACTGCGTATGAAATATCCGGTCTTGTACCCACTGACAAATATGATAAGGCACCCACAGCTTGACGATAAGGAAAGGCTTGACCAATATATTCTTCCTCTCCTTTATTTTCTTTTATCATAGGCGATGGTGCTGGCTTACAATTTGTCATTCCATACTTCTCTAAAATCTTCTTTGTATAAGCCTTTTGACATAATGTAATGGTCTTGTCTTTGCGCACGTTAATTTCCATTCCAAGGAAATATGATGCAGGTTTGGAAGTTATCTTAAATCGTTCCATCAATTCTTTAATAAATGCATCACCTGCTTGAGCTGTATTGTACGCAACAAGCCCGTCGTCAACATAAAGAGCAACAAAGACCTTTGAATTTCCCTTGATTCGATAATATAAGCATGGATCAGCTTCACTCTGCTGAAAGTCAGATCCTTGTAAGAACTCGGCTATGCAAGTGTTCCAACAGAGTGGTGCCTGTTTTAGCCCATAGAGGCTGCGTTTTAACTTGCAGACTCGTTTCGTGCTATCTTGAAAACCTTCTGGTTGTTTCATGTAAATTTCTTCTTTGACAGTACCATTCAGGAAAGCAGTTGATACGTCAAATTGTCGTAATTCTAGATTTTCTCTTGCAGCTATGGCAAGCAGTGCACGCACTGTGCTCAAACGTACAACTGGACTAAATGTTTTGTCGTAATCTATTCCAGGTTTCTGAGAATAACCTTTTATAACCATCCTGGCTTTATACCTTTCGACAGAACCATCCGGGTTCATTTTTACCTTAAACACCCATTTACAAGGTAAGGCTTTGCGTCCTTTTGGTAATTTAACCAAATCCCAGGTTTGGTTTTTTAATAATGAACTCATTTCATTTTGCATGGCTTTTTGCCATTTTTCTTTATCAGGAGAGTCCATTGCTTCATTAAAGGTCACAGGTTCTTTTGGCTTATGAATATTTTCTATTTCTTCAGCTGCTGCCAATATAAAATCATCATAGCGCTTAGGTGCTGTGATATTGGACCTGTCTCTTAACGACCTTGTTTCAGAAGGTACGACTACTTCGTTAGCAACCGGGTTCCGGTTCACATCGTCAGTTTCATCAACGAAAGATCCAGAAAGAGATTCGTAATCGCTTTCGTTGTTTATTGGTTCAATTTGTTGAACTGCTTCGGTAATACTTTGCTGCAACGTTTCGTCGTCATTTTCATAGTCTGTTTCAGTGTCTAAGACTAGTTCTCCTTGATTATTATCATAAAAAGTAATATCCACTTGCTTGTGTGGTGTTGATCCTGATGTTTGCTTAATTGACTTGTTTGGAGTCACTTCATCATCGAAAAAGTTAGGGTTATCCTGTTCGTTGTAGAACATTGTCTTCATAACTCTTATATCCTTTGATATCATTATACTGTTTTTAGATGGTATGAAGATTCTGAAAGCTTTAGACGTTTCAGAATAACCAGCAAACATTCCGGGAATTGCTTTTGATGCAAACTTATGACCGTTTTTGCTTTTTATCAAAACATAAGTCTTGCAACCGAACACGTAAAGATGATTTATGCATGGCTTCCTTCCAACCCATAATTCAAATGGCGTTTTGTTCTGGATAGCATTATTTATACTCCTGTTTGATAGATAGTTTGCAGTAAAAACTGCCTCGCCCCAGAATTTTAATGGTGCTTTTGCTTCTATCATCATTGCTCTTGCCTTTTCAACAAGGGTTCGGTTCTTGCGTTCGGCGATTCCATTTTGGTGCGGGGTGTATGGTGCGGTAAGTCTTCGCATTATCCCACAACGTTTTAAATAAGCATCGAAGTCCTTGTTTACGTATTCTGAACCATTGTCTGTTTGCAAAAACTTGATTTTGTTACCTGTATATGTTTCTGCTAACTCTTTGAACTCTTTAAATTTTTCCAATACTTCGCTTTTATTTTTGATCATAAATACTCGGCAATATCGACTATAGTCATCAATAAATGTGACGAAGTATTTATTACCGCCAACTGTGGACGTTCTGACAGGTCCACATACATCACTATGAACGATTTCTAGGCGTTCAGATGTTCTTTGAGTTGTCTTTACAGAAGGAGCAGGTGTTCTATGAAGTTTTGCTTGAATGCAAGGTTCACATTCTGGTAAAATTTCAGTTATATTAAAGTTCAATCCAATTAAGGCTTCGTTTTTCAGAGCTAATTTTAAATCTTTGGTGTTCATGTGACCAAGTTTTCTGTGCCAGTCTAAGATGTTTGACGAGTTCTTCTTCTCTGTAGTAGAATTCGTATCATCGTTATCATTGGCCAGATTGATGAGCTCATGGTTAGGTTTCATATAATAAAGACCATCTTGTTGTTTATATGCGGTTAGAGTTATTCCAGTTTTTGTATTCGTGACTGTCGCTTTATTTTTTGAGAAAAGAACGGAGCAGCCAGCTTCTGTCATTTTGCTGACGGACAACAAATTAGTGGACAGACAAGGTATGTACAGTGTGTCTTTCAGGTGTGTAAGCACAGTGCTATCACCGTTTTTCGTTGTAAATGAAACTGTACCTATTCCTTTTATTTCGGCTTTGAAATCTTCTGTCGCAAAGTTTAGTTGTCTGGATGTACTCTTAATGGTTTTAAATAAGTTTGGTTGGTAAGTCATATGTGACGTGCAACCACTGTCTAAAATCCATTTGTTGTCTATAAAATTATTGTTGTTCTTTGTCACAAGACAAAGTGTAGCAAAATTATTTATGTTAGTGTCGTTATTGTTTTTGCTAGGTTTTTCTTTATTTTTCTTCCAGCAGTCTGTACACACCTTATGGTATTTGCGTTTAAAAATGTTACCTTTTCGTTTGCATACCTTACATGATGCGTATAATACTTCTTCTTGTAATGAGGGTAATTCAGGGTCAATTTTTGATATATTTTGATGTCGTGCCTCAGACTCTTCAATTATTTTAATTTTCAGCTCCTCTGGCTTTGGAAGAGTGTCCCTCGACTCAATAGCGACTCTGAAGTTATCGTATTCTGCTGATAAGCTATACAGCATCATTATCGTTAGCAGTTCCTCATTTATATTTACGTCCATATTTGCCAGTTTATCCACTACATCCATAAATATATCCAGATGACTGCGTACGTCAGGTCCATCTAGCTTAGTTAGGATTAGCTGCTTTAGTAGGGAAGCCTTTCGCGCGGGTCCCTTACTGGCGTATGTTTCCTTCAGTTTGTCCCATAACGCTTTTGCTGTCGTGCAATGTTTAATTTGTTTTAACTCGGAAGGAGAGATGATTAAAATCAGTTCAGACCTTGCTAATCTGTCACCTTCTTTGTCATCTGCAGTTTGAGCGTTTGTGGAGGCGTCAATGTATTTCCATAATCTATTTTTCACCAATATGGCTTCAGCTTGTATAACCCAAGTATCGTAGTTGTCTTTTGTTAGAGGGTCGATTTTCGAAGTCGACATTTTTATTTTCGATAGCTTGCAGGATTACATATTATTATGCTAATTCTTTCTCTTTAATTTTTACGCTCTGCTACCATATAAAGAAAGATAGCGTTTAGCTGTGAATTATGTGAAATAATTATATTTATAGAACTTTTACAATAGAATTTTAGTAAACTTGAAGGAAGATGTTATATCTAACTGTCTAACAAACTCTATGACAGTAGAGAGATTTCTTCATATATAAAATAGGTTCTATGCGTAAGATGCATATCTTCACACTATTCACATAGTAATAAAAAACATAAAGGGTAAAGATTCGTTTCAGCCATGAGAAGGTAGTAAATAGACAAAGAAACGTAGTCAGATATTTTTGCTTTTACAATATTAGGATTCTTTCCAAGCTGGTTTTTAAAGGTTGTTTATTGTGCTTATATTGAGTTTGTTCTCAAACAGCAAGAAATATTGTAACAACTAATAGTCTAGTAAAAATAAGATTTGTGACAACATAAAATACACCAAAGTATATTGTTATTTAAATGAATGTACTGGTGTTTTGAAATACATTTGACACAATTTCATAACGATATTATAAAAGCTAATTTTGTTACCTTTACACGCTCAAACGGTTGAACCGATCGTTACGAAAATTAGTATAGAGATAACTTTGGACCTGGAGATGGACATAAGCTACTTTTCATCATCATAATCATCACCGTTTTTCATAACTACGCGATTGAAACCACGGAATGCAGCTAGTCTATAAATCGGGGATTATTGTTGATCTATGATTTTTAGTTATTTTCCTATCATAATTTCAAAGAATCCCCCCAGTTGCAAATACTGCGATCTGCTCCATACAAACGGATTTATTTTTACTAGACTATAATTCTATCTAATAGTACCTAAAGACGAGAGTAACTGTTCAGCTAGTCTAAGTGAATGAATAAACACAAACTTTTGAATTTAGGTTTCATCCATGTAGCAATAAATATAGTTGTAGATTATTGTAAAGACGAACTGTAGCAAGAGACGTCACAGAGCGGTTGAGTGACGTCTCATTTCACTCGGACGTTTCATTCGGACTTTTGGAATTTCCACTTTGACACAATGACACTTTTTCGTTTTTCAAACCGTCTGATAGAAAAAAGGCAGTTACTTTGAAAAAGACCGACGAATGCGGTTGTAACTATAATAAATACTATATTATTGTTCCAGGGATCCTGGGCCTGCGTAGCTGTCTCGCCAGCCTAGAGGCATTGGATCCTTACCTGGTGCCAGCACTGATGACGTCGCCAGCCGGCCACCACGCCGCTCTGCTGGTCAAGTGTTGGCGGCACGAGCTCAATGAAATCAGAGACAGCGTGTTCTTGATCGTCGACCCGGCTGCTTTTGCTGATGTGAGCGTTATATACGACTGGCCTTAACACAGCTCTTACAACTCAGTTCGTAGTATGTCTGCCTTCTAAGCTGTAGTTTGTGGGTTCGATCTCCATTTCTGGACAAACATTTGTATGATGAGCATGTATGTTTTTTATGCTATATAGGTCTACGATTGGCCATCAAGTCACCTGATGTTAAGTAACGGTGTGGCCGAGGATGGAGCTCGTTGATCTAGAAGGTATCTATTCACTCAAAATTCCATGATTGTAGTTCTCAGGAAACAGATGGCGGCAAAGAATTCCATTCCTGTGCAGTGCGCGTCAAGAACGTGGACCGATATCGCTGAGTAAAGATTGTTCTGTGTATATGTGTTTCTCTATGTATCATGAGTATACTGTATTTACAATAAAAAGTAGGTATGTATTACGTTATGTATTTTTTAGCTATCTAGTTAATTCCCATAGTACGAGTTTTACTTAGTTTAGGGCTAGATGGCGTTGTGTAATTATTTTTTTATCAGCCCTGTTTGTACAAACTGTCCCACTGCTGGGAACGGACCATCTTCTCATTGTGAGAGGGGTAAATTATGTCCACCAATATTTGTTAGCTGCGCTGTTATTCCATATGAAATAAAAGCGGTTTTTGTAGTTAATATGGTATTTTACGTTTCCACAATGATGTTTATGAGTAGTGTAATACCGTATTATTTCGTTATAAATAAAATTATAGTTAAATAATTTCTTTTCGCATGTTATTATAATTAATGTTACCTAGCTATTATTCGAATTGTGAAATACCGAATATCATGTCTCCAAAAACTAATTTTATTTTCTTCACTTTACCAATATCCTAAAAGCCCATTTGAAAACGTGTCTGATGATCGAATCTCTGTATTACGAAAGTTTATGTGCATATTAAAAAGAAATCTAACTTCATAATTGACATATCTCATAACCGTACCATAGTAAATAAGGTTTCTCCTTATATGTAGGTATAATAATACAGAAACCTAACATAACTATTCGGGCAAATCAAACTGATGGCTAACAAACTGATGGAATCAGACACTGATGTCAAGTAAAACATCTGGCATCAGGCAGTTCTGCAAAACGGATTCGTACAAGTAATATTCAAACAAATTGTTTCGGATTATAGAAAGAAGACCTATAATTACGTATTCCAATATAGGTAATTATTAGAAAATTGTTTATTCTTTTCTTTACAGAAATCAAAGCAAATGATGCACCAAAAACTGTTGGACACGTTAAAGGAAACATCCTACAATAACGTGCACGTATGTACTGTGATAAATATAGGATGCGTTGTGTATGATTTTTTCATAGTCTACGATAAAAAAGAACCACTTGCGTTAAAACACCGGGAGACGCTGATACCATTAGTGGATGATTTGAATAAAGGTAACTTTTGACAGAGCTTTGGGGGTTTTATAGATTGGCTACAAGTTGTAATAAAAATAGAAAAATAAAATATTTAATCATCATCATCATAAATTAAATAATTTTAGTCAATTATTAAGAAAAAGGTTTTGTTGATAAACATATATATTAGAAGGGTTCTTTTGTCTTTATTAAACAACGGAACCTTAAAATCGACTGTTATATGTTTCACTATAATAACTATTACTGTAATTTGTTTTACTGTAATCACGTCGATATTTTCAGCAATTTCAGAATGTAAAGTGGTCTCTAATCTTCTAAGCACTGACAACGACTTCGCTTACGATGTTCCCACGCCATCGCACAAGGAAGCAACTTTAGATAAACTAAATAAACGACTGAAGCTGCTTTACACACTACTCTCCAGAATTAACATTCTACTCCAACCTAAAGATCTATTCGAGGAAGAAGCGGCACAAAATCTAACCCACACAATTATAAAGACCGATCAGACTTACTTGAAGTCGCAAAGAAAAATGAATACCTCGCGAAGTTTACTAGTGAGGAGCAACGTTCGTTCCTCTACCAGAAACTTTCCACTATCAAAATTGACGAAGCATCTTCGTGCTAAGAATTCTTCCCAGTTGAATTTCTCCGTAGAATTAGATCGATTATTCAATATTTCTGGAGAAAAGAGAGAAAGTGGGACAATGAATAATAAGTTATTGGATAGGGTTCGCGACTCGTCGATTTTGTATAAATTTTCGCCGATAAAGAATCGATCGTCGATGAGAAAAATGGTTCTGAACAAACACCTCACTACTTTTGATAAAGTTTTGAAAGAGAAAACCGTTGATGGTACAGTTGAAAGGCAAAGTTTGATGGATGAGAACGAAAGCTTGCAACTTACAGGTATGTTGGCGAATAATACAATAATAAATCTTTAATTTCACACGCATACAATGTATAGCTGCAATATTTGTCAATTATGGCCTGGCTATCGCAAAATATTTTAAATTAGAATATAGTTACCTATCTATGATCAGAATTATGAAATATCGAATGTCAATTCTAATAATAATATCTATGTTATAAGAAAACAAAATACCCGACTATACTGGTATTTTGGTGGTATTTTGTTTTTCTTTTGTACCTACCTATTGCGGATAAAATTTCACTTAAACGGAGGGAAGCCTTAGCGAGTGTACGCCATATCCTACATGGCACGCTGCCCTTTTCCAGTTTCTAAAACTACAATTGCATCTTTCCAGAGGTCCTGAACCAAATGAGCGACACGACGAACTTTCTAACTACCGCAAAACGGACACCCTCCGATCAAACCCAAACTGTTCCAAATGATAGAAAAAACATTCTTCGTATAAATATCAACCAAAATGATACCGACATTGATAACAATACATACCATATTCCCGTGAACTGCAGCGAGTACGAGGTGACTTCAAATGAGACCGTTTCGTCAAATGTCACACAACCATCTAATGTCACTACGCTGGAAAGAATCAACGACTTGGAATTGGTTGAAACGAAACTGAACAGTTTGAAGTCTCAGTATGAAACTAGTTTGTAAGGATATTTTATGTATTTCTTTATGTACCACCTATTATGGGTAATTGTGACATATTTTTAAATAGATTTAAGTGAGAAATTAACTGATAAATGATTTATACCTTGGCTAAAAAGTGACAAAAAGTTTATAAATGGAACCAATGGTTAGTAATAGTTTTATCTGTAAAATATCAAAGAAAATCTATAGTTGTGTTCAGTATAAATCTGGTGTTCAATAATCTATCATTATTGTAGGCCGATGAGGTCGAAAAGTTCTCGAGATCGAGTTGAAATACCAGCCAGATGGCCTCATAACGCGTTACTTTGGAAGATGTTGGATGCTGTCTGCTTTCATCCGGCCTTTTTGGAAATCCACGGCTGAGGATTTTGTCCAGCTGTGGACTTGTGGCTGTGATGATGACGATGATGAATCAATAATGTATTTAATTTTCTACTGAAAACTATGCCAAGTGTCATAAAAACTGTTAATTTACGGTTCCAGGAGGAAAATTTACTCAAATAATTTAAGATAGGTGGCGGTCTCACTAATTTATAGTAGTATAGCACAATAAGAGTAGTGTAGTATTGTTTATACTCTATATAATATGTACTTGACTAAACAGTAAGGCGAGTGTGACAGGAGAAGTCAGTAAAGGTCATTCAAGGCCAACGTATTATGGCCAGATAGAAGTTTTTGTAGAATAATCAGGTCAAAAAAAAAAACGCTCTCAATCGAAGAGTTTGTATGAAAACATCAATAAAAATATATAATATATTTTGTCGGCCTACCCTAAAGGGAAAAAGGGGGTATTTGTATGAATGTGTTGTTGGTAATATTAACCGTATCCGTCCCTAATGTGGTTTTAAATAGATTAAGTTTTTAGTTGTTTATTTTGGATTTGCGTTCAACTTTCAATTAGCTTTGATCACTTAGAAAATTACATACAGATAATGTGCGTATGTAACGCACCCGAATTATCTATATGTATCATCGTTATAATTATTATTATTCTTTCTTTATTTGTAAATATTTTCAAATAATACCGTTCATACTTGAAATATTATGTTATTTTGCGAAACTCATTCTTCAACTCATTTTTGCTTTCTGCGTAGCCTTTTAAAAATGCGAAAGTATTTATGATAAATAAAGATATATTTGAGTACCTATTTCACACCTATTTGGACATCAATTGGACCAATTTGGATTTATCATGTACCTATTTGGACAGTAAGCGCTACATTATTATAGGTAATATTTAATTGTAAGTATAAAAATATGTGTTCGGGGTCGGTTATCTAAATTTTGCACGAAATATAAAAATATGTAAAATGTACCAAATATTTTTTTATTCTTAATAACCTATACGTAAGTAACCACAAGTAAAAGTTTAAAAAACTAAAAAGAAACGACTTCAAAATACGCAAATCGTTTACTTGGATGACATATTTTTCCAGTTATTTTATTATAAAACACCAAAGTACTGAACCGATTTTGATAAAATTTCCATGATGCCACCTGGAAAGTATACCCTTTCAAACAAAAAAGAATATTACGAATCGGTTCAGGTGTCTGCGAGTAATCGGGGAACATACATAAAAAAAAAGATTCCGACGAATTGAGAACCTCCTCCTTTTTGGAAGTTGGTTAAAAAGACCTGGCAGCAAAATGTAGGTGAAGCATAGAGGCAGTATACATTTAATATATACTATAGAAACAAGCCCTTTTTGAAGTTAAATTTATATTATCCGCTTGACACGCACGAACGCATTAAATTATTGAACAATGTGAGAAATGTTATCTGAAATCTAAAAATAAATTAACTCATCAGTGTTTTATGACACGGGTGAAAAACATATGCACACGCGATCTTATAGACGATGTATGTTATTGAATGCTAATTTATCGGAAGCAGTTGATTATTTGAAATTTCCGACACAAAGGAGATAGAGCGAGTTGCCACATTTGAACAAAAAAAAAAAAACAGAAATTGGGAAAATAACTCATTATTAGACAAATAGCATTACAAAAGCAAAAGATCTAAGCTAAGTTTTGAGAGTTAAATAAGACTCATCAGTCTTATTAAACTCTCAATGAGTTCAAATTCGGCAACACTGGTCGCGACAGCGTTATCCCGGAATGTCTATTACCATTATATTTATCATGATTTTATTTATTTATTTCAATTGTAAATTTCCTTAGAACTATATTTATGTGCATTAGCTACCCACGAGTGTCCTCTACAAAGCACACTGTTAAGCTGCTTACGTCGCCCTGAAAGTACATATTTCTCGAAAGCGTCCTATTTTAAACCGATTCAGCAAAATACAGACACCCACTTATGTTCTAGACTATATTGTTAAACCATAAAGACTTCTTCACACCTACTCAATAAACACAAGAGAACTAACGGGCGTACCAAAAAGTACCTATTGAAAAGGACGAATGAACGATTAGGCATACTTTCAGCCTATCCTTTCAGCGAATCTAGGCTAGATGTGAGGACAAGTACTGACATAGAAAGTTCACAGGTCACCTACTTTGTGTGTAATGCCCGACAGCAAAGATAATGGACAACTTCCTGCAGTGGACAGGCACGGAATGAGACTGCTTGTATGACGTTATTACTTCTAGAAGATATCTATTCACTCTAGCCTTGAACACTCCAAGATTTGTAGGTCTCAGGAAACAGAGATGGCGGTAAAGAATTCCATTCCTGTGCAGTACGCATCAAGATTGTGGATCGATATCGCTGAGTACGGATTTTTGGCATTTCAACTTCATATAAGTTGCAACTAGCAGATATTATTTTGGTTTGAGTATGTACACCATAGTTATGGTACATTTATCATACGGTAGTATGATAAATGCCAACTTGATAGATGTTTTAGTAAGTTTGATACCTATATCTTTGGATTCTGTTTAAGATCGTACCTAGGTAAATAAGTGTTTTTTATTAATTTTTGGAAAGAAGAGTTAACGAGCACAAACTTTGCCATCTTAGCACATTCCATCGGGAAATTCCAGTCCCTACATCCCGATTCCATCATCAGATTAGCTTCATGTAATACATAATAATACTAGCTATGCCCCGCGGTTACATCCGCGTAGTGATAAAAAACGATGGTGAACGATGTAGTCTTCTCCATGCTCTCAGCTATCTCCATACCAAATTTCATAAAACTCTGTTCAGCCGTTGGATCGTGAAAAGGAAACAAGTTGACTACAGACTTTCTTTCGCTTTCATAATATTAGTTATGGGGTTAAGATTGCATTGTCATACGATTTTTAAACGCATGCAAAATTTTAGCTCCATTAGAAACCAGGATTTGTTTCCAAGAATTATTTAAGACTTGTTTGCAGTACAGTACCTAGAGTCACACCGGGATGGGGAAATTAATTAAAAGAACTTAAAATTAAATGATCTTCGCTATAAGCTCGCGATATTTTGTTAAGCCTTACCTTACCTATATCCTCTTACACGAAACTTTCATGAGAAAAAATATAAAAAAATGGTTAGGAGAGAACATTACGGAAAGATTGTTGATCTCTTATCTAGAATTAGTATTTTTTAAAGGTGGAGCTCAAATTAATATCTCGCGCATCACAACATTTTTAAACATGTACCTAAACTCATCTGTTAGGTATAGGTATTAGAAAAGTGAGAAATGAATTTGTTTATTTAGACAAGAGAAATATTTTTTAAAGTTTTATTCAGAAACCATACTGGCGACGGAGTATTGAAAAAATATATTTTCCTACTCTTTAACAAATTTAAAAGATATGAAAGAAACACTATTTTTTAAATATTTCTTCTAAATAAAGAAAATCATTTCTCACTTTTCTTATATCCCTAACCAATGATTTTATATGAGATAGCTGCGCGCGTTGAGCCCGTTCTTCTTAACTGGCGAGTAGCCAAATTAGCAGGAAAACGCCGGGCTCAGCCAGTGTGAAGATTAAAGAGATGCTACATAATACAGTCCACGCTAATGTCGTCGGCAGGTCATTTGCATTGTTTATTATTCCGCGGTACGTTTTTAGGTAAGTATATAAACGGCGTCGGCTTTTGCACGTTTTTACTATTTCCTCGCTTCCATTATTAGTTGACCGTTAATTTGTTCGTGAACATTATTATTTGTTATTTATCGTAGTGTTAAAATGAGAACTGTTTTTGTTTGTTTGTTTATTGTTGCGGTGAGTTTTTTTAATGTGTAGTGTATGTATAGAAGCAAATTGAATTTGGAGCAATTTAGAGCTGATTTTTATTTCGGTTTAGGTATAAATGTCCATTCTTAGAGGACTAATTTTACAAATACCTAAGTCTTAAAATGGCCAATTTAATAACCAAACTGCTGCATTACGGTTACATAAACTTACATAAACACTCATAAACCTAAACCACTTTTTTATTATGAGTATGTACTTAAATACCTACATACACATTTCAATACAGGACTAGCAGAAAGTCGGCGAATTACCACCCATTTCTCGTTGAAATGCCAAAAATCCGTACTCAGCGATATCGATCCACATTCCTGTTGCGTACTGCACAAGAATGGAATTCTTTGCCGCCATCTCTGTTTCCTGAGACCTACAATCTTGGAATTTTCAAGGCTAGAGTGAATAGATATCTTCTAGATCGACGAGCTCCATCCTCGGCCACACCGTCGCTTAACATCAGGCGAGTTGGTGGCCAATCGTAGATCTATAATGTATAAAAAAAAATATAGTAGGTATAGAATAGATTAAACTTTTTGTGCATAGTACAAAATTATAATCATGTGTTTAACAAATAAACATTTACTTTACTTTTATTTTATATAAGTTTACTTATCTGTAAGCCATATTTTTTTTAACACGCTTTTATTAGCTTCACCTGTATGCATGTTTGTTTGTAACCGACTCCTTTGGACTTGATGTTGACCCACTTCAAACGGTCAGATTTCATTCAAACTGTGTAGACTTATCGAGGACCGATGACAATACAAAATTTAAAGCGTGCTTCTTTAGCTTTTAGGGTTCCGTACCTCAAAAGGAAAAAAAATCGGAAACCTTACAGGATCATTTTGTTGTCTGTCTGTCTGTCAAGACGCAAGGGAATCAAAACCTATGGGGTACTTCCCGTTGACCTATAACTTTGAAATTTAGCAAGAAGCATAGTCATATAGTACACATAAAGGAAAAAATCCGAAAACTGTACATTTTTTATTTAATCACATAAAATATTAATATATTTTATTATCACATAAAATATTAATATATTTTATTATCACATAAAATATAAATACATAATTGATGCAAGGAAGGTCCAAATTTTAAAGTGCTTTAACAGTATCATGTGGGGTATATGAGCTTAATTAGCACAAGCTAAAACGGGTTTTTAAATATTTTTACGATGTATATTTTTCAATTTATGAAAGAAAGTCTAAAAAAATATATAATTTCCCCGTTTTATCTACTAGTTTGTACGGAACCCTCGGTGGGCGAGTCTGACTCGCTCTTGTCCGTTTTTTTAAAACTAATTATTTAATCAAAGAGCAGCAAATAGGCAAACGGCTCGCCTGAAGTAAACGATAACCATAATAGCATGGCTAGCATCGTACAGAGTAACAGAGAACATGGCTCTGAATTGAGGCTTACATACTGTGCTTTAGTTAGGAATAGAGTAGGTACAATGTTTTCATATTTTTTTCATTTCTTTACAGGCTTCCTTTAATGTTATTTCATCTGCAGAAGACATAGGTGAGCTGTTTATTGTTTTTTAATTTAATCATCATCTCAGGTACGAGAACTGCCAACTGTCCACTGCTGGCACTGCTGCTGTTGAGTGTATGTTTTTTGTAAGAAAGTATGCATAAATTTGATGTTAAAGGTTATAAATGTGCATTCTTTAGATTAATTTTAGTACATAATATCACTTATCTATTGCGAACACGTTCGTTGGAGGTTATGTTTTTCATAACCTCGCGCATTTTTAGGGTTCCGTGTCCAAAGGGTAAAAACGGGACCCTATGACTAAGACGCTGTCTGTCAGTCCGTCCGTCTGTCGCCAGGCTGTATTTCATGAACCGTGATAGTTAGACAGCTGAAATTTTCATAGATGATGTATTTTTGTTGCCGCTATAACAACAAATACAAAAAAAATGCTCGATATTGATAACGGCAATAGGCAGACGCTTGAAATATTCACAGAATATTGAGTTATATTATTGACTTTAAAAATAAATAATTAAATTAAAATGAAATTAATAGTTAAGTGGGGCTCCCATACAACAGACATGATTTTTTTGCTGTTTTTATAAATAAAGATCCCTTTGTGCGGGAGTCCGACTCGCACTTGGCCGGTTTTATTAATATTGCGAGAGTTTTATTATTATTGTTACAAAAAATATAGTATAAAGACACTCCGAGAGTAAAAATGAATCTAACGACACCTCGCACATCACAATCTGCCAAGCTGTTAAGGCTGTAGGCAAATCATACAGAAACATACAAACAAATACACACAAAAATACAAAAACACATACTGACATACATACACTCGAAAAACGTAACCCTCCTTAAGCAGTCGGGTAAAAAAGTAGGTTTTTGCGCATAAAATTCTGTATTTATATATAAATATTGCTTTAAAAAATAAATAATTAGTTAGGACTACATGTTTTAATTTTAGCAGAAGAATATCAAGATTCTAATATAAAAGAGAGAGCTGTAGGAAGATCGTTTTCTCTGACGACATGCGATTATAATACTCAGGTAAATATGATTCATAATTGTTAAGTACCGCTTGTTTTAATTTCAGATAAACAATATCAAGGCAATAATATTATAGAAAGACTCATAGGAAGATCATATTCTTTGACGCAATGCAATTCTAAATTACAGGTATGAATATCGTTATTATACCTACACTTCATAGGATTTCGCGGTTAAATCCATTGAAATAATAATATTCCAAATCCAAATCGGAACCCTGCTACATGCGTGTCTTCACACGATCTTAGCCACTTATTTAAATTTTTCGGAAAAGCGAAACGCTCTTAAGAAGGCCGAGGCAAAAAATCTGTCAACTTCAAGATTCTTATAATTTTCACACAACTTTGCACAATCAAAACTTGAGATGTACTTACCTATTTTTAATTCAATGCGTTTTCTGACATTTTAGAGAGAGAGAGAGAAAGGAGAATTTTTATCGTTATAATTGTAAGATTTCGAAAATATATAGTAGAAAATATATTTTTATTATCTGTAATTTCAAACACTATTTGAGCAAGTTGTGTTATTCATCTTGTATCTGTTTGCGCAAATAGATACACTGTTTGCGTTATGAATGCGAAGTAGGTACGTGTAACGACCCCAGCAACCAGCAATATATTTAAGGGGATGTTTGAAGGGATAAATTGTCACTCATCCCTCCAAACATCGCGAATTTATTATGGTGAAACACGCCCGCGTGTTTATGCATAATCATCCGCGAAACATACCTACCTACCACATCCTTACGTCATTTTAAATCCATATAATTTTACGGAAAGGAATAATTTTCCTTAAACACTAAGCCAGCATTATCATATCATTTTAAAATACACGGTTATTACGATGACACGTAATAAGTCGGAGGAGGTTATTGTATAACAACTCTTACTATAGCTGCAACTCAAAATTCGCAACTAAATCAGCTGACCCATACATTGAGTTTATTGACCCCTGACAAAATGAATATACGTAGGTAAATAGAATAGTGTTTTCGAGATTTTGAGTTTTTTTTTATAAATATTAGATAAATGTACAATTGATCACCAATTCGCCTGATGTAAGACCAGCTCCGCGGTACCACGGTGCCATAATATAATTCTATTGTCATTGAAGATACATACGTATAAGACCAGTCACAAGATGGACAGATGACCTCATCCAAGTGGTAGGAAAACGCTGGATGCAAGCCTCTTCCAATCAGTCTTTTTTGGAAATCCATGAGGCCTAAGTCCAGCATTGGACTTTTTATGGCTGAGATGATGATAAAGATGATGACGTATGCAAAATCCTTGCTGACTCTTGTTATTATAAATATAAAGTATACATACCCAATAACTCATCAAGAAATACGGATTAACTTTTTTTAATGGATTCATTTAACGTTTCAGCTTGGCTACTCCTGCCTCTCATGCAATAGAGCACTTCATTGCTACATGGGCAACACTGCCATAATAATTGACTGCTATGGCCTCTTCCGATACTGCCGAGACGGCCGCTGCTCCAGATACCAAGGAGAAAAATGTGCAGAAAATAAGGTCACGACACCAGGACCTTTCAACACTACAACAGAAACTGACACTGACAATGTTGCCACATCTGAGGCTACAAAAGTCGTGACAGATGTGACTGAAACTCTAACTATAATTGGTGAGAAGGCGAGTACAGAAAGTGACAGCTCGGCAAGTGTCACTTTAAGTGATGAAAAAGCTACAACAAAAAGTGAAAGCACGGCAACTGTCAATCTGCCTGATGAGAAAACGACGACAAAAAGTGACAGTTCGTCTAATGTCACTCCGGATGATGGGAAAGCGACTACGAAAAGTGATGTGAGCACAACAACTGTAACAACTGTAGATATTAGTAGTAATGTAGTTTGAAAGTATTAAATAGATATTTATTATTTTGTGGTTTATTTCATTGTATACAATTTGTAGATATTTACGGCCTTACCGGAAAACGTTACTTAACTTTAAGCAATGCTTAACATATTTTGCCAACTTCTCGCTGACACATAATGGCACTTGCGGAAAGAAGACAGAGAATTTAAGATGTTGGTTAAAGTTAAGTAACGTATATCGGTAAGGCCCTTAGTTTGAAAAGTAGATATTTTAAAGTAATAAACGTTTAGTTTTAAATATCTGCCAAAAATAGACTAATAGATATTAAGGGCCTATAAGAAATGAACTTGCTATCTCGCTTTCGCATTTCAACATTTTTATAGATATGACCAGAGTACACTCTGGTCATATCTATAAAAATGTTGAATGAAACTTTTCACATATTTGAACGTAAGGAATCTCAACAATGTTATTACACAATTTTCACAAAAATGCAATTGTGTTATAAACAACACCGAAAAACAGAATCAAATTTCTTCTTCATTTGATTGAAGTTAAAAGTAAGTAGAATGAAAAAAAAAACATAACAAATAGAATAATTAGATAGAAATATGAATCAAAATGAAATTTTTGTTAAACCATTTATAATATTACTGTCGAGACTCGTGTGGGTACTTTGGGTACTGATTGGTCGTAAGTAATATATATAGGTATATATATCTACATTCAGAAAAATTATTTATCTTCCAAAATGTGGAAATGAGAGAGCGAGATAGCGACTCTATTATTATACGCCCTTAAGACATCACATTATTAAGGGTCTAATTAATGTAATGGCACGTGATACTTATCGTGTTGTTCCATTTATAGAGCCATTTTTCCTCAGTTTTAACCTCTGGGGTAGAAAGTTAATAGTTATTTGTGCAACAAGAATAGATTAGCAAAGTCGTTTTTTGCTGCGATTGCTGATTTTGAATCCTGAGCAAGTGAAGGAATAATAGTAACAAATACAACAATAAGTTAAAAATTCAATAAATTACATTAAAAGACATAATTGTTTTTTTTTTCAAAATTTCTTTAGTTAGTACGAAATTCCGAACGTGTTTGTCTTTGAGGTCGAATTCAAAATCGGAACTTCGAAAGGGCTGGTCTTTGTCTCTCTCTCTTTCTAATGGCGGGAAAGAGATAGAGTGTGAATGTTTCGAATTGTATGATTATTCCACAGAATTCGCCCTATTACATAGGACGATTATTCAAGGCTGAATAAAATATTCGAGGCTTTCTGAAAAATAATAATTATAATGTTACTTTGTCTCACTCAGTGAGCAAAATGCATTTTGTTTGATTTTAACCGACTTCCAAAAAGAAGGAAGTTCTCAATTTACCAATATCGAAATACGTATAAGCACTACCTACACGCAGTGGAATACTTATATTTATATCTCCTACCACAGCGTAATTAATAGTACTAGCATATTGGCGGCAACTTGGAGGCCACTTAATCTCACCCGACGAGATTAAAACATCCTCCCCCAAGGCCATCACTGACTACATGATCGGTATAGGACTTGGGGAAGTGCTGTGATCCAAAGGGGTTGTCACAATAGATCTGCAAAGGTCGCAGTGACGTGCCGGGGCTGCTATAGCCCGTTTGGCCTCCTAGGTTTTAAATAAAAAAAATAAAAAATAAAGCATATTGGTATTTACTAACTAGGAGATATCAGGTTATGGCAATCAGATCAGGGGTAGTCCCACTGCGGCCAATCAGCCAATCAGGGTAATTCGAAACTCTGGGAAGCCTGGGACATTCATATGACTCTCGGTTAGGCCTTGAGGAAGGAGTTTCTGCGAAGTAGTTAGATTTTTAGTTTTTCATGTTTATGTATATACATTTATTTAAAACTTCAGTCGATAAGTTGCATCACGATCATATATGTACGTCACAGATGACCTACGCATTCGCCAAATTACTTATTACTTTGTAATTTGAAGTTCTAACAATTAATTAAATTTTTAATGGATTTTTAAATTAAACTTTTTTATTTGGAATTTTAAGTGGAGAAGGGAAACATGCTGCGGCTACCCCACCTAAAAGGATACAGGCAGGACAAAGATGACTTTCGTTTTGTAATTCCTTTTATAAATATTTTCTAATAGTATCTGCCAATTATCTGCCAAACTTCTCTCGCACTTTGCTGTTACAAGAAGACGAGAAAGATAAATTAGTAAGTTATATAGGTAAGGTAATAATGGATACGTTATCACAACGTCATTAAAATCAAAACGCTATTTTATATCCTAATTAATATTATATGAGCCAAAGTAACTCTGTCTCTCTGACAGTTTGTTACATTTTCAAGATAAACGGTTAAGCCCACAGACATAGTAGATGAAGCGTGCGACTTCATTTTTATGGAAATCTTGCGTACCACATTTTTGGTATCGATTGTGACGTCACACAAACGATTGTCTGATGGAATGTTCCATCCGTGCGAAATATATTCATCCTCGCGCTTGTACGCTAGTAACTAGTTCACAAAATATCGAATCTGAAGTATATATCATCCGAAATTAAATAAATGTTAGGTCTCGTGATATTATCGTATCCTAAGTACCTTCCTAGGCACTTTTTCCGCAAATACAATACAATTCTATAAATCTGCATCCCCCTGTTTCATGAAAATGTAAATAAGCACGACTTATCAATAAATCAAGCTTAAGTATACCTACCTCCGTCATGTCTAAGTAAATTCTGCAGAGAATTTATCACGAAATACATCTTTCTTATTCCCTTTGCGACTCATTAAAATGTTCCGAGATTTTCTTGAGACTGTAAAATTACCATCAATATTCGTATTTTACGTAGGATATGCTAATAAATCTAGATTACATTGCATTAGACACAAATTGACTCTAGTCTCATTGGAAGTTATTTGCTTTTATGGATAGATTGAATTGCACTTGCAAATGGCAAAGCTGTGTGGAAAAGTTTAAAAGTATAGGCTCCACCCTCTATGGCAAAGCGCATGCGCCATTTTATTTTTCCTTTAAAAGCTCGAGCCACATGAAAACGAACACCATTCCCATGAAGACCATAGCCAAAGTAAGAAAAGAGTAGTAAAAAAAGTTCTGAGTTTACAAAGTTTTAAAAAAGTGAACTGTGGCTGGGATTGAAGTGGATCAACGTAAGTATTTAGTTCTATGTATGTTTTGATTAGTTTTTGTATTATTTTGATCATGTGTGACCATTTTATAAAAGTTATATGTTAGGTACATATCAACAGGACATAATTATCGTGAATCAAAACTTTTAAATTGATAATTATATACAAAACTTAAAAAAAAACGACTTCAAAATACGCAATTCGTTTGATCAAATGGGTTAATTTTCTAGCTTCATTCTTTTTACTAATATTGATACAGGTAAACAATATGTTAATTTTTAACTTTTAGTCATAGACATGTATTTTATTGTGACAAAAACATATAACAGATAGTACAATAACACATTGAATCTCTATATATTTAAAAATCAATTGTTGTTCGTTTGTCTCGCTAAAACTCGAGAACGGCTGGGCCGATTTAGCTGATTTTGGTTTTGAAATGTTTGTCGTAGTCCAGGGAAGGTTTAAACGTTGAGAAAATATCGGGTCCACTCATTGATAGGTGATACGAAGTACGCCAGGTCATCTAGTTAAAAATAAAAATGAACAAATTAGTTGGTAGGTTGGAACAAAAGTTTTTCCCAAAAATACATATTTAAGACATAGACAGAAATATTTTGACAGATGACAGCTTAGAGACCTAAAAAGCGGCGGGTTCGATTTCAATATTTATAACAGTGGTGTTTTTACTCGATTGCTAAGACGTGTAATGTTTTCAGGCCTATGCTAGTTTTGAACATTTCACAGAAAGGCATGTTCTAAATGTTATGTCTCTAGGTTCAGCGGCTTAGGCTGTATGCTGTTGTCAGTGGATTAATAATGATTCAGGACAAGGCTTTTTTAGGGTTTCCGCAATTGTTATCCATTGGAATTAAATAATTATCCATTGGAATTAAATAACGGATTTTTCGCGTAAATTTTACATAATTCTCCTATGACCACGGACGCTGCAAAGTAATCGAAACGTCAGGTTATAAAATTATGTAAAATATACGCGATAAGTCCGTGACAAATTTTATAATTTCATCAAGGCTTTTGATCCGATTTCAAAAAGAAGGAGGCTTTCAGTTCTTCGAAGTATTTTTTAACTGACTTCTAAAAAAGGTTCTCAATTATGTCGTAGGTATTTTTATCGCATAACTCCAGCATTCACCTAACGTTTCTTTTTTAATTTAAAAGAAACTCTTACAGATTGGTCCCATATAAATTTTATCAAAATCAGTTTAGTAAATTGGTTTTTAAACAATATAACAGAAAAAAATGTTATCCAAGTGAACGAAATTACATATTTTGAAGCCGGTTGTTTCAATATTTTAGAATAATAATTATAGTTGATCAATACAACAAAATTATATGATAGTGTTATATCACTATACGTTTAAGCTATAGGTATGTTGCCTATCACTCATTCATACAACAATTTTAGCCCCCGACCCAAAAAGAGGTTATAAGTTTGATGTGTGGTATCGTAGCTCTCGAACCGATTTTGATCTAGTTTTTGTTTATTTGAAAGATAATTTCATCGAGAGTGCTATCAAAATCGGTTTAGCCGTTTTTTACTGTCGGGGGTTTTTGAGATTTCTGAACATAATACTCGTGCTTTTGAAATTTATAAACTGATACAAATCGTTACTTTGGTTTCTAATATTTTGTTAAATCTAGCTTCCTCCTACAATTTTGCGTATTGTTTTTTGGACACAATGGTTAGCAATTGTTACGGAGAGGTGTAAATGGGGTTGATAGAATATTGGAATCCGCCGTAAGTAGTAAATTATCTGCTCCGTAATTGAAATGCTAACGATTATCTAGCTGATAAAAACTTTTACAGTGAAATTTATAATTTATACTAACTTTTTTCAACCAAGAAAAATCACCGAAAACTTTATAAATCGTGGAAAAAAGTTAGATTGGATTCCATTATGAACTGATCCAATAATAATTTCAGTTAGTGAAGGAATAATTTTAAAAGGCGGTTGACTTTTAATCAAACAATCCATAAAAACATAATTCTATAGTTTAAAAAACTGAAACAACCGCCTTCGAAGTACGTTATTTCGTTTACTTGTAATATTAGTAAGGATAATAATTAAACAAGGCGCTCAAGCGTTGAAGTAACTCTATTTTCTTCTTATACACATTGGATGAGGAGTAAGTAGGTTTTACTTTTCAAGCGCAATAAATCCCTCACGATTGTAAACTTTTTAAAGAGACCTCTCTTCACCCGCTCGTTTCTTTTTCAAGAATGACATTTGTCATTGAATGTCATATGCTTCGTCGTCGCAGATTAGAAAATGTGCAGATGTTTATACGAAAAACCTAAACATTTGACACTTTTGTAATGAAAAACGTGTCAGTGGAACTCTGCGATTCTATAATCTGACGAAAATAACTCAGGTATAACTCAGGAATCCAATGAAAATATTTTTACTTTTAGAAATTATTCAAAAAGTAATAAAGCAATGTTTCTAATATAATTATGGGACCAACTTGGGAGCTTTCTCTTTATGCCAATTCACGAAACACAAAAATTGGTTCAAGAATGAGAGATAAATTCGTGTTCATACATAAAAAAAAAATATATACGGTCCGAATTGATAACCTCCTCCTTTTTCGAAGTCGGTTAAAAACACATTTACTACGTCAACGTTACTCTTCTGGCTGACAGGGCAATTCAGTTAATCAAAACCGATCCGAAACTGAACCTTGTGTGAAGCATATCCCGTCGGCCGCTATCTTTTTACAAGGTTTTATTTAGTTTCACCTGTCCCGATGTTTGTCATCAAATCTTGCAAATTAGATTTGATTCACTTCCCGGTTACCGATTGAGCTGAAATTTTGCATGCATGTGTAAATCGCGTGACAATGCAATATTATGATGACATGGTGCTGATCTGATGATGGAGCTGGAAGGTGGCCAAAGGAACTTCGCATGACACAACCTCATCGAGCTTGGGCTCATTTGAGTCGTCTTTACGAGTAGTTTGTCTTTCAATGGTAACCAGGGTCTGATGATGGAGCTGAAAGGTGGTCATAGGAGCTCTGTAATAAGACGACGCAACCCCATCGAGTTTCGGCTCGTTTGATTCGTCTTGGCGAGTACTTTGTTATGTTTAAAAAAAATATGTAGATACTTGTTTGGTTTAGTAACGAGCGATGGTCGTGTTGCGTTTTCGCGTATTCTAAATAACGATTAGAGGTTTAATATATTTTGAATTCAATAAAATCGCGTGGAGATATTGCACAAAATTACAAAATAATGAGAAAAAGAACTTTTAATAAAGTCTCTGTTATGCGTAGGCACACATACCACCCCTGACGTCTTTTCTGAAAGGATAAGCTCTCAAACGAAATGACGATCCTTTGTCCCTTGAGACACAGGTTTATCCAGAGCTAGAGCTGATCTACAAAGGGATCGCTGTGTAAGATATTCCAAGATTTCCAGACTGGCAAGTAAACAGATGTTAACCCGTATGCCACAAACGCGGTTTACCTGTTAGCTAAAAAATTTGGTAGAAACAAAGACACGGGTATCGCATCGGTATTTTATGTGCATCAGACATGATTATTGCCGATTTTCTGACATGTTAGGTAGCAATAGAAGCAGATATAGCAATAGCTTAGAATAGGACAAATGAAGTAACACATAAACTACTATGTAGGTTATTATTTTAATTGGTAAATCGCTCGAATAAAGCGGAGACGAAAGAGGAATCGATTTTTATCTTTTCAGTTTATTATTAAGTATGAGGCAAAATTGGACAAAACTATATTTTTACAGACTTCAAAGAGCAGGAGTTTTGTTCGGCTGTATTTTTTTTTAATGTTTTTGTTTCCGCATAACTCCTTCATTTATAAGCCGATTTGAAATTTTTTTGTTTGTTTTTAACACTTTCAAATTGGTCCCATAGAAATATTTCATCAATATAAGTTTAGTAGTATGGGTTTTATAACAAAACTATGCATTTTGTAATGTAGGTAAATGTTAATTAAACGAAACACTATTGGAGTTAGTAAGCTGGAATACCTCCCTGTTTAAGCAAAATTTATTAGTTCAACGAAACCAATTCTGTTAAGCTTCCATTAAAACTATAGTTATATTGACAGGACTAAAAGCCGTGCGGTTAAAAAAGTACGCATATATTTTAATCCTGTCAGTTTAAGTTTTTTCGCGGGCTTAAAATTTTAGAAATGAGTCCTATGGTTCTACTGTGGTTCTACTAAACAATACTAATTGATCGATTTTAGTATTTGAGTTCCTTACTCAATTTAAATCAGTTACGAACTCGTAGCACTTGGCTACGCAACGTAGTAGACCTGCGCCGGCGTAGCGGTTGTAGCTTAAAAAATATTAGATTCCGGAAAATGACGTGGAAATACGGCGTATTATATATAAATAAAATTGTTACTTGTATTGCACTAGTTACACTAAAGTTGTGTTACGTTTATTCGTTATATATATTACTTATAGATCTACGATTGACCACCAACTCGTCTGTTCTCATCTGAAAACTTCGACCCAAAAACCGGGATGATAAATATAATCCGATCAGCACTCATAGAAATTTACCAGTCGATCCCTCAAGGGAGTGTTGTTGCATGTATTCTATTTTTAATATAAAATAAAGACTTAACGAAACAAATTGACGAATCCTGTGTACTATTCGCGGACGATATATCTATTCTGACATCTTGCAAGAATAATGGTTTGCAAGAAAAATTCATGGTAAACTAAATGACATTTTTAATAACGTGACCAGCTGGATGACAGAACATAACCTTGACATAAACTTATCAAAAACTGCTTTAATACAATTTAGACATTTTTTAAACTATCACGGTCATTCATTAAAACACTATTATTATTAACGGGATATTTACCGTGGTACGCGTAAATTTTGAGCTCCCGATATTTCGGCACAGTTACATGCACCATGTTCACGAGCGACTGAAAAATGCAGGTGGATGAAATGGTTAAGAGCAGACAAATCTGTCTACCCTTTTTCTTTGTCTTTGTGTGTTGTTTGTTTTTTTTTATGGTGCATGTAACTGTGCCGAACTGTGCCGAAATATCGGGAGCTCAAAATTAACGCGTACCACGGTATATATCCCGTTAATAATAATAGTGTTTTAATTTAGACCTTATCAAAAAGCGCCTCTTGACATTAATGTCTCATACAATAATAAAAAATTAGAATGCGTCGACACAGCTACGCTTCTCGGTTTAGGCATTGACAAGCACCTAAATTGGAAAACTCATATTAAAAAACTTAAAGCTAAGCTGTCGAGCTTCACATACGCCCTCAGAGAACTCCGGCGAGCAACTGACCAGGATACAGCCACTACAGTTTATTTCGCGTACGCATTTTCATGGATTTAATATGGAATAATATTCTGGGGACACAGTGTAGATGCAAAAGATCTATTTATATTACAAAAAAATGCAGTCGTATCATTTCCAATATTAAATTACCTGACATAAGTATAGGTACCTAATTTCCACCGGCCACTTTTCATATATTTTTTTTAACAATTACATGTGTATAAATCCTAGAAAACTGTAAATTTATAAATAAACATTCTCAGTTTTTTACAAAACTAAATCATAAAAGAAAATATCGATTAAGATCACAATACAAACATAACCTAATATTACCAACGTCCAAATTAATAATGCATAGGTCTGGCCCTCATGCTATGGCCATTAAAATATATAATAAGTTGCCACAACAATTACAAGCAATTGAAAATGAACAGGAGTTTGCCCAAACCCTCAAAACTATATTAATTAATAAGTGTTACTATACCTTAGACGAGTTTTTAATGATAAAAAAATTATCGAATAAACTGTCCGCTCCGTACCAGTTGCTACACCCTTACTAAAAACAAACATGTACTGTAAAATCTCCATGTAATCTCTATTGAATGCAATAAATTATTGACTATTGATGTTAAGCGACGGTGTGACGAAACGAAACTCTCATAAAGAGAAACTCAGATATATTTCCTTTTACAATTTTATAAATATTTAGAGCAATATTTGAATGGTCCATTATTGTTTCGACACAAGATCACAGATAGCCTTTTCATTTCCTCAAGTCGTGAAGCTTTTCGCGCGAAAGCTTTTTACTTTTAACGAGAGCTTCTTTGAACATGTACCTAATCTTAACGGCGACAGTTTATTTTTAGCTTGGCTAATGAACGTTTTGAAACGTTTACCTCATGTTTGGTGTTCAAAAAGAAACATTGATTTTATTAACCAAAAGATTACCTTTACTATTCTGTGTGACGGCTTTTGCCGTCTTTAAAAAGTTATTACTTCTGTTCAACCCACTCTAATCTCTCAGAGCTACCAACACAACTTTATCGATACGCGATCTCCACTCTACCATTGTAGAGTCTCTACCATTTCATCTCATCTACCTCAATGGTTATTGGTTCCACTACAGATATGATTGGCTCACTGCTACTTCAGCCAGTTAATGCTGAAATTTGTCAGTGACTGATTCCTTGGCTAGTGGATGTGTACGTATTGCTAAAGTCA
This sequence comes from Lycia hirtaria, assembly GCA_947563715.1. Lineage (NCBI taxonomy): Eukaryota > Metazoa > Arthropoda > Insecta > Lepidoptera > Geometridae > Lycia > Lycia hirtaria. The sequence continues at coordinate 9,198,565 of OX387377.1, read as the reverse complement.
AATGTCAGTGAGCGGGGCAGATTACTTGTTGCAAGAGGCTCATAGGGACGAAAGATTCACAAGTGGCGACAACCTACCTGTAGAACTTTAGCGTAGATAAGTTTCTAATTAGTAGACCGACGATCTATTAAAAGTCGCTGGAAATCGCTGGGTACGAATGGCACAAGATAGATCACTATGAAAGTCAATGATTTTTGATCTTTATGCCTAGCAGTGGACATCTGTCAGCCGATAAACAAGTAGGTAAATAATAATATCATTAATAATTTCACCAAAACGCTGCTATTGTATCTTTCTATTGTACCACTGGCCTAAGTTGTGCGGTTAGTATGTCAATTAATGTCAGGCTTTCGAATTATACATACATAATAAGATAACATACACAACGTAAATATCACGTATATTATTGTGCCAAGAATACGTGTACATTTTCGTTGTGTAACCGGTATTTCTTTGAACTCAGGTGCGGCACGGAGCCACGTTCAACGTAATTGAATCTGCCAGTTTTACATCCGCCCCAGACAATTCTATTATCTAGACCGAAGGCAATGTTGTTCAGTTACTAAGTTATGGGGGAAATCAATTGCTTGATATTTATAAAAGTGCAATTGAGGTTCACGCGTGATTTAGTTGACACATGATAATGATGATGTTTATGTTAATTACTTATTTTTATTAACCCGACTGCGTAAGAAGGATGGTTATGTTTTTCGAGTGTATGTATGTATGTGGATATGTATGTGTGTTTCTATATGACAGCCTACAGCTTAAACGGCTTGACCGATTTATGTGCGAGGTCTCGTTAGAATCGTCTTCACTTCCTGAGTGTCATAGTCTATATTGTTTGTATTAATAATAATACTCGTACATATCTTGGAAAAAGTTTTTTTTCGTAACCTCCAACGAACTATTTCATAACAAACAAGTGATTTTATTAGAATTATTATAAAAAATGCGTATAATATTCTGAGAAATATTATAAAAACAGCAATTTTATGCATAAATTCTCACAAAACGTACACTCTGTTGAGTACATATAAGCTGTTGCGTATCAGGCGTAACGAAATCCTAAATTAGACTGCAATAACTGCTTTTCTGCAGTCGGGTTTTGTTTTTCTTTTAATATAAATATGTACTTGTTTTACTACGTATGAATATGTTCATATGATTAATTAATATATCTATAAGTATGTTCATGTGTTTTTTGTCTGCCAAATTCGTGGCAGTAGGATACGAGTTTCATAAATGGGTTAACATGTGTCATATAACATAGATATGTTAATATGAAATCAATATGACGTATTTTATAACTTAATTTTCATAAGTGAGAGAAAAAAAATGGTATCAAAAGAACTGACTCCATATGTAAAATCATAATTATAGACAATTTTCCGGTGTAATACATTTAAAGTAAAATATCGATCACTTTGTGAGATAAGACGTCAGGGTAACGTTGTCGGACCCATGTTGTATTGTTGTTTGCCCTTAGAAGTTATTTCTAAGGAATATTAACACAGAAAATAGTAACTTAGACAAGATAAAATAAGATAAGATAATTTATTATTATTCCAATTGTACAGTTACATATGTTATAACAAGAGAATTAACCAAACATGCAATTATACAAAGCTGGGGATATAATTTCTTACGGGCCCCAAACTAGGCTAGGCCTGTTTTTTGGGCACCCTGCGGCCAGTTACCAATATACATAGTACGCAGAGTTATGTACACATTGATATTGTAATATTAATTTGTTGTATATAAATATTATTATACATGTAAGCTCTCTTCAAATAGTTACATAATCTTTTTTTTTTATTGTAGCAAGCGCCTTTATTAACTACAACACAACAATATACAGACTCAACTAACTAAACTACTACACAAAAAGCACATCGATCACCCCAGACCGATAAAGGTCTAAAGATAGTAATAGATAATAGTTACTTAAACTTAACGGATAATTAATTATGAACATGACACCAGTTTTATTTTTTACTATTCTTTAGTGCAATTAATTATTTTTATGCATCTACTCACTGTTTAATGTGTTTGTTCTTAGATGACAATATTAACGGGGTTACATGGTGGAAGATGTCGGGGCCATTTTTTGCTTGTTGCCGCCCTCGCAATCGCATTTTCAACCTACATTGAGGAGGTAAGCTATTTTTACCCTAAGCATCCATTAATTTTCCTTTCTTTCGCACATCTCCGAGAATGTTGTTTTACGTCGAGTAATACCAGTTAGGTAACGTTACGTGAACGTAGCGAAATGAAATTCCAGAATTCCTCTCGCAACATGTGAGCGTCTGCAATTAATTCTCTTCAATCTTTGTAAGGCGTTAAACGGTTATTTTTGCAATGATCTTTTCCCCAGAGTTGAAGGTTAACGGTTATTTATAGGTGGTGAGTTTGCCAGCCGAGACCGTGAACCAATGGCCTACCTTCCCGAGAAGAAACATAGCGGCTTTGGCTAGGGCGGGATACTTGAAGAACCCTGCTGCAGCCGGATATAAGAGGAGCATCTCAACGCTTGCCAAGAATGGACAGCTACCGACTTACAGATCGCCGTACCTGGAAGGAGATAAACAAGAGCAAGATGAAGAGGAGTCATCTCAAGAAAAGAGGAATATGGCTTCTATTGCACGTCTCCGGAGTTACACGGCTATGAAGAGGAACATCCAAGCCCTAGCCAGAGACGGCTACCGTGTAGGAAGGGGGCAGTACAATCAGCCAAACAACAAACGTAACATTGCTTCTCTAGCCCGTAACGGAATAATGATCCACAAGAGAGACGACGCTAATGGAGATGAATATTTCTACCCGTTTTATCAAAACCCCATTCCACCTCTGTCAGAAATAGACGGGCCATTCGACTTCAACGAATTATACGATTATCAACAATCTGTTAACCCAGATATGTTCCCGCCCCTATCTCAAGTGTACAAGCGGAGTGCGTATGCCACATTCCCAGAAAACATATACGGTAGAAATTACGATGACAACGGGTATTTTAAGAGAGGATCTGTGGGGTTGCCAGTCCTTGGATTATATCGACCGAATTACGTAGACCCGACAGTTAGGACGAAGCGTTACATATTCGACATGCCAGAGAATGTTGACAGCAACGATATTGACAAAGCCGGAGAAGATAATGAAGACAAACGTTCTGTGGGTGAGTACATGAAATGAGTTGAAGCAAATATTTTGTGCCCAGGACTGGAATAAAACTGCGGCTATTGATTTATTTTTATTGCTTTTGCAGATGAAGACGCTCGTGATAATTTTGAGAAGCGCCACATTGGTTCTTTGGCGCGGTTAGGTTTACTTCCATCTTTTAGGTTCTCAGGTGGAAGATACAGTAGATCTGGCAGAGCTAGACTATTGCTTCCTAGCCAGGAGTTGTACAGGTTGAGCAAAACTGCGATGAATGTTTAATACGTAGACGAGATGTCTTGTGCTTTAGTGCTTAAGTAGGAGAGAATTCGTCGATAGGCGCATGATTTGTTAGTGCATCGATGTTAGCCGTTATTGATGTTTCGGGTGTCTATCCGTGGTCTTGCCATTTCTATCTTTGGCTCCACGGGTAATGAGTTATATCACTAGGATCCACCGATGGGTTCAGTGGAAATCATTTCTACTCTACTGGGTTAGACCGATTATTTCAACAGCCCGTAGATTATGGTGTTTTTTTCATCAATCAGTGAAATTTCAATTGCTCGTATGTGATTTGAAGTGGTGAGTTTACAATTGTAAAGATCATTTTTAACCTTCTGGTGGTTCCGCAGGCTATTGTGAAATCCATCTTTTCCCATTAATGGACCCAGGGGGAATGTGTCATTTTCTATGGCCTCCCCGGTGGGTAAAATTGGTGAGACCACGGATAGACATGATGTTTTAGGTTGTTACAAATAGGTTGTAGGAAGCTTCAAAGTAGGATTTACTGAATGAAGCGATGTTCTGTCGCATGATTCTAGCGGTCCGTCTTTAGAGATATTTGAATAGGTTATTGATAAAATTGTAAATATAATCGATGTGCAAAATAAATGTGTGATGTTTGCATAGGTAAATTTTCGTAACGTATTCGCATTACGTTAAAAGAAATGTGAATGCTTTTTAATGTGTGTATTAAATATTTAATATATTGTTTCAAGTGACGCTAACCAAATTTTCTGTTTTCAGGAAGTATTCCAATGACGAGAATTTCGGAATTAGGTGAGTGTAGTTATGTTGATCGCTTCTTTTATTTATTGTCACGATAAGTATTTTTTTTAATTCATAATTTTTCGATTCGTAACAGGTAACTACTGGTTTGTTTCTTTCATATGTGTTAATAATGTTAAGATCAGGGAAATGGTAGGTAAATTCAGCACACTGCATGCAAAATGACGAATATTAAGATTTTGATATAAAGACTCTATGTCGCCGCCCTAAAGCCTAATTTAAATTGAGAAGCCTAGACACTATTTTGCCACTTCGAATTATTTTGAAAATTGAAATTATTTTAATCGTGTAAGGGGTCTAATTAGATCTCATTGAGCACAAACGTTTTCGAGGACTGACGCTACATCCTATTGATACTAAATCAAAGCCTATAGAAATCAAATAATAGGCCCTCGAATTCTGTGCTTGAAATATTCAATCTGTTTTTTCTTTTTGTAATATTTCAACATTTTCAGAAGTAGATAAAGGATACATATCAACTATGCCAAGATATCTATCTATGAGTTTTTCGTTAGGTGTATATTTCTATCTAAGTTTCCAAACAAACTTTAAAACGTTAAACTAAATTTAAAATCTAGTATTTTATATATAGTATAGTCTTAGAGTATAGTATTTTATATCCCTTGTTCGTGATATATCCAGGCATTAAACAAAGTTACCTCGACATATCCCCCTAGTTCTCGGAGCACAGAGTAGCTAGACCTGAATACCAAATAGGAAGTTTGTGCTATACTGTTTGAGTATTCCTGCCTATTTCACAGAATAAACACGTAACTTTGTTTATTTTCTCTAGTAGGTTTATTTGGTATTTATCTTCTAGTTCCAATTTGGGTAGTGAACATGAAGTTAGTATTTGAGCTTGGTAGGTATTATGTATCTATTATAAATGCGTGGGACGATATTATTCTTGATTAACCCTTTAATCGCCATCGGAAATATCCGACAAAAGTGTTTCGAGCCCAACCAAGATACGTTGTGGTATAAATCTGACATAGGCTGAAAGGGCTGGAAAAACTTTTGTCAGAATTATCCGACACTGGCGGTTGTACTACTATACATCCAGTCATAAATAAAAAGCACTTGGCTGATTTCACCAAGGGCTGGAAGTCTCGACTTCATATGAATGAACTTAACCGAACTCGGTTGATAAGTTGATTGATACAGGCAATATGGACACAGTCAGGTAAGTACATACTAAGTTTGATACTAGCTTAGTCTGTACTTACCTGACTGTGTTATTATTTATCTCTATATGATCTCCATATTATTTTGATTTGTCATATTAAAGACAAATATAAACCGATAACACTGCAATAAATCAGCACTAACTTACTCTGCACTAACCCGACTGTGTCCATACTGCCTGTATGAATCAACTTATCAACTGAGTTCGGTTGATAAGTTGATTCATAACACAGAAACAAGGGGTTCATTCTGTGATCTGTGGATTTTAATATATAAATCTGCAGTGCGTCACTCCGCTATCTAACAGACCCGAAAATCGGCATCTGCGCATTGAAAGTTGATGATTTTCTTCGTATACTGGATCGAATATGTATATGTTTGCCTAGGTGGAAATATATTTTTTAATGAATTTAGAAGTTATTTATTGTAAAAGTTGTTCACAATTATAATGACAGCAATAACCTCTCAACGTACGTCTGTTGTTCACTATAACATTCTCTGTAAAAAAAAAACTGTACTCTGTATATTTTTAAGATTTTCCAGTACTGAAATAAAATTGTACAGATATATTTCCTATCACTTCATATAAATTTTGCAAGATTTGTAACGATAGCGTGTTGTCCACAGGGAATATATCCCTAGTGCCGAAGTTGAACCAGCAATCGATTCAGACGACTCCGACATACCGCCGGCGCCAGTACCTGCTTACTCGCACCCGACAGGGAGGCTCCTCCACCGACCACTAACCAACGACATCCCTCTACCAAACACATACGACTTCCCCAAAACCTGGCAGCAAAAAGACACCCCCAAATACTACTACTTCAGATCTCTTAAAGTACCGTATCATGCGTCCGGGAAGCGATACCTTCTGTTGCCCGCTGTTGATAATATTCTTCTGAGGAAAGGGTACCGTAACGGGAGTCTGCCTAGTCGGCGTAAGAACCAGTAGCTATGTAGCTGTTCGCTCGAAGACGCGCATGTGCGATCTTCCGGCGACAATGGACAGTAAATTCTAAAGTGCTCTGAATGTGCTCCTTATTTTTTTTTTACGGCAATAAGGCGTTAAATTTTAATTTACCTGTTGCATTAACCTATACTACAGGTTTTTTTCTTTCGAAGCTTGCTGTACTATTTTATGGATTGTATTTTTTTTCAAAGCGTTTAATAACTGGACACCGACTAGAAAATAGACAATAATTTTAAGATAATAATTATTATAGATGTTAACATTAAATGTTGTGATCTGTTACAAACGATGTAACAATTGAAGTAATTAGATTATTTTTAAGGGATCTCACATTTGTAAACGACTTTGGCCTGCTTTTACCAGACGTTGAGCTATGCTATGTTAGATTTTAAGGTGTCAATCGCAAATATTTTAAGGTATTTTTGTAGACTGCTCGTAGCTACAAGCTAATTTTATTATACAAATTTTGAGTCATCATAGTAATCTACTTTCCTAAACATATCTTTGATATCTCTCTATTTTGACTAGAATTAGCTGTGTCAGACAAATAATTTTCTATTAAATTTACTATAAAGAAAAAATAACTTAAATAATTCAGTTCATAGCTTGAATATATAAAGAAAAATTTTGCGAATTGAAAAATACATATTATGTAATTAGGAGTAAAATTAAATATGATGACAATAAATCATTTATATTGAGACCATTCATGATAATAATTGTATGTAAAATCTACTCGTATACTGTAGTTTATCTTTATATTCTTATCTTTAAACATGTTTTTAAATTAACGTTAAACAAGTAGGAAGCATAACATAAACTTTAGTGTTGTCTTTACTGTGGGACTGTAAATAAAATAAAAACGTGCCAAAATATCTTTTATTTTACTGTTAGGTACTTCATTTGGGTGAAGTACCTAATAATCTGACTGTTTCTATGTGTCTTAAGTATGTATTTACAAGAAAAGTATATATGTATTGTATCAGCCATCTAGTCCCCATAGTACAAGCTTCGCTAAGTTAAGGCTAGATGGTGTGTGAAATATCCACCAATATAGATATTTTATTTTTTAGGTTCTTTCTTTTTTCAAATGTATAAAACCTTTGAAAAAAGAAAGAACACATTTTTACTGATAATGGTAATTTCCACTATACTACTAAGTTTGCTGGTAATTCTAATATATTTCTTCAACATTCAACAGTTGTTTGTTTGATTTTATTTTAAAGATTTCGAAACAAAATAGACTATCTAATCTAATGCCTTTAAACGAGCAATTCTTGTATATATAAGTATATATTATACATATATTAGGTATATATAATTTCAATCTCAGAAACGGCTCCAACGATTTTAATGAAATTTGGTTTGTAGGTAGATTAGGGGACGATAAATCGATCTTGCTAGGTTTCATTTTTATTCAATATGCTTGTATTTTCAGTTATAAAAAATCCGAGTGGAGCTCGGTGTGGCCAAAGATGGAGCTTGGTAGTGTCATGGGTATTATATGCATTTCTAGTGCGTTTTTCGTTGCGTTTGCGAGTTCATTCTGGTTATGAACGTAAGACGTTAGTACTACATAGGATATAGAGTTAATGAAGGTCATTGTTTTGAATGGTATTGGATTGTTGTGCAAACGTGAAGCTAAATACATAGATCGTGCGGTTATTACACTTACCTCAGTAGTGGAATTGCAGGAGACTATTGTTGGAAAGAAGTTGAAGAAGAATCTGTCCTGACGACCGCAAACTCTTTCATCAGATTCAGGGGGAGGAACCTGCCGTTGTCCTCGAATACTCGATGTACCATGAAAGCTAGGGATCCCAGGGAAACTTGATTGTCCAGGAAAGCTTGACAGCTCAGGAATACTTGGTAACCCAGGAATAGTGGGTAGGCTTGATGTATCTTGACAATTGACCATCGATAAAGATATCTGAAATTCAGAAGCTAGATAAACAGGTTGTTCAGGTTGTATAAAGAAATACTAGTGATCGCACGAAATTTGTGCGTAATTTAAATATTTAGGCCTTAGGTACCAGTCATCATACCATTCTCCTCATCAATTTAGGGCATTGATCAGACTCAAAAATAATATCGTGGGGCGTATAGCATTCAAATGATATGAGCGATAACCTGTTGATAGAAATTTCACGCACCCACGATTTTATTTTTTAGTCTGATCAATACCCTAGATTGATGAGGAGAATAGATTGATGACTGGTACCTATTTTTGCCTGCCTATTTTTTTTTAGCTTTTAGTACACTATCAACATAAATTTGTTTTACTTATTTTATTTTTAAATTTTTAGTTTTAAGTTAACGATATGAAAACTAAAAACTTAAAATTAAGTATACCCATGGTACTTATAATCCGAATTGTGAAATACCGAATATAATTTCCTCAAAAACGATTTTTTTAAAGAAACTAACAAAATCCCGAAAGTTCATATTTTGTATCAACATAAATTTGTTTTACTTATTTTATTTAAATTTTTTTAGTTTTAAGTTAACGAAATGAAAACTAAAAACTTAAAATTAAGTATACCCATTGTACTTATAATGCGAATTGTGAAATACCGAATATAATTTCCTCAAAAACGATTTTTTTTAAAGAAACTAACAAAATCCCGAAAGTACATTTGACAACTCGTCTGATAACCAAATTTTTGTTACACGAATGTTTAAGTATGTGTATATTATAAAGAAACCTAAATCAAAAACGAACCTAACCAAATAAATGATATTATTAAATCTGATAACCGGACCTTTGTAAATAAGAAGGTTTCTAGAATAAAATAGAAACCTAATGAACCTAACCTAATAACGGCTCGGGCAAATGAAACTGATGTATATAACAAACTTATGGAATCAGAAATTCGTGTCAACTAAAACATCTGAAATCAGAAAGCTCTAAAACGGATTCGGGCAAGTAAGATTCAAACAAATGTAATCCGGATTTATAGATAGGTTACCTACACCCATTACCCTTAACTAAAAAAAAACATTAAATGAAAAAGAATAGGAGGAGTACGAAGATTATTTTTCAATTTCGGGATCAGTTTGCGAAATGTTAAGCTTAGTAGCAATGATGTATTATTTTATACGTAGATAGGTTTTCTCCGGTTCTGCGTAGCAAGCAAGTAAGATAATCGCCCGTTTCGTCTTCAATAGCGACACATCGGGCAACGTTGTTAGACACGTGTCGTGACTTGTGAATAGATAAAATGCCATCCTATGTGTTTAGAAAGTGCAAAGCCAATATATATAAGGTCACATGTAGTCTTATTCTCGAAAGGTCTGAGAACTGAGATTTGTCGTTTTCTTAACTTTTTTCTTAACTTCATATTCAATGAGTTTAAATATAAATTATAAAATTTAATTGCTTAAAAGTGTTTTTTTTTGTTAAAGTCAAGTGGCAAAACGGTTAACTTTGGAGATATGAAAAAAAATCATGCAGTACAATAATGATGAAATTAAAAGGAACTCTAACATGGCTAAGAAGACTACAAATTAAAGACAGGGGGACGCTAACTATATTTCGCTTTTATACCTATTAAAGGAACCTATGTTGAATTATCTAAAATTGAGATTAGATTAGAAATGTTTGAAGGAGGTGTTTTACATTTTGACGGTCGTAAAACAAGTGTCAATGACATTGCTTATCATTATTTTAGTACAAGTGCCCGTACTAAAAGGAGAGGAGGGAGACGCTAAGCGAACTTGCATATTTCTTTATTTGCCTATTTGATTACCAGTTAAAAGTTTTGGTAGCCTAGTGAAGTTTCGGTAGGCTAGTTGGAAGGTCATTTGACTTGCGATTCGGTTTTGGCCCTGGGTTCAAAATCAAAGGCACGCACTTCTGTCTTATGAAGTTAAGTCCGTATAGTTTCAAATGGTAAATGAAAATATCATGAAGAAATCGGTATTTCTGAGAGTTTTTCTTGAAATGTGCGAACTCTTATTTGCAAGAAGAAAATGGTTTGTGTTCAGCAGTGGCATAGTTTATACAAATAAGGCTGATCTGTAACTAAGAGAAATGGCAAATAATGGAACTATTTGGCCGTGGTGCCTCACCACTACGATAGGATATTTTGACATTTTTTTTGCAGTAACGGATAAGACAAATTATCTAGCTTCTACGAGTAAAATCGACCTACATGTGCTTATAATGATGAAAGTATTATAGTAATATGTCTTAATTATATGACAAAATAATCTTACCAAAACGCCGAGCCAATACACGTTTACTTTAGAGGCATCCATGTTGAGATAAATCTGCTCAATTCTGGTGTGCTCAGGTGGTCCAAGATGAAGATAAGATGGTAGTATCGATTCAGGTCTTACGGGTCTTATCGGGTTTTCGGGTTGATAGACGCCTATTAATATGTTAATTCTTTAGTAATTACCAGGGATGCCGATTATGTTTGCGCAATATAAGTATTTTACTATCTAATTTCTATAAATCGGATATGTAAGTATAGATACTACTGGTATGATATTGTTAATAAGAGGAACATAGATATTGGGTAGCTGTGTCACAAAAAATGGGCACCCGAATTCAACTCTATTTTACTCTGTGGTGGGTAGGGACATCGACTAGACACCTTCTCTGGGGGCTTTCTCTGGGGTTACACTACCACTATCTATTATGCATCCATAAATTTGGGGATTTTGGGATGAACCGCCAAAAAGTACGTCAAAATCCGTATATGGAAATACTGCATCATTGCACAATGCAAAGTTACGATAAACGAATAGATAAATATATCACAGTGACGAACACAAACTATTACAACACTGGATTCGGAACAAGTGATGTTTAAAGTGTTTGCTTTTATGGACAAGCATACCGCTTTTCATCAGGCAAGTGACCTGCTCGTTTTGTAGTCAGTAGCCTAAAAATACCCGGCCAAGTGCGAGTCGGACTCACGCACGAAGGGTTCCGTACCATTATCTATAGAAACGGCAAAAAAATCATGTCTGTTGTAAGCCCTTAAATATTAATTAGGCCTGGGTTCGAATCCCACGGCACGCACCTCTGTCTTTTCGAAGTTATGTGCGTATTGTTGATTGCCGCCAACTTCAAACGGTTAAGGAAAACATCGTGAGGAAACCTACATGTCTGAGAGTTCTCAATGATCTTGTAGATGTGTGATGTCTGCCAACCCGCACTTGGCCAGCGTGGCAGACTATGGCCTAACCCTTCTCACAATGAGAAGATGGCCCGTTCCCAGCAGTGGGACAGTTTGTACAAACAGGGCTGAAAAAAAAAAAAAAATATTATTTATTTTTAAAGTGAATCATATAACTCAATATTCTGTGAATATTTCGAGCGTCTACCTGTTACTCGTACCGTTATAAATATCGAGCAAAAACGAGCAAAAAAATCACGGTTGTTGTATGGGAGCCCCCTTAAATATTTATTTTATTCTGTTTTTTATCTGTGAAAATTTCAACTCTCTAACTATTACGGTTCATGAGATACAGCCTGGAGACAGACTGACGGACGGACGGACAGACAGCGAAGTGTCAGTAATAGGTAATTTTAGTCTCAGTAGTTTTGGGTACGGAACCCTAAAAATTACATTTTAGAATCGTCTACCAGATAAGCTACGCTGCGGTTGAAAACGCACACATCTCAAAGTTATATTAGGCATTTTCTTAGATTTATTTATTTTAAATACGAAGATACTAATTTTATAATAAAAAAAAAACATGGTGGTAAAATGTTCTTTTTCCAAAGATTTGTATTGGAAAATACTTAGTTTTTTAAGTTGAATAATTAATTATATTTGGTAACAGGTTCGGTCTAAGAATGTCTTCGGCTCCAATCGTGGAAAATATAGACGTTTAAGCAATATCTTCGTAAAATGGTTGTTTAAAGGGAAACCTCAAGAGAATAAGAAAACCGTGTGTATACATTTTATTATACTTAAATATTTGTGTAAAGTAGGTAGCCTAGATGAAAGCATTCAGCCCTAGAGCTCGGACTACGTAAACTAACCCGAACAATGTACGGCTCAGACTTCCTGTAAACAAGCGCACTATACTGGTGTATGAAAGCAACTTTCATTTTGTATTAGGTGCAGAGCTATTGCTACGTTTTAATTACGTATGAATAAATGCTTATTCATGCGCTGTATCAGCATGTTACATCTATAAATTATTGGGTCAATATCCTAGCCGTGATTAAATTATTATAACTTTTTAGAAAAATAAATCTTTCATCATTATACAACGCATAAATTGTAAATATACTCGATTTTTGGTTTTGGTTATGTTTTAAATATAATTTTTGTTTAATTTAATTTAGTATTTATTCAAATTAGTATAAATAATATTTGTTTAGCTACATAGGATTATAGAAAAAAAATTAACTCGGGATGTGAAGACAAATCCAAAGATCCTGCGCACGTACGACCAGTACTTTATGCAACAGGATAATAATAGAGTAATAAAGAAACATTTATACCTTTATACTTATATTTAAATATGCCTATACACTATTACAAAAAACTTCCATTTTACCATCATAAAATTAGCGTCAACTTTCAACATTATGTGTTCAAGATATGTAAACATCTATTGTTTTATCTCTCGACCTAAATGAAAACTTCAGACGTCACACTCCCACTTTGTTCTCGCAAAAACGTCGTTCGCTGCACAATAGAGCAGTGTTATTCTGTTATTCTGTAAATTGCAAATTACGAATAAAATGAATATAAATATGAAGAAGGTCGTGACATTTCTAGATAGGTACACACCGGTTATATCGAAAACAGCATCATTTCAAAAAGTAATTACATAGAAACTGTACATAAACAGACAGATTTTGTTATTAGACTCATAGGTATTATTATAATGGAAACACATGGAGGTCTTACGGAAACTGCTTTCTCTTTCTACAACAGGACAAGCCGGAAAGAACAATACTATCCCTTTATAGTAGACACACCATCAGCCCAAATTAAGCGGTTCGATTCCACCTTCCTAATGTGAACCACTTGGAAATGGAATGTCTTACCGCCGTCCTTGTTTCCAGAAAACTATAACCCAATTTTTAAGTCTAGAGTGAATAAGTACCTTCTAGGTCTACGGGCTTCATCTTCGGCCACATTAATTCATCTTTGCTTTCTATCAGGCGAGCCGGTGGCCAAACGAAGAGATTGGATCTGCATGGAATGAATATGGAGTGAACCTTCGATATTGTTAAGAATGAACAAGATCCTTTCATGTGCAGAGCAGTGGACCTAACATAGCTGGCTTAAACTATAACCCAATTTTTAAGTCTAGAGTGAATAAGTACCTTCTAGGTCTACGGGCTTCATCTTCGGCCACATTCATTCATCTTTGCTTTCCATCAGGCGAGCCGGGGGCCAAACGTAGAGATCGGATCTGTACGGAGTGAATATGGAGTGAACCTTCGATATTGTTAAGAATGAACAAGATCCTTTCATGTGCAGAGCAGTGGACTTATCATAGCTGTTTTTCGGCGGTACGCTGTAAAGTTACAGCGAACATTTTAAAGATTACTCACAAATATTGTACAATTTCGATCGATGTAAATTCCTAGATGACGAGGGTTAATTAGCGTTCAGTATTTCAAGAGGAAAAGTAAAAAAAGAAAGAAAGAAAGTATTTTATTTTTATACACTATACACTACAACAAAAAGATAAAAGAGAACACAAATACAAAGTAACAAAAGTAATACTTAATGTTTCCGGCAGCCTAGTGGTGAGACCGTCTGACTTGCGATCCGCAGGTCCTGGGTTCGAATCCCACGGCACGCACCTCTGTTTTTTCGAAGTTATGTGCGTATTGTTGATTGCCGCCAACTTCAAACGGTGAAGGAAAACATCGTGAGGAAACCTACATGTCTGAGAGTTCTCAATGATCTTGAAGATGTGTGAAGTCTGCCAACCCGCACTTGGCCAGCGTGGCAGACTATGGCCTAACCCTTCTCACAATGAGAAGATGGCCCGTTCCCAGCAGTGGGACATCTTGTACAAACAGGGCTGATAAAAAAAAAAAAAAATGTGTCTCAAAATATGTAGGTGTCGCTGTAGTATCTGGTCCGGTCTGGTCTGGTCTGGTAGTAAGTAATTCGTATACCATAAATTTGCTGTGCGTCTGCCTAGTCTGTCTTTATGTCTACCCATTTTTAACCAACTTCCAAAATAGAGGAGGTGCTCAATTCGACTGTATATTTTATTTTGTTTGGTTGTCACGCGATTATTTCACCAATTACCTACTAATTGTTTTTGATCATTCTTTTTTGTTTGGTAGACAGGCTGACATAAATTTTATAAAAATCAGTTAAGTACTTTGGTTTTTAAAATAACTGGAAAAAATATGTCATCCAAAATTGCATATTTTGAATGTTGGTTGGTTCGGTTGTTTTTAACACGCTTTTATTAGGTCGACCTGTATGTAACTATGTAATGAAATCTAAGGTAACTAATTTAACCATCTTCCAAGGATCGTAGCGTCATGAAAATAAGCAGCTGTATGTAGTTCTGATGACAATACCATAATATGGTACTGTCGAACTGATCTGATGATGGAGCCGGAAGATATGAACTAGAACTTCATGATGGAACATTGTATCATAGCTGTGTTTGGATTTGTTAGAAAAGTCTTGTAATGAACTTTGACCACATTAATTTGAAGCGTGTTTTTTAGTTTTCTTAACTGTAATTTATTAATTGATACTATTGGCCATAAGAGAGGTAAAATTGTATGACGAAAAATTAACAAACATGATTCAACACTGAAACACATGATCTTTATGTACCTACTTATATTGTGAAAGTAGATTGTAAACATATGATAAGATAGCTGATGCTATTTGCGTTATGTTTGTATGATGTGAACATTTAGGTATTAGCGGATATCTTCGTGAGTGCATTTGACAGTGGTTCATTTTAACCGACTTGTGGAAGGGGAGGAGGGTAATGTTGCTGTGTATGTTTATGTATGCCTATTTTTTTAGAATGCTCACTCTATAAGCTAAAGATCTTTGACAGATTTCAACATAATGAGATAATATATATATTTTAAAATAATGCCATTAGATTTGTCTAGTTGAGAAGATACAATTATAGTTTAAATTTTTATGGGACCAACATGGGTCTTTCTCTACACACAAATTCAAGAAACACAAAAATTAGGCCACGAATGATCTGTCATTATTAGTACACGAATTACTCTGGTAATTCGTGTACATACATAATATATATATATATACGCTACGAATTGAAAACTTCCTCCTTTTTTGAAGTCCGTTATAAACTGACTTCGACTTCAAAACGTTAAATTTTATTTTAAAAATAACACTAATTGACTGATCTGAAAGTAGGTCGAGCTAAAAATATATACATATATATATATTATGTTTGTTACCTCATAACTTTCGACTGGGTGAACCGATTTTGATGATTCTTTTTAGGGTTCCGTACCTCAAAAGAAAAAAATGGAACCCTTATAGGATCACTTTGTTTTCCGTCTGTCCGTCTGTCGGTCTGTCTGTCTATCTGTCCGTCTGTCCGGGTGTCAAGACCTTTATCTCGGGAACGCGTGAAGGTATCGCGTTGAAATTAAAACCATATACGCAAATCCATAGTATCTTGCTGCAGAAAGAAAAATCAAATTTGTCAGTTTTCATAACAAAAAGTTACAGCCGAATATGTCGTAAAAAATGCACATTTCGACACTCACAAAGGAATCAAAACCTATGGGGTACTTCCCGTTGACCTAGAACTATGAAATTTAGCAAGAAGCATTGTGTTAGAGTACACATATAGGAAAAAATCCTAAAACTGGAAATTTTTAATTTAATCACAAAAAAGTGTCTTTACGCAAGGAACGAGGGTCCAAATGTTAAAGTTCTTTAACCGTATCATGTGGGGATCATATGAAAGAGCTTTATTAGCATAAGTTAAAACAGGTTTTTAAATATTTTAACGATCTATATTTTTCGATATAAGAAGAAAAATATGAAAAAAAAATACGATGTCTCTCTTTTATCTACTAGTTTGTACGGAACCCTCGGTGGGCGAGTCTGACTCGCACTTGTCCTATTTTTTTATTTGAAAGCTGGTGCTTCCCGTGTGGTCCCATTTCAATTTGGTCTAGTTCTGACAATGGCATCCATGAGAAATCGGTTGCTTCAGTTTTTTTAATTATAAAGAATTTATTACGATGTATATTTTTCGATTAATGAAGAAAAATATAAAAAAATATATATATTATCCCCTTTTATCTATTAGTTTGTACGGAACCCTCGGTGGGCGAGCCTGACTCGCTCTTGTCCGGTTTTTGTAATTTTACAAACGGCGCTTTTATAAAAGTTTATGCAGTCATTTTATATCTTCAATAATGTGAGTATGTGCGAGCGAGCCGGACGATGGTCGGCCTACGAACTCTTAAGTATTTTGTTTTTTTTTTAAATAATATTATTCCTGCTGCTACAAATTACATAATCATTTGTTATATCTACCAAAATGTAAGTATGTGGCATGTATAATAAATAATTTTTAGCTCAACAAATTGAACACGGCTGCATCAATTTAGCTGTTCATTGATTATCGAATTTATAAATAAGACAAAATATTCTTTGAGGTAGGAATGACCCAGCTCTCTTGTCACCAGCGGTGTCAATAAATCTAGGTGAAATAAATAAGTACTTATTTTCTCCCGGTTTCGTTTATTTAGTAAGTGCGATAGGTAAGAAATGTTAAGAAAGTTAATTAGAAAAAAATATAAAACGGTTTCAGTGATTCAATATGTATTGTAAAATAAATTAGATAAGTACTTAAAGTAATGAGTATAAATAAATATTAAATTGTTGCGAATATTACCAGCATCGATATATAATTAAGGTATCCTGCTGTAGGTAGGGCATAACAATTTGTTTAAATTTGTAGGTACACGAAAATGAAATCAGAGTCATTACATAATGACTTTTAGTTTTCACTTTCTTTCATTATGTCATCATCTTGAATGAAAGGAATGTTAGCATCAACAGCTATTGGAATAATCTCTTCTTCTCCACTACCTTCTTCATCATCTTCCTCTTCATTTTCATTGGGTTTATGGTTTCCATGGTGATGTGGCTTACCATGGCCATGATAAAAACTTTCATGAATGCCGATAATTATATTTTCAAGTTCGTTTTCGTCAATTATAACAAAAGGACCCTGGAAATTCTCGTTTTCTGGAAGTAATATATCATAAGGTTGTGCGTCTTGTGATGGTTTTGTATGGAAAGGATTGAAATAATGATGAGGGAATCCATGCTGAAATGGTCCAAATGATATTTCCATACTATCTTCATCAGAATCATGAGGGTTCATTGGAAAGTGAGGCTTATGAGGTCCATGATGGTGTCCCTTTTGAAATTCTTTCTGTTCATAATTTTCCTGTGAATCGTCTTCTGAAAGAAAGTTAAGACGACTTCGAGACCCTGCATAGTTCTTGTATTTTTTTGCTTCTATGGTTTCAAACTCTTCACCGTTGGTCGTAGGATAGGGGTGCGGGTGAAATGGGTGGTATGGGTAGATGTGATACAATGAAGGTCGTCTCCGTTTCATTTCTTCAAACTTCTCTTTCCTTTGTTCAGAATTTTGGGGAAAGTATAGATTGTGCCTATCAGAGTGAAATATTTCGTTTTCCATTCTTCGTTGTTGGGGTTTTATACTGTGATGTTCTTTTAAATCTAGAGCGCTGAGTGGTATATGTGGCATTTGGACACTATTGTGTTTGTCTAATCCCTCAAAGCCATGTGGAAGAAGTGGCTTGTGCAATCCTTGATGTTTTGATTCTTCTGATGCATGGGGCCCATGTGGCAAGTGATTATTCGGAAAGCCATGATGATTATCTAATCCTTCGGAGCTATGGGTGGTGTGTGGTTTTGAAAAACTATTATGGCCCATATCTACTGGTTCATGGAGCCCATGTGGCAATTGAATATTGGGATTACCATGATGATTTCCTAATCCTTCGGAGTTATGGTGTGTGTGCGGTTTTGAGAAACTGTTATCTCCCGAATCTCCTGATTCATGTGGCCCATGTGGCAAGTAATTATTGGGAAGGTCATATTGATTTCCTAAACCTACGGAGCTACGGGGGTTTTGTGGTTTTGAGAAACTATTATGCCCCGAATTACCTGATTCTTGGAGCCCGTGTGGCAAGTAAGTGCTGGGAATGCTATCATGATTTCCTAATCCTTCGGAGTTATAAGGAGTATGTGGTTTCGAGAAACTATTGAGCCACGAATCTTCTGATTCGTGGGGCCGATGTGGCAAGTTACTGTTGGGCAAGCCATGATGGTTTCCTAAGCCTTCGTAGTTATGAAAGATGTGCGGCTTGGAGAAACTATTGTGTCCCCACTCTCCTGATTCCTGTGGTCCATTTGGCAAGTGAGTGCTGAGAATGCCGTGATGATTTCCGAACCCTTCGGGGTTTTGGGACATGTGTGGATTCGAGAAACTGTTATGTGAATCTCCTGATTCAGAATTATGAGGAAAATGTGGTTTGGAAAAACTGTTGTATCCTAATTGTCCTGATTCTACAGAACTTTGAAGATAATCTGGCTTAAGGACATTATTGTAGTTCCATTCTCTTGATTCTTCCGTACTGCGTGGCTTTTGAAGGTCATATAGATTGGGATCACGTGGAAAATGTTGACTTCGAATATTATAGTTTCCATAGTTATGGGGTAATGGAGGTTTCTGGAGACCATTGTGAGTTGTTTCACTAGACTCGGAATTATGAGGGAAGTGCGGCTTAGTGAAATAATGGGGTTGCCATTCACCCGATTCTTGGTGGGGAAATTGTGGTTGAGGGAATCCGTGGTTCCCCCAGTTTCCCGATTCTTCTGAACTATGCGGAAAATGAGGCTTATGTAGGTCATGATATCCTTTGTAAGTGGTTTCCTTGTTGCTAGCAGACTCTATAGGTACTCCGTAGTTAAATGTATTGTCTCCATGATAATTGTCGTGTCCTGGGTGTAACCCGGCTGGTTGGTCGATGGCTATAGTCAATGTAGCGCACTGTAAATAACCAAAGTTTCACGATCAATATAACGGGAATTATTAGCGATTGAGGTACATTTAGTAGAAATAACAACGGGGGTTTCTAATAGGGAATATGGATTATTTATTTTTATTTGAAAAATAAATATTTCGCGTATTTTGGAACCGGCAGTTAAAATCAAATTTTCAGATCAAATTTGGATCTAGATCATTTTGTTTTGTAAGTTTATCTGTATAGGTGTTTTTCCTGAAAAAACGCAATGCTTCTGGTATTTAATATGTCACACGTGTATGTGTGATTTATGTAAGTATAATAAAAAAATATGATTCTAGCCATTTGGGTAGAAATCTACGAATATAGTCATATTTGTTGTTGTAAAGTATCTAGGCGGATATTTAATGACTGAAAATACGGGCAAACGTGGGCTTACTAAACATGAAACCTAAGTAGATTGGTTTATCGTCCCCGAGTCTACCTAAATAACAAATTTCAACTAAATAATAAGGAGTTCTGAAACGGTTAGAGCCATTTCCTTATTATATATGTATATACAAATTTAAATATGTTAGATTTACTATAGTAACAGTTTCGAAATAGTAAAGAACCAATCTACATTTTTACGGGGTCAATAAACTTTTTTGCAACACATTTTTTTTATAATTTCAGGAATTGTCCTGCTGCTAATAGTTTTTTCTTATAAAAACAATAAAATACTCACCAGCGCTACGAAAATCCCAATGGTCTTCAAAACCATGGTGGTATACACTGTTAACTGATATTGACTTAAAAAACAAAACAATCAACTGCTTTTATACTTGTTATCAATTGCTTATCGTGACACACATCAGAGATGAAAAATCCGACACATTTGGATTTTCCAATAGAAATATCAGTACTTGAATGATTCATGGTTGATAAAATATTTTAAGAGATATCAATCTATGTTGAAGGATTGTCAGGAAACCTTAGTATCGAGGAAGGATATTGTCTAGTGGTCAGTTTGCTAGCGTTCATGCTCAGGTTCAAACTCTGTCATCATCGTCAAATACGTAAGAAGCTTCCAGTAAAGGCGCCACCACTTTACTGAAGCAGGACTCGAATTTGAAAATGACTGTACTGTAATGACTTGAACATTTATAACTGGTTTTATTCAATAAACTTGAAGAAATATTAATACTTGACACTGGCAAATGCTATATGCGGATCCAAATCCAACTTTGATCGATGTTTTAATAATTATATAATATACTAATAATAGTATATCATTTTTTAATTAAGTTATTGATAAGTAAACATTATAATTAGGTACCTAAATCTAACTATATGCGAGCCTATATATATAGCTTGTTATAGCTAAACAAGCTAATATACATATATTCCAGTTTGATACGAAATATTTCCAAAAATATTATCAATTTGTGTGCCTCCTCGCGTAGTTGGACAAAACGTCCTGTATCCAGCGTTCTGCATGAATGATAGTATACAATTGTCTTTTAAAAAATCTTCGTTGAAGTCTCCAAATTAATGTTGGCATATTGTTGTTGCAAAAAACATAAACGTGTCTGCCCGCTCGGGTAAGCGCAGTTGGGAAGCTGCCCCCGCGCGCTCTGCACCCGCTACCGATCAAGCCACGCCCCGTGTGAATTATATCTAATTATTATTTACTTAGGCTTTAACAGATTTATTATTAGAAAATAATGGTTTACGGCTTATGCATAAGGTTTATGTTTATGAAATTAAATGTTTTTTTTTAAATTATTTTTTTATATTTGAGTTGATTGAATGAAAGGTAAATTGCGGTTAACGATTTATGACGTATTAAAAAAAAACTACTTACTAGATCTCGTTCAAACCAATTTTCGGTGGAAGTTTGCATGGTAATGAATGTACATCATATATATTTTTTAGTTTTATCATTCTCTTATTTTAGAAGTTACAGGGGGGGGGGGGGGGGGGCACACATTTTACCACTTTGGAAGTGTCTCTCGCGCAAACTATTCAGTTTAGAAAAAAATGATATTAGAAACCTCAATATCATTTTTGAAGACCTATCCATAGATACCCCACACGTAGGGTTTGCTGAAAAAAATATTTTTGTGTTTCAGGTCTATGTAAGGGGAACCCCCAAAATTTATTGTTTTTTTTCTATTTTTGTGTAAAGTTAGCGTTAGTGTAGTATGAAGTACCAAGTTTCAACAGTATAGTTCTTATAGTTTCGGAAAAAAGTGGCTGTGACATACGGACGGACAGACAGACAGACAGACATGACGAATCCATAAGGGTTCCGTTTTTTATCATTTGGCTACGGAACCCTAAAAACGGGTCATACTGACAACTACACACTTATGTGATGTTGGTGTCATGAAGTTGAAGGCTGTCAGGATATAGACAAGTGCACCCGCGAATTTGTGCAGATTGAGAAAATAATAAATGGTCAAGTGCGTGTCGTGCCATGGACAATGTAGGGTTTGGTAGTTACATATCATAATTTATGTGACCTTAAAACCGGGTCTCTTGTTTGATACATATGAAATAATTTATATTAATGCAAGTGAAATATAAATTTTTGACTTGTCTAAGTAAATTAAATATCAAGTTCTGATAAGTACGTGTTACAGACACTTACTTATTAGAACTTGATATTGTATGTGAACGTAATCATCATCGTCATCTCAGCTATATTTTTATGTCAGTGTTCGTATACAAAATTGATTATAGCAGTGCATTACCACTCAGTGCACTCATAAATGTTCGTTTCGCAGTATTTAACATATTGAAGCGTTTCTTTATATCTATACTTCATATTACTTTTACTTTTAACTGTATGCTCAGTAAAAAAAATGGAATGCAAATAATAAATAATAGATTTGTATTGATTATGTTAATATAATACAAAACATATGACACTTAGGAGGAAATCAATATAAGTACTCTCTTTCTAGGTAATGCAGTAAACCCTAGCTTTGTCCTGATAGGTCCTGATATAGATCTTTATTAGACAGGGCAGAACTTTTCTTCACATAAGAATCAACATTACTTGGGAAAGGTAAATAACTATTTATATTGGTTGACCTTACCTAGCAAGAAGAATTATCCTATTCAAATGAGGTTTCTTCCAAACATGCGGTCCCTTACCTACGTTTTCCGGAGTCGACCCATGTCAGCCGCTGTATAAGATTACAACCCATTGTCAGGACCTGCATTCTTTCTAAAAGATATTACCTACATTCTGAAATGTCAACGTGAATAATTTTTTGGTAATAACTGTTTAAAACATCATCGGATGGCAAGTGTAATAAACATAGACATAGCAGATGGAGCATGCGACTTCATTTATATGAAAACCTTGCGTGCCACATTTTTGGTACCGACTGTGATGTCACATAAACGATTTTGTGATGGAATGTTCCATCGGCGCGAAATCTATTCAACCCAATGCATCCGCGTGCTTGTACACTAGTAACTAGTTGACAAAATAACGAATCGGAAGTAAATCTCTATTTCCTGAGACCTACAATCTTGGAATTTTCAAGGCTAGAGTGAATAGATATCTTCTAGATCGACGAGCTCCATCCTCGGCCACATCGTCGCTTAACATCAGGCGAGTAGGTGGTCAATCGTAGATCTTGTAATGTATATATATGAAAAAAAAAAAACTTGTAATTAAATAAATTTTGGTCGTCAACTGCGATTTTTTATCGTACTTGACACGCTCGTTTTGACACGAGGTACATACACTTGGGATATCTATAGAAGTCTATGGTAATAAATAACATGTCGTTTTTACCGGGCTGGCGGGCATTCGATTGGATATTCATTTTCTTAAGCTTTAAATTCTAAGTTATTCGGTAGGTTTTTATTCCATTAATGTTTATTTTTTACAGGCCTTATGGCTGTGGTAGTACGTATACCTTCTGAGCTGCAGGTCGTTGGTTCGATCCCAAACCAGGGTAAACATTTCTGCTGAGCGTGGATGTTTGTTCTGTGGGTGTTTATGTATATGTATCATATCTATATATCTACAAAAATGTATGTATGTATGTATGTTCTATCAGCCTCATCATCATCTGGTTCCCTTATAATAAACTTTGCTTATTTTGGGGCTAGTTTATTGCATTAGCTATAGACCAAAGTATTTTTTCCAAATATGCTCGAATAGAGTTTAATTTTATCGGTTTTTATTGGCGGCAATCACATTTGTTGAAGAATACAAGAGAATAATAACAAATTTTATCCAAATATTGTTTTATAGACAATTGTTGATAAATATTTAATTGATATTTTTGCTATTAATGTCAACTTTTTCTTCAACAAATGTGATTTGCCGCCAATAAAAACCTGTATTAAAGCTAACAACAATAGTATAAATAATTACAGTTTAAAAAACTAAAAAACACGCTACAAATTATTGTGGACAAAGTTCATTACAAGATTTTTCTAACAAATCCAAACACAGCTATGATACGATGTTCCATCATGAAGTTCTAGTTCATATCTTCCGGCTCCATCATCAGATCAGGTCGACAGTACCATATTATTGTATTGTCATCAGAACACCTGTCAATTTTCATGACGCTACGATCTTTGGAAGATGGTTAAATTAGTTACCTTAAATTTCATTACATAGTTAGTAACATACAGGTCGACCTAATAAAAGCGTGTTAAAAACTGTTTATATGTATATTTATATGTTAATAAAAAACTATACTCTTTACGACCATATTTGGTAAAAATACTTTTGTTTGGAAATCGTATCACTTTAATATAATAATATTATACAAATATGACGTCATACAAACTTTTATGGTTCGGAATGCGATAGTGGCGCCACCCTATATAAGCCCATATTTTATGTTTTTTAATCATTGTTTTTTTATGTTGTCAATGTTCTGGAGCAGCAAGCGGCTAAGAGGAATCACATAAGTGATAAATAAATCTTACAGGATAATATTTACTCAATTCGCTTTCTAGCGACCTACGCAAAAGGATATTTTGTTACTGGGGACGGTATGGAATGTTTCCATATAAACAGCCTTAAGGCCCATTTTGTATGATTGAATGACTTTGTATACTATATCGACCTTACCGAATAACGTTACTTTGAGAATGCTTGAGAAAAACATAACCAACTGCGTAAGAAGGAGTCTTACGCAGTTGGGTAAAAAGCAACTTAGGTATATACGCCGCTAATCCAAAATAAAATATAATAGTTTAAATAACTAAAAAAACACGCTCAATCTTATCAAATTATTGTATTGTCATCTTATATTTATATCTTATTAGCAGTCATCGATAAGTCTACAAAGTTTGAATGAAATCTGACCGTTTGAAGTTGGTCACAATCATGTTCAGAGTTTCCGTTACATACTAACATACGTTTGAAGCGAATAGAACCGTGTTAATTCAACTAACTTAGATACTGTCCCAGAGCAAATTCTATTATTGCAGTGAGGTTTCAAGGACTCGGGCATGGTTTCAATGTGCCGCCTGAAAACTTGCTGATTATCCGCATGTTAAAATATATGTCATCGCAGGCGGCAAAGGCGGCTACAGAAGATGGGCTAATATATGCATCAGCTTCACGACGTACCCTGCCTTGGTTTTGATGTGATCTTAATCTTAATGAAGGCCTCCTTTGTCTTGTTGAGGGCCTCCTTGATCTTGATGTGGCCCACCTTGAGACTTTTAAGCCAAGACTGAAACACTGAGAGAACTGAAACTGAAAGTATGGCGCATTGAAAATATGTTTTTGTAAGAATAATTGGCTAAAATATTAGGGCGAATGTTTCGAAAACATAATGCTCATTATGTAAGAAAATAGGTAGATACCTCAATGTGCGTTTTTGAGTTTGAATTTGGAAGCTCGGACTCGGGTCAAATGTCAAATGGGCGCCCAAACTTCACTCGGCTACTGTAACGTATATTGTACATTATAGTAACTTTTTATGGAAAGCCTATTTTATTCGAGAATGACCAAAAAGAAAAACAAAATGAAAGTTGTATCGTCATTAAATAAAACTACACATACAATTTTTGCGAGATAAATAAAATACCTACCTAGACAGTTTAAATGCCATTGCTATTCGATTGATCTGAATGTGCGTATTTCATTTTATAAGAGAGATTCTTATCGCATATCGTAAACGATAGAAACACAAATAGGAAGATAAACATTTCCGTTTGGAAATAGATAAAAATAATGTTTTCTAGGAGGAAAATTATATTTTGTATACATAGAAAATACCTAATATTAGACATTAAAACCTGCAAAGTACGAGTTCCATTTGCACACCGAGGTTCCGTACTTCCTTGCAGGTATTAAATAATTATAATTACTTCATAATTTATTATTATCAGCACTTAGGACTTGTAACAATGGTGTTATCAATAAATGATTTGTATTTGGTTCATAATATTTGTGTAAGTATAAATGTTTGTAACTTTACACACAAAAAGATTGACGATTTGAAATGTGGAGGGCCGTAGGAGGACGATTGGAAGATGGGAAATACCAAGATATCTGGTATAGAAAAAAAAATCGGTGAAGTGCGAGGCGGACTCGCGCACGAAGGGTTTCGTACCATTATCTATAAAAACGGCAAAAAAAACACGATTGTTGTATGGAAATATTAATTTTATTTTAAAGTGAATAATATAATTCAATATTCTGTGAATATTTCAAGCGTCTACCTGTTGCCGTTATCAATATCGAGCAAAAAAATCACGTTTGTTGTATGGGAGCCCCCTTAAATATTTATTTTATTTTGTTTTCTAAGTATTTGTTGTTATAGCGGCAACAGACATACATCATCTGTGTAAATTTCAACTGTCTAACTATCACGGTTAGGAGATACAGCCTGGTGACCGACGGAAAGACAGACAGCGGAGTCTTAGTAATAGGGCCCCGTTTTACCCTTTTGGTACGGAACCCTAAAAATATGTGAAGAAATGTATTCTTGCCACGATGACTATATTTCTCTCTTTCTCTTAGTCGGATCGAGACGACTTTTCCCGAATGAGTGTTATATAGCCGAATACATAAAATAAAGAATTCAACGCGACTAAAGAATTTTTTACTTCAATAAATGTATGATGATACACATATGTCATTAATTTGTAGAGCCTTTTCTCACTGTCTCAGCTTAGCCGGTTGCCAACGCATCGTCACGCCATTACTCGATTTTTGCTTTGGTCTGACGCTTTTCTTGCAAGTATTGTTAAAAAAAACTGAAACTGAAATCACCTAGCTATACACGTTGATATAATTAAATTTGATTATTTCGTTTAATGCTAATAATTGTAACTACTTAGATAATAATTAACTACTTTGTGGTAAATCCGAGGAATATATTTAAGTCCATTTCTATTTATTCTTAAACCTTAGATTAGATAAAACATTACTGGCTATAGTAAGTACCTGTAAATGAGTCCACCCTGTGGGAACCTGACTCATCCGGAGGAACGAAGTGCAGTGGCTCGCATAGTCATGTCATAGGTCTAAAAGGATGTGGACAACACGCCAGCTGTCCCGAGATTTCACCCCCGTTAACAAAAATAAATCCTGCAAAGTACCAGCTTCACTCGCAAAGATACAGCCGTTTAAGTGTAGGACAGACAGACAGACACCGTAGTCTCACAAATAGGCTCCCGCACCCTTAGTACGGGAGCCTAAAAAGGTGATCATTCCCGTTTCCCCCACTACCTGCGAGAGTGACGTCACGGCTAATGGACTTTGCAGGTTACGTCATTGAGACTACGTCATCAATCAAATCGTATTGACACAGTGAAAATAAATAGTCGATATTTCGAAACAGAAACGTTGCAGTTTGTGGATAAGAAAAAAAAATACGACAGCCTTCATTTTGTTCGGTTTTGAATTCATTGATTAAGTCTTTAGTTAAGTATCCAAATTATTTATGTGTCCTTTATACGCAATAGATGTAATATTTTTCTTAATTTGACTGGCCTTGTGGCTCAGTTGGTAGTGTGTGTACGTCTACCTGCTGAACTGAAAGATCGTGGGTTCAATCCCCACCCAGGGCAAACATTTGTGTGATGAGCATGGATGTTTGTTCTGTGTCTGGGTGTTTCTATGTATCATATACTTATGTATATATTTACAAAAAAAAAAAAAAAGTATATATGTATTCTATCAGCCATCTAGTTCCATAGTACAAGCTTTGCTTAGTTTGGGCTAGATGGTGTTGTGTGAAATGTCCACAAATATTTATTTATTTATAAATTTATCTGTTCAATGCGTGAAGCAGTTATATTCTCTTTGGCGTAAAGCGTAAGATCACTTTTTTCAATTAGATTTGTACCCGCTTAATACATTTGCCAGGATCAAGTATTAAGATTTTTATAAGTTATAAATGTTCTAATCACAATCTAAGTCACGTATACAGTCATTTTAGGTTGACGCGCAGCGGGTGTTTTCTTACGGTACGAAGTCGCGGGTAACAGCTAGTCATGATATGAATGTAAATAGTTTTATACGTTCAATGATATTTGCTTAAATTTGTGAATATTATTTAGAAATTAATAATAATTTTTATCGGGATACTCAATCGTTACTTACATATTCATTTCGAACTAATATAAACGAAATTTAGTGGTTTGAACTTTTTTTATTGAAATAAATTACAATACATAAGATAAATTAGAATAGAAGCCAAATATTAACACAGCCTTTCATATGAAATTACATTAAAAAAATAACTAAGAGTTCAGAATTCGATTTAAATCAGCAGGGCTATTCACAATCAGATTTGGATTCGAACTATATCTTCCTCTCTATCGTTTACATTAAGAATGTCAGAGAGGAAGATATAGATTCCGAATCGAATATGAATCCGACGGATTATGAATACGGATACTGAAGTTGTACAAAAGTCATCTTATGATGAATATACGTTGCTGTTGTTTTCATTATTATACGTATTAGACGGCAGCATCAGTGGGTTCAGCAGTGGGAGCGCATTCATCTGAAGGAGTAGCAGAACATTCTCCAAGATTGCAGTAAGGCAGAGTGGGGTCAGAGCAAGCTTTCTGTAGTCCACCAATTTTCGTGCACACCATCTTTGTGTTGCAGTCTACGCAGGTCGACCCTATAGCTCCACACGGGCCCCATTGGGGGAACCAGGGGGCGGTAGATATCCAGGGCGGGATCCAGGGGTTAGCAGCAGGGGCACCACCGCCGGCACCAGCATCAGCACCGTAATAACCTCCCCAGGGACCGCCGGCTCCAGGGCCACCCCAACCTCCCCAGGGTCCACCAGAGCCAGGAACGGCTGAAGCTACTGTGACCTGCGATAGAATAAAAATAAAGATGAGCATTTTGTAGTGGTAAAATACTTTAGTACAATTCTTCTAGAGATTTCTAACTTCCAATGAGTA
Source organism: Lycia hirtaria (assembly GCA_947563715.1). Classification (NCBI taxonomy): domain Eukaryota; kingdom Metazoa; phylum Arthropoda; class Insecta; order Lepidoptera; family Geometridae; genus Lycia; species Lycia hirtaria. The sequence goes on along the minus strand of OX387377.1, from coordinate 9,169,757 downwards.
GTGTGTAAGCATTACCATGTTTCGGATTGAAGGGCAATATTTTCAATTAAGTTTGCGGATAGAACGAATTTCATATTTGTAACACTCCGATGTGACGAGTGCAGTGTATTGTCACACAGACTTTTATAATGTTGATGATCTTGATGACATTTGGGCTATTTGGGATACTAACTAAGCGCGACTTGTTCGCTTATCTCGTGATTCCGTTGTATGATATATTTTTTTCATATGCTTGTCGTGTTTTAGGAAAAATCAAAGAAGTACACAGATAGAAAACGTCAAAATTCATACTGAGTTTATATCTGAGTACGTTCTATAGAATACCCAAAACATACTCGTATATAGAGTCCTAGATACGATGAATATAATTTATTATTTAGTATGGAAATGTTTGAACCTCAAGACAATTTCACAACTCACAAAAAATATTTCAGACAAAAGATTCGAATCGTTTGTTCTATTTTTAAAATTCAATTAAGCTCAATCAAATCTTAGAAACGACAATTAGCGACTGAAACAAAGCTTTTGGGAAGAAAAATGTTACTCAATTATGATCCTATTCGACCACTCAAACGAATAACCCATAAAAGTGAGCTTTTCAGAACACAATTAATGCTAAAGTGAGACGTGGAAATTGAATATCAAAATATAAGACTATTTCATATCCTTGAAATTACAAAACGACCTTTCAACAAAATTAGGAACAAATGTTACCAAATCAATACTCACCATAACACAAAGAGTTAAAACGATCTTGAAACCCATGATTTAATCGGCTAACTTCGTTTGACTTTATCGTTCGAGTAAAGTTGTATCGTTTGTGAGGTAGCGTTGGTATACGAACGCTTTTATATAATTAACTAGGTACTGTGTAATCAAAGGATTATGAACTCTAACGTTCGAGACAAGGTTTTCCCGAAGTAGCAAATAGTATTCAAAACAGATAAGGTGTGTTTGTACAGTCAGCAGAAAAATGTTTGTATATGTAATTATTAATTTAGATAGCTTTTTGGGAAAACTATAAGGGGTCATCTGTTTCTTAGTGGTATAGTTTTTTAAGAAAGTTATAAATCAAAACATTAGTTGCTAAAACACTTTTTTAACTTAAATCTAAATAAATGAAATATCGGTAACTCAAAATTAAAGCGAACCACGGTAAATATCCCGTTAATAATAATAGTGTTTTATAAAACAAAAGTTATTCAATATTATTATTTTGAGCCTGTTGAGTGGGACGGCCCACTGCTGGCAAAGGCCTCCTACCATTCTTCTATTCTTCTCGGTCCAATGATTTTTGAGTCTAATTTTACCAATTGGATTCCAGTTGATCCCACCTTCTCTTTTTGAGTCTAGCTTGTGAAACCTACTATGTGTGAGCTTAGCCTATAAGTCGTCCAACATACCGCCCATTTCGACTTTAGTTCAGTGATTCTATGACCAATGTCAACGATCAGTGTAATCAGTGTTTTGGGATGCAGTGTAATGTTAAAAACATTACACTGCATCCCAAAACACATACGGTCTGAAAGTTTGAATCCCAAGACACTGCGCTCCATACATAGCTGGCTAGCTGGCATACCCCGAGAGCAAAACAGAAAAAATATATATTTGTAATGTACATATAATGCAATAAATAAATAAAGAGCATGCTTCTGATCTATTGTCAAGACCAAGTCTGGGCACCGTAGGTAAGGATGGGGAGAACGAACATGTCTATGGGTTTTTTCTTAAGGGTTAGTAGGAACTTGTCTTTCATGAAATCTTTCGAGTCATACGATTATTTTGACCTAAATTGCGCTTTATGAATGAAGTGCTATTTCTGATCTGAGTCTGAGACGCACTTATATTTGCATAATTGAACATATATAAAATAAGATTTTTACGTAAAATTTTTTTATTGATATAAAATAAACTAAAAAAATATATAACGTACTAACGTTACATACGTTACATACTAATGTAGTTCCAAATGTTACATGACTTTTCATATGGCAACTATACATATTTAAAAAATCAATAATCTGTATCTAAGTTGAATATTTTAAAAGGTGGTTGTACAAAATTATCTAACAAAGAGATCTGGCTATGTCGATTTTTGGATCGTCTTAGGCAGCGACGTTAGCTGGTACGGCAGGAACAACGCATTCGGCTGAAGGAGTAGCGGTGCATTCTCCAAGGTTGCAGTAAGGCAGAGTAGGGTCAGTACAGGCTATCTGGAATCCACCAATTCCGATGCACACATGCTTCGTGTTACAATCCTGGCAGCTTTTGCCTATTGTACTGCATGGGCCCCATTTAGGAAACCACGGGGCGGAGGCGATCCAAGGTGGAACCAAAGCGAAAGGGTTGACAGGAGCTGGGGCATCACTGCCTGAGCTGGGACCAGCGGCACCGGGAAATGCGGATGCTACTGCAACCTGTAATAGATGAGACATATCAAAAACATATCATAGTTACGGAAAGCGTATGGACCGTGTTAAATTCCCTATAAAGCCATTATATAGTCCAGAGTTGCATACGTTTCAAAAATAAAATAATGATTCTAATAAGATGAATAACACGTTTTATATAAAACTATAAGCAAAAACAAGAAATAAAACATATTTGTTTATGTAAACATGTAGTTAGGAATATTTTTGTAAAATCAAGATCAATCAATCAGTCAACGTAACTACTTATTACTAGAAAACATGGTTTCAGTTATAAAATGATGTTTTGGAGTGACAAAAACGCACAATTTTATCAAAAAGCTTATTGAAAACAATACTTACCAAAACAAAAAGAGTTAAAACAATCTTAAAACCCATAATTTTAATATTCGACTAATTTATTTTGACTTTATCGTCCGATCAAGGTTGATACAACCTGTATGTGAGTCGAATGTTGCGATTCTAATGCTTTTATACTACGAACTGAGTGTGTTCAAAAGATTATGATATTATGAATTATTACGACGAAAATAAGGTTTTTCTTAAGAAAAATAATATACAAAAGAGATAAGGTTTTCTGGTAGAGTCAGCAGATAACAGACGTTCAAAAATAGATCATATCTAACCATTTACGATCGACTTCAACATTGGATCTATTTTTCTTTTGTCGAGAAAAGTTGTTTCAAGCCATGTAATATAAAATATTAGTTAGAATAATACCTATAGTATTCAACGTCATAAAATATATACTTAGATACTCTTTCTAGAGCATACAATAAAAATATAACTAGTGTACCTATAATAATAAATTAATCAATATTCGAGTTGAAGATATATTCATATATATCTTGCTATAGGTTCTTGAATGACGATATTTACTTAAAAACTGATGATTTTTAAATATCATTAGTTGCAGTCATGGTGCGAATAACAAAATACCTGTCTGAATATGAGCAATTTTCGTACTATGCTTACGCTTGCGTTATGCTTAATATTGCGTTAAGTTTATATTTTTTATGAGAAATTAAGCGCAAAATTACTGTATTATTTGTTTGATATGGACATTATTTAGATAAATAATAGTTTTTATAAAATCACTTATTTGTTACGATAAACTTCGTTGGAGTTTACGAAAAAACGCATTTTTTAAAATATTTTTAGAGTTGTATTATTATTACATAATTATTATTAAGTATTATCATTGCATAAAATATATATATATTCATTAACTTAACTCAAAAATCGCAAAACAATTATTACATTGAAACTGCCTATAATAAATCCAAGGCAACTTGGAAAATTATAAATAAACAAAAGTCAAATTTTCCTAAAGAGACTATAACACGAGTAAATTCAGATAGCCAAATGAAAACGAATCCATCAGGCATTAAATAACAACATGCATTTAATAACTACTACGTCGATTTTATAGAAGATGACTTAGCTGTGTCAGACAAAAACATACAAATAGACAGCAATTTAGGCTCCTTATTTTTGACTCCAGTCGACCCTTATGACATTCTAGTATTATTAAAGATCTTAAAAATACCAGTAGCGTAGGATATGATGGAATCCTGACTAGCATGATAAAAATAGTTGCGCACTCAATAGCCCCAGTCCTTAGTAACATAATTAATAAATGTTTAGAAAGAGGTATATTCCCAGAAAAATTGAAAGTATCGATTATAAAACCACTTTTCAAAAAGAGAGAAAGAGATGATTTAGGCAATTACAGGCCGGTTGCACTTATCCCTGTTTTCTCTAAAGTGATTGAGAAAGTCATATATAGTAAAGTATACAATTATTTAGAATGTAATAATATATTCACAGATAATCAATATGGCTTTCGTAAAAATAAATCTATAAATTTGGCTATTTACAATTTTCTATACAAAGTAAACACATCTATGGATAAAGGAAAAAAAGTAGCTGCATTATTCTTAGACATGTCTAAAGCGTTCGATTGTGTTGAACACAAAATACTTTAAAAAAAATTATATTGCCACGGGGTTAGAGGTAATTCCAACAATCTAATCCGATCTTACTTATGCAATCGAAAGCAAATCACGATTATCGATAGGATTTGTCCAAACACTCTTACTATCCAACAATATGAATCAAATCCAAGAACAGTTAGATTCGGTGTTCCTCAGGGCAGCGTATTAGGTCCGGTATTTTTTCTTGATTACATAAATGACTTGCCCAATGTTACTCCAAACCCTATGACGCTGTTCGCTGATGACAGTACAGTTTTATTTTTAGGCGACAAATGCAATTATGACGAAATTAATACAATATTGACATGCATAATAGAATGGCTTAAAAATAATAATTTGAAGATCAATATGAATAAAACTTATATAATGAATTTCAAATTGAGACATATGGATAATGACAAACTTAATATTGACTATCTAGGTAATAATATTGAAGAAATTAACTCAACCAAATTTCTAGGATTAACGATCGACAATAAACTAAATTGGAAATTACATATAGATAATATCACTAAAAGACTGTACTCTGCCTCATATTCCCTATCTAAGCTAAGAAATGTCGTAAATATAAAAACGTTAATTACAGCCTACCATGCATATGCTGGGTCAATCATACGGTATGGATTAATGTTTTGGGGAAATTCCACTGACAAGCAAAAGGTATTTAAAGCCCAAAAACGGTGCCTTCGAGCAATGTTGGGATTGAAACAGAGGGAATCATGTAAAATTCATTTTAAGGACCTGAAAATACTAACTATGCCTTCGATGTACATAGGTACTAGAGGTTGCAGTATTTGCCAAAACAAACCCAAACTTATTTAAGCATAAAGATGGTGACAGAAATAAGGAGGGTAAATTGTGGTTTCATAACGCAAAAACAAAACATTTACGCACAAGTGTCTTCTGCATGACACCATTAATTGTCAATAAGATTCCTTGCGAAATAAGGGTTGAGAGTGACATCAACGCTTTTAAAACAGATTTAACCAAATTATTAATGGATAAAGCATACTATAGTATTGACGAGTTCCTATTAGACAAAGATCTTAGATCACATAATTCAAAGGACAGAACTTAATTTAGCGTTATTATAAACTGTTATCCTTATGTATTAGTATAGTATTACTGTGTAGTTACTTCTTTCTTTTTTCTATTCAATAGGATATTATTAGACATTATTTTTTAGTATTCATTGACATTATGTATCAGTTTGACATTCTTAGTATATTAATTGACATTAAATTCACTTGACTTTGACATTTTGTTCTTGTATATTTCATAAAGACCATAAAAATATTACTGTTTTAGATGATAATCATTACGTTGCAATTAAGAGTCTACCTGAAATGAACATTTACTAAGTGTTTCTTTAATAACTAAGTACGTAAATAATTAATGAATATGTTGTTTATTGACCATTTTTAATGATTGATCTAGAATCTAGAAACACTTGCACGCTTTGACAGCGAAAATAGAGGACCAAATGCTATTACTATCTTAAGACCACATGTTTGTATACCTATTTTGCAAGAAATAAATGAATTATGAATTATAGCCTATGACACTCAAGGAGTGAAGATTAATCTAATTACACTAACAACCTCGCACACCAAAATTAAGCACACACGGTCAAGCCATTTAGGCTGCAGGAGGTAGGCAATATCGAAATATACAAACACACATACACTCGAAAAACATAACCCTCCTTCTTGTGCAGTCGGATACAAATAGTTGACCAGACTATATTTACTTACATGCGATATATGCAGTTATAATTGATTTTATGTTGTTTTTAAATCTATTTGTTACATAGGTATTGTATTTTGCTGACGGTACCAAAACTAAACTTTCTACGTATGCACCTGTTTGTTATCTAGGTAAGCTCACTCGTGGTAGGAAAATTTTATACGAAAACATAACGTTGGTTTGCAGGGGGCATGAGGTAATAAAAAATCGTATGATTGTATAAGATTACGTATGATTCCACACACTTTTCCCATTTTATTATCATAAAAAGAATATCTCGAGATTGAGTTATTTGGTTTTTGATATAGTGCTTAAAATAGAACAATAAAATATAAAAACAGATTTTGTAATCCGCTTAACAAAAGGGGTTGTTCGCATTTTATCACAAAAATCTTACCTTATAATTACAAGTACGTGTGTTATGCATTTATTAATGAACAACTATCATAAGGGCTAAGAATAAAAAATAAGATCAAAAACTAAAACCCGACTACTGAAAAATTACGCTCTAAAAAGTATGAAACAAGTAAATGTAAAATATTTTATTGTATTTCTTACATTTCATAGTGGTGTTCAGAGGATATCCGTGGTCGTATGCCACCATGCCCCACGGCCATGGTTATCTTCTGAACACTACTATGTAAGAAATACAATAAAATATTTATTACATTTACTTGTTTCATACTTTTTAGAGCGTGATTTTTCAGCACTCGGGTTTTAGTTTTTGAATTTATTTTTTATTAGGGTTCCGTACCAAAGGGTAAAAACGGGACCCTATTACTGAGAATTCGCTGTCTGTCCGTCCGTCCGTCCGTCTGTCACCAGGCTGTATCTCAGGAACCGAGATAGTTAGACAGTTCAAATTTAGACAGATGATGTATTTCTGTTGCCGCTATAACAACAAATACTAAAAAACAGAATAAAATAAATATTTAAGGGGGCTCCCATACAACAAACGTGATTTTTTTGCTCGTTTTTGCTCGATATTGATACCAGCACCAGGTAGATGCTTGAAATATTTACTGAATATTGAGTTATATCATTCACTTTAAATAATTAAATTAAAATAAAATTAATATTTAAGATTTTATAGATAATGGTACCCTTCGTGCGCGAGTCCGACTCGCACTTGGCCGGTTTTATTTAAAGTATTTTGTTGTCTTTGCAGAGGCACATCACTTTTCGTCGAATTATAATAAGTAGTTTAGAAGTTATGAGGAAATAAATTAACATAAATGCATACCTACATACATACCGATCAAAAAACATACAATCCTCCCATTTGCTTCTTTGCGACGGCGTATTTGGATATTTTGTTCATGACTGACGGGATATATCTCGCAAACGGTACGTTTGACAAAAATATGATATACGAACCCCTTCCTTCATTATAAAATCCCTGTTCAATATACCACACATGATGGGGTAGGGTGGGAAAAATGTTTCGTTCTTGATTTCATGCCTCCTGTAGGACGCCATATTCAATTTAATGTGACGTCACTAGCCTATAACCAGCGTACAACCAAGACGCTTCTACCTGTAACAAAACCTCATTTGTCCAATTATAATAAGTAGCTTAGAAGTTATGAAGGAACAGATGAACATACATACATACCCACATACCGGTCAAAAACATAACCCTCCCTTTTGCTTCGCCGTAGTCGGGTAAAAACAGGGCTATGGATTTCATTAGATATTTTATTTTATGTCTTTATTTGACACTTTGTAAGTAAGTACACCATGCCCAGAGCGGTTTCGTCAGTAATCCTACAGAAACTTTTATTATTTATCTACATTTATAATGTCATTCAAATCCTTTCGACGTTTTAATGCGAAGGAAATGTAGTCTTCCAAATTAAACTTGTAGAAATAGTTGTGTTTAATTTTTGACTAGACAAAATACTAAAAAATTTGATGTAGGTACTACTTAGTTTTTTAAGTGAAAACTTCTTTAGCGGCGTTGTGCATTTTCGGGATGGGTAAAAAATTTTAAACTCGCGTCAGATCGTAAGACGGACGGATTATTTTAGTCAGAAACCTATTCTAACGTTCTGCATTTAAAGTTCTTTATTGTATGTACAAGTTTGTTCTTCTAGCATGACGTCATTTCGTTGCGTCGAATGCTTATTTTCGACACATGCACGTAAGACTCGTTAGCTCAGTAGGTTAGAGCACCGATATAAATTTCATTTTGTCCTTCGGAGGGCGGAGGTTCAAATCCTTCACGAGTCAGTCTTTTTGCTATTTTATTTTTTAGATTTCACTCCTGCCGGCACTCCCGGAGTGCGACTCGTTGTTTTTTTATATTTTTAATAACTTGTAAAGCATTGTGCGGTATTTTTTTTATTTATTCTTCTACTGTAAATTATATACCTAAAACACTTCCCATGAAATTCTTAAAAAAAAAAGAAAATCAAGATCGGTTTATTTGTCCCAATCAAATTATAACACCCCTTGTTTTTCGTTGGAGGTTAAATTTCTCTATTAGTTAATACTTTCTACAGACAATAAAATAAACAACAAAAATGATCTCAAATACAAATAATACGATTCTGTGAAAGTAAAGGTGACCGGAGAAATATCGTCTTTAAATAGAATCACTCGCCGTCTGTTTCCGAAAAAACCTTACAAAATATACCTTTCATTTCTATTTCCCTCTATATTTATTCTATAATTCTCTTTGTGTAGGTTTCTAAGAAACTGGCGGTGGCGCAGAATAGCAAATCAGACAGAACGAACAAACCTGCTTCTCAGTTCAACCATCTTACTTCCCGACACTGTCAACCTACAGTTAGATTCTCCCGCTCCTTTTTCTCCACAGACAAGCAACATTTTGGATGCCCTTTCTCACAAGCCTATCCCGCCGAGCTTCAAGAAAAACATTTTAAAAAGGCCGTCTATAAGCATCTCTTCGGACTAGCAAAATAGGCTAGCCAAGGCAAGCGACGCCTTTGATGTACACAGTTGTCCATTCTAGGCGACGGTTCTCGCTTACCCTCAGGTGAGAGAGAGGTGTATGCACATTTGCTATTCTTTGTTAAAAAAAACTCGAAAGATAAATAATTGTACTAAGCTAAATTTAAGGAATAGGTATAGTCTTTTTAACCGATTTCCTAAAAGAAGGAGGTTCACAATTAGACTGTATGTTTTAATTTTTTAATTTCTGTAATATGTTTGTATTCTTATTCTTATTTTAATGTTTATAATATGTTTGTATATTGTAATTTTAAATTTTTATTTGACGTGTAAATCGGTTTTATGAAGAATAAATGAATATGCATATAAACTACTATGGTATTCTGTGGTCTCGACTGAATAAAATAATGCAATATCTATAGACAGAAGTGCTCTCAATGGTTTATTAGTTCTCTAGCTGAATAGACTCTATAGCTAATTTATATTTACATATATTTTTTTCCATTAAAAGAACAATTAAAATATTAAAAATATGTTTCTAATTGTGTAGGTAAGTATCGGAGGTTTCGATCTCGTTGACTGATTGAAAGACAATGTAAAGTCAAAATTCTAACCCTAGAGGTACTACGTTTGCAAAGTGCCTTCCTTGTGAAAAACAATTTTGCGACTCTAATTACATAGAAAATTATAAAAATGTGTAAATACATAGAATTTACTAGCCCCGTCAAGAAATGGGGCTAGTATATTCTATTTATTATTTCTTTTTTGCGTTGACGGCCAGAGGGCTAAAGACTAGGAAGACTTCTGTCGTACTAGAACGGTATAAATAATAATGTATCTTCAAACTCCTACGTTTCGAGTTTTATGAATCAGTAACTCTATAACGTTCCACGTGCCTACTTTGCTTGAGTGTCTCCAGTATCAAATAAGAAGATCTTCTTAGAAAACCAGCCGAGTGAGAATACAATAGCAATGTCGTCGCCATGTCAGTCGCTGATAAAGATTCTCAGGCAAATAACCTGTTGCTATGGAATACAAATTATGAGATTTATGAGTTATTAGATTTTGAGGACGAACGCTGAAGAAAATACAAATAAAGGACGTAGACAATTAAATATCTACAAGAATATTTTGTAATGATATTTAGCTTCTATGAATAAAACGAAAGTTGTTTCCGGAGTTTTAAAATTGTCTGCAGTGTTCAGCAATAAATAAGTAATTATATGTGCGTACATAGATGTCATATTAAATATTTGTGTGTACGTATAAATTAAATTATATAATTATATTGAAAAGTGCGTGGAAAACATCTAAGCTGAACTTTTCAGTTCTAAAATTCTATATGGTACTTAGTTTAATTTCCTATTTGTCTTCGGCTAATATGTGATTCGATAGTTGGTATGTGATTCGAGGTTTAATTTTGCGATTAGGTTATAGATAGGTGCAATATCAAAAGTGAAAACCACTCTTTTGGAGTTGGATATTTTTAACCGCCTTCCAAAAAGGAGATGGTTCTCAATTCGTTCGAATCTTTTTTATGTAATATGTTTCCCGATAACTGGACCGATTTAAATCGGTTCTGTATTTTGGTTATTGTAACAAAATAACTGGAAAAATATGTCATCCAAGCAAACGAATTGCGTATTTTGAATACGGTTTTTTTGGTTTTTAAACGATTACTTGTGTAGTAATCTACTTGTTCGTTTCAATCTAATAATGAGTATCTAACTACGTCATAGTTCTTGTTTTTATCAGAGATGTTTTTAGTAAATAAGTGGAGTGCGTACTTTGATTACATAGGTGTTGCTATTTTGCTAGCAGAATGCGGCACTTTATTTATTTTACTCATACGTCGCGAGTTCTAAGAATGCAGTCGAAATGGCATAATTTACGACGAGTGATAGTTATCATGAAAATAGTAAGATGTTCTAGTTCACTAGCAATCTTTAATGAACTTGCCGTCGATTAGTTAATTAATGAGATAAGGTGAGGTGGTAAATGGGATCATATAACTAATGAGTGTTACTTACTGACTGGCCTTGTGGCTCAGTTGGTAGTGTGTTTACGTCTACCTGCTGAACTGAAAGGTCGTGGGTTCAATCCCCACCCAGGGCAAACATTTGTGTGATGAGCATGGATGTTTGTCCTGTGTCTGGGTGTTTCTATGTATCATATGTATTATTATTAATTAATTAATCTTTTTTTTTATTTACAACACAACAATATAAAGACTCAACTAACTAAACTACTACACAAAAAGCACATCGATCACCCCAGACCGATAAAGGTCTAAAGATAATCCAAATGCTCAAGCCCACTACCAGTTGGCAGCGTACCTAGCATGCTGACCGCATTGCCACGTTGAATGGCAATGCTTATGCGTTGGGCCAGATACGCGCCAGCATTAATTAATTAAATTGACGAGCTACATAGACCAGTCATGCAGTGCAATAATTATAGTTTAAAAAACTAAAGCAACCGACTTCTCATGGATGCCATTGTCAGAACTAGGCTAAATTGAAATGGGACCACACGGGAAGCACCAGCTTGCAAATAAAAAAAGAATCATCAATATTATCATCATAATCATAATATTCATCCAGTCGAAAGTTATGAGGTAACAAACATAAAAAAAAAAACAGTCGAATTGAGAACCTCCTCCTTTTTTGAAGTCTGTTGAAAATGGAGGTCACTACAAAGTTTTCTGGGAGTCAAGCGCAAGCATATCAACGAATAAACAAAATAAGCTAGACATTTTTTTAAAATGAAAATAAAACTACCAAATGATTGTGCAATATTTAAAAAAAAACTATATTTTATATAACTAGCCATTATCCGGATCTATCTATACGTTGATAGCTTTTATATCGCTCCCGTATCTCTTTCGTCCTATTCGGCTTTTGGTAGTAGACCTCTTTACTTACAATTTTAAATGGTTTTACTTAGTTGGCCCCTTTGGCCCTGTTTGTTTTTGTTGTTGTTTATGGTATTTGTAGGCTAAGACCTAGGGCTAGTTTAATAACATTACATTGCATTTGCCATGCATAGGTAAACAAAAAGCTCTTAAAAACGTACCAAGAACTCATAGGTAACGACTCGCTTCTAACGACACTCCAAAGCCGCCGCAAAGTTGCTAGCTTACCGGGTTTTTTATCGTATTCATTTAGATGAGGGTGCATTAAGATCTGCAGATCTGGGGGCACGGCAGTGGCCCCGGGCAAGTCGATTTAATTTTCCCTTGCTCATTGTACTATTGGACTGTTAGAAACGTGAACAAGCGTCATCGTTTCATGGTGGATATTCAAAAAATCCAACTCACCTTATGTTAAGTGACGTTGAGAACGTATTACTGCATAAAAAAGTAGCATCACAGTCAATTTTAATTTAAGTTACCCACAAATAACTCTAAACTTACTTTATCACAGCATTCCAAAAATCCAATCTTAATATACAATTTCCGTTCGCGAACAATAGACAAAGAATGCAAACAGTTGTAATCTCCGAGATAAGTTTTAAGACAGTTAGCAACACCACGTGAACGGTATTGCGTAATTCGTGTCCTGGCCGTGACTTTAAAAAAAATGTTTCGTAGCTATAAAATTAAAATTGTGTTTATGAACACATTACATTTGGTATCCCGGATTGCAAGCAGTAATACGTTGCTCTCTAGTTGCTTATTCGCAACACCATAGCTACATAATTAAAGTATAAAGAACTGAAGCAACCGACTTCTCATGGATGCCATTGTTAGAACTGGACCAAATTGAAATGGGACCACACGGAAAGCACCAGCTTTCAGAGGGTCAAAAACTTGCAAAAATAGTCTTACGTAATATGTGAATGGCCCATGAGCAGCAAAAAGTCCCGGCAAATAAGATTTAATTGATTAGGCCAGAAACTGACACCTACTCGTATAATCACTATACTGTGTGTCGTTGTGAAAATCAACCAACAAATTTGTTATTGATACTTTGGTACATTATTGGCACATTGGTATATTTCATGCTCACTAAATAATAATACATGTTTCCTAAATTGACAATTAGCTTTTGATTTATTTCACCTACATTTTTTCGCTCTTTATTTTTTTATTTACTCTAAAGTTGTCAGGAAGAGATTGCTTTGAAATTTAGATAATAATGCCGTCTTTTGCGTTATTATCACTTTGTTACTTACAACTTTGTTCAACATCAGGCGAGTTGGTGGTCAATCGTAGATCTATCTAACATAAAGAAAAACATTTTGTGGTGTCGTGATTAATCAATGTCCCGACAAAGTCCTAGGACTCCTAGGAAGATATGGCAACCGTATCATATACGCCCGCTTCGCTTAATTGTACCGTCATGCTGTGCGTTATCTACAGGATCTCTTGAGCTAGAATTTCGACCTTCACAGGTTTTACTATGAATCTTGGTTATCACATGCGTTTATTGTAAATGCCAATAATTTAACAGTTCAAAGTCACGGGGTTATATCATTAATATTTTCAATTTGAGCTTCAGAATCTTGTTTGAGCTCATTATACGACTAGCGATTTTTGTAAACTGTTTACTGACAAAATACTTCTGACTTTTTAGTTTTTTTTTTAAATTCGCCGTTGTCCGTCTTTCAAAGTATCCGTATAGAGTCCGTATGTCACAGTCATTTTTAGGGTTCCTTACCTCAAAAGAAAAAAACGGAACCCCTCTAACTGTGAAATTTGGCAAGAAGCATTGTCATATAGTACACATATAGGAAAAAATACCGAAAACTGTACATTTTTTATTTAATCACAAAAAATTGGGTCTTTATGCAATGAAGGAAGGAGGGTCCAAATTTTAAACCGTATCATGTGGGGCATCATATGAAAGAGCTTAATTAGCGCAAGCTAAAACAGGGTTTTAAATATTTTCGCACTTGTCCTGGCCTGCCGTGCCCTGGTCAAAAAAGAGTTGTTATAGTTTAACGTATCTGCTTATCTGTGTGTCTATCTGTGGCATCGTGACACGGATGGACCGATATAGATTTATTCGTGTGAAAGAGGATTTTGTCGAGAGTGTTCTTAGTTATGTTTCATCAAAATTGGTTCAGCCGTTTTTTTGTCGGGTATTATTTAGTTTTATAAGCTTATGTACATGCACTTGGAGATTATTAGCGTTATATAAACAAAATTTGGCAGATAGATGTAATCAGTGAATCGCTATAAAATGCTATTGTATTTTTTTTTATATACGTTAACGGTGGTAATATGTAAAGAAATAAATGATATTAATACCTAAAGAAGGTATGGTTTTTGAATCCCTCCCTTTCGTATGGCATATCGTCGAATAGGACTTTTAAAATAAGACTATTTAAAACATCACTTTCTTCTCAAATGTGGTATGTGCTATATCTGCTTGCCACTGGTGAAATAACTGTGTTTAATGAAACATTTAATATTTATCAACCTTAATTATAATAATACTCTGCCTGAAACTGGAGATTGTTTGAAATATCCATAAGCTTTGTTACCTATGGATATTTTAAATAATCTATTTTTTATTAATTAGCTTTTTTATTAATTAGTTGTTGTACTATTTACGTTTTATATGTTTTTGTCACCATAAATTAAATTTACTGAAATAATAATATTAGATTAAATAATATTCATCTAAAACCAAGAAAATTACTAAAATATGTGGAGCTTTTTTGTACGGAGCGGCTGATAGTGAACCACTGTTAAATTTGTAAAAGGCTGTGGTTAAAAACATTTTGATTTTTTGGAATCGATTTCTGTTGTCTACCTATTGCTTGGGTATAAAAATAGAATATTAGTAGTTAAGTAGTTATATATAGTAGTTTCTGTAATACTTATATAAGTGTGTAAAAGTGTAGATAAATAAGAAATTTTGACGTAACATGCCTAAGATAGGCCTATTTACTTCCAGTGTAATTAAACAAAATAAACAAATAAATATTGTGGACATTTCACACAACACCATCTAGATAGATACTTAGATAAACTCTTGATTGCTCTTTTTTATCTAGCCTATACTAAGCAAAGCTTGTACTATGGAAACTAATCGTAAATAGCTGATAGAATACACACATCATTTTTAAACACTTGCTAATGATACATAGAAACATCCATGCTCATCACACAAATGCTTGCCTTGCTTGTATTACATATAATATTTCTTATACAACAATTTACTAGCAACTAACCCAAGAAAGGCCCATGTCATAATAATGTGTCAAAATATTTACTGAAATCACTCTCAAGATATACTGTCGTGTTATCAAATAATGATACATAAGTGCGAATCTCTTCCTGTACGAGTACCTTATAATAATTTACTTTTGCAACATAATGCGTAGTTATTCAAATCTGGGTATCGGTTTTGTGGGGATTGGAAAACGCATTTTCTTTGTTACGAAGTGAGATTTAGACATAGACATAAATTTGTTGTAACAAAAAACATACAACAGAAAATGAAAATCATACACAAAATAAATAAAATGTTTTTGTCACAATCCGGCCCCAGCTCAGCACATACGAGTATTTTATCACAGAATACTTAATAGAGCAGGTACTCTGCAAATAGGTACATTTAAATAAAATTAGCGATACTTGATACGATGCAATGCAGCGCAACTAGCGTAAGTCACCTTTTACAGGTGCTAAGTCTTACTCATAAATTCATCTAGAGACACAGCGCATCTCTTTATATAGTGTTGCTCTTATCTCTTCTGACGCGTTGCAAAATACCGGATACTTCAATATCCGATCTAGCTATCAGGCCGTCTATACCTTCTTGCAGCATTACCTATAAGTACCTAAATTGGATGCAAAGTGTGTTTGATCTCGTATTATTCAAAATCATCAGTAATCAAAAATATTACAGTCATCATCATCAGCTTGGCCACAAGAAGTCCGCTGATGAACAAGTTAATCGTTTAAAAAACAAAAAAAAATTACTTCAAAATACGCAATTTGTTTACATGGATGGTTTGGCTGAAATACAGGTTTTTGAAGACAAAAAACCCTAACATGAATAGTTACGTTTTAGAAAAAAAAAAAAATTAGGTTATTTGCCTGATAATAATAAATATATTTTATGATGTTTTTTTGTTTCGTTGCTAAAAAATAACAACACTAAACTTGGACACCAGTTTATTACTATGCCTGTATACGTGTATCATGGTTGTGGGCAAGGTGCATTAAATTGCATTTTGAGTAGACTAAAATAAGTTAACCTTGCTATTTATTACAAAAATCTTAATTCACAATTCTTTATTTCTTGCACAATAGGTGTAAAAACATGTGGGGTTATGATAATAATCACTTCTGACCCTCTATTTTTGCTGTCAAAGGGTGCAATTATCTTCAAAATAGTAAATAATGCATCGCATAGCGTTCTCTTACTGGTCTGTGATAATGCATTAATTGATCATTGACGTACAAACAAACGAAACCACTTAGAACATAAGATTTGAATAAACGTTAAATCAATTAATATAGATAGAAGAAATGTGAGAGTAATCATGATCAAATGTCGATGTCAATTAAATAAAGTGTCAAAATGTTAGATAGGTACGGATGGCAAGTTGTTCGTTTTTAATTACATCGTTATTCTTTAAGGGCCTTACCGAAAAACGTTACTTAACTTTAAATTCTCTGTCTTCTTTCCGTAAGTGGCATTACGTGTCAGCGAGAAGATGACAAAATATGTTAAGCATTGCTTAAAGTTAAGTAACGTTTTTCAGTAAGGCCGAGTTTAGCTCTAGACTAGCCCCATTTTAGCCGCCATTGACATATAATATGTAAAATACACTGACGTTGTAAATCGATCGATTAATAATGTCTTTGACTGTGGTATATTAATATATTCATATTCGTTTATTGAGATAAAAACGGAAAAATACCAATTACAATTATCTCACAATATTCAAATACTATATCTCACAATATATAAATAATATAGTACTAGACTGTCCAAAAGAGCACCGTGCGATAGAGAGAAGGCTCTACAAATCTAGCGAATAACTGCCTTACCGAAAAACGTTTCTTAAGTTTAAGCAATGCTTAACACATTTTCTTACTCATGCTGTATGCAAATAAAGAATCTATCTATCTATCTATCTATCTATCAACTTCTGGCTGACACGTAATGACACTTGCGGAAAGAAGACAGAGAACTTAAGACGTTGGTAACTTTTTCGGTAAGGCCCTAAATGCTGTCATAGCCTGACAAACCTGATAAAGCTTAGCTGACAACTAAGTGAATATCGTTTTCTAAGGGTTTCGCTATTGTTTGAATTTATTGTTTCATTACAATTGACTCATTGTAATGAAACAATAAAAATAATATAACCTAATAAAATGCAGTTGAGCCCATGGGTTCTTGGGATAGTGAGGCCAAAAAGCTCATAGGTGAATTGGGCCACAGAATAATGGAAAGGACAGGTGACTCCCGCTCCGGCAAAGCAATCATGTTTCTGGTGCAAAGACTGGCAATCGCCATTCAGCGGGGTAACGCCGTAAGTATTATGGGTACCTTTGCACCAGAAACAGAGGCGGGTTATTTGACTAAATTTGTAATTATTTTTAGCGAAACAATTGAAAAATAAAAAAATACCCGTACTTTAATAGAGAAGATGGTTGGAAAGTACCACGTGCATGGGACTCGATTATCAAATTAATAAAATCTCAGCCTAAACCTAGATTTTCAATACCTGTTGACACCGAGACTCACGGTGTCAACAGATATTGGAAATCCTATCTACTCAGAAGTCGCTCACGGTCCGTGAGCGACTTCTGCGTAGATAGGAAACGTTTTGCATAAAAATAGTAGGCGGTATTGTCAGCGTGGGTAACTTTGACTCTGCGTAAAACATTGTATGTGGCCTTTTGAGAAGGTTCTCGATTATTTTCTCAAGAGATTAGTAATCAAAACGACTAAACTAATTATTAAGTAATTTGACTACGCGATAAATGCGTTAAAAATTGTTTAAACTACCTAAGTGTAAACACTTATTGTGTGAGTACCATTAATGTAATAATACCCTTGTCATTAATACTCCTAATTAATGACTAGGGTAACTGATTCGGATTAGATTGTACGAATAAGGAACTTATGTAATTGATTATAAGTTAATATGTTCCTACTTTAAATTACGGGTGCTTGGAAAATATCACTTTTTAACCGACTTCCAAAAAGAAAGAGATTCTCAAATTGACTGTGTTTTTTATGCTTGTTACGCGATTAGCCCGCCAATTACGACTTAATTTTGATGATTCTATTTTTGTTTGGTAGGCCGTAGGTTCACAGGCAGTCTCATATAAATTTTATCGAAATCAGTTCAGTACTTCGGTTTTTATAACAAAATGACTGGAAAAATTTAATCCAAGAAATTATATGAAATTGCGTATTTTGAAGTCGGTTGCTCCAGTTTTTTAAACTATAATTAATATAAAAAGTAAAACGCTAGATTGTAGGTTTGTAAAATCCTATTATATTTCTGTTAATACACCTTACATAGAATTTATAAGAATATTATTTTAATATGAAATAAAATACTAACTACGATTCATACAGGAGCTCTGCGAGATAGATGTTTCTATCATTTCAAGAATAGTTCATAGCAGGCTCACTAAATGGCGCGCTAAGCCTGAATATCTACAGACAGACAAACTAATAGCGAATTCATTCTCTAGCCAGTTTCATGTGATATTGTAGACATTTCTTTGCTATACGCGATCGGATATTGAAGTACACATCAATCAATCGACTGATATTTGACAATAATAACGTATTTCTCGAGATGACAGGATGTTAACAATAAACAAACACGTGGTATTTAATTACACAAAACAAACATCATTACAATAATATACTTAATCCCGTTTCCGTTGCAGCACTAGATATAATATAACTCAAATATCCGGTGGAATAATCAACATTAAGAGAGAGTAGCATTGCCATTATTAGAGACAACGTATGTTTGCCCTGACTCAGTCTTGGCGAAAACATCGCTGTTTGGTCAAGACTTACTCTTTATCTCGGCAGAAGCCATTATCTAATGTTATCAACTAATTGCTGGGGCTGGTATAAAAGGTTTTGTGAGCGTTGCCGTGACAAATTCTAACGAACGAAGTTAAACGAAACACTAGTGTTCTTGAATATTTAAGTGTTTTTACGAACGAATTGGAGCTATCGATGAGAAATTAGACGTACAACATGAGGGTCATTTATTTGCTACTAATTGTAAGTTTTTATCAATTATTTCGTGATTTTGTGATTTGGTGTTTAAATTAGTAGACTGAGATGAGGGTCATATATTTGCTACTAAATGTAATTTTTTTTTTTTTCGTGATTTTGTGATTTGGTGTTTAAATTAAGTAGACTGTTGTGTTGTCTTGAATCGAAGCGCAGTCTTTTATACGATTTATTGATACGATCAATAAATTGATGCTTTTTCTTAAAAAAATATTTATATAATATTTGATTAACATAAATGTACATACGTACATTTGAATACCAACTCAAATATTTACCTTTCGTTACACTTTATTGGGGATCATGTTAATAGAAATATATATCTTTTCACCAACCCTTACTCGTACCGATTGTGATTTGTAATATGTCGATATTATTTTGTATAATGGTTAATAATGGTTAAAAGTTTTTTAACCTATCTCATTCGAAAATTGTTATGCGATGGGTGACCAAATATGCCTTTTTGATTTTTATTAACTGATCCCACATTAGATGGATTTGTTTGATGAAATGCGAACGACCCGTGAAAAGATAAGTTTAGTCTGGATTTTTCAGACTTGCATCTGCTATACGATTTTCAGTTAATAATTATTAGTTACTTTATTACCTCAATTTAGACGCTTTTAAATTTTATAATTGACTTCTATATTGAAATATCAAACGGAGCTAAACAAAATAATCATTGTAAAATACTTTAGCAAATTTAATATAAACAAAGTTAAGCTTCCATATCTGGCTTAAAGTTTCGAATTTTAAAATGTTACTTTTGAATGTTACGTGATTTGTTTTTTTTTTGCGTTCCTAAATACTCTTTTGTGTTAATTAGTAATATAATGATATCATTTTTGCGTTTCAGGCTTGCGTGTGCCTAGCTACCGCAAAATATCTGCCCGAAGATGGCGCTTCAAGAACTTTGACGCACCAACACCACCACCATTACCGCATGGTTCGTGATTTGTCTGATCACTCATCTGAAAGCGATGATGACGACGATAATGATAATGACAGTCATAATGAAGATGATAGCAATTCAGCGGAAAGAAAACAACTTGAGAGGCGGGAAGAAGAGAGACGGAAATTAGAAGAACAAGGGCGTAAAGAAGAAGAACATTTGCGTAAACTTGAACAAAAGCGAGCTGAAAAAGAACGTAAGCAAGAAGAAAAGAGAGTAGAAGAAGAACGTAAACGTGAAGAAAAACAAGCTGAGGAACAGAGAAAGAGAGAAGAAAGGAGAGAAGAAGAGGAACGAAAATTGCAGGAGAGATTACAAAAAGCAGAACGTAAGAGACAAGAATACGAAGAGAAACAGAAACAGAGACAAGAAGAACAAGAAAAAAAGAGACAAGATAAACTTGAAAAAGAAGAGCAAAAACGCCAAAAGAAGATCCACAAGCAGCTTGCAGAATTAGAAAAAGAAGCAATTGAGGATGAACAAGTATCAATTGAGTCTGTCGAATCTTCCGACGTTACTGATCAAGATTTAGACCTTGAAGATCTTTGGAAAGAATATTTGTTTAAGAAATATGGTTTAACTGCAACTAGCACAAGTTTGGAGAGGAAAGCAGCTCTTTACAGGTTCATGGAAGAAGATCTAGGTGTTAATGCAAACAGTACGAAAAGCGAACGTCGACAAGCTATAACAAACTTTATAACAAACACATTGCAGAATGAACCAGCAGTTGGAGACACATTTAGGAGCTATCTGTTGAGTCATATCAACGCTGCAGCTATACAGGCTATGCAAGCAAAGTTGGAAAGGAAAATTGAAAAACTTGAAAACAAAACGGCTCTTCTCAAGAATGTTCCTGCTCCATGGGCAACAGTATCTCAGCAACAACTAAATGAGAAAAAGTCCTTGCTTCTATCTGTGATGCAGTATTTGGGAAGTTTGTTGCCAAACTGGGTTACTGGAAGCCAATCTTCTAATTCAGCTCCTGGATCGGTTGCTAATGGCAATTCTGATGCCAATGGCTCTGGTCCTGTATTGGGCGCTGATGCCTCTGTCTCTGCTGCTGGTGCTGCATCTGGCACTGATGCTTCTGTTGTTGGTGCTCCATCTGGCGCTGTTGCCTCTGCCTCTGCTGCTGGTGCTGCATCTGGCACTGATGCCTCTGTTGTTGGTGCCGCACCTGGCGCTAATGCTTCTGCTGTTGGTGGCTCACCTGACGCTGATGCCTCTGCTGCTGGTTCCGCATCTGGTGTTGATGCCTCTGCTCCTGGTGCCTCACCTGGTACTGATACCTCTGCCTCTGCTGCTGATACCGCACCTGGCGCTGATGCCTCTACTGCTGGTGCTTTACCTGGACCTGATGCCTCTGCTACTGGTACCTCACCTGGAGCTGATGCCTCTGCTGCTGGTACCTCACCTGGAACTGATGCTTCTACTGCTGGTACCTCACCTGGCGCTGATGCCTCTGCCTCTGCTACTGGTGTTGCACCTGGCGCTGATGCTTCTGCTGGTGGCGCTTCACCTGGTGCCGATGCCTCTGCTTCTGCTGCTGGCACCTCACCTGGTGCTGATGCCTCTGCTGCTGGTGCTTCATCTGGTGCTGATGCCTCTGCTGCTGGTGTTTCATCTGGTGCTGATGCCTCTGCTGGTGTTGCCTCACCTAGCGCTGATGCCTCTGCTGCTGGTGCTTCACCTAGCGCTGATACCTCTGCTTCTGCTGCTGGCACCTCACCTGGCACTGATGCCTCTGCTGCTGGTGCTTCATCTGGTGCTGATGCCTCTGCTGCTGTTGCCTCACCTGACACTGATGCTTCTGCTGCTGGTGCCACACCTGGCGCTGATGCTTCTGTTGCTGGTGCCTCATCAGGCGCTGATGCCTCTGCCTCTACTACTGGAATCGCTAATAGCGCTGATGCCTCTGCCTCTGGTACTACATCAGGCGCTGATGCCTCTGCTACTGGAGCCACACCTAGCGCTGATGCCTCTGCTGCTGGTGCTGCTCCTGGCGCTGAGGCCTCTGCTTCTGCTGCTGGCATCTCACCTGGCGCTGATGCCTCTGCTTCTGCTGCTGGCGCCTCACCTGATGCTGATGCCTCTGTTGCTGGTGCCGCAGCTGGCGCTGATGCCTCTGCCTCTACTACTGGAATCGCTAATAGCGCTGATGCCTCTGCCTCTGGTACTACATCAGGCGCTGATGCCTCTGCTACTGGAGCCACACCTAGCGCTGATGCCTCTGCTGCTGGTGCTGCTCCTAGCGCTGAGGCCTCTGCTTCTGCTGCTGGCATCTCACCTGGCGCTGATGCCTCTGCTTCTGCTGCTGGCGCCTCACCTGATGCTGATGCCTCTGTTGCTGGTGC
This sequence comes from Lycia hirtaria, assembly GCA_947563715.1. Taxonomy (NCBI): domain Eukaryota; kingdom Metazoa; phylum Arthropoda; class Insecta; order Lepidoptera; family Geometridae; genus Lycia; species Lycia hirtaria. The sequence continues at coordinate 9,147,125 of OX387377.1, read as the reverse complement.
CGCAGCTGGCGCTGATGATTCTGTTGCTGGCGCCTCTGCCTCTACTACTGAAGTCGCTAATAGCGCTGATGCCTCTGCCTCTGCTACTGGAGCCGCACCTGGCGCTAATGCCTCTGCCTCTGCTGCTGGTGTTGAATCTGGCGCTGAAGCCTCTGCTGCTAGTGCTGCACCTGGTGTTGATGCCTCTACCTCTGCCTCTGGAGACGCTAATAGCGTTGATGCCTCTACCTCTGGTACTACATCAGGTACTGATGCTTCTGTTTCTGCTGCTGGTGCTGCACCTAGCGCTGAAGCCTCTGCTGTTGCTGCCGCACCGGGCGCTGATGCCTCTGCTGCTAATTCCGCACCAGGCACTGATGCCTCTACCTCTGCTGCTACACCAAGCACTGACGTCTCTGCTGCTAGTGCCTCACCTGGCGCTGATGCCACTGCTGCTGGTGCTTCATCTGGCGTTGATGCCTCTGCTTCTGCTGCTGGAACATCACCTGGCACTGACTCCTCTGCCATTGCTGCTGGAGTCGCAAATGGCGCTGAAGCCTCTACTGCTGGTGCCGTCCCTGGCACTGAAGCTTCTGCATCTGATGCTTCCTCTGGATCTGCAGCAACTGCTTCAGGTGCTGATGCGTCTGCAGTTGCAACTGAAGTGGTACCTGTCGAATCGTCATCTACAGTTCCTAACCAGATTGTAGAAGTACCCGAGTTAGTTTCTACAGACGCACCCGCTGTAGCATCCATAGCTACAGAGATATCTGCTGTTGCCATTACCACCGATGCTGCACCAGTAGTCACTGATGCTGCTCAAATTGTTACTGATGCGGCTCCTGTTGCAAGTAATGCTACCCCCGTAGCCACTGACGCTGCACCTGTACCCACTAACGCAGCTTCCGTAGTTACTGATGCGTCTCCTGTTGCCACTGATGCTGCTTCCGTAGCAACAGATGCTGCACCTGTAGCCACTGACGCTGCTCCCGTTGCCACTGACGTTGCTCCCGTATCAACACACGCTGCACCCGTAGCTACTGACGCTGCACCTGTACCCACTAACGCAGCTTCCGTAGTTACTGATGCGTCTCCTGTTGCCACTGATGCTGCTTCCGTAGCAACAGATGCTGCACCTGTAGCCACTGACGCTGCTCCCGTTGCCACTGATGCTGCTCCCGTATCAACACATGCTGCACCCGTAGCCACTGACGCTGCTCCCGCCGCCACTGATGCTGCTCCCATAGCAACAGATGCTGCACCTATAGCCACTGACGCTGCTCTCGTTGCCACTAATGCTGCTCCCGTAGCAACAGATGCTGCACCTGTAGCCACTGACGCTGCTCCCGCCGCCACTAATGCTGCTCCCGTAGCAACAGATGCTGCACCTGTAGCTACTGACGCTGCTCTCGTCGCCACTAATGCTGCTCCCGTAGCAACAGATGCTGCACCAGTAGCCACTGACGCTGCTTCCTTCACCACTGATGCGGCTCCCGTTGCCACTGATGCTGCTCCCGCATCCACTGACGCCACTCCTGTTGTTATTGATGTGGCTCCCGTTGCCACTGATGCTGCTCCCGTAGCAACAGATTCTGCATCTGTAGCCACTGACACTGCTCCCGTCGCCACTGATGCTGCTCCTGTAGCAACAGATGCTGCACCTGTAGCCACTGACGCAGCCCCCGTCGTCACTGATGCTGCTCCTATCGCCACTGATGCAGTTCCCATTGCAACAGAAGCTGCACCTGTAGCCACTGACGCTGCTCCCGTTGTCACTGATGCTGCTCCCATTGCGACAGAAGCTGCACCTGTAGCCACTGACGCTGCTCCCGTTGTCACTGATGCTGCTCCCGTAGCAACAGAGGTTGCACCTGTAGCCACTGACGCTGCTCCCTTAGCAACAGATGCTGCACCTGTAGCCACTGACGCCGCTCCCGTAGTTACTGAGGCTGCTCCCGTCGTCACTGATACGGCTCCGATTGCCACTGATGCTGTTCCAGTAGCTACTGATGTTGCTCCTGTAGTCACTGAAGTGGTTCCTATCGCTACCGATGCCGTAGTAACTAGTGAAGGCCAAACAGAAAGCATTTCCTTAGTAACAAGTGCTCCTACAAATCAGGCTGTAGTGGTTGCGCCTGAAGAACCTGGTGCATCGGTAATAGAAGTAACAACACAGTGAATAATTAATGTTAATAAATAGATTTAAATAAATTAATATTGTAAATTATTAGATGTACATGTATTTATCTAGACCAATAAATTGAGCAATATGAAATTAATTTGATTCTTTCTTCTTTATTGATTCCTTATTAGTGTTGTTAGAAAATTAGTAACAGGGTTTCAGGTGGTACGATTTCTACACAATAGTTATTTGTGCAACAAGAGAGCAAAGTTGTTTTTTGCTGCGAGTACTGATTTTGAATCCTGAGCAAGCGAAGTGGAGCGAGTGATTCTAAAGTTGAATCCTGAGTGTGGCGAGGGATTCAAAGGCACGAGATGCAAAAAACTTTACTCTCGTGTAACACACATAGCTTTTCACTTCAGCAGCGAGAACACTTTAGGAGATAATAAATATTTACAGGTTAAATATCAGTTTTATTTGCAGTAAATACTTATTTTCGTTTAAATACAACAATAAGTTAAAAATTCAATAAATTACATTAAAAGACATAATTATCTTTTTGCAATATTTCTTTAGTTAGTACGAAATTCCGAACGTGTTTGTCTTTAAGGTCGAATCCAAAATCGGAACTTTGAAAGGGCTGGTCTTTGTCTCTCTCTCTCTCTCTCTCTCTCTCTCTCTCTCTCTCTCTCTCTCTCTCTCTTTCTAATGGCGGGAAAGAGATAGAGTGTGAATGTTTCGAATTGTATGATTAACCCAAGGATGAATAAAATATTCGTGGCTTGCTGAAAAAAAAAAGTTACTTTGTCTCACTCAGTGAGCAAAATTGCATTTTACTCACTGATTTCAGGCAGCAAAACCTACATGTTTGAGCTACTGAAGTGAAAAAGTATATTTACCTTTGTTGAAGAAAATAGGAGATTAATAGCAAATTTTATCCAAATGTTTTTTTATAGAAAATTATGCATAATTATTTTGTCAATTTTGTTAATATTCTCCTTTTTTCTTCAAAAAATTTGATATGCCGTCCAGAAAGAGCGATTAATAATAAATCAATAGTTATTTGTGCAACAAGTGCCTTTGAATCCCTCGCCACACTCAGGATTCAACTTTAGAATCACTCGCTACGCTCGTGATTCAATCATTGAATCCTTCACTTGCTCAGGATTCAAAATCAGCACTCGCAGCAAAAACGACTTTGCTCTCGTGTAACACACATAACTTTTCACTTCAGCAGCGAGAACACTTTAGGAGATAATAAATATTCACAGGTTAAATATCAGTTTTATTTGCAGTAAATACTTATTTTTGTTTAAATGCAAAAATAAGTTAAAAATTCAATAAATTACATTAAAAGACATAATTATCTTTTTGCAAAATTTCTTTAGTTAGTACGAAATTCCGAACGTGTTTGTCTTTGAGGTCGAATTCAAAATCAGAACTTCGAAAGGGCTGGTCTTTGTCTCTCTCTCTTTCTAATGGCGGGAAAGAGATGTGAATGTTTCGAATTGTTTGATTAACCCAAGGTTGAATAAGATATTCGCGGCATTCTGAAAAAAATAATTAAAAAGTTACTTTGTCTCACTCAGTGTGCAAAATCGCATTTTGCTCACTGATTTCAGGCAAAATTATCATTTACTGCATTTTATAACTACTCTTTTCGATCATTATTGGTATAAATATTTTTGTTTGGAAATGAAATCATCTTAATAAAAGAAAATGCAATAGTTGTACTAGATACTTTAATTCTAATGACTCTCTTAGTAACTTTATACAAATGTTTGGTAAAGTTAAATGGAATGCATTTAAGAGGTATTTTTCCATATTTATTACTATTTAGGTACGTTAATATTAAACATAAATAGAATAAAATAAACAGTAAAATTATATCTATAAAATAATCTAATAATACTACCAAGGTGAACATTATCTCTTGTCAAATCCAATATTTGTTGGTGGCGTTAGGTGGATTTGGATAATTATGATGAGCCAAAGGGTCGGCTACATTAGGGAACGTGTAAGGATCGTTCATATATTTATATTCACTGGAAATTCCAGCTAGACTCATGTTTAAGGAATTGTGAGATGGACTCCAATTAGAACTAGCCGAAGGGTCAACAGACACTTTGGAGTAATCAGCAGGAACTTTAGGGTAATCATTTTCTGGTAAAGCTTTAACGTAGTCTTCTCCAGGTGTTTTTACATAACTATCCTCTCTCGGTTCTATAGCTTCATCACTTGGTACTTTATCGTCTTCTGATTCTTTGGGCAGGTAACTGACTGGCTTGCCATAAATTTCGGCACCTGAGTATCTCGCGTAGTCATTTCGTGGCACAGAAGGGTCCAACAATTGGCTATGCGTCCCGTTAGAGCCAGGAACTAGATGACTGAAGGTTGAGGCAGAAGTGCTAGGAAATGCCGCGCTTTGGAAGGCTTGGTTCAGATGTTGGGATTGAGCCATCAATTGATTTGTATAGTTTGCATATTTCTGATGGTGCCAGTCAGGGTGCTGCGGATGATGTTGAGGTAGCGGTATTTCTCCTGCAGGATATGGGCAGGGTATTTGAGGCATTGGCAGTGACGAATAGCTGGCGATGCCTGGAGACGAGTTGGATCCAGTCTGCTTACGGAGACGGGCTCGTCGGTTCGAGAACCAAACCTGTAATACCAATAAGAATTATAAATCATATAAGAATATTGAAATAATAAAACAATCAATTTTTTAACAGACATTATATTACAACCGATTTATTTTAGTCATCTTTTATTAAAATATTTTTTGTACCAAGCTCTGTCAGATTTCATTTCTATTGCGAATTCAATATGTCAGACACTCATACAAGATATGTCTGAAGTAAATTAAATACGTGATTCTTTCGATCAAATTTATTCACAGCGTTCAAAAGTAAACTTAACTCATTATTATACTATTTCATGGAAATATTTTCTTACGAATTTTATCAGTTTATATTGACTTAGCCAGACGTCAACTATATTATATGACAGGATAAACAGTAGCACTATTCAAATATAGTTCGGAATTTACGTCGCATAATAATTGTGTTTGTTTATCTATTTTATCAGAGACTAGAAATTGCTTCGGCATCGTATGCGTCATAGAAATCATTACGAGGAAAACATAGTTAATTTTGTTCAGCGGTCTATAATATGTACTATTTTTTTTATTCTTTTCCTTTTTTTTTAATCCAGCGATTTTAAAATTTGAATTAGTTTTGTGATGTCTTTAAAGGATGAAAATTTGTCCAATAACTATTTTCGAAAAAAAATGAATTTCTAGGATTCACTACTATCAGATAAGCCAGAACAGTATTTTTTAAATTTTTGTCGGTCTTTACGGTGGAAGCCCAAACTACTGGACAAATTTGAATAAAATTAGTAAAATTATTACCTTATTCTGCGTAGAAAGATATGGCATACTTTTTTTTTTTACTTATAACTTAGGTGTCAAAAATATTAATGAAATTTGAAGTTGAAGGTAGAGAAGGAAGCAATTATTAATTCAAGTATTTATAATGACATCGGAAATCCATTCTAATCCATGCTCAGCAGAAATGTTTGCCCTGGGTGGAGATCGGATCCACGGCCTACAGTTCAGAATAAGGCAGACTACCAGTTACCACTGAGCCATGAGGTCTGTCATTATACTGCTGAAACCTGTATCCTGTATCCTGTACCTGTATCCTGGCCTCGGTGAGGCCAGTTTGCAGCGCCAGCTCTTCTCTAGTGTACACGTCAGGGTACTGTGTCCGGTGGAAGGCTCTCTCCAGGGCGTCCAGCTGTTCCCCCGTGAAAGTGGTCCGGGAGCGGCGCTGTTTACGCTTCAGCGTCAGACCTGGCTCCGATTCTATGTCGGAGGAGTCAGACCCACGACCTGGAACACAAAACGAGTATTTAAATACTCAGTACATTTTAATTTACATACGCTGCTCCCGTATTAACCGACTCCCAAAAAGAAGGAGGTTCTCAATTCCACTGTGTTTTCTTTTGTTTTTGATTATTATTTTTTGTTTGATATCTCTGAGATAAATAAAAATAAATAAATAAATATTTGTGGACATTTCACACAACACCATCTAGCCCAAACTAAGCAAAGCTTGTACTATGGAACTAGATGGCTGATAGAATACATATATACTTTTTTTTGTAAATATATACATATGATACATAGAAACACCCAGACACAACAAACATCCATGCTCATCACACAAATGTTTGCCCTGGGTGGGGATCGAACCCACGACCTACGGCACAGCAGGCAGACATACTACCAACTGAGCCACAAGGCGAGTCAAGGCCAGACGGTCCCATATACATTTATTTGGTTTTTATAACAAAATAATTAAATTAAAAACATCATCTAAATCTAAGTAAACGAATTGCGTATTGCGAAGTCGGTTTTTCAGTTTTTAAACTATAATTATTGTTTCATTTTCATAAGATGAATGGTATTTACTAAAATTAAAAGAAAAACATGGATAAGTAACAACAAGTATATATTTTTAAGTATATTTTTTATTTTATTAAGTATACATTATATATACTTATATTTTTTTTTAAGTATATTTTTTTAAATGGTTGTCTGTAAAGTCGGTTTACGGACGATAATTTTACGTGATAACGATGCGTCACAAGCCGAACACTTAGGCCGATCGTGCCTCTCTATCGCTTGTTCCGCGCTCTCGCTTGCACGCTCGGCTCAGGCGGAACGTGATAATGAGTCATGCTTTTTCTTGCGTGCAGCCGGCGTTCAACGATTTATAAGACGTTATCACGTCAAAAAGTACCTACGTGACTGTATTAGAGAGCTTTGTGCGGTTATGTTTCTCGCGTGAAAATATTTGCAAAATGTTGTACAATTTGTTTAAATGTCTTTGTAACATCTTTGTAACGTACTTTTTAAGTAATAACTATATTCAAGCCACAGTCACAGCTAAATTCAAGCAAAATAATTCTTAGTCAAGTTTTCATACGGACACAAGTATCTACGTAATTGACAAAACTGAAAAACAGCTTCTATAGGCAGTAAAGCAATTTTTTCAGTTTTCTCAATAACGTGAAAAGCTAAATAACACAAATTTTACTATTTACTATTTATTTATTACTTACTAGTGTAAGTACAATTGTAATTGAATACTTAATGAATAAAATATCATCAATTCTGTACCTACTATTAAGATTTTAAAATAACGCAAGTAAAAAAATAAAACCGGCCAAGTGCGAGTCGGACTCGCGCACGAAGGGTTCCGTACCATTATCTATAAAAACGGGAAGCCCTCCAAATATATTAATTTTATCTTAATTTAATTATTTATTTTTAAAGTGAATAATATAACTCAATATTCAATAAATATATCAACCGTCTACCTGTTGCCGTTATCAATAACGAGCAAAAACGAGCAAAAAAATCAGGTTTGTTGTATGGGGGCCACCTTAAATATTTTATTTTATTCTGTATTTTAGTATTTGTTGTTGTAGCGGCAACAGAAATATATCATCTGTGAAAATTTCAACTGTCTAACTATCACGGTTTATGAGATACAGCCTGGTGAGAGATGGACGGACAGAATGCGGAGTCTCAGTAATAGGGTTCCGTTTTTACCCTTTGGGTACGGGACCCTAAAAAAAAACAACGATTACACAATTTTTTCACGTTCTCAACAAAAGCTTCCCAACGCTATGACTCATGAACATGAATGCCACGTGCCAAGCCAAGCATGCATATTATTTTAAAAAAAACGATACTATAAACTAGACGTCATCTGTAGCTCTAGCGATTAATAAGCAAAACACATTAATTAATATTAAAATTGTAATCTCCGAAGGTGGTATCAATAAGCTGTCTCTCTCGGCGCCCAGAACCATAATTTATTTGACATTGTATTGCTGCAATTTGTCTTCATCTGTTTTTTTGTAACACGCGTTATTTATTAGGCTGCTTTTTTTGTGAAAACCCACATCATATTAATTCGGGTAAATCAAGATCTGCCGCGGCCGGGGTCCTGATCTCATTTGTACAAATCGGTAGCGGGATCGTACGGAAACAGAATAAAAAACCCGCAACAATACGCGGCTTTGGCCTTAAAACTGATCTTAAAAAATGTGGCTTATATTAATAGCCTTTTGAAAGAAGTCAAAATTGAATGAGATGAAAAAATAGAGGCTCAGCGTGGCGCGGAATAAGAACACCCAGCGCGGCGGTGCCTTTGTCGGCGTCTTTACTCTTCGGGTGACATTTTGGCACCATTCAATATTTTGGTGTCGCGATCTAGATTTATGACAAACTTAAGCACAAGTAAAGCGGTTGATAACTAGAGTTTATTACAAATTTTGTACCATTGAACCTTACCACTTGCGTTTCGTCAGTTGCTTTCATTATAAATTCATATAATTTAAATTAACTACAAATTAAAGAATCAATTGTACTGAGTTTATTAAATTTGTTCCTTTACATTAAAATTTGGATATCTCTGTAAATCGCGAAAGAATATTTTTTCGTTCTTAGCGTCCTTCGCGACTTCATCCTAAGTTAATATGCCTAGAGATGAGGCCTATCTTTTTATGCCGCCTGGAAGGGATTGCTCCAAACAATAAGACGGGTAATTAAGAAATTAACCATAATAACGTAAAACTTCTCTAACTTTAATTGATTAAAAAAAGTTTTTTTTCTTAATGGGATGCGCCATTAAATACATCATAGATACCTTACCTTTATTATAAAATTACCTTTTATATAAAAATCGATAACAAACCCCAATTTCCCTTCACAACATAAAAGGCACCATTTCCTTCCTCAAAAATCACGGAAATTGTATATCACAAGAGGCTCAGGAATAATCATTAAGCCACAAGCAACATATCCGACCACAAAGGCAGCGACAGAAAATAAAAAAAACAAGGTATTGTAATAAAATGATTTACATTGCTCAAATTCTCCACTGGCAGCGAGACAGGGACAGATTTATTTGGTCTTTTTTATTCCGATCATAACGTATGAGGCTAAATACAAATGGAAAATATAAAAATGTTAAGATTCGGAGCCTTAAACCGTGGTCGTAAAGTTCATTTGAGGTATTAAGGCGTGGAGCTCTCCAGGTTTTATGACGGAGCGAGATGTTTGCGGCGAGTACGATGCGCAAGAGTGGGAAGGGGCGCGTTGCCGAAATTTGACCCCGTGAAGCGGCGGCCGCTTGGAACTCATAATTTGGGAGTTGAAAGAGTGGCGGCGGTTTAACACCTTCATAATCTGGGCTCATTAAATCGCGGGCCGGCCTTTGTTTCAGCGGTTCGTTCCGATGGTAACAGATGGCCGGATTAGCACGTCGAGACGTTTGGGGGCGTACTTGCGTGCTCTTCGTGTTTTCTGGAGCGGACGATGATAAAGCTCTTTTGATTAGTAGATTACGTCTATTGAAACTAGGTCCTTAGAAATTGGAGAGAATTTTGCCCTTGTAATTCAGGAATAGGTATCAATCAATAATACTTTATTGACACCACAAAACTGTAATAGTTACAAAATAAATGAAGAAGACGGCATAAAAGGCGATTTTATCGGCAAAAGCGATCTTTCCCAGAAGACTTTAGGATGTAAAAAAAATGAAACTAAAAATAGTGGGCGATGGTGTTGATAAATTTATTATCTGTAGGTAAAATAGATATAGCTGTTGACAACATTTGAAGCGTTTAAATTATTTCAATGATTTGAATGAATATTTTTTCGTGTTTCGCAATATTAGATTAGCAACTAAAATATGTACTTACAATCAATTTATCAATAAAGTAGTCAATAAAAATCATTTATTAATCAATAAACAGCTGTTAATAGTGGAAGGATAATTTTATACTGTAGAAGAAAGATATAATTAGTTACATATCGACGTTCAGATATGGATAGCAATCAACGGCTTTACCGAAAAACGTTACTTAACTTTAACCAACGGTCTTAAATTCTCTGTCTTTTTCCGCAAGTGCCATTAGGTACGTGTCTGCGAGAACTTGACAAAATATGTTAAGCAATGCTAAAAGTTAAGTAACGTTTTTCGGTAAGGCCGAATGTATGTAACAAATTTTGTCACGCTGAACCTAAGTACTAGAGTAAATCAAATGTTTTCATAACACTGACAGCCAGCCAGACTGTTTGGAATTACCTCCACTAAGAGTAAATTATCTGATTGGCTAATTTAGACAAAAGGAAAAGAATATCATGCCATCTTGCTTTATGTTGAAAAATTTACTAAAATACAATCAATTAATCAAAAATATTTTATGAATCTTAGAACCCCTGAATTTATTAACATAACAAAACTGTAAAACTATAAGTTAATACTTTTAAAAAGGCAGGAAATTTTATTTTCAGGCGTTACTGATAAAAAGTCAGAAGGCAGAAGTCTTAGCTTAGACTCTACCCTGGATTTGACCATCACCAACATGCTTAGTGAAGAAAGACGCTGCCATCGAAAAAGAAACACGCATACAGAAGATACCTATTCATTCTGATCTGGATGAGATTCAAGTGGTTCTGAGGAGGAAACTGGCCAATTTAATTTTTTGCAGCTCAGCTGTACTAATTCGTCATTCTAGACCGGCACTTGTATAAGAATTAAATTCTGAGAATTCATTGTAATCTAGGTAGGTATAAAAGTGGGCTATAGATAGTTCAGTAAATTGAAACAAATTCATAGTCCCACGGTTGCTTTATAGGTTGAATTAAATATGTAATCTAAAATGTCATGGCGTACATTATTGTCACTAATAATTAAAATTGAAAAATCTTGAAACAACTGACTTTAAAATGTTGTTTATTTGGACGGGACAACATAATATTTCCATTGATTTTGTTTTAGAAATAAATACAGAACCGATTTTGACGACATTTTTATGGGACCAATCTGAAAATATATGCATTCTAGTAAAAATAAGAAGAATAATATATTTATATCGATTTATAAATGACTACTGAATTGATAACCTCGTCCTTTTTTGAAGTCAGTTAAAAATTAGCTGATTATATTCACACTCATGTAAAACGCAAGGCGAAACGGTGAAAGACCCTGAGAGAGGAGCAGCTTAGTTGATTATTTCTGTCATACACTAATATACTTACATAGTCGTACTGTGGAGTAAAAGTTTTGCAGTTCGTTTACATTGTGTACTTGTAAGATCATAAATATATTTTGCTAATATAGGCAAATATTACATTTGTATCATCTCTCTAATCCTATAATACCATTTCCCCTCCATCTAATTCTCTAATCATGGTCAATGTGGCGTCAAACGACCTTATTGGTCTTTGATGCTCTGCCTATCTCGTAAGGGAAACAGGCGTGATTTTATGTGAGTATCATATGTTTATGTGACAAAGCAGGTCAAATATTGTTCAGGCAACAAACAAAAAATAGTAGGTACCTACAGTTTGTTTTTAAGAATACCTACCAGATTTTTCTATGTTAAGTTTTTACGACTCAAAGTCGATCTATTTTTTCCTCGTCTCTGTCAACTTGTCTGAAATTTCACTGGAATTTTTTACCTTTAGGTACTGAAAAACTCCACTTTCTAACTAGGGGCGAGGGAATCTGAACTTTTAAAGATTTCGTAAAAACGCCGTATAACTGATACAGGTTGTTGCAAATAAATTAGTATTTTGAACTTCATGTTATACTTAAGATGATTTTATCAGGAGTTTTTTCCACGATATAGATCTACCTTTAAACAGCAACTCACCTGATGGTAAGCTACGTTGTGGCCGAGGTTAGAACATGTTGATCTAGACCAAATAGTCAATCTATACAACACTTGTTCCAAAAAATTGTGCTCGCGAGGTCACTAGAACTACTTGCTTTATTATCATTAGCAATCATTGAATTCATCTCAGTCGTGGGAGTGACATAGGGCAAATTATTTACCAATATCTTTTTATTTGTATACACTTTTTATTTGGTGATATAACTTGTTGTAACATCTATTTTGGTAACGGACCCCGGTGTCTGTGGAGCTAAAAATTCAATAATAATCAAGCCACCCATTTTTAACTGACTTCAAAAAATATATTAGTGACGTTAGAGTTTATTTGACACAACAGCATTACAAATTACAATGTCTACATTTCTGTCTGTCTTCACTTATAAGTTATTTAAGTACTGGAAAGTACAGCTTTAAAAAAAAAAAAAAAACTGCCTTTGACCTTTTCATATTTGAACAATCATTTAAACGCCCACACATATACAGGGTGTTACAACTAAGCCCCATGTTATAAGATTAACGTTTTAACGTTTAACTCGAAAAGGAAAGCAATAAAGCTAATGAATTAAGCGAATTGCTTCGTTAATACAGTCCTAGTTGATCCAGCCGTTAGCAGGTTAATAGAATTGGATTTATATTGTTGGTAGTCCCGTCCTAAGTCGATTTGCAAATAGTTGGTTCTATTTTTGACGAGAGTTATTTCACGATTCAATATTGTTAATTTCAGTTTGTATTTGATTAATTAAGTTTTGCGGTGGTTGTGTGTTTTGTGAGTGTGATTTATATTTTCGTATGATAGACAAATAATATTATTGTGCTATGCTCTTGTAGAACGGAAGATTACATATTCTTTATATTATCATGTCGTTCTGTTTCGTGTTAATTTTATATTAACCTAGATATGTTTTTTTACCTATCCAAGCAACTTCCCGTGATATGTAAACATCGATGCTCATTATTGATAGTTCAATTGACGTTGCGCTCGTGGCGTAGATTGACTGTGTTCTCCAACGATCACCCATGTCAAGCAACGGCCGGACCGGTCAGTCTTCGGATGGGTGACCGTGAGTGGCATTTGTTTCTGAGCGCTAACGTGGGTCGAATGACACGTTAAATTATTGGTCTCAGTTGTTTGTTCTTAAAAAACCGCAATCGTCAAGCCAGGTCAAAGGCCTTTCGGCGGCTTAATAACTCTGACACTAGGGCTGGCTACTCAGTCTATACGAACTTACTTACTTTTAATTGACGTGGTAATATAAATAATAATCTTTGATTGTTGTAAACATTGGAATCACTTAAAATAGTAACCCACGCTACTTACATAGACAACATTACTTTTTGATTTCCCGCCGCGTGTCTGGTGTTGGTCTCCAATTAAATTCTCAACCGCCGACTCAAAAAGAGGGGTGTTATAAGTTTGACGTGGGTATCTGTGTGTTTGTCTGTGGCATTGTACCTCTCAAACGGATGGACCGAATTGATCTAGTTTTTTTCCTGTTTGAAAGAGGATTTCATAAAGAGTGTTCCATAGAGATCGTAAAAGTCGGCTCATCCGTTTTTTGTTTCGGGGGTTTTGAGTTTTCTCAACTTATACATGTACTAACACGATATAGGCATACCTAGGATGAATCGAATATTTTTCAAAGTTTGAATACGATTGTAGCTTACTAAACCAGTCCCTAATTTTCAAAGGATCGCTGTGGTAACACCACAGTATAACTAATAGCTAATATGAGTCGTGGGAGGGCTCTCGTTGAATAATGTGATGAGACAAAATGTCCTCAATGCAACGTCTTGTAATGGATGGCCGCTAAATACTTTGAACTTTCGTGTGTTACATGGAGGCATATTTTTTTACCCAACTGCCCAGAAGGATGGTAACGGTTTCATTATGAATGTGTGTGTGTAAATTTCTGTATTAACAGGGTTTATCCCAGGTCTAAGCAGCGTTTATTAAACAATCGATCGTGAGACTTAAACCGTATTTCATACGGTCACATTTAGCGAAGCAAAAATATGGCGGTTATGATGCAAGTGAGACTCCGCGCGAGTAGTTTTAGTTTTAATTAAAGCTAAACTAATTAGGTACTACCCAAGTACAATGTAACGAGTTTTGAACCGCGGAAAAACTAAAACAAATATACATATTAATATTTTTTTTGTTTTTGTTTTGTTTTTTAGGGTTCCGTACCTCAACAGGAAAAAAGGGACAAGTCCTTCTATCTTAGGAGCTCCACTGAAACTACAACCACATACGCAGATTTGTAGTTGTGATAAAACAAACTTTTCAGTTATCATAAAAAAGTTATGGGCGTTTATGTCGCAAAGAACCGCATATTTCGACACTCACAAAGGAATCAAAATTTTTAGGGTAGGTACTTTCCGTTGACCTAGAACTATGAAATTTGGCAAGAAGCATTGTCCTATAATACACATAAAGGAAAAAATCCGAAAACTGTATATTTTTCATTTAATCACAAAAAATTGGGTCTTCAAGTAATGAAGGTCTAAATTTTAAAGTGAGTTAACCGAATCATGCGGGGTCATAAAGAGCTTTATAAGTACAAGCTAAAGCATGTTTTTAATTATTTTTATGATGTATAATTTTCGGTTTATTACGAACAATATATAATTTCCTCCTTTTTTTAACAACTTAGTTCTCGGTTTCGTGGGATTTCCGGAATCCTCGGTCAGCGAGTCTGACTCGCACTTGTCCGTTTTTTTTCTTTAAAAAAATAAAATGAACGATTTATTTATCTATAGTTGTTAAAATACAAATTGTTCTGCTATTTTAATTTACCGTTTTCACAGGGCTCGCGAATAATTACATAAAAAAAATATACGCTAAGATTCTTTCTTTGTTAACTGACTTCAGTTAAAAAAGTTTCACCCGCAAGAAACATTTTCGAACTGTGGAATGTATTACAGTGCTTTAATGAAAAATCTCACAGGAAATTTTGCGAAAAATTAGGTATATTCTTTATATTAAAACGGGAGAAAATAGTGTGGTGAAACAACAGTGTTATTTCCACTCCTGAGTAATAATATAAACAGGAATATTTAGGTTGGTCGAGGAATGTAGCGCCTCACAAACAAATTACAAATGTATGCTCCTAATTTTTCTCTACATTTTGAAACTATGGCACATAGTTTTTTTTTACTTTGTATTAACTTGACGCGGTATAATATACAGCCAAGGTAAAAATATTAATTATTACCAAATACAAATATAATATACAATTTCACATCATCGTCATCATCATCTCAGCGAGAAGTTCATTGCTGAACATAGGCCTCCCCCAAGGATTTCCAAAAAGGCAGGTTGGAAGAGGCTAGCGTCCATCGACTTCTTGTCACTAGCATGAGGTCTTCCATCCACCTTGTGGATGGTCTTCGCTGTACTTGCCGGTGTGTGATCTCCAATTGAAAACTTTTCTGCCCTATCGGCCATCAGTTCTACGTGCTATGTGGCATACCCATTGGCTCTCTGTCTTGTTAATCCGTCACTAATAAATTTTCACACGATACATTTTTGCATTCAAATAATGAATGTTGTATCTATCGAGCTTATGCTCTTTTATCCGACTTTAGAAGGATGAAGAAGATGGAGGCTGAAGGAGAATTTTGAGGTGTACCTATGTATATTTGCATGTATAATATAATGTAAGTAGATTTCTATATTACCTCCTATAGCATAAACGGCTTGCATGATTTTGATGTCCGAAGTGTGGTTTGATTCGTTGTTGTTATTTAATATACCTATTTTTTTTTTGTTCCATGTGTAGCTTCTTGTAACAGTTTTCTATATTTGTCATACTATCCGTAATATAATCTCCAAATATTAGACGCCATGTAAGCTCTTCACAATCACCATACTTGAAAAGTGATTGCATCCCACCACGACGCTGCCACAGCTTATACTACACTCACTATATAAACACCCACCAAATTATCTGTACAGTCGATCAAATTATACAACTACATTTTTCCTACAAACAGCTATCAGTATATATGAGGAAATGCGTTGACGCCTCTTTTACTCAACTGCACAGGTAACTTGGCCGCATAGTACGCAAGTCTCGGTCTAATCGTCGGCCACCAAGCGACATTAGTTGATTCTAACGACAGACGTTATTAAACAAATGTGAGATTTTATCGTCCATTCTTTGTTTTGCTCCGTACTCGGGCATGTGTGAAAGTAGATTACGCGTAATGGTGGCAGTCGGTTTGAGAAATTGTCGAGCTTATGAAGTATCATGGACTTTTTTTAAAGCTAAGGGGTGTTTTAGCTTTTATGGTGTAATATAAAGTATCAGAGAGTAATTTTAATACAGTATTGTATTATTTTCCGTGCAATGCTAATGCTCGAAAGTGTCAATCTTAATTAACGTGAACAACTTTTACAATGGGACTAATAATATCGCTAAAATGAATCAACCGTTTCATTCAAAAACATTATTTTTTTGGCGATTTCAGACTGTTCTATTACACCCTATAATCATTTAAAGTAAGTTTCAAGATTAATGGTAACAACGCAGAGCTTAATAATTACATTTCGAAAAATTCTAACAGATTTCTTTTGAAAGCACGTTTTGATTTTGCTGGGTAATATAAGTTTAATTACTCAACCAACTCAAAAGAAACAAAGGGTCGATTTAACATTTAAAAAAAAATTTACGTCCGACCTTATGTCACCAGAACCATAAAGTCGGATGTCCAATTCATCAAAACCTGGACGTCCGATGATCTGACCTTAAGCGATAAGGCCGCCAATTAAAAGCCTAGCTATATTTATGTTTTCTCTGTATTTCTTTTTCTGTATGTGTGGTCTTTTAATAAAGAGTTATCTATCTACCTTATGGTTCTGATGTCGAGTTTAATAGCAGATAGGAAAGAAAAGTCGACATGACAATTTTATTTTGTTAAACTTGTTAGCTTTTTCAGTTAGATTTAGCTAGGTATTGTGAAGATATCATTACGGGTCTATCCCAAACATACTAAACAACCATAACTTGAGTAACAAGTTAGGCATACATCGCCAATTTGAAATAGATAAATTGTATTTGTAAGTTAACAAACTCTATTAAAATTGTACTCGTGGTCCAACATTAAAACAGTACACCGAACCGGACTTCAAAGCGGAGAAACCCAAAGGCGAATATCACCGACAAAGCACAATCAAAGTTAGTGACAAAACGCGACAATAGCTCCACAATGGCAACAAACAAAACATGTTTACATCGATTGTTAGTGATTTCAGCACCATTGAGGACACTGCGGGTTGCCACAGCCAACTTTGTCGGCCCGTTTATTTAGATCGCTTTCAAACCGCGCCTATATTTCAAATGGCAACAATGACTTTGAGATTTGTGTGCGGAAATTGATTTTTTTGACCCTCGTGAGATCTTTGACAGGTTGCCGCTTGCGAAACTTTGGAAGTCATTGTGCAAGTGGCGGTTTTGATGCGCGCTTGTAGATAGATACGTCGGAAGTATTGTACTTTGATGTCGCCGCGAATATGGAGTCAATATTTTTGAAGACTCTTTCGCTATATTGGTACATGATGTTATGAATGATAAATATTTATTTGTAGACGTTACTTTTGGGGAAATGTAAATACAAATGTTTGTTACATTTATAGCAGGCAAATAGGCATATTTGATTTAATACGGTCTAATAATTTAGTAGGTCTAGTATAATTTTATATCTTGTAAGTAATAACGAATTAATTATAACAAAATGTTAAAAGAATGTAGTTTCTATTACATGAAACACGCTGTTACATAGTTCATCCATATCATTATCCTAAAAGTGATGCGCGACCGTAGTCAGTACCTACATGATAATTATAATTAAAAAACTGGAAAAAACAGACTTCGAAATACGCAAATAGTTTACTTGGATGACATATTTTTCTAGTTATTTTGTTATAAAAACCAAAGTACTGAACCGGTTTTGATAAAATTTATATGGGACCATCTCTGAAGTGACCTACCAAACAAAAAAGAATCGCCAAAATCAATTCATCATTGGAGAAGTGATCGTTTAACAAATACAAATCCTTACGAAGCCCATAGTTTTCATTTCAAATACATATACACATAACATTGTATATAAATATATTCACCTCCAAGGATGCCGTCGATGCTGTAGTCCTTCTTGCCGTCAGGATCCCGCGCTCCGCCGCGCAGCAGCCGAGATATGGACGAGATGCTGGGCGGGTCAGACACGCCTTCCTGCAATCACCAAGCATTGTTCACTTGTGAACGTTGCTCTTCACTATTTATTTATTTACTTATTACTTAGAACTAGCAGAGCCCCGAGGTTTTACCCGCGTAGTGATGAAATACGGCGATGATGATGATAAAACATAGCCTATATCCTTCTCCAGATCCTAAAGAATATCTGTGCCAATTTTCATAGCGATTGCTTCAGCCGTTTATTTGTGAAGATGTAACACACAGACAGACGACATACAGAGTTTCTTTCGCTTTTATAATGTAAGGATAAGTAGTTAGGATTGGGATATATAGTTAGGATATCGACGCTATGGAATAGCCCTACCGAAAAACTTTACACAAATTTGAGCAATGCTCAACATAATTTGTCAATTTCTCGCTGACACATATTGATACTTGCGGAAAGAAGACAGATAATTTAGACGTTGATCAAAGTTAAGTAACGTTTTTCAGTAAGGCCGGTAGTGTTACATTTGAGTAGACGAGTTGAATGGGTACTGAGTATCCCTTTTACGAACCGAGTTTTAAGGTTCCGTAGTCAACTAGGAACCATTACAGTTTCGCCATGTCAGTTTATCCGTCTGCAGCTTAGCTAAAAAACTCTCAGTTTAAGAACAGTGATTTGATATGTGTATTCATGCCGGCAAGGTGTTAAAATAAAAACTTGATTATTTTAGGGTATCCTTTTGTCTCGTTTAGGTACCTCATTGTGGAGTGTCGTTGGATAGGTAATTTAAAAATATTGCGGGAATGCTAAAACGGTTTTTCAATTTAGAAATCCATTTGCAAAATATTAAACTTTAAAGAATAAAAGCGTCATTATTTAAAGTGATTATTTTAAACAATGACAAGTCCAGTGTAGAGGACACTCGACTTTAACAGCTATATGAAAATGTGAAAGAATTCCCTGGCAGTAACATTTATTAATGAAATTAATAAGTAAACTATCTCAGCTATAGCCTACTTAGCTGAGATAGTTTATTTATTAGTTTATTACTTTGCAAGTTATTAACTAGTAATAATCAATCAACTTTATAAATGTAGTTGGAGAAGTAAAAATGAAAATTTCGTGCAAATGTCACAAATCCTTGTTATTTGTGACATATTGTGTTCATAATATCAAATAAGAAGCCCTGTTATAATCATATTTTGATGTGCCACTACGGAGTCCTACAGTGCGCGTGACCCAACACGCACTTGGCCGGTTTTTTTAGTTACTACAGACACTTTACTTACCAGGTCCACTGGAGACTACAATATTTTGCCGTGCAAAAAAATAAGACCTGCATGATAGAACGAGGTCTAATCTGTAGTATGTAGATTAATATTAGAGTAGGTACTTTGGGCCTGTGCATACTGACTTATGATTTTTGCGTCATATCAATTTCTCTATTTAATTAAATGTGATTGCAGAGTGAGTCTATGTTAGTATAGCAATAGTATTTGTACGCAAAAGGACACATTAGGATCATGGCGGATTTACACTTTTGCCGCCAGTAGGATATTAATTAGGCAGTATTAGGCAGATTTCAAAGGATAACATTTTTGCCACCCTTAAATTTTGCCGCCCCTGGGGAGGCAAAAATTAAATCCTCTGAAATCTGCCCCCCCTTAGGACACTGCCGCCCCTAGGCCGCGGCCTATACGGCCTATTGACAAATCCAGGACTGATTAGGATTCAAAACAAAATCAGCCAATAACAAAAAATAAGTAGGTTATACTCGTAACATGGCATAACGTACAAAATGTGTGTAGAATATTATTCTACTTATCCTGGATCTCCTTACGTATTCCACGCCACTCGGGACAAGGGTAAGCCCTTCACATTCTTAAAGTGACATTTACTTATAAAACTGTACTTAGTATAGTTTCCGAATACATTAGGGTCCATTTGGTGAATGTTTCTGTAAGTGCCAATGTGAATAAGAATTTTGTAATATGATCTCGGGAGTCGGTTTATGTTTGGTTTGTATTCCGGTGGATGTACCTAATAGACAGAATATAGAAATTAAAATGCTATAAATAATCAGTGTCAATCATTTATCACTTATTATTATTAGGTATTGATGTTCATATTAACACGTTTAGTAAAAACTACAAGCCGTAAAGAATGAGAGGATATAAAAGGCACTGATTTAAAGAGGCAGTTGTAAATAGCAGTTTTGGTAAGTTAAAAATTATAAATGGCACGTTTAATAACTAGTTCAGCAGTTAAAACTAAGCAGTAAAGTAAACAAAAATGAGTAATAAAAAATAATGAAATGGACCAGTGAATATATAATTGAGCAGGAAAATAATTAAATGGGCGGTAAAAATTATTGAACGAGCGGTTACCTGTGGGCAGTAATAAATCGGAATTTGTCGGTAAGATATCTCATTCTAAGCAATTCTATAAACAATGAGGTAGTAAAATAAAATTAAAAAAACAGTACTTAAATAGTAACATTATAAAAAAATAAATTTGTATTAAAAAAAACCATAACCTAATCTCTGAAAAAAATATTGCTTATACCTATATACATAGATAACTTTCCATCATTTTTACCGCTCATTCAGTTATTGGACTGCTCAATTATTTTTAGAATTGACATTGTATGATAAAATAACCGACTAATTGTTTTTTTATTACTGTCCATGTTTTACTGTCGCAATAATTAATCAACCGCCATTAAATTAAATAACTGCTCAATATGTTTTTGAACTGATCATAATAACATCTCGAATATTTAAATAACAGCTCAAAAAATTAGTTCCTATAAAAAAATCTCTCCTGATAGCAATTGCTAAACAAAATACGACAGATATGAATGTGTGATCTTCTTCTTTTCGTGTCAACGGTTCGTTTTTTATTTATTTTATTTATTTGTTTATACAGTGTTTGACCAATAGGAAGCCACAGAGATGGCAGCAGTATTGGCCTCCCACATGTCATTCAATGTGCAGCTATTAGGGCACAGTGGGCATACGAGCAGGTGTGTCAAAGTATGCGGGGTGGCGCCACAATCACATGTTTGAATAGGAGGTTCTATATTCAGAAATTTTCGCTTCCTTTTTGTCTCGGAAAATCTGTTGAGTAAAGTGTATATTTTTCAAAAGGTTTTATAAAGGTTTATGAAGTATTTGTATGGGTGGAAGGCGGTCGTCTAAAGCGTATATTTTGTTATAGAGCTAAGTGACAAGGCGGGCAAGATCAGTCATACAGCCTAATGCCAAACAGAACTGCCCCCGTACCACAAGCATTTAAGCAGTCTTATTTCAATATTACTTTGACTTTTGTCTCGCTCTTACTACAGCTGAAAGAGGAAGACAAAGGTCAAAGTAATATTGAAATAAGATTGCTATTAAGATTGTGGTTATTCTGAAATATAATCTCATTGTTTCCATCCTGGATAGACATCAAGGGTCTTCATGGTCACTGATGTGGTGTGGTACTTGTTTTGTTTGCAGACATGCGGCGGAAAATTAAAATTTAAACCATTTTTAAAGGCTCCTTCATTCTCAGTCGATAAATGAATGAACGGAAATCTGTTCAGTTTGTACCTACTCATTTTTAAGGTTCTATAAATTTCTATAATTATTTAGTTGTACGTAAAATTATGAACAAATATTTGTTGGTGGTGGCAATATTTTTTTTATCAGCCCTGTTTGTACAAACTGTCCCACTGCTGGGCGCGGGCCATCTTCTCATTGTGAGAAGGGTAAGGCCATAGTCTACCACGCTGGCCAAATACGGGTTGGCAGACTTCACACATCTTCAAGATCATTGAGAACTCTCAGACATGTAGGTTTCCTCACGATGTTTTTCCTTCACCGTTTGAAGTTGGCGGCAATCAACAATACGCACATAACTTCGAAAAGACAGAGGTGCGTGCCGCGGGATTCGAACCCAGGACCTGCGGATCGCAAGTCAGACGGTCTCCCGACTAGGCTGCCGGAAACTACAATACATACATGTAAATGAGGATGAAGATTTTTAACCGAACCCTTCGTGTTGAGTTTTGTTGTGAATATCGGTATCTTTTCAAACGTGCTAGAAGCGAGATATAATCCGCCAAAGGTGAAAATAATTTGAAAATTTGAAAAAAACTATTGAACCTAGCAATCCATGACTAAGTCAATTAATTTGGCTACTTATTGGACCATATTGAAAACTTTCGAGATAAAGTGATAAAATGCTAATCATTTAAGACATTGTACCTCAAACGTACGCACTTTCTTGACCAACTATTTATTTATCAAGATCACTTTCCATTCCATGAATAATATCTTGAGTTTTTTTTTAATTAGAATTTGGAAATTGCTTTGATAATTTGCCTAATTAGAATAAATAAGGAACTTTGAACCTTTAGTGTGAAATTTTACAATATGAACTCAAAACTTCTCAGAGATTAATAAACATTATGAGTATAAAAATAGGTAAAATATTACCTTGATTAATTTTTCGCGGATCTCCCACGAGAATATCCCTGGGTTCTGCCGTTTGAGTTCTTCAATCCGCGCCTCCACCTCGGGAGTGGCGACTCTTGGCTTCGAACCGCCTATCACCCCGGGCCTGATCGATCCTGTCTCCTACACAAAAGAAAATTACATTAGACACCGTAATGTCAACAAACGAAAATTACATTTGACATCGTAATGTCAACAAACGAAAATTACATTTGACATCGTAATGTCAACATATATAATTTTACAAGTTTCGTTTTATCTTTACTTGTATGTTTGATACAAATTTTGCAAGACTTTGACCACTTTTTTCTGTATATAAGATTTTGAAAAGTTTCAGGCTAGTTTAGTTATGTCTGATGCAGCAGCCAGGTTTGTGTCATCAGGAGGGAACTCCTCAATGTCATGGATATGAAATTTTGCACGCAGGATAAATGTTCATACCTGGTAGACATATCTCTACCAAGAACTGATACTGCAGCTAGGACTACTTACCTCCTCGCGAGGAATCGGCTAGTAGCTTCTTTTAAATTTGTAAAGTTTTTAATCCTGTGTGTATATACTGGATACAAACAAGATACAAATAAAGATATTTTTTTCATTGTTTATTTAACATAAAGTTTTTGTTAAGGGAGCCGAAAATAGACATATTTGTAAAAAAAAATATAACTTTAATTCGACGATTAACTTTAACTTTATATGGTTTACTGTATAAATTACGATGTACTCAAATAAGTAGGTGCCTGTAGTTATTATAAACTAGGTCCAAGTTTAACTAGTTTACGAAAAACGTGAGCGATATTTATTATACTCGTAGAAATATAAATTTTTAAAACGTTTTTACTGATTATATATTTTCACCAGCTGATCAAACAGAAACAAAATGGAAAGGAAATTGATTTTAAGATTATTTTTATATCGACAACAGTGGTATTTTCTATTTCTCATGCTTTAATAATGTTGGTCAAGGAATAAATGAAGAAAAATTTTATTTTTTAAAGCAAAGCTTTTGTTATTTCTTGCTAACTTAAATAAAGAACTGAAAAATTACTAAAAACCAGAAATTTTAAAAAAGCTTTTTGAATTATAAAATTCATAGTTTAAGGTGGTTAATTTCCATATAAAAGTATTTTTACCAATGATGGTCGAAAAGAGTACCTACTTACCCATAGTATTGTGGTTTGCTTTGACCGATTTTTATTGACGGCAAATCTTATTTGTTGAATAAAAAATTATAGTTTAAAAAACGGAATAAACCGACTTCAAAATGCGCAATTTGTTTACTTGGATGATATTTTTCCAGTTATTATGTTAGAAAAACCAAAGTACTGAACTGATTTTGATAAAAGTTATATGGGACCACCTCTGAAGTCTGACCTACTGAACTAAAAGAATTAGCAAAATCAATCAAAGTTAGCGGAGTAATCGGTGAAAAAACATACAAAAATATACAGAAGAATTGAGAACCTCCTACTTTTTGGAAGTCGGTTAAAAAGTTGATATTACTAGCAAAAATGTCAGTTATATTTATTCATAACTAGATGACCTTACTTCGTATCACCTACGTACGTACATACGTACTACGTACGTACTACATACGTACTTCGTATCACCTATCAATGAGTGGACCCGATATTTTCTCAACGTTTAAACCTTTCATGAACAACGACAAACATTTCAAAACCAAAATCAGCTAAATCGGCCCAGCTGTTCTCGAGTTTTAGCCAGACAAACGAATAGCAATTGATTTATATATATATATATAGATATATAGAGATTTTCGACAATTCATGTTTTTAAATAAAATTTGCTATTAGTCTCCTGTTTTGTCTCCTTGCCTATAAAGACCGATGTTAAAGCTTACCACAATTATTTAGTTGTAAAATTACACTTTTCGTTCATAAGTGGTAAAAATACTTTCTGTAAATCAACTCAATCAATCTAGACATACCCCTCTCCTGAATACGCACCCGCTAACAAAACTAGCTAACTAGGGGTATAGAGCCGGCCCTGTGCGCACCGTAGCGAATCGTTTCCTGAATGAAACAATCGGTTATTGTGAACTGTCAGTTGGTGGAAGCGGACCTTCAGGCTTCGATGCCCACCTATCAATGGCGATTGTCTGGCTGTTGTCCGCCAATTGATCCCATGAGTGGGCGAGCCCATACATGAATGTTTTATATCTTATAAACCTTGTTGATTATAATGGTACTATAGAAACATAACATATCTAAGTACAGTATAATCTCACTTATCCGGCACTTCAAAATACCGATACGTCCAATAATCCGGCACCCTCCGCCCGCGCCTCCCTCGCCCTACGTCTATGTGCTCCGTCGGCGTCGCCGCGTCGTCGTCTAGCAGTCTAACATCAACACTTATCACATTCCAATAATCCGCACCCTCTGGTTTTTAATAGTGCCGGATTAGTGAGATTATACTGTAACTCCATATAAATCAATTCTAGGTTTTGTAAGTTACTATGTAATGTCACAAGTGCTTTTTCATATTTAAAATTTTCAGCAAAAAAATATTTGTATATTGGAAAAAAATTATCAACAATCATCCTTAATGTAATGAGCCAGTAAATAAATTCACACAGAAAAATCTATAAATATTGAATACTCACTTAAAATGAGACAATTAACCCTATAAATAAATAGTTTTCTATTACTTAAAAGTTTGTAAAAAACAAAGTCTCTTGTGTGTGTTTTTTACATTTTAGTTTTCCATTCTTGTACTACATATAAATAATGCGGTAGATAAATAATTTTCTGCCATAATTTGAAATATCTGGAATAGTTTTCCTTTATTTCTTGATTTGATAAAATGTGGAAGAACAGACATTAATATACTCTCCATATTAAACACTCCTCAGCGACCTCAAAATATCAAGTTTATTAAAAACTGGAGTGTCCCTATCAGTAAGTCCCAATTAATGGCAATTCCCTGGTGTAATTTCATTTTCCATCTGCCCCTCATCGCTTATTTCAGGTCAAGTGCGATTTGCGAAATGTCGAGGACACTGAAAACCTATTGACATGAGAGGCGCCGGTCTCTGTCATTAAAAAGAATACGGAGGCTTCTGGGTATTTCTTTGAAATACTCGAGTGTTTTTTTTATGCGAGTTAGATCTACGTTTGACCACCAACTCGTCTGATGGTAAGCGACGGTTTGGCCGAAAATGGAGCACGTCGATGTATAAGATATAATATATTCACTCTAGCTTTGACAATTTCAAGATTATATTTCTCAGGAAATAAAATTAATGTAGCAAGGAATTCCAGTCCAGTGCAGTACACATCAAGAATGTAGACCGAAATTGTTGTTTACGGATTTTGGGCATTTTAGTGAGAAATTATAATGAAGGTTTCTAATACTTTATTATAACGCATACAAGTCTATTAATTGAGTTTTCAGACCGCTTGCTCGGGTCACTTAAAATCGTCGTAGACGGTAACTTATTTAGAATCCGAAATACATTCATTTGAATCTTACTTGCACGAATCTGTTTCATAGAACTGCTTCCAGATGATTTACTTGACATAAGTTTCTGATTCCATAAATTTGTTAACCATCAGTCAGTTTCATTTGCCCGAACAGTTCAATAACTGTTCCTAACCTAACCGAATAGTTAGGTTAGTTTTTTTTGTTTTATGTAGAAATAGGTTTGCGCTTGACCGCCAACTCGCCTGATGTTAAGCGACGTTGCGGTCTACGATGGAGCGCGCAAAAATATTTCGTTAGTTTTCTGTTCTATTATACCTTCACAAAGATCCGGTCAGACGAGTTGGCAGATTTTCAGGATTTCGATCAAGTGGTTTCAAAGAAATCGTTAAAAATAAATTGTTTGAAATCATATTCGGTATTTCACAATTCGGATTATAGATAGGTAATCATTGTAAACACTTCACTGTACGAGTATTAACAAAAGTTTTTACTATACTATTTATTCGTTCAGGGCCAGGTCCAGTGGGTCAAAAGGTCCACTTTGTGTGGTTTTTAACCTTTGCATTTGTTCGTTCATATTTTCGCTTTATGTAAGACCATAATAAGATTGAAAATGATATTTACCTAGGACTGTACTGTACTGTACTTTTCACTATTGCTTGGATAATGGGTGAGAATACCTTGTATGTACCGGGGTAGAAAAAGAAATATCGCAACCAGAGAGATTTAAATTTTTTCCTGTATGGTTCAGGCTCATTGAAAGTGAACTCTTATTTCTCTTACCTGGTATCTGTTGAGTATCTTGGAGACGCAGCCATGCGAGACTCGGAGTTGGCGGGAAATGACACAGGGGCGGACTCCGGCAGCAGCCATCTCTACTATCTTGAGCCGGATATGGTTTGGCAGGGGACGGCCGTTGATGAACAGACCACCGAGCTGGTTCACACGGCCCTGCCCTACGAAAAGAGATAGAGAGAGATAGAGAGTTAATATAATAAGATAACGTAGTTCATGGAGTTTTAGCGGGAACGTCTTAGTAATGTGTTGTTGCTTTGTTTTATTTTCGTAAACTTGTGTTATTTTGAACATTAATGCTATAAAAATGGTGGTGTTTTATTCATTAAGTGTTCGATAAAGTGCGTGAGTGTGGGCAAGTGAAATAAAGCAGTGAAACGTGTGATTTTACGTTGTCAGCAAAACTCCATAGAAGCTTCTAGTAAAGTCGCCACTACTTTACTGAGGCAAGACTTAAATTTGAAAATGTCTGTTTACGTGACTTAGACTGTGACTAGAACACTATATAACTTGTATTATTCAAGAAACTTGAAAATATTTCAATACTTGACACTGGCAAATCGCTAATCGCGGGGTCCAATACAAAAAAGAAGAAGAAGGTAGTTCATTGAAAATTAGTATAGCTCTAGTACGGTTAAGCTATGTACATTGGAGCTGTATTAGCTATTTTGATTTAAGTTGGAGTTAAGATATATTGTGAGTGTGTTTTGTCGAGACTATTAATCGAGTTCGAGTGCCGGTGATATCGCTCTTCGCATTAAAAGACAAAGAAAGAGGGTAGACAGATATGTCTGCGCTTAAACGTATCATCCACCTGCATTCTTCAGTCGCCCGTGAACATGGTTCATGTAACTGTGCCGAAATATCGGGAGCTCAAAATTAACGCGAACCACGGTAAATATCCCGTTAATATTAATAGTGCTTTAATGAATGACCGTGATAGTTTAAAAAAGTGTTTTATTTCAATTCAATCAATGAATAAATTCTTATTGACAACACTAAAAGTAATAACTTAATAAAAAAAATACATACAATAGTGAATAACACAAAAGGAGGTCTTATTGCTAGGAGCGACCGCTTTCAGACAACTTTAGGATGTGTGGAAGGTAAGATAGTAATTATACCTAAGTATGTGTTTTTTTAAATCATACTCTTCTTTCCTAGACTGGGAGAAAAAGAAAAACATGAAAGTGCCAGCTGCTTCTCTTCCCGTAACCCTCTAATACTTGTTTCCTCCAAACTAATAATTTGATGCTCTGTTTACCTCGTAAGGGAAAACAGGCATGATTTTATGTATGTAATAAATAAATAAATATTTGTGGACATTTCACACAACACCATCTAGCCCAAACTAAGTAAAGCTTGTACTATGGAACTAGATGGCTGATAGAATACACATATACTTTTTTTTTGTTAATATATACCTACATAATGATACATAGAAACACCCAGACACAAAAAAAAATCCATGTTCATCACACAAATGTTTGCCATGGGTGGGGATCGAACCCACGACCTACGGCACAGCAGGCAGACATACTACCAACTGAGCCACAATTTTTTTATAACTTAGTGTATTTCTATTACTATCTCAGTATATAGGTATTCCATAACCTATATTACTATTCCTAGGTCTATAATAGCTACTAGACCCGTACAATAATTCATATTGCATAGATTTTAAATAGCTGCGCCGTGTTAAGGTGATCACTAAGCGCATATTTGTCGCCATTAACAACAAGTATAAGTTTAGAAAACTCAAAAACCTACGACAAAAAAACGGTTGAACCGATTTTGATGAAACATAGCTAAGAACACTCCCGACCAATTCACCTTTCAAACAAACAAAAAACCAAAATCAAAATCTGTTGTCTGTAATAACCCGTCGGTTTTACGTCAGGGGGTTAAAAAATAAGCTTGTACTTCTAAAAATGGTTTTTACATGGTTGCCCGGTTGGTACCATAGAAATAATTTAGAATGCGAGTCGGGTCTACTATATACTTAATATAACTTTTTAAGGCCTTTACACTCTACCCGCTGCTTTAAATCGCGAGTGAATTGGTTTCTTCTAGGCAAGCGCGCTCCATCGTAGACCTCTACGTCGCTTAACATCAGGCGAGTTGGCGGTCCAAGCGCAAACTTGTTTTACGTTTAAAAAGACACATACGACAGGTACAATGGCACATCTGTGACAAATAAGTCTACTTATACTGACTATATTTTTATTACTTGTTATTTTCAATTTTTTATCTTTTGACTTCATTGCAATTAAAATTAAAAAGGAGAACAAAATACCCAAATGAGAATTGTAGAATTATATATATTTTTTTCCGCGGACGCATTGAATTAGTATACTTAATGTCACTTCCACAATTGAGATAAATATGATGACATAAAGTCGGTATGTATAAAACTGTATAGGCTATAACGCGTGTAAGAAATAGACACAAATATTTATGCTTGAGAAAATGCCCTTCATCGGCAGTCAAGTAACAAGCAAAAAATGCAAGCCTAGACAATCTAGTAGGTATAAACTCTTTATTGTACACCCCTTAAAAGGAATAAAGGACTTAAATAAACTAGTGCAACAACAGGTGCGCTTATCGCTAAAAGCGATCTGTTCCAGGCAACCACAGGATGGAGATACATTTAAAATATAAATTAGATTGTAGACTGAATTATATTAAATCATCAGAATAGGACAATGTCCAAAGTAGAAATGAGTTTTGTCGTATTCTATAGATAAATTGTTGATAAATAATCCTCTTAATAGCAAAAATAAGAGCTAATTCTACAAACATGAATAATAATATAATTACCATGAAGAAGAACTCCGTTTTGGTCTTCAGTCAAATCTAAAATAATAATTTTTCTTTGGTATTGAATAATTAGGTAAGTACTTAATATTGGAAATTGATTTATTTTACAACATAGCTATCTATTTAAAAACAATAACAATTTCCTAAAGTTAGTATAGAATTACGCCTATTAATACAATACAAAAAAGTTTTATATAAAAACGAATAATCGTGGGATGTTTTAATAGAATTGATATGGTATAAATGATTGTTATTATACCGCCCTTTACTAACCGCAGGTCTGAGAAGAAGCACGCAAGAGTTTTAGTTCTGACAAATTTAGTTCTTAGTTTCAGTGATTGTATGACAGAATTGGTATAATATTTGAGAAATATGTGAACGAAATTATCGAAAATCAACTTAATGAGTACTAATGATGACAGACTGAACAACACATGTATTTAGACAAATCAAAAAAGCGAATCTTTAATAATTGCAAGTAAGTACCTATAGAAAATTATCAGACCAACTGATGTTTCAGTTCTTATTAGACTTAAAGACTGAATAAGTTTCAAATAAGAATAATGGAAGAGATAGATGAGAATTAAAGACGTATAAGGTATACCCTTACCTACCCACACATCCATACCATTCTGGTGTCTTTCCATAATGGTATGTTATTACAAGGTCCCCATCAAAGACGAATCACAAAACAGTACTATAAGTCCATAATGATCATAGTAAACACAACTATATAACAAGAAACATTCCGTAAAGCTTTACAACCGACAAACACCGTAAAAACGACACAACTAATGATTAATATCTATTTACATTAAATTATCCGAACGAGATCGAAACACAAATTGATTATCACCCATTTGTATTAACATAATTAAAATGACATGTTAAATTAATAACGCTGTCATAAATTGTTAGAGGAATAAATGTTTAGATGCAACGCGTTCGTTAAAATACATCAAGACTATGCGACTATAGTTGCGGGCGAAGACGTTTTTTGGATTTGAAAAAAAGATCGATAGATCGCGTTATCTTTTTTTTTTACTGCGCGTGAGTGCAGTAGAAGAGGTTGTGTTGTGAACTGAGAGTGCCGTTGTGTTCGTACAGACAGGGTAGAGCTTGCTTGTGTGCGTGAGACGCTAAGGAGGCTGTGTTGAGGGCTAGCGTGCGGCTGTGTGAGTGAGGTGCATGGTACACTCCCACTGTGCAAGTGTGAGAATCGCTAGAGAAGCCATGGATCGTACATTTCAGGTTTAAAATTTTTGTTTTTATCTTTTTATGCATAATGCAGGAAGAATGCTTTTCAATTTAAGACTTTTAAGTTAAAAAAAATTAGCTCAGTTAGGTATTCTTGACGAAGATAGTTTTCAAATTAGTTTTTAATAATGTTAAAGTTAATAAAAAAAAAAAAACATTTTAGCAACACATATTATATATTATATTCATATAGATAGGTTTATAGATTTTTTATTATTAGCATTTTTTTGTAAAT
Organism: Lycia hirtaria; assembly: GCA_947563715.1. Classification (NCBI taxonomy): domain Eukaryota; kingdom Metazoa; phylum Arthropoda; class Insecta; order Lepidoptera; family Geometridae; genus Lycia; species Lycia hirtaria. Next base: position 9,116,029 of record OX387377.1, on the reverse strand, counting down.
TTGTTTGTCACCCTATCTCAGAACCAAAACAGGCGCTTGCGGCGATAGTGGGGTCGAGACTCGAGCTCAACCCACTCTCGCGAACCGCCGTCACAGAAATATGCTTGTCCTTGTCTCACTGAGCATTTCTGGTATTCGCGCGCCTTGCTTTTTGCTTCTAAATATTTTCACGAATTGTTTCAACTTCACATTTGCAATGGCCAGTGTGTTGGCTTTGATGATCTTGATAGATATGTCAAACATTGTCACGAGTTTTTTTGTTGCCGTATTTGGAGCTTTTGCTATTTGTATTGCAATGTGCTAATAAGCGATGATTGTTAATTTTAAAACGGCTCACATGTTCTTTGAATTGTCTATATACATAAGTAATAAGCATTTACATATGCTACGAAAATAATAGCTTTAGGAAAGTTCGACTTTCGAGAATTCAAAAGCTTTTTTGTTCAATTCTGTTACGGTCAGTATTCTATCCAATGTTAGTTTCTCTATATTAATTTAGATCTCCCTATTAATTCATTTACGGTATTTTAGGTTTATTAGAAATAAAGGAAAAACTTTAAATGATAATTAGAATATGAAAAAAACATCCCAATAATATTAAAATAAAAATCGAAATAAGCAAATACTGTTACGAATATTAATACTTAAAAGAGATTCAAAGAATTTACCATAAGTGCCTATTATGGCAATGCGACTGGCATTTTCGTCACATGCTTATGCATGCAACGAAATGCCAATGCGAAATGCACGCATGTGACGAAAATGCCAGTCGCATTGCCATATTCGATTCTGACACCAAATCTTTGGGCAAGGTAAATGAATCCAGAATTTTGTACACAGGTTGTTTCAATAAAAAAAATGCATGATCCGTAAATTTCTTGTATACAAATGTTAAATAAATGTTTATTCATGTTCAAAAATCATCTGTTAAAAATAAACCGGTAAACCGGAAAAGTTTAAATATTTGCTGTGCGCCGCATGACAACAAACAACTAAAGTACGAAATTGTAATTTGTACGGTGTCGGCTGGTACCTACTAGGCTGCGGCCGCAGACGAAAAATCAACTTAAATTGGTATAATTAATTTATTCCAAACAGAATCGGCTCCACAAAGTGCCATCAAAGAATACAATTCTGCATTAAATTCGTAATTTCCACGGCACAATAATTTGTAACTGTACCGTTTCGGTTACTGTTTTTTGGCCTCTGGCAACCCTGCTGAAAGTTTATTCGAAATCCGTTCTCACGGCTTTGGAAATTAAAAAGTTAATCTAGCTTTCCTTTTTGGAGTCTAAACTCAAATTGCAACGAAATCTTGCTAGAAAAACGACGATTGACGAGCTTTAAACAAAATTGCAAACCGTGGGAAATGCCTATTTTGTCTGCTCTACCTACCCTTTTTGCTAAAAGCCTGAAAATGTTGATTAAAGCGTAATACGCAAAAACAAAGTCTAAGATAAGTAATTTTTGGTTTCCTACTTTCGTTTTTGCTTAATATAGCAAAACCATACTTACTACTTACTTAACCTTACTTACTTACAATACTTACAACCTTACTTACCTTACTTACTTAGCGCATACTTAGTTTATAGATGTTAAAATGTTGAACGCATTCCAGCCTGTTGAGAAATTTCTGCTAAATATATAACCTAGTATTTCTAATTTGCGAGTGAAACAGCACAATGCTTTACATCAGGTAACCTGGCGGTCACTTGCAAGCCTATATTCTCGAATTAAAAAACAATCATATATTTTTTCCGACCACAATGATTGTACAAGAAACTGAGTGCTTTTCTCAATATCTAAGTAGGTATGTAGGAGGCCTTTATTCAAAATTTCTTGAAGGATTTTTCATTAACATTCCCTTCCTTATTAAAGCTGTCGACCGTCGACTTCGGTTGGCACTCGGAAGTGACGCTTCCTTTGGATCGTGAGATCGACTTCTTGTAACACTGGTAGCATCAGACTTATCAATGGACTCCACGGAATCAAACGCTATTGTAAACGATCTTTCATTCCAAAACGAACCAGACAATCATTGCACCGACGCGATAGCCCCTAACTCCAAGTGCTAAAGTTCAAATTCCACGCGAAACAAACTGCAGTTTTTGTGGTCAAACCTACGTCAGAGGCTATCAATGAAGTCCACTATGATGTTTATGTAAAGTCATCGTGTTTTAATGAAGCGTCGATGACATGCTATACGAGTAATGGACTCACGGTGTTATTCTTTTTAGCGCCGAATTTTTTACTCGTTACTTTTTGGGATACGTTCGGGAAACAAAAATGAGGTGTTCGAGGTTCTCTGTTTTTATGGAAGGTATCTCGGCATCCTGCGTCGTTCAATTTGCTTCCTCGTTTCGGTAACGTCATTAGTCATCGCGGCGGTGTCTGCTCCCGCAGAGCTTTGTGCTTTCGTGTCTTATGTCCCTCAAGTAATAAGTTCCCGGCAGCGCAATGGAACAAAAATGATGTGTACAGAACTTTTTCTTTTACTCATTAATAGGCTTACTTGATTGACAGCTCACCTGATATTGAGCATTGCATCGGTCCACGATGGAGCGCACTTGCCTAGAGAAGATCTATCGGGGAAAACTACTTAGAAAACGTATTCCACAATTTAGAAATTTGTTCAGAACAGAACTAATGCGAATATACCATCTGACTTGCAAATCGTATTTCATCATCATCATCTCGGTCATAAGAAGTCCACCGCTGGACTGGACAATGGACATAAACCGCGAGGTCTATGTCAATTGTCCAATCCAGCGGTGGACTTCTGAGTATGGGGATGGGGGACCATAGAATTTAAAAAAGATCTTTAAGAAAGATTTCAAAGAGATACGCTGCGCTTTCCAGTGCATAGTCTCTATTCGAAAACTTTTCGGTCCCATCGGCCATCAGGTTAAACCGTAGTTACCGTGTTCAAATCCCGAAACATGCACCTCTTTTTTCTATTTTTTGCTTTTGCGCTTATTGTTAACTGCAGCCAACTTCAAACAGTGATGGAATGCATCGTAAAGAAATTGAAGCCTAAGATTTACAAAATTGTATGCATGACCACCACATAATAACTCTCTTTGACATGTACATAAGCATTCCAATATTGTTTCATATGGGTAGACGTTTTTGTCAAAAAGTTAGGAAGTGGAATTGTATTTTTGTTAAAGTTTTGTTTACCTATTATGTGTAGCGACTTGCAGAGGTACGTATTCAGCCTTAAAAGCCTGCTTTTTTTAAACAAGATAGGTTTGCGCTTGACCGCCATCTCACCCGATGATAAGCAAAGTTGCAGACTAAGATGGAGCGCTCTTACCTAGAAGAAACCGATTCACTCGCGATTTAAGACACCCAGATTATATACATCGGGGAAGTTCTACGTTAAATGTCCGTCTGATAAATATAGAAAAAAGTTAAAAGTTAAAAAGCTAAAAGTTGTTTTAACTGAACTAGCGGCGACTCGCTTTCTAAATCATTCGTATTTATTTATATTACTTCCCTATATTATTTCTATGCTAACCTAACATGGATTTATAAGTAATAAGGCAAGTTAATTAATTCAAACACATGAAATCTGACTATTCGAAACTATAACATCCAAACAAACAAACTTATGTTATACACTTATACCCTTGTTCCAAAGTTTTGCTATTTCACACATAACTTTTCCAGTTAGATCTTACAATATTCATAAGCATAAATTTAATTTATCTCATTCACAGACCGGCCTCTATTATGATCAAACGTTCAAGATTTGTTCTGTGGATACTAAGGCAGTAAAGTAAAAGCTCGTTAAACCATCAAAGCAGGTGTTCCTGAGTGTCCACCGGAAGTCTGCCTGGTCACTGGAGCGCCACGAGATTCTCATTCTTTATTCATTTCCTCTGCTTTTTCCTTCGGAATTTGAAATCTCATTTAGAGTTTGGACCCCTGTTGTTTCTCATGGATTAACTCTAGTTGGACGTTAACTAAAATCAGGAACTTCATAAAATTTTTGCTGAAGAGGAAATACGGGTTACAAAATTGAAATTTTATCTAAATTATTATATAAATACTGAAATTTAGACTCAAGTTAATCAGCAAAAAGGGTGTTGCTGGTTGGTTTGCAGTAAAAAACAGTGAGACTTATAAGGTAGATTAGGCAGAATTGTGGTTTTTGTCTCTTTCAAGAATTTTTTAATTTCCGGTGTTCCATCAATTTTATGCTTCTCAGAACTATTCAAGAATTAATTTAGCTAAAATTTTACAAGTCTATGTATATTTTATGGTTAAAGAGGAAATATGTTTATGAAGTTAGTAAGATATAATATTTAAACAAAGCTTTCGACTTTTACATTTTTCAATACAATATTCAACTGAATATGCAAAATACTAATGGTAGATACGTAATAGATAACGTCAAAAGATTTTGGTGATATGACAATACTATACAAAAATAGCAAGTTGAAAATGTGTCTGTCACAAGAAAAATAGAAACTTGACTTATTATTATATCTCGAAGTAAAACTGGAAAAATATTTTGGTTGCCTTCCAGTATACAATCACGTTTTGTGTATGACAACCATGCAAACATAACCTTCCTAACATACAGCCGGTATGTATTCCCATCCATGTCCATCTACAAGCTAATAATATATTTGTGTACGCACAAAAAGTGTTCTATCGTTCGGTCCGTCCTTTGTTAAATAAATTAGTTTCGGTGTCTACCAAATTACGCCTCCAACCTATCTATATGTAAGGCGCATTCGATCTTGGCAGAAAAATATGCTCCACCTATTATTTCAAAACGAATAAATTAACATACATGAGGCTCTTAACAAAACTGGACTTGAAACAAAAGCAGATCGTACATACATCATTGAAAAAAGCTTTTAACAACACTAGTAGCCGAATAGTATTTGTTTTCATTGATTTATTCATGGTCACACATGAGACAGAAGGCGCCGCCGACTCGGGCCTTTAGAAACATCCTATTCGAATTGGTAATGAGAATTTTATGAAAAAATTTACAAAATAAAGAGTCACGTACTTTGCTACCTAAAGTGAAACTGAACATTTGTTTAAAGGGATAGAGAAGAATTTGAAAAACAAATAGGATATTAGGAATGTGCTCATTTGTAAGTAGCGCTCGTTAAACTGCTCGACGGCTAACGTTTCACTTAGTAACAGTTTGGACAGACAGGCTTCAACCTAAACTTGTTTATTAGTGCGTAATACTTGTAAGTACAATAACTACAATACGCACAAAATTAAAATAATTTTAACAGAGCGAGCGAAGATTTGTAGAATTGCGTATCCAATGGTGTATGGACTATGGAGTACTGCTGCCTCCTTTTTGATGAATTAGCGAAGTACCTATCAGTTGGAAGCGTTAGAGTTGGTTGACCGGCGAGCTATGAGGTTAATCGGTGATGATAAACTGATTGCCAAGAAGCTACTCAGTCTCAAGCACCGTCGTAAAGCTTGTTTGTCTATATTCTGGATTCATTTCGGGGAGTGTGCGCAAGAGTTTCACGACTTAAATTCACCCTCCCCATTGAAATGCTAAAAATTCGTACTCAGCGCTAGCGGTCCATGTTTTTGATGCGTACTGCACAGTAATGGAATTATTTACCACCATCGCTGTTTCCTGAGAGCTACAATTCTGGCATCTTCAAGTGAAAAGTGAAAGACCCACTATGTTCTGCGCCAAACTTTCTTATCATCATCATCTCAGCCATAAGAAGTCCACTGCTGGACATAGGCCTCCCCCATGGATTTCCAAAAAGACCGATTGGAAGCGGCTTGTATCCAGCGTCTTCCCGCCACTTGTATGAGGTCATCTGTCCATCTCGTGGCTGGTCTTCCTACGCTGTGCTTGCCGGTACGTGGTCTCCACTCGAGAACCTTTCGGCCCCATCGGCCATCAGTTCTACGTGCTATGTGCCCTGCCCACTGCCACTTCAACTTACTAATCCGCTGTGCTATATTGGTGACGTTTGTACGTCTACGTATCTCTTCACTTCTGATTCGATCTCGTAGAGAGACTCCGAGCATAGCTCTCTCCATAGCTCGTTGCGTAACCTTAAGCTTCTTTATAAGGCCCATAGTTAGGGACCACGTTTCAGTGCCGTATGTCATCACTGGTAACACACACTGGTTGTAAACTTTCGACTTGAGGGACTGGGGAATATTGGACGAGAAGACGCTTTTAAGTTTCCCGAACGCTGCCCAGCCGAGTTGGATACGACGATTGACCTCCCTCGTAAAGTTGGACCTGCCTAATCGGACCGTTTGTCCTAGGTAGACGTATTCGTCAACAACTTCAAGAGTGGAGTTCCCCAAAGATAACAAAGTTTCTTATAGTCTGTGAGAAAGATTTGCACAGCAACATTTAACTAAGTATCAATTTTGATCAAATTTTAAAGAAACAATAAATACTATAACATAAACCAGATAATATTACATAGGTGACAGACAAACTTTCTAAATATTGGAAATCGGTCAATGTTTCAGTTCCATCTGGGCAAATAATAAACCAATAGTAGTTTACTCTAGCGCGAATTGCGAAACTTTCGGGATTGTTAATCGCCAAGAGAACTGAGAAAATGGGTTACAATCAATGAGATTTTATCTATAAAGAGGTTATACACATTGAATATGAAGTAAAACATGGCAAATTTCAGTTCTCAGCACTTTCGAGGAAAAGACCACATTCTTAAGACCTTTTAGTATCTTAGCCTTATATAAATCTTGGTGTTGCACTTTCTAAACACAAAGGATGGCATTGTCACTGTTCACAAGTCACGACACTCGTACAATAGCATTGCCCGACGTGTCGCGACTGGAGACGAGTCGGGTGATTACCTTATTTGAGGCTTTCCTTGCAACGCAGAGCCAGGGAAAACCTATCTACATATAATACATCGTTGGTTACAATAATTATGATCGTAAGCTTTTATGTGTTAAAGCGTCCAAAATCGAAACACCCAACCATAACTTGACTTACTCGTACTAATTTTTTTAAGGCTTAATCGGCACACTCGTTTAAACAAAACTATTCATATTATAAAATTTCATATAGGTAGGTACTTACTGGAAAAAAACCGTTTGAAAAATAATACATTCTGGAAAACACACGAAAGATTTTATAAAGTTACCTAGACATACATAGTGGAAAGAAACATCTTGAAAAATATTAAATTATGCAATCTGTCACGAAAGATATTAGTATGAAAAATAATGAAACGTTGGGTGAGCTTCGCCAGTGGGACTTATCTAAAGCGCAATACACACCAAAGCCGCCGACCCGCCGACATATGTCGGCGACTTTTTGTCGACGGGCTATGTTGGCGACTTCAGTCATTGCAAGTCGGAAAACTTTGTCGGTGGCATGTCGGCGGGCAACACGCGCGGGCGCATGTTGACAGGATATGGTCACAAGCCTCATTACCTGTACAGCTAGGAGGCTTAGGGGTCCGCAAAATTTCGAGTGTTGCTTTACCGGCTTTCTTGTCCTCGGTTCATAGTACTCATAAATTAGTAGAAAAAATTCTCGCTCCATCTTTAGGCCATTCTGTAGTCGTTGCTTTTTTGGACGAGGCCCAGATTGCTTGGAGGCTGGCTTGTCCAAATACCGATTTTCCCAGGACGTTATCGTCGCAGAGACTGTGGGATCGGCCGATCTGTGAACTAACACGGAATTCTCTTTTAGATACGTGTACTAGCGTCGCAGATCGTGCTCGTATCCTTGCAGTTTCTGTTTGGGAATCGGGTCTTTGGTTACAAGCTATGCCGTCTTTTAATACCGGCTGCCTTTTAGATCCAACTGCATTTCGTCTAGCAGTCAGCTTGCGTTTAGGAGCAAGGTGTTGTGAGGCCCATATCTGCCAGTGTGGTACTGCAGTTGATCAACTCGGCCACCACGGTCTCTCATGCTCGAGAAGCTCTGGTCGAATTGGTCGCCACGCGAGCCTGAATGATATCATCCGCCGGGCTTTTACCACCGCCAATGTTGCAGCTGTGCTCGAACCGAGCGGTCTTGCGCATGACGATGGTAAAAGGCCTGACGGGATGACGCTTGTGCCATGGAAGTTCGGACGGCCCCTTGTGTGGGACGCCACGTGCGTTGATACTTTGGCACCGTCTCATCTTCCTGAGACACGGAGTAGGGCTGGCGCTGCGGCTTATTCGGCGGAGCAGCACAAGCGGCGTAAATATGTTAATCTCGGTAGAGGTTACATATTTGAGCCGTTTGGTGTCGAAACTTTGGGTCCGTGGGGACCGGGAGCTCATCTCATTTTCAAAAATTTATCTGAGCGCCTGATCGATGCGACACGTGACCAAAATGCTGGCGCGTATCTGGCCCGACGCATAAGCATTGCCATTCAACGTGGCAATGCGGTCAGCATGCTGGGTACGCTGCCAACTGGTAGTGGGTTTGAGCATTTGGATTATCTTTAGACTTTTATCGGTCTGGGGTGATCGATGTGCTTTTTGTGTAGTAGTTTAGTTAGTTGAGTTTGTATATTGTTGTGTTGTAGTTAATAAAGGCGCTTGCCATAAAAAAAATATTTAAACGATAAAATAGCTACAGCTATTAATTTACCTATACTTTTTATCAATACAAATACTAAGTATGCCACGTAAACAAGTTTCCATGCTCCACAATACCTACTTCACGTCACAGCGATATAATTTCTCGAAGCATGTCATTTCGCCTTTAGTTTAGTAGGCGGCAGTTAATCTACGTTGATTTTTATAAGTATTTAGCACACAAGAAGTAATTAGAGGCATAATGGTATAATTGCCATTGTTGTTTCTTTTCGAATAAATTTTATCAGTGGCCTGTGATAAGGCTGTATGTGATAAATTGCCTGTTTCATAAGCGTTCATTAGGTGCGTGCAAAATGCGCTCCGTTTCGCTCCGATAACAATCCGCGATAACGGGTTTTATAGCTTCAAATATTACCTATTTGTGGGACCGATGGTTGATTTTGATTTTAAATATTATATAGATCTAAATTGAGTATTCTGTGATCATATTTTTATGTGTTCCTTGTTATTGGTTGGTTGTGGGTTGCTAATAATGAAAAAAAATGATGTATCAACAAAAAAAAAAAATATTGACAGCGCATGATATTGGAATCCGTCCAAACATTAGTCATTGAAAAGGATTAATCCTTTACACTGACCAATGTTTGGACGGATTTTGTATGTTAACATACACAATATTCCAACTCATAATGCAAGGGAAAATCCAGGGTAAACGACCACCAGGAAGACGACGTACGTCGTGGCTTTATAAATCTTCGAACATGGTTCAACCTGAGCACAAGATCCTTGTTCCGAGCAGCTGTGTCTAAGATACAAATAGCCTTAATGTTAGCCAACCTCCGGTAGGAGATGGTACCTCAAGAAGAAGAATACACAATATTGGCAAGCACGATGGTGAATTTATTAGAATATAAACACAAACTCACAAATTCATAAACTACTTATCGCATTTATAATATTAGGTAGATTTCATAAGGTTTTGCTGACAAACTTTTTATTTTACTTTTTTTATGAACATAAAAACATCAAAAACCATAGAAATTGGTCTAAGTGATAGAAATTAAGCTGTAACATGAATTTTTCCACGTGCACGCTAAAATCAAATACCAAGTACTTATAGCTTACGTAATCGTACATATTTAAAAATAAGTCTATGTATATAATTAAGTACGTACTCTAATTATATTGACACAACAAGCCCGATTTTTTTAGTCTTTATCGAATTAATAGTTATTAATATAGTAGAGCATATTATGCATCGTACTAAAATGCTCCTATAAATGTATAGAATCGATCTTCTCGAGGGCTGCACTGCACCACCGTAGAAGTTAGTGCAGAGTTGATATACCATACAGAGTTGAAATTACACCCTAGTATTGAGTTAGCTACTTTTAAGATATCACAAATATTTTACGGTGATTCAGTTTATTTCACTCGCCTGATGTTAAGCGACGGTGTGGCCGAGGATGGAGCTCGATAACGAGTGATAACGCGACTTTGATGATAATGCAATGATAAGTATGGTAATATGGAGGTAGTCAGATGATGGAATCGAAAAAAGTGGAACTTCCTGTAGGTACATAGCACAAGTGTTTAGTAATGAGTTCGAGAAAACTTGCTAAATTATCCCAAGAATTCTTAGTTAAGTATTAGGTTAGAATGCGGAGGTTTTGTTAAAGGAGCTGAAAAATTGATATGGTATATGGATATGGGATAGGAATTCTCAAACTATGGAAAATTGTGAATCTATTGAATTTGAGCTCAATAAATATAATAAGTTGATTAATCATATATATATATATTATTTTATTTATTAAGTCATTGAGTATAAGAAATATTAAAAATAACGAAAATAATTAATTAATTATTAATAAGTTAATTTAATTTTTTTATAAAAAATAATATGTTTGTACTCAATGACTTAATTAATAAAATAATAATAATATAAGCTAGGTATAGCTTCAGCTTAGAGTTCAAATTATTGTGTATTTCTTAAATATCGATATTTTAACTTATACTTAATCGTTTTTCCAATCAATGTACACATAAACTGTGGAGGTTTCTTCTACATATTTATATGATGTGGTCAATTCGGAAGGCACTACTTAAACTAATTAAATATGTTTAAGTATTTATTCACAACTAATAAAAAAAAAACTCATAAAATTATTGTACCTTTTTGAATTTAGTGATTTAATTTTGTTTATTTAATTTAGTTAGTGCCTTCAGAATTGTCCTCAATATATTATTAGGTAGAAGTGGTATTATCATCTCTAGTTAATTCCATCACAATCTCGAAGATTGCAGCTGACTTGCATTGCCGACGTTATTCAGTTCTTTAATTAACTATCAAACCGGAGGCACTCTCTATTATAATGCGGCTACCCGGCTTTGTCCCTTATGTTTACCTGATATTAAACATTACGGGAAAAGCGACCTTATTACTTTCAATACAAGGTTTTTAAATACAGAGGCTTTACTGGCGACGGTCAGTCTCTCCGACATTGTTTTTTACTAGATGGTATTAGGCATTTGTTGAATGTGCAAGATCATTAAAGTCAGATTTGTATATTGTGTAAAACGTTAAAGAGTTGTTTCTCGCCTAACTACCAATTTCCAAGTGGCGGTTTTTGCTGATTTTGATGCTCTACCTGTCGTCTCCCCATAATTTTGCGATAATGAGATTGTATAAGAAATGCGGTAATTATGATACATATGTTTATTGTATATATTGTGCTTTCTCTTTCTTTTGTTATTTTATTTACATTTGGAGAACGCATTTTAATAGTTCCTATATATTTTATGCCTATAAAGTCACGTAATCACTAGGCAACATTTGTTGCGTGACACGTGCCGCTCAACATGTTCGGCAAAGTTGCACAACAACGCGCGACGTTGCCAGATAGCGCGCAACATGACGCGCGGCTTGTTGTTTGTTTAGAGAGTATCGTATATATTATAATAAGCACTGGTTGCATTATTTCGAAATTTTGTATCCAAAAGTTCCGCGCTAACTTTCAACATGTTGGGCAACATGTCGCGCGCCAAATGTTGCCTAGTGGATACGAGGCTTAACCGAAACTCGGTCGCACAGACCAGATTTGGTAATGGTAGGACTCATTTACTCAGTACTCTTGAGAAAGTGTCACATCTAGGTATATCATTTTTTCTTTTTTAATTCTAATTTATTTAAATATACTATGTGGAATGTGCAAGTTTCAAAAATAACCAAATAACAGTGTAATGTGTAATATCTCACAGCTGCGAGCGCAGTGCATTGCTCTACGAGGTACCTACTTGTCCGTTTCGACAGCACGTTACATGCATTAAAAATAAACATAATTTGTAATATATTTGTTGACATCGAAAAATATGAAAACCACACATACTTTAAATACGTAGGTACTTTAAATTTCATTTTTTTTCAATAAGTACTTATATGAATTACATGATAATGTATGATACAGAAATGAAGAACTGTACTGATCTTTTTGAAATAATACAAATTAAGCAGTGAAATCAATTGAAAATACTGAATTTCAAAATTAAAAAGAAAATATTTGCAGATTTTCTCGATAAAGCAACGTAATGATGTTCGATCCAATCATAATAATACAATTCCAACGATTTATATGTACCTACCTACTAACGTACGAATTCTTTGTGCAATTCAGATAATAACTAAAGGGATTCATATATCAAGGTGACATCAAAATAAACAAAAATCGCATTCTCGCAACACATAAGAAAGCATCGGCATTCAATGCTTAGGCCATTTGTACACTGCAGCATTTGTAGCGATTTAATTTCCGATGAAACCGCTGACCTTTAAACACATGTGCTACGTGTAATGAAACTAGGCCTCAAGGCTGCTGAGTGAACATCACTCGCTCGCCGCTCGCTGATACGATTCAAAGACAATTTTGACGAATTGCTAGTCTATTACTATATAAATAGACTAACAATTTGTCAAAATTTACTTGTTCGCTTAGCAGCCTTGAGGCCCTGGTGATACGGTGGCCAGTCATCTAGCTGTAGAAATATACGGTGTTATCGAAAAACGTTACTTTAATTTGATAAATGCTCAGAATATTCTATGAGCTTTCTCGCTGGTACAACATGACAGGAAATAAGGGGTTGTAAGTAATAGAATAGAACCACCGGGACTCAACCAGGTCAATTTCCTATGAGATGGCTTCTGGAAGAAAGAGTTCATCATGAAGAGTCCCTCTTTCTCCAGAAAGTCGGCCAACCTCTGTCCCCTGGGGTTCCGTTGTCCATATCCAAATTGCCCCACTCTCAACTCACTTTCGCATTTCCTGCCCAGCTTCGCATTGAAGTCCCCCATTTTTTTTTTTTTTTTTTATCAGCCCTGTTTGTACAAACTGTCCCTGCTGGGAACGGGCCATCTTCTCATTGTGAGAAGGAAGGCGTGGGAGACTATGGCCTAACCCTTCTAAGTCCCCCATAACAACATTAAAATAGGTCTCAGAAGTGTGTATGGCCCTACTAATGTCCTCATACATCACCTCCACCTCATCATCCGAGTGTGCCGAGGTCGGTGCGTATACCTGGATGACCTTCAACGAATATCTCTTGGATACTCTGAATATCAGGTATGCAACCCTGCTCGATACACTGTCGATGGCAAGAATGTTGTTAACAAGGGACTTGTGGACGAGAAACCCGACACCACCTTGGGACTGTTGGTCGCCCTCCCGGTAGTATAGTAGGTTACCGGATTTCAGGGTTATCGTGTCCTCACCCTCTCGTCGGACTTCTGATAACCCCAGGATATCCCAATGTAACCTACTCATTTCTTCTTCCAGCTCAGCTAGCTTCTCGTCTGTCCTCATCGTGCGAATATTGTGTGTTACCAGGGCCAGTCGTCGTTTATGCAGGGGGTGGTAGCCGGATCTCTTCCGGAGATTCTTAGCACCCCTTGCTCCGCCGTGACCGGGACCGCTACCGTAGCCCGGAATAGTGGAGCTGCCGGGGACTGGGGGCCTGGTTTTTTCGTTGCTCATCATAGGGGGTTTTGCCATTACTCGCCACGCTTGGCATGCGGGTTGGCGAGCGCAGTGGGTAGCGTTTTCCGCAGAGGATGCTGCTGCCCATCTCTGGTAGTAATTCCCTTAGCCGGTTCTTACGGCACCCACGGGAAGAGAGGGGGAGGTACTATTCTAAGCCGGTACCCCACGGCACCTGATGATATGAGATATGAGATATATGAAATGATGATGATAATATTAATTTTATTAGTGAAAAATGCTTATTTTATCACTGAATGAAATCGTAGTGTGTAAGCGATCTTAATATATATCAAATATGTACAGTATTCAAGTGAAAAACAAAGCAAAAACTGAATGGTGTCGCAATTATAGCTTATAACTCAATCAGTCGTGTCCTACGTTGTAGACGATAGGAATTTTATCTTTTTCATCCATTATATACAATTCTAGTGTGACAAATTCCGATGTCGCTCGACGCCTTGTCAGACGAATCAGGTACGGACTTAGGAGAAGCTTTGAGGGGAGTTTCAGATATTCATATTCAAATACTAGTTTTACTGTTTTAGTTTGTATTCTATAATTATTATTTTTTACCTATATAGAAGTTGAAATTTCCAAATATTGAGAAGTTTGCTAAAACTACATATGTATAACATTAACATAAAGAAGCAAAATCATGTTAATATTACATATATTTTATATATTTACACAGTTAAAAGGAGTAAAAACTAAATTTTTAGAAAATACATTACTTAATGTAGTAAATAAAAAAATAAATCAATACAACGTTTATTTCAGAAAATATTACTTTTAACAATATATTTATTTTCCTGCAAACTATAAAATAATTTGTTGGCAAATAAGGGCTCTGTTAGACTACAATATCCGTAGTTCCATACCTAGTTTGCTTTACATTTGTTATCAAAGTCTTCTAGTAATTCAGTAGCTATATATTTTTTACATTCCTATTTAGTTACATTTATTAGTGCTCGAGTTTTAGGCATATTATTTAAAAACGTGGGTATGAGATACTGACGAGTTCTTTTCCCATAATATTTTTTTAGTGGAATTGTAGATTTGTGGTTCTTAGCGTTTATAAATTCACATTTAAAATACATTTAACACATAAATAAATAAATATTTGGAGACATTTCACTAGCCTAAACTAAGCAAAGCTTGTACTATGGAACTAAGAAAGCAGACACAGAACAAACTTTAATGCTCATCACACAAATGTTTACTATGGGTGGAGATCGAACCTACGACCTACAGCTTAGCAGGACGAGTCACTTCTAGTTAAGTGAAGCAACTTTTGTCACTCTGCATGTCGATACACATGACAATAAGCAAAATTAGGCAAAATTTCACTTCTGATAAATACGTCGAACTAAGTACTTATTTAAACTACCACTAGAACACTCATGTCCATACGTGATGGTCACGAACACATTTGGATAGATTTTTGGCTTCACCTATGAGCGGATTTTGAATAAAACTATCACTCCAAGTGTGATTTCTCTAACACTTAGAAGTGTGGAGATACAACAATTTTATTATGCCCACTTCGGTACTTGAGGTGTATCTGTGTCTGCGCTATAGAAAACAGATCAAATTGACGTGATGAGAGATTCCAGGCATTCTTTTACTTGATTTCTGAAGATAGGAAGTTATTTGTCACTTAAACATTGTAAGGACTTGAAGGAATTCACTCCGTAACTTTGCTTATAACTCCACCTAAAGCTAATGTGTCTTTAGAGTCCGTAGGTACTATTTCTCAAAGTTTTCGACCTCTAGACAGGCTGAGATGGTTTACAGAATTTGTCAAGCGTGTACGATTACTAAGGTATGCTACTAACATGGTCAATTTTTGGATAGTGGCACAAACATGTGACGTCTTTGTCACTTTGTCACCACCATTAAATTAAATTTTAACAATTTATCCTGGAAATACCTACAAGTACGATACCTAACGTATATATCTATCAATCGAATTTAAGAATAAGTAAGAAAATCTAAAACAAAAATGAATCGTCAGTATGTATCATAAAACAACTGACGTTTTTTCTTACAAACATGCTTTGCGTTTTGTAGGTATTTGTTTAAAAATTGACATAACGGGCCGGGGCTGCTGAAGCCCGTTTGGCCTCCTAGGTTTTAAATAAAATAAAAAGTTTTTTGGTAAAGCCGTAAAGCTCCATGCTATAATTAATCATATGTCAGCTTCTGCATTGATTACTATTGTGTTCCACAGAAGCACAGCAAGGTCTGATGAGACTGTCCCGATTTCATTTCGAATCACAATTGCTGACTTATTTTACTTGTGTTGTATTATTACACTCATTACGGACATTTTCATGAATGCTTCAGTTTAATGGTAGGGGCATGATGTTAGTGTTTTTGTTGCTACTGAATGTTACGGAGCAAATTCGATTTAAAATCAAGGTTGAGAGAAAGGGAACTGTTTTGTTTCTTCGTTCGATGTGAAAATGGAGGATTATTGTGGATGGCTTTTATATGTGCTGATTAAAATATATTTAGTACATGTATTTTTATATTTATTTGTGCTAAATTTGTCCTAAAATTTTACACACTTTCTTTAAAATTATTTTTTAATTTTACATAATCCTTTCTAGTTCTAGTTGTCACATTAAAGATTTCACTACTTTATGAACTTATTACATTCTGTCCTTTAACTATTTTTAACTTACTTTTTTTACTTTGTACTTAAATAATGTGTTAAAATTTTGAATTTGTTCTAGAATGTCTCGTATTCGTACGTGTTTCGAACCTGCTTACCTTCCTACAAATAGTACGTAAATTATCAAACAGTAATTATGCGTAATCAATTCAATAAACATAATACAGGAATGTTACAATAATAAACTTATTGTTAAACGTATTACGAACTCCACAACGACGCAGAGCAACCTCAAGCCTATCCGTTACATCATCCAGCAAAACAACAATTGGATAGCATTAATTGAACAGTTGTACTGTGGCACAGATTCCATCGGCTAATCTACTAGTGTGGCGTTGGTCTCATCCAATTTCAGATCGGTTACTCGGTAGCCCGCCTTTGCTGCATCATCGGCGATCTAATCATGTATGGGACGAGATTAAAACAGGTCCGACGGATCCCATCAAAGGCGGTATCACACTGTTATTTTGACTGATTGATCTACAGCAAAAAAACCATCCGTCGCTACCGAGATCGACAGTAGCCGAGAAAAAACAAATTAGCTGGCTAAACCTTTCCATAAAGCATTGTTATTATCACCACCTACCCCGTCTTATAAGTTTCGACAAACTTGCTGTTTTTTAACAAAAACTGCGATTGATTATTATGGAATCCGAAATAAGGTTTACATTTCGGTGAGTTTCTGTTTCGCTTTTGTTAAATTGGTAATCGTGGTTGTCGAAAGGCGAAAATCACGCTGCGCTTGCGACCTTGCGACGCTGAACAAAAAACGCGATTTATTTTTTGGGGAAAAGTTCGTGTCAGATGTAGCGGCTCCAGCTTTGATTGTCGATATTCTCATATTTAGTTTTAATTGGTGGCTTTATCGAGTTTACATTTTACGGTCGGATTCGATGAGAGGTTAATAAGCGGCACTTTGAAAGGTATCTTCTTTTTTTTAGAGTTCCGCGTTAATAGGTACCTAATAGGAATATGACTGTGGTTTCCTTGTTGTGATTTTATTAGGGTTGCACGTGGTTCGGATGATTACGATGATCACGAACGGGTTTAATGTCGGTATTGTACGATTCTTTCCTTTTATTCCTGCACGATGATAAAATTATTATGGGTCATAATCATTCTGATAATCTCGAAGAAAATAATCTTATAATGACATAGGAAATATCGCTTAATATGACGTTGTCAATATTAGGTCTAGTTTCATTCGGAGGGACGATCACAGATTGTGTCCATTTTGCTATAGGAATGCCGTAGCAATTATCCACGGAACCGTTCATGGAGAATAAACGTAATGCACTATGCCCAATTTTTTATTGTTTAGGCAATAGCCGATATTGATTTCGGTTCTTTGATTCCGACGTATTATTGCTTGTTTTATTGGTACCTGAGAATATTGTAATTAACCATATCGGGTCTTTTTCTCATCACACTGGATCCTTTCGTGTCTATCGTCAATAATGGACTCACCTTGAAACGCGTATGCGCCGAAGATTGGTCTCATATTGTTCATAGGAGACGTATTTCCTGTAGAATAATCCATTTTTATGTTTTTAATGACCATCCGGCGATTCACTGCACTGTCTTTACGTGTCGTTCACTACTAAATATTTTATAGCTTAACACATCACTGTATATCACATTTTTATTGCACTTTAGGATCACTTAGAAACGCTAGGTTATTTTTGGGGTTAGCAGAATTTGTTACTAGTAAAAGTATCAGTAAAAGTATAGTAGTAATATTAAAGCGGCAGATAGATGTTCAACGCGGGGACAAAAGTGAATCAATTACTGTTTCTAGCGTCAGCTACGTTACTTTTCGGACCCTTGTGTGCATTACAATGGTTCGCTCCACCTCTCCCCTACCACTTTTTATTTACTAGTAATAATACTAAATCACAGGGCACACTCGTATGTAACGGCAAAGGGCTCCCATATAGAAGGGTGTAAATTTATGTATTAACATTTTACTGCAGTTCTGAACTATTGATGGCTGTCCGCATGAATGGTCGTTAAGAGATATTCATCTTGTTTCTATTGGTGTTTTGTAGTTTTACTTCTAAGAGATGATGTTAACATATGTGTAGATGGTATCGTAAATTACTCAATGTGAAAGAACAAAATCATTTTACTGTTGTATCATATTATATGTGATGATAGCTCTGTTTGTTGTGCCTAGAGTTTCCGTATTTAAGGTTGTATCTAAAGAATAGGAATGAGTTTTTGTGAAAGAAAGTATTGTGAGCAAAATTATGCTCGATTGTCGTGGATACTCTCAGGGTCCTTGTGGTAAGTTACCACCGACGTCATGTATGTAATTTTGTTTTTAGCGGGCAAATGTGGGTATTACGTAACTGCAAATAACAGACAGAATAATGTCACTACAATGAACGTTAATGCGAAAACCGAAAAGCGCGAGAGAACAGAATAGCTACGACGTAGGTACTGTTGCAAATGATTAAAATCAAGCTACACATATTTTACTAACTAAACTACTACAAAAAAGGAAGAAAGAAAATCGATTACTCCAGACCAATGATGTTCTAAACAAAATCCAATTGCTTAAACCCACTACCAGTTGGTAGATCATGATGCTCACAGCATTGCCACAAGAAGACTATAGTATTAGCAAAGTTTCAACTTATTACAGTTTCACTAAATATTGTTTGCACAGATTAAAAAGTCATAATAATAAAATATTGGTAAACATTTCACACAACACCATCCAGCCCAAACTAAGCAGAGCTTGTACTATGGAAACTATGGATGGCAGATAGAATACATACTTATACTTTATTTTTTAAATACATAACTTTCTATGATACTTAGAAACACCCAGACACAGAACATACATCCATGCTCATCACACAAATGTTTGTCCTGGGTGGGGATCGAACCCACGACTTACAGCTTAGCAGACAGACAGACTACCAACTGACCTACGAGGCCAGCCATACAATTTGTTCATATTTATTGTTATAGTAGGTAATAGTGAGTAATATGGCTGGAGAAAATTATCTTTGACGAAAAATTTCAAATCATCAGTAATTATAAAGTCTCGGGAACTATAGATTGTATTTTTTTTTCATATATCCATATTACCCATCCCATACCTAGTATGTAGAGCAATACCTATCTCACATCGAATACGCCGTTATGATCCATTGACGGCAAGCACAAAGTCGCAGCTCGCAGCTGTCGGCGTCGCGCCTCCACCGACGCCAGTAAAAAGTCGTCATGCAAATCATCGGCCTTTGTGGTCGATCTATCGTCTTATTGTGCGGATCGTGAGCGACTGTCCTGCGAATGTGATGCTTTTTGGGGCACTGTAACAGTGCCAGCTGCCTGGCATGGCGCAGGCGTGCTCTGTCTTACTTGAAATGTCAGTTTTAACCGAAAGGTTTTCAATTTGTACACGGAATTTTCTCTCAAAATATCTTTAAATTCAATGTAATAGCCCTCCAGCCCGTTTTTCTATCAGATTGTTAGAAATACGAAAAAGCGATATTCCAAAAGGCCGAAGCTACATTTATCGAACGGACAGCTAAATTGTGAAATACGCTTCCTGAGTGGATCTTTCCCGATGGATACAATCTGGACATTTTTAAATCGCGAGTGAATCGGTTTCTTCTAGGAAAACATGCTCCATTGTAGACCGCAACATAGCTTAACGTCAGGCGAGTTGGCGGTCAAGCGCAATTCTATCTTGTATAAAAAAATAAGTTAATCTGAATAAAAAAATCAGAAGCCAAGTCAGAGCGCATATTCATAACCTTTCGCTAACTAGGGCTTATCTATTTAATACGTAGCATACGTCACATGGGATTAGTACATATCTAGCTTAAGACCTAAAGCTAAGACCTAAGGCTGTTTAAGACTTGAAGCGTATAAACTCTAGTACCTAGTGTTTTGTTTAAAGGATCCAAGATCCTCGTGTAAGTATTTCGATATTATTCGCTTTACTAACAGAATACTTAATAAGTTAATACCACAAAAGGTTAACTCCACAAACACATTCAAACAAATACCAACTCTTGCTGCGGTGTAATACGGTGCAAATCAGCTTGAGTAGGCGACGAGTGCCTACTCTTATACCTAATAACAATAGCTTATGGACACATGGAATTTTGTCGAGTAACGAGTAATAAAATCGATCTATACAAAATACCTGCATATGAATAATTTCTGCAGAAATTTCTAAAAAAAAGACTGCATATGAATAATTTTCCTATTGTATTAATAATGTTTCATGTTCAGTGCACGTTTACGTGAGAAAGTATGCACAAAGCCGATGAATAAGGTATTTAAATAAGAAATTCCTAAGAATCATACTTGAAAAATATCTGTTCAATGGGGATACTACACGGTGAATATTATGACGATCAATCAAAATCATAAAATTAAAAAAAAAAAAAAAAAAAAAAACTTATCAATATTATGATACCTATAATACACATGTACCTACCTACTAACGTGATAAGAACCAAACTTTACGTCAAATCGTTTTCGTTCTATATACTATAGAGTATATCTTACTAGTTTTCTGGCGCGATAAAGTAATAAAATCTCAAGACGAGGTCAAAAATCCTAAGTAATGTAATGTAAAGTAGAATAATTATGGTATCCGAGTGGATCTTCCCGATAGATAAGTATATGTATTATGTCTTGGTGTCTATAAATTGCGAGTGAAACGGTTTCTTCAAGCTAAGCGCGCTTTATCGCGTTATGCTACAGTTAACGTCAAACATCTTGAGCCATATTCGATATTTTTTAAGTATTTTTCCACACTTATTTTTTTTAGTTTTTTCCAACTAATTTCGACGATATACAACACATCTCACGGCTTTCGTGCATTTAATATGTCTGTTAATAATCCTTCGATTGTAAATATACAATTCTGAATAAAGTACAGATACAAGAACGATATAACTCGGCTATTTTCTTATGGATGAACCCAGCAGCCGATATAGAGTCATTAAGTCACAATTTAACAATGTTATGTGTGCAACAGGTATCGGTTTCAATGAAGACTACCCATATCAATCAAGGTCCTTTTAATCAAAACCGAGCACATTCTTGAGCGCCTAAAACTGCAAAGTCATGTTTAGTTATTATGAATTTTCATTCATGTTTCGTCCGACACGACCAATGATCTTTTTATGTAAGCCCAGTGGCTTCGAGCATTGATTTGACATGTTGTTATCTGTCAAAACAAAATCGAGCGGTGCCTTGGGATTATCGGTTTGGTATCGATTCGAGTGGCAATTGTGAGGAAACTCGCCAACTGTGTTGGGAATGAATGACACTTGAAATGTCATGATGGATGTGTATTTGAATATGTTTAAAAGAATTTCGATTCAGTATTCTTGTATAATTTTGAAATTGGCCATTGTCAAGTTGTTACTATTTGTTGATTGATTTGTTCCGCTTATTTTATGAAAGATAAGTTGTCTAATTGTTTGTAGAGATTTGTTTGCATTATTTTCACATACTTTTATTCGATAAGTACTTACCAACTAAACTAGTTATTTGCCTTAAATACATCGATGTGAGTTTTGTGGTTGTTCACAATTTCTAAACTAGAATAGCTCCTTGCGTGACTTTGAGCTACCTTTTAAGGTCTTTATAGTGAGGACCACGTTTCAGTGCCATATGTACACCGTATGTACCGTGCACCGTATGTATGTATGTGTACCGATATCACACACTGGTTGTGAACTTTTGACTTGAGGCACTGAGGCACATGGGGTGAAAAGAGGCTTTTGAATTTGAACGTAATTTTCAAAATTTGTCCATTGATCGGGCTGGGTGTTTAATTCCGCCTAGCCCGATAACAAATTCAAAGGCAATAAGTAGATCAAAATGAATCCGATAAACAAGTGCAGACTTTGCGGTGAATTCATCTATTTGGCGGTGTTATACAAACTCTGAAAATATTTCACTTCACTCAGTCTACAGATTGAGTAGGTCGTACTATACGAAACACTGATAAAATATGAATAGAATAACTGAATAAACGACAATATTTCGATAACAATTCTTCACCTCCACATATTTGTGACACCCATAAAATTTTCCGGCATTACTCTTATTTCCGAGAGACTTATGTCAATTTGCCGGATGAAGGGGAAAATCTTCCTATAAATAGATTCTCTGTGGACAACGGACGAGGCGAAGAAAAAACGAAAGAAAATCCAAAATTCTGTTCCTTTGATTTCCTGAGACATAAATAGAACTCTATTTACGTATCAATAAAGGAAAGACAAATGTTAACATTATCTGGAAAAAAAATCAGATACATACTTACAGATAATACATACTTATTTATGATTTTCAGGAATACTAATTTCGATTTAATTTCAGAAAAATTTCAACAAAAAACTAAGTTTTAACCCATGTAGGTACTTATTAAACGTTAAAGAATTTATTCTCTTCTTTCAAATAAAAAAATGCTTAGAGCATTGCAAAATTTAAAAAAATATATATTTCCCGTGTATTTCGCTTTTGAAAATCTTTTGTTTGAATTAAGAAATTTTGTTATGAAAGAAAAAACGGTAACGGCAAAGGAAAAGTAATATTAAAATTTCTGCTTCAAGAATGCGCCAAAAGTCAATACTGGTTTATTTAATCTCATCGCTTGTGTTTTTATTAACTTCTCTCTCTCTCTCTCTTGCTCTCTCTCCTGCTTCAAACATTATAATGCGTTATGAGCATGGACGTTTGTTCTGTGTGGCTGTTTCTACGTATTTAAATATATATGTGTATATAAACAAGAATACATATTAAAAGAAAAACAAAATACACGACTGAATTAAATTATTCATTGATTGTCATTTTATTACTCTTAATTATATTTAGGCTTATGACTTTATATTTTGTAATCTTATATTAATTTCCTTAATTTTGATAACCTACTCGATTGGTTTGGTAAAAAAAAATACGACTTACAACAAAAACCTATCTACTAAGTATATACTTTACACTTATACTTGGGTTTTTAAGACAGTTTGCAGTTAGCAGTCGGATAGTAAAAAAAGTGTAAATATTTTATCAGTTAGGGGGCGTCCATAAATTACGTGAGGTGTTTAAGGGGGGGAGGGGGTCGAGTCAAATCTCATCTAATCTTACGTTGGAGAGAGGGGGGGTCTCGGCAAATATCACGCAATTTTTTTTTCTGATTGAAACAAAAAAAAATTATTCTATTTTGGTCTATTTAATCCAGATTGTACATGCTTAAGATTTAATCTTAAGCGTAATCGTAGTACGATTAAGATCATTTACTAATTCGTTCGAAAGAAAATAATTTTATTCATACTTCGACGTTATACATTTACTGACTGTCAAACCACCATATTTGTTTTATACCAAATAGCTAGACGGACACGAAGTAGACGCTGAATATATAGACCCGAATAATGACACTTCCAGCGTTCCAGACCTGCCAGCCGAAGAATGGTACACTGAGCACGTTAGAGAGAGCCAATATTTACTCCAGGTACATTGGCAGTTGGTTTATATCAAATTTTTATGCGTGCCTATTTTTTATTTTTTTTTTATTTTTTAACGAGCACGGATATCAACAAATTTTTATTAAGAGTTACAAAGGGAAATTGTTAATAATTTTTTTTAGGTTGTAAAATGCGATGACCAGAAGTGCTGCAGTCCACGCCGGAGTGATCTGCATATGATTCTTCACGACCGTTTTCTGCCACCTCCATACCCTATCACTCAAGTTGATGGACATTTGATAATTCCGGACTTTAAAGAGCATGACGGAAAGTCATTTGCTCCATTTCTAATACGCCACTGCCTACCGATTCAACCGCTGAATGGTTTCATCAGCACGCCTTATGATCTCTATTGCCCAAGTGTACGTGATGATTTAGAGAAAAGATGCTGCAGTACATGCGGTATTTACTTTGCATCTAGCACGAGAGCTGCAGAGCACAGGCGATCAGCCCACATTGCACCAGCTAAGCAAGCGCGTATGTTCCGCAAAGTGCGACCCTCACGGATTGTCACAAGACGAGCTAATGAGTTACTTTGTACAAGTGCCAATGGCTTAGAGTGGCTAGATCAGAACGAAGTTGAAGGAGCAGATGATTTTACTGAAAATCATATGGAAATGTTGGTTCCAATAGTCTCTCTTGAGACCGTGCATGATTCTCCATGGACTGAATTAGAATAGATATTCTTTTTTTAATTACAGTATTTACGATTTAAGTATTCTATTGTTAAATTTTTATTACACTTATAATTAAACTCTCAGCAATATTGATTACTAGTCTTAACTAGTCGTAAATAAAAGGACGATGCAAATTTGTTTTTTTCTTTTTACAATAACAATCCAACGCGTTTACGTAAGAAACTCACATTTTGAAAAATCTCACGTGAGATTCGGGGATGGGGGAGGGGGTTGAATAAAATCTCACGACATCTCACCAGGGGGGGAGGGAGGGGCAGAAAATTTAAAAAAACACCTCACGTAATTTATGGACGCCCCCTTACTATAACTGGCACCAGATATAATTTATTTTATTGATTTTGATATCCCAAACCAAACTAAGCAAGGCAATTTGGGGCAATGATGGCACTGTTTGAAAATATCCACCTATTTAAAACTACAGGCTAAGTCCGCTATGTACTTTTCCGAGTCAAGTGCAGATTACTAGAGTAAAGTAGGTAGAACTCTATAGAAACAGTCGGCATTGTTCTGCGCCTTGAAAGCTGGGACCACTTTCACCGGATCACATGCAGAACGGACCTCGTTGTCACCATATTGCAAATAGAGCTTTAGGTACTATTGCCTGACCACGTCTTTACAATGATTAGTTTTATAAAAAGGAAATTCATGTAACATGCTGAGTCCTTACTTTCCTAGTATTTAAATGATACTTTTGAGCAGGTATGCGAAAATACAAATAAATTATACTTAATATGGTGAAAAGATCAAGGCAGCCTTGATTTATGTCATAGATAGGTAGTTAGTTATACAAAATAGATCTATTATTATATTATATCTACGTAAGTACGTTTTATCACCAACTTGTCTGATGGTAAGCGATGGTCTGACCAAAAATTAAATCCGCAGGTCTAGAAGTAATCTATTGACTCTAACTACCAATTACCAATATTTCCAGAATATACTCAAGATAAATGAAAAGCGCTACGAAACTTTAATCTTTTGCATAATTATGAATTTTCTAGTTAGATTCGTGTATCGATCAAGCCTAGGCACTTTCAAATGATTCTGATTTCAGCCGATTTGTATTGTTGATTAATTTTAAGAAGTAAGTGTAAGGTTAATATTGAGAACTAAGCGTATTATTTCAAAATGATGTTAGTTTGAAACATTCTAAATAGGTACTTCGAATATTTAAGTTTGGTAAGTTAAGTTAAGATAAGTTAAGTTTTTTTTTAATTTTGGTGAGCGATATTAGAATAAAAAATATTGTTTTTTGTTGTGTGCCTCATATTTTATTGAAGATGTAAAAAATCTGGCAACCCACACATGACAAGCAAAGTAGGCGACCTTATTCTCACATGAGAAGATAACAAGTATGAGTTCGCTTAAGTTTCTTGGCACATGTTTGCTAAGTAATTCTATACCATTCTACTTTATTATTAGTTTCTAAGCATACTGCGGTAGGTGAGAACAATTATCATTTCATTAAATAAGAATCCTTTTTTTATCCATCCTACTCTTCATTTACCAAATTGACTGCTCATTTTATCGACGTCAAAACATTTAATAGTATCCTTTCAAACTAACTTCGGGAAGAATTAACAAAATATGAGAATGTTAATCTCTGTCATTAGCTAACGCACAAGTTAAGAAGAAGCCGACAGAAAAAAGGAAAGGAAAAAACAAAAGAAGGTAGAAATGTGTTTGTGACTGTATGCCGCCCTTAGTTGTGGATACTAGTCAAATGTGTTAAATATGGGACGAGACGCGTAAACTATACGCTTCTAGAAAGGACAACTGACAAGGTGCCCTTACTGTCAACTTGGCACAATAATATATTATAATTTTGTCAAACGTGCAAAAATGTTGCTCTAATTGGAAAAAAATTAAGCCGTTTTTGATAATTTTATAATACTGCACCTACTTACATTGTACAGATAATATCAATATTTAAAATAAAAACCCGGGAATAAAACCTGATAAGCCCTTCTTACAATGAGAAGATGGCCCGCGCCCAGCTGTGGGATAGTTTTTTTTTATACACTATAGGTCTACGATTGACCACCAACTCGCCTGATGCTAAGCCGAGGATGGAGCTCGTCGATCTAGAAGATATCTATTCACTCTAGCCTTGAAAATTCCAAGATTGTAGGTCTCAGAAAACAGAGACGGCGGCAACGAACTCCATTCTTGTGCAACTTTGTACAAACAGGGCTTATAAAAAAACCTGATATACTGAAGTGTTTTTATTGTTGTGTATTATTTTATTTTATTGTGTATTTGAGTGTTTTATTTTCTCTCATTTTGGTTTCACAAAAAAATTAAGTGGGTACCTACTGACAAATGTCTTAAAAGATGACTAGGTATTACTTTTTCACGATTTAACATCTAAACTAGTAGATGTAGCTTTAATGAAGGATATAGTTATTTGTGCAACAAGAGAGCAAAGTCGTTTTTTGCTGCGAGTGCTGATTTTGAATCCTGAGTGTGGCGAGGGATTCAAAGGCACGAGATGCAAAAAACTTTGCTCTCGTGTAACACACATAACTTTTCACTTCAGCAGCGAGAACACTAAATAATAAACAGGAATAGATTGAAATAACTATTTATTGTGAATCAATAAATATTTACAGGTTAAATATCAGTTTTATTTGCAGTAAATACTTATTTTCGTTTAAATAGAACAATAAGTTAAAAATTCAATAAATTACATTAAAATACATAATTATCTTTTTGCAAAATTTCTTTAGTTAGTACGAAATTCAGAACGTGTTTGTCTTTGAGGTCGAATTCAAAATCGGAACTTCGAAAGAGCTGGTCTTTGTCTCTCTCTCTTTCTAATGGCGAGAAAGAGATAGAGTGTGAATGTTTCGAATTGTATTATTAACCCAAGGCTGAATAAGATATTCGCGGCTTTCTGAAAAAAAAAAATTAAAAAGTTACTTTGTCTCACTCAGTGAGCCAAATCGCATTTTGCTTACCGATTTCAGACAGCAAAACCTACATGTTTGAGCTACTGAAGTGAAAACGTCTATTTCGTC
Source organism: Lycia hirtaria (assembly GCA_947563715.1). Classification (NCBI taxonomy): domain Eukaryota; kingdom Metazoa; phylum Arthropoda; class Insecta; order Lepidoptera; family Geometridae; genus Lycia; species Lycia hirtaria. The sequence goes on along the minus strand of OX387377.1, from coordinate 9,088,561 downwards.
ATCCTCAAATTGTTTATCTAGTCGTCTATATATTTCCTCACGCACTATAATATCTACTTTTAGTATATATTAATTTACCTTCGCAATGAACATACTTGTATTATTCTACACACAGGTATTACACATAAAAATAAAAAATTATATTAAAATCAATTAATAACAGATATTATAAACAGGTAGTCCTCCTCTCTCCTATATGTTGCTGCGCCCGACAGGGTCCATAAGATACATTTATTTAATTTACCAACATTTTAATACTGTGGAATAGCAATAAAATATCTGAATCTGAATCTGAATCTGATTGTTTTATTCTCAAACCTTTCATCAATGGCATTTTTCTCAATGAACATTTTGCATTCAGGAATGCATGCAAATTAAATTGATGCTACGAGTAGCTTGATAGGCTCCCACAGTTCTTTGCTTCATCGGCTCTCATGACTTTCTCTACAGTACGTAACGGTCATTATATTGCATCTAACTACTGGTTTCTAATTTTAAATTCGTTGTCGTAAAAGGAGTTATTGTACGCCTGTTCGTTCGCTAATTGTTAAATGCCAGAGAATTCGACACTTGGAGGCGGTGTCGTTTGTAGTAACACATGCTTCATTAAGAGCATTAAGTACGATTGCTTAAGATAAAGATATTTTGAAGCATTACGCGGTTTCGCGATCGCGCAGTTAACGATTTTGTGTTTTCAGAGATGACTGGTGGCCAAGAATAGGAATAATTCCGAGATAACCGGGAATGAAATAAATGCTCGTTCATAAACTCGTGCCTATTCTCCCTTATAGGTTAGGTAAAGCATCAAAAAACATTTTGACGGTTGCTGAAAGATTACAAAATATACTAACAATTGGTAGTCTTTCAGGAAACGGAAATAGTTTTGTTCGAGTTTTATTTGCCCAAATCTGTTTCATAGAAATGTCCAATTTGGGACGATTTAATTCACGAGTTTCTTATTCTATAAGTTTGTTAGACATATTAAGTTTCATTTACCCGAAGAACAGGTAGACTTTGTAGATTTTTATTTGGATCCAGGAACTTTAATTATTCGCAAAGGTTATGTTATGAAATTTAGGTATTGTATAATGAGCTTTTAGAGACTTTGGTACAGACTCTTTTGGAAAAAGGTTGTTTTCTGGGAAATTTTATTATTCTATGTTTCATATTTCGAATCATAGTTAAATAACCCTCATAATGTCTGCTTTTAGTTATAAGTTTTAACCTATTACATTATAAAAGGTCAGTTAAAATCGGATAATGCGATAGTTCGATAAACTCATAAGATCTCATGGTACGATTGGAGGCAGTTGACAAAGGGCACAGTGAATGTAAATATCTCTTATATGCCCAGCAGTGGGCATAAATAAGTTGATAATAGTGATAGTATGACTAATGTTACTATTAAAAAAAAACTAAAAAATAATATGTAAAAATATCCAAATATATATTTTAATGACAATGTAGCATATGAGTGAAAAAGAACAAAATTTAGTTTTTTGCTCTTAAATTTTTTGACGACACGGTCGCTTCAACCGCTTTTGATCTGTGTACTCCCCATTATTTTATTCAATTTACTTGAGCCATGAGAATATGCGTTTCCTTTACGTAATCATATCTGCTTAGTAATACGTAAAATTACAGAAAAAATAAATAGCAAGTGTGTCAGCATGCGAAGGTAATCGTAATGATATTTTGGAATATTTAATCTTACAAATTTTATTAGTAATTTTTAATTAATTAATTGTAACTATTTCTCACAGATTTAAGATAAGTCTGCGCTATTTGTATTGAATGTTAAATAAAGTTTGCTACAATATAATTTAAGCTTACAAACTGAAAAAAAACTTTTAATAAAAAAAAAAATGTGATTCCTAAGATTAATTCTTTCTACGTAGAAAAGAATCATCGAAGATGGCTATTTAAACTGGTAGAATTTTAGTCCTAGTTATATAAAAATACGTGACAACGTATTATAAATCGATGAACGCAACTGCACGCACGAAAAAGTATGACTCATTGTCGCGTTACGTTACGCTCATTGTCCCGTAACATCATCATATTCAACATCATCATCATTTCCAAAATGTTTTGTTATGACGTTGTCACGTTAAACTATCGTCCGTAAGCCGACTTTACAGACAACCATTTTTTTTTTGAGATTTCGGTGTAACTCCTGTCAATTCTTACTAAGGTATAAATTGTTAATAATGATGCTATTTACAATGAGCTACTTTTGGTTTTGTACAGGATGCTGTAATATCCACCAATACGCGCCGAATGAATTCATCGTTAGATGAACTTCTACGAAATGACGTCTTTGAAATGAAATGACTTTCAGAGAAATAACGCTATATCAAAACGTTACGTCTAAAGCGTATTCAAATACCATAAAAAACAGGTGAATCCACAAACAAAAACGACTACAGCCTAATATAATTGAATCCGTCGCATATGCCCAAGGGCGGTCTTGCATGGAACGCCATTACATGTTTTCGTAACGCATCATTACAATATCTCATAGTGACGTAGAGAAATTCTGTGTCATTTAGAGGCGTTTTTACCGTAGTTTGTTTTTCACAGGGCGGGCCCTTTCACACGCCGGGTTATGGAGCTATTCGCTGAACGTTTCAGATCATTTGCTATTTGGTTGATTTTAATCTCAACTAATAGGTTGTTAGAGGGGCTGGGTGTTATTTTTGAAGGGTTCCGTTTATCAGAAATTGGATTTTCGAAAAGAACGTAGACGATGTGTTAGGTATTTGCTTTTCACACACCAAATTAAGTTATAAAGTCAGTTTTACGTCATTAACTGTGGAAAATTGTTGATAATTCAAACAAGTAAGATTACTGTTAAATAATTTTGTGAGCGTTTTTGATTTGACTATCAAAAAAACTTACAAAAGTATTTAAAGGGGGAGTCCTTGACCAGTTTTAGGACTATTAAACTTACAAAATTATTTAAAGGGTGAGTCCTTGACCAGTTTTAGGACTGTTAGAGTCCATCCTCACAGACCTGCACCTGTGAAGTCAACCAACGCCGTACTCAGAACACTTTTAATTGATCGAAGATTCGCTCCTTTGATCAAATAATATCGTGGTTTCCCGATACTATAAAGATAATTAAATAATGTGGTTTTACTCCAAAACACTAACCGATTTCGATGTTTTTTTTTATCTGATTGAAATCATAAATGTCTATGATTCCATAGTTTTTTTTTTCAAATTTTATTATAAGTGACTGCGTAAGAAGGAGGGATACTTATGATCACTTATAGCCTAAACGGCTTGACCGATTTTGATGTGTGAGGTGTTGTTAGATTCGTCTTCACTCCCTGAGTATCATAGGTTATATTTTTTTTGTAATATTTATAATACATCTCTCGCAAAAATAAAAAAAATTGGCTTTTCGTAACCTGCAACGAGCTTTTTCATAATTAACAAGATTTTACGAGAGTTATTCTAATGGCTACGCATTTATAAACTTTTACAGTGATTTTATGCATATTTTCTCACCTAAAACATACACTCAACAGCTTATTATGTTTGAACTTAACGAAATCGTAAGTTAAATTGCAAAAACTGCTTTTCTGCAGTCGGGGATTTTGTTTTTCTCACTTGTTAACACGGTAGTTCTCTTTCCAGACTCCAATAGCAACGAACGCAAACATGAAAAAAATACGGAAAAATACTTAAAGCAATTTATTCTAAAAGGGTATCGAATCCTCAGGACAAACCTTTTTATTCAAGAGTATTCTATTAGGACACGTTTACTTAGGCATCAATTTATGTTATTCAAGTAACAAATTCTTAGAAGTGTTTTCTTCAGAGCATTACACAATTTTTCAGAGTATTTTGGTCGAATAAACAACTTAAAGAATTAATGGTAGTCCTTCAAATGTAGGTCTGAATTAATTGAATCTACAGAGTCTTTGTCACGAAAACGAGGACAGATATTGAAGTTTAACAACCGATTATATTAGGGATTTTATGGCTAACGTGAAAACGCTTCTATTCCAACGGCATAAAACGTATCGACGTGGGAAGATTTTGTTAATATCTTCTCTTCTTAATCGTACACTCTTGTCAGAGTGGTCGTGGTTGCAATGGCAGTGGCTCCTCGCCGTCACCGTCACTCTCCAGGCCAGCTGCTCGTCTCGCGATGCTTCTCCATTTCTGGCGGTCGGTTGCATTGCGAGTACACTCTACCACGGTGGACTGCGTAGCTTTTCTAATGAGGTCGGTCCAGCGAGGTGGTGATCGTCCAGGAATTCGCTTGTTAATATAAATATTTATAATTATATATGTACTTCGGTTTCCGCTTTTAACTACGTAACTTTACATAACTCAGTGACTGTCATCTAATACTGATAGTAATTTTAATTTTACCAAATATTTTTTGTGTATGCACACTGCTACGGAAAGACAGTGCGGTTATGTTAAGTACTCCAGATCACTAAAATTCCAGTGTTCCACATCACCCGCCTATAGCAGAAACATCTCCCTTATCGGCTAACTGTTAAGACACTGGGAATGGCCATCATAACCATTGATCATCAGACTGTAGAAAGCCAATTGATGAACTTCATCAAATCCACCAATTAAATCGATTAGTGAAGCCAAGAGTGTCGCATGTCGTATTTAGGTTCGATGAGAATGTAAATCATCGCCAGAGACAGTTAGCCGATAAGGCAGGAGTTTTGTTAACTACCCAGAACCTACCACGGTTGTTTGTTACTGAACTCGTCTCTTGGAGTTATCGGGCGATACATATCTCGCATCACAATGCATCGAGACACCTTGGCACGCCACTACCGATACCTCGGGATCGAACCATCCAAATGGGTGCCAGACTTTTGATTTTATTCAGAGAATGTGTTTCATAATTTCATTTGGAAAACAAAGAGGAGCTATTGAGCACTAGATAGATACATAGATAGATAAACTCTACACACCATAAAATTTACAATCAAAAGAAATTAATTAAGAACTAGTGTAACAACTGGCGGCCTTAACCCTAATAGCGATATCTTTCAGGCAACCTGAGCACTACACGCGTAAAAGAACATCATTAGTTATACATTTATTTAATTTACAAATTATTGTCACGCTTACAGCTGTACACCAAAGCGCGTGACAATCCGTCAGTAGTTAGACTATAGGTAGGTACATAAAATTCAATAACAAAAAACAATAAATCAAAAACAAATCAGAGAACAAAACTCATTACTAAACAATAAACAGAAAAATATTAGATTAATTCATTAGAAAAATTAATAAGAATAATAAATTAAATAATCAAATATAACAACAACAAAAAAACACAACTAATTAGAAATAAAATAAAAAAACATGATATATACTTAATTATGTACTTGGTGTATCAAGTACATACTTGCTTATATCATTAGTAACATGTTTACTAATCTTAATAAGTGTTCAAATAAAACAAACATCCGATCTATTCGCGTGCAGGTAGGATGGCACGTTATGACACAGAGCCGAGCCATGTCCAATCGGAATAATTACGGACCAGCCTGTGACATGTGGCTCACGTTAATTTACCGCCCGTGTGACATAAACTTTAATTTTATAAACACACTCGTATAATACTCATTTTTTGTTTCGAAAGGGAGGAAAGCAAATAGGGTGTTGGAACAGGAAACATGGTTGGACTACATTGTAATTATGTACTTATTAGTTCAAGGTAATGCAGTACATTTCAGTTAGTATACCTACTCGAAGTTTACTATGAACTTAGTAAACTAACTTACTAAGTTATGTTAGTGATAAGTGCATATTTTATTTTATGTTGTAATAACATAAAATAAAATAAATAATCTATCTGATGACTTGTAATGATTGTAATAAATATAAATTATTGATGAATAAGTTCACCCGCCGTAGTCCATCCGAACATCTTGTAAAACACTGTCGGCCTTACCGAAAAACGTTACTTAACTTTAACCATCGTCTTAAACTCTCTTCTCTCTCTTCTTTCTGCAAGTGTCATTAAGTACACGTCAGAGAGAAGTTGACAAAATATTTCAACCATTGCTTAAAGTTATGTAACGTTTTTCGGTAAGGCCGTGTGCGCTCACAAATTGTTTACACTTTTTCAAGGCACATTGTCGCTTTTTGTCTGCTCCATCAATTATCACATAGTCGCGTGGCATCAACGCATCCGCGTGATAATTTATCGCTCGGCCAGACCACCGACCGCTCCTCATTAGAGCGGCAAAAACGCCGAGAGCGTTTTATTTTCGCACTATGACTCATTCGATGCCCGAATCGAATAATGACGTTGATTGTCCTTAGACCGGTTTAGAAGTGTGAATTTGCAGGTGTCGAGATGTGATTTAGATTGTCTTGTGGTTCTAAAGGTTTGAAGGTTACAAAGGAAGTAAAATTGCAGTCGGAGAGAAAGCCTACCCTTGGTTGTTGGCACGGTGAAAGTTTTCTGCTAAAGCTTTTCCTTTCTTTAGTGTTTGAAACGTGTTGTTGTATTTTGTAAGCTTTGTAAAAATGGAGATTTATTATTGCGTTAGTATTTTGTATCGCTTATTGGTGTATGCTATTAGTAGCTGGAATTCGATGATATGTATTAAAATTCACCGACTTATAGTGCACCAGGTATGTAAGACGTGATTTTAGGTATTTTTAGTAGTAAGTAATTAGTAAAATAGGGTCTTTAGAAACTCAAAAATACTTTTAGCCGCACATGTTTGTTTGAATGTTGATACTCGTATATATTTTCAAATAATCTTATCACTTATACAGATTCTAAAATATAGAAGATTTTTTGTTGTTGTCAATTTTTTATAGACTTACAAAGACATAGACATATTTTTATTAATTTATTATAACAAAAAACAACCAACAGAGAATAGGTATCAGGTAGTGGTGGGAAATGCTGGTAAGGCTCGGTCGAACGAAGGCACATCCAACCTGCGAGTCCCCCAAGGATCGTGTCTATCTAATACCACATTCTCACTACTCCTCAATGATCTGCCTCCCACATCAGAGAAGGTGAGATATTCATGTTCGCAGACGACGTCGCGGCAGTGGTTACGGCCCCAAACGTGAGCTTGCTAAAAGAGAAACTGGGTAGAGTAGCTTGCAAGCTGCATGAATGGTTTCGAATAAATGGCTTAGCCCTAAATCTTGGAAAAACCTGTTTCATGCACTTTAATTTAGCAAACAGAACCAAGGAGCCCATTACGGTCAATGTTGGCGGTTCAAGTTTGCAGCAAGTGTCACACGTGAAACTGTTAGGTTTCTATGTTGACACCGCCCTAAAATGGGACATACACATAGATAACCTACGTGCGCGGTTGAGTCAAGCTTGTTTCGCATTGAGTCGGCTAGCGAGATCAGCGCCGAGATACGCCGTACGAAGCTGCTACTTCGCCACGGTTCATTCTATACTTATGTATGGGACTGAGCTGTGGGGAGATGCGGCTGTGTGCGTGCGTGCCCTTATCCTGCAAAAATGAGCTATTCGCGCGATAGCCCAGATACCATAGGACGAGTCAGCTAAACCGTACTTCGCGGAGTTAGGCATACTGACCGTGCCATCTATACTTATATACCAGGCGAGTGTGTTTGCTCGTAATAACCAGCATAAATTCCAGCGTTTTGGCAAAAATCGTGACGGCACTGGATATAACAATAAGTTTAAAGCGGTCGAACACAAGCTCACTAAAACAGGTAAGTCCGTCTACGTGAAGGGTCCCGATATTTATAACTTGCTTCCTAACGATATACGGGAATCAAATTCTAATGCAATATTTAGAATTCGACTGAAGAAGTTCTTGGTCAGCAAAGCCTACTACTCACTAAAAGAATATTTCGGAGCAAAGTATTACTTGCGTAGTAACAAATGACATAATAGCATGTATATGATTGAATCATATGTACTTAATTACTGTTATTATTTTTTATAATTTTGCTATTGTTTATCATTTTTTGACGTGTGACATATTGTAATGATTTACCAATAAAATCTGTATCTGTATCTGAATATAAAGCATTCACAGAAATAGAAAAGTAAACAATGTTTTTTGCCACAATCTAGCCCTAGCTCAGTATAACGCTAGTTGTAAACAACCAGCGTTGGTCTTCCGCTGGGACCGATAGATAGTTATGTGGTGATATTCTCTCGAAAAGAGTAAAGTCAGGATCAGACCGCTTGCCGATCGATTTTGATAATACGTAAAGAATTTGCCAAAATATTGTACTCAATACTAAACAAAAAACAAAAAAATTAATATGAGCATATAGCAGTCGCAAAACTGACAAGATTAAAGGTAGTAAGTAGTTTGCTAGGAGGCCAATAATTACTGGCCCATTTTGTAACTATCGAAACTAAAACTATTTGTGTACACAATAGTTTGAAAGGACATAATATAGGCAAAATTTCAAATATGAGAAAAATCGATCAAGAGGTCGTCAAGATATACCTAAGTTAGTGACCTCGAGGTCTACTGTTCTCTAGTGTTCGTAGAACTACTTATAAATATTTGAATGTAAGCAAGCATAAAACATATGAATTTATAATTATAATTGGCACATAAAATTTTCAAAGAGTTATCGGAACGACTGGTCGAGGCAACACGTGATCAAAATGCTGGTCTCTATTTGGCTCAAAGGTTAAGCATTGCCATTCAACGTGGCAATGCTGCCAGCATTTTGGGTACGTTGCCAACTGGTAGCGGTCTCTTAGATTAAGTTTGTAAATATTATTATTATGTGGCATATATGTGTATTAACTAAACAAAAAGGTCTCCATTAAATGTGTTATGTACTAAAAAAAAAAATAAAAAAAAATGAATTTATATATTACATTTTTTTTTATTTACATACCTACCAGGCATGATACTCGCCATCGTGTGAGCGACTTGCATTGTGAGTTAAATGAAAAGAAATACATCTAGTTAGACATTAAAACTGTGAAGTCATGGCACCAAATAGTTCTCCATCGTTTTCAATTGCATAATTTAATATTGGAAAGTTATGACTTTTAACCTCTATTCACAACAAAGAGTCAACAAACATGTCGTCGTGTGCGGCCCATCACGGCATAGTTTCAGCGGCGTGTTTCACGTGCGATGGGGCCTGAAGCGTCACCGCCGCGATTCCAGCGCGTTTCACGCCTGCCGCGACGTCACCGCACCGCCTGTGTGAACACGCCTTAATGGTGCGTGAAGTGTCAACTGTAAGATAATTGCTAAGATGGGATTTTTTGCTTTTTGCATGCGGGTACAACGTTTGTTTGAAAATGAGATGGATATTAAAAGTAAATCTTATTTGTGATACAATAATAGGTATGTAAGTACTTTATTGTGTACCTACTAGCTGTGCCTTTTGGTTTTACCCGTGTAGTGATTTATTTTATTTATTTATTAATTATTAAACGTGATAAGAAACGTTTATTATGGCGATGTTTAAAATGTAGCCTACATTAGTCAGTCACACTTATCTACTTAGCAACTTTTTTACAAACTTTATTAAAGATCAGCTTAGCCGTTTGACATAGATATAGACATAGACAGAAATTTATTGTAATAAAAAACATACAACAGAAAATATAAATAATACACAAAATCAATAAAATGATTTTGTCACAACTGTGGTCTGATTGTGAAAAGGTAACAATTAGATAGAGAGGCCTAGTTTATTTTGCTTGTATAGTGCAAGTTAGTTAAGTTATGCTTCTACGGTTGTTTTCTTTTTAATTTATACCTACTTTTCTTTTTGAACTTCGGAACTATAAAGAAATTTGAAAAAACCCGTAGAGGCATCTATGATGATTTTTATCTGCTTTTAAACCAGATAAAAAAATCATCATAGATGCCTCTACGGTTTTTATGATGTTTTTTTAAATCTGGTTTAAAGCCAGATAAAAAAATCATCAGTCGGTTAAAGTAAGGATAGAAAACAGTTTTCTCCTATTTGTAGGTATGTGAGATCGTGAGACAACAATTAATTAATTATAATAAAAAAACAACATAAAATGTCCTTTAATTTAAAATATTTATTAAAATCATAAAATATTTCTTCTTGTAACCAAGTTCTCAACCAAAGGCGGTAGCTAAGTCTAGTTGGGATTCTATAGCACTACGAGGAACCCTAATAACTACCATTATGACTGTCTGTCCGTTTGTCACAGCTAAATTATATTTTAACTAAAATTATGTCAGACAAAACCCTGAACATTATTTACGAAATTCTGTCGTCCGTGATTGACATTTAATTACTAAGCAAACACAAACTATTTAAATGCTAAGCTGTTGAAAGTTCTGCAATTAATTTATGTAGAACATTTACAAAATCCTTGTTTACTAGATAAGTGGGTAAAGTTTCCCTTTGTGGTAAAGACATTAAGGTAAACATGGGGGGCTACTCTGAAAATATTGTGATGTCACTAAAAACATTTCATACGCATAGGTTGACAATTGGCGGGACAAGTCCTCATACAAGAGACGGGAAGACGTTAGATGCAAGCCGCTTCCAATCGGTCTTTTTGGAAGTCCATGGGAGAGGTCTATGTCCAGCAGTAGACTTCTTATGGCTGAAATGATGATGATGATGATAAAGATGATTTCTTTGATTTGATGACCGTTCAAGACAGATGATTTACCTACTATATTTACTATCTCTAATTACGGGTACCTAAATTTTTGAAGGTATAATTAAAATTACTCTACACCTCGACTTAAAAAAAAAACGGGAATTGAAAACAATAAAATTTGAATCTATTTTCTGAGTTAAAAAATGATTAAATTAAAATGAAATTTGAAGTAAGTGTTTGTAAAATTTGTAGGTATATCTATAGTTTTTTGAATAGCAGATTTTCATAGGTTATTTGAGTAATCTTATACTTAATGTTTTTTCAAATTTTTAGCGAATGCTTACTCATTGAAATTAACTAATTTTAACGGATTTATTGCTTATATATTTTACATAAACACTTTGCAGCATCCGTGGTTACAGGTGAGACTGGGATTTTATACTTTCACAAATATTACTATGTGCGAGCGAAATATAAGAGCTACTTTAATCACCAAAAAATAAAACCTTATAGGTTTCTTTTAGGTTTCATCATAGACCGCAATGGTCGGTTAACATCAGGCGAGTTAACGGTCGATAATCGAATAAAATACTGTGGTCCACTAATTTCACTAAACTTATTAAACACGGAATTTCCAAAACTGTCGCTTACGGAACAGACTCGAAGAAAAAAATAATGACTATGTTTCTCAGTAGGCCTCCTCCTAACAAATTAAAGGGTTTTGTAAACCGCAAGCCGCCGAAGCGTTGGTTGATTTTTAATTAAAACGTTGGCAACTCGACTCAAGGTTGACATTAATGAGCAACTTTCGTCATTGCATTGTTTCTCGAATGTTCTTTTGAAGGGTCACGTTGCACAAAAATGGTGTAAAAAATGGCAAGTCAGTTATTAGGACCGTTTTATTTTAAGACTGGCAATTGATTACATCATACTTTTTTAAACTAAATAAAATATTTTTTAGGTTAAAAAAAATTTTTCTTCAAAAGTATTTTTTATAATACTAATGAATATCCATGAATAGGTACCTACATGATATTATAAGTAAGTACTAATATAAAATTTATTTGGTTTCAATATTTTGTGAAGTTAATTCTCCTCCCAAGAACTATTTTACTAATTATTGTTTGTAAAGGTATGGTAATGTTATGAGAGATGTAAACTGGATTAACTGGCGTGTAGAAAGAATCTGGATAATCATAAATGTATCTGGATTAAAATGACGTAGGTATATTTAAAGAAAATCAAGCCTTGCTTTGTAATAGGTACCAATTATAATGCACGAGACTTGATCATTTTAGCTTCATTTATATTGCAAATAAAAAAAATCTACTTAATAGGCATATATTTAAGATTAATAAAGTTACTATACCTATTATAATATAATTAGTGATTTTATTACTATAGTTCATATTCCTTACTTATGGGGCTCTAACAAGCTGTATCACAGTATACTGTATTCTGTACAATACTATAGCAAAGTATACGGTAAAACTAATAGGAAAGTCCTTTAGACTGCGGTATTATTTCTTTTTACAAGATGTTCGGGCGAACGAATGACACATGATGCGAAAACATAGTATTTTTGAAAATGTAATCTAATTGGTCAGTTTCCGGCAGCCTAGTGGTGAGACCGTCTGACTTGCGATCCGCAGGTCCTGGGTTCGAATCCCACGGCACGCACCTCTGTCTTTTCGAAGTTATGAGCGTATTGTTGATAGCCGCCAACTTCAGACGGTGAAGGAAAACATCGTGAGGAAACCTACATGTCTGAGAGTTCTCAATGATCTTGAAGATGTGTGAAGTCTGCCAACCCGCACTTGGCCAGCGTGGCAGACTATGGCCTAACCCTTCTAGTACATAATAGATTATGTTTAGAGGTAAATTTTGGCAAAGTGATGCTTGATCGATATACTTTTACGTAACTTTTATTTACTCATAATATAGTAAATCATTATTCAAGTTAAGTATGGAATTGGTTTGAACATTTACACAATTTGACATATATAGGCACTTTCCAATGTGGCAATGACACTAAAAGCTAAATAATTTTGTAATTCTTTCAAATAAGTACCTACCTATGAAAGTCTCATTTTACGCAATGCCTGAAAACAGAATTGGTATTAAGTACTTATGTAAGTACTGAAATTGTCTAAAGATTGTCTATAACTTACTAAATACCATGGCTTTGTAACCGCAATCTAATTATTATCTAATTTATTTGAAAAAAAAAATATTTAATTTAATTTAAAATTGTTAGTTAAATAATTAAGTATGAATAAATAAAATATTAAAAAAAAAATAACTTTCTGAATGATAATTATTTAGGTTAAATATTGTATTGTCCACAAAAAATAAAGAATGATATAATTTGATATATCCAAAAAGTTTCAAAAGAAAATGCAATATCGAGATTAATTTAAAAGAAACAGTTACTGAATAATAATATTTTTGTTCTCTATTACTTTTAACGTTTTTAGGGTTCCGTACCTCAATAGGAAAAAACGGAACCCTTATAGGATCACTTTGTTGTCCGTATGTCTGTCCGTCTGTCCGTCCGTCCGGGTGTCAAGACCTTTATCTCGGGAACGCGTGAAGGTATCGAGTTGAAATTAAAACCATATACGGAAATCCATAGTATCTTGCTGCAGAAAGAAAAATAAAATTTCTCAGTTTTCGTAAAAAAAGTTACAGCCGAATATGTCGTAAAAAACGCACATTTCGACACTCACAGAGGAATCAAAACCTATGGGGTACTTCCCGTTGACCTAGAACTCTGAAATTTGGCAAGAAGCATTGTGTTAGAGTACACATATAGGAAAAAATCCGAAAACCGGACATGTTTAATTGAATCATAAAAAAATTGTGTCGTTATGCAAGGAATGAGGGTCGAAATTTTAAAGTGAATTAACCGTATCATGTGGGGTATCATATGAAAGAGCTTAATTAGAATTAGTTAAAACAGGTTTTTAAATATTTTTACGTTGGATATTTTTCGGAAGAAAAAAAAAAAAAAAAAAAAAAAACTAGTTTGTACGGAACCCTCGGTGGGCGAGTCTGACTCGCACTTGTCCGGTTTTATTTATAGTTTTATGTAAATAATAATATATCATTATAATTTTAAATATCCTAATCCAGTCTAATAAATAATAAGGAAGAATAATTTTATTGTTACTGAATTAATCTTGGGTAATCATGTATTACAAGAATAAATAATTTAGGAACAGGATCAGACTGATTGCTAACAAAGTTGATACTTAATAATCAGTGACTAATATATACATATATAGAGAATATCAGTTAATCTGATCTTGTAGCAGGAAACCTTACCTCCTCAATGCGCATTACCTTCACCAATAGGTTCAAGCTAGTAGGAAACTATCTTCAAAGCTATTGTTATACATTTCAATACTTTATGTATCTAACTACTTTCTTATGTTAAATACGTGGCTTAAAAAATATTGCAGCTCTAGAAGAAACTTTTTTATTATATAATAGTAAAATCGGTCAATTTAACTCAACAAAATAATACAATACGTACTGCGAGCTTGTGATAAAATATGTCCCTACAACAATATTTTATTTTATACGTCAAGAAAAAAATATTTCATATTCAGTACTCAATGTGTTGGTACACGAACACAGAACAACATTGCAATTAACACACACACAAATGTATGACTTTGGCTTGTCGGTGTGCCGATAAACTCCGCCCCAAACAAATTTTAACCAATCACCAGCCGACGCAAGCATAGATCGTTCTGCCAACACGCCTCGTATTTTTCGTCACGGAACGTCGACTCAGGCGCGACTCACACATTGTTAATACAAGCACTCTTCGCTTTGAAGATACCGGATCCAGTTTTGTATGCTGTCTCGTTTCCACACCGGATTAACACGAGTCTGCAATGCCTGTTGTGAGCTTTCAAACCATTGCTAAGAAAACTCTGAAACTGGAACTAGTAAAGTTTATGAATATAAAAATTAATAAAGTTCCACGAAAGAAGTGTTTAAATGAAAAATTTATTGATTTATCTGATGATTTGTAAGCCGGCGATACCATAACTGATGACATTCGCCGGGCGGTAGAAAGAGACGGACGATACGGCGAAGTGGCTTCGAAGGCTGTGGAGGCGGCCAGTTTGACCATTTTTTGTTGGACCGCTGATTGTGAAAGATTACACTTGAGAGTCGAAATACATCTTTACATCACACGTCAGTGGGCACTGAGCTGTCTTCAAAGTAACACGGATTAGACACACGCAGTTTCTTTGACGTCATTATGTCTGCGTTTAGGCTGTGATAGTGAAAGACTGAAATAGTGATCTTTTGGGACTCTTTTGACTTTGCATGTGCGAGAACATTTGGTGTTTTAGAGACTTTTTCTTCTCCGGCTATTTTTTCTGCGCCGATGGCAGTATCAACCCTGAACATGACGCCGTACTTCACAGGATATTCTTTTCAAGGTTAGTTTTAGTGTAATTTGATATTAAGCACATTTTTTTGGTCTTGTCTAAGCAGTATTATGACTTTTCTTACATTCGATTACCAATACCATTTTCATGTAAATATGATATGTGTTTTATAGAACCATAATTTTAAATGAAATCTAAATATATAATAATATGTATATTTTATATTATAACTAGTTTTGATTTGCTTATCAAAAATGCTTTTATGACTTTCCTCATCGGAATCATTATATCACTCATCCTGCGTCCGTCATATAACCCTAACTGGTTACCATAAATTTGTATCATTAAAAAACGTGTTATAACACCAATAATTAGGTATTTAGCAGCTGATTAAACATCAATCATCGGATTTTTTCTATATAACATAATAAAGGTCTAATAACAGCTTTTCGGAACCAAAGGGCCAGAGACGACCATAAAACTATAAACTTACGACGAAATTATAAAGTGCCTTTTTACAGCTACCAATATAACAATATTTCATCGTCGCGCGCAGGGACTGGACCCTTAAGAAATATTATGGACTAACTTTTTTTCATTTATAACTGGACCTTGTTTAGTTCACACTTTCTGGAATGGTCAAGGACCGTAAGCTATAGAAAGCGATTTGTCTCTGTTTCAATAAAGCATTTGCTGTCACGACTCTCTATTGTCGTATTGAAATCGTTCACTAAATGATCTTGATCTTAATTGAAGAAGAATAGTGTAGGTAATGAATTGCATTTATTTTAATTCAGATATTGATTTGATGTATTTAAATCGGAGAAATTCTTCAAAAAATGTACTCGTCTAGTCTTTGATTTGTGAATAACAAGTCTAACGGAATTTTATTATTAATCATATTACCTGGAAGAGTAATTATGTTAAAATATCTCCATTTCATTTGTAATCTGTATGTATTTGTGTAGTCTTTTGATTAAAATTTGAATTTCCCGACGGTATCTAAGTATAGGACAAAATATGAGCAACATCAATTTTGATGATGTATAATATTGTTATAATATTATTGTGCACATAACTGAGTACCGTTAATTATTATTATTATTTGTGAAGAATATAATTTTGATTTTTGTAAAATGTATAAACTGCTTAAAGCCAATAATCATCACAGATTGCGAAGAAGTTACATTTTGTAGAAAGGCGCGCCTACTATAAAGTAACTGAATGCTTCTATTGTCTTAAAATGTCTTTTGTTGCTATTTTTATAACAGGCTGGTGACAGATTTTTTGCTACCCAATACAGCTTCACGGTCAACTGTATTTAGATATTTGACTGCTTTTGCTTTTGTTTATTTTCTTGTATTTATTGTCATTTATGTAACATTTATTTTTAAAAGCTTTTATTCTACTTGCCTTGCCTTACATGTGTGGGAAAAATCTTGCGAGTTAAGTTAGAACCACTTCCTGTCGTTAGATTAGGTTGAAATTTGGTTTACTTTAGTAACTTCGGTGACAATGCAATAATATGGTACCATGAAGCTGGTCTCAAGTTGGTGTCGGAAGGTGTCTATCGGAACTCCTAAACTAAAGGAGATAAAACCGTCGAGTTTGGACTCGTTTGAATAGTCTTGACAATCACTCTTGTGCTACATGACAGCCAGGGTCTCAAGATGGCGTCGGAAGGTGGCCATAGGAACTCCTAAACTAAACAAGAAAAAACCGTCGAGTTTGGACTCGTTTGAATAGTCTCGACAAGCACTCTTTTTTTAGTCTAGTAAATAAAATATATTTGTTTTAAAACAAGCTTTTATTTAAATGCTCTAAAACGAAGAAAATAAATTTTATATTGAAATTTTATATCTAAAACGAAGAAAATAAATTAAATTTTATAATTTTATATTTTCTTCGTTTTAGAGCATTTAAATAAAAGCTTGTTTAAAATAAAAAATAAAAAATTGTATTATTTGTACGGTATATGATTTTAAATACATATGTAGATATGACATGAAATACGTTCGTAATTTTGATCGTTTTAAATCTCTTGAAATCTTGAAATCTTCATCATTATCATCATCATCAGCCCACTTTAGTTTACTGCTAGACACAGACATCTCCTTTTAAAATCTATCATAGTTGGTACTTATGTCAAAAAATAAATCTTGTGTGTTCTATATTTGTTATATCTGTACATCATGCTTTCGATAAAACTATCAGTTCCATGATAGAGCGCTGTCAATCTGTAAGTGGTGCACCATGCGCATAATATTTATTTTACTTGCTCTTATGAAACATTCCATTGTTTCTCCCTGAGGCTGCACTTTAAACGGTCTTAAAGCTCCGTGTATAAATAACAACGAATAATATTCCAAAAACCTCTCTCACTGACGGTTTTACTCATAAATCATTAACATACGAAAACATTTCGACTGCATTGTTAAAAATGTCACTTGGACTTATGACCTGTTTCGTCTAAGCTATATTAAAAAGAAAAAGAAGAATATATTTGGAAGGGTTAAGCGGGAATGAGAGCAATAACTTTAAAGATGCCGACGAGAGGCTAGGGTACTTTGCTTTTTTCTTGTATGTGCTCAGCTATTGGAAAGCTATTCATTATACTCTTACTCGTAGCTGTTACATATTCAGTGGAATTTCGACTACCCTTAAGATTAATCAGATTAATATCATTCGGATTCATTTCAATCGTTGCACAAGCGCGCATTTTGATGATGAATTATTAAATAAAAACGATAACATCTAACAAAAGACTTAAGATGTCATAAATAAAAACAAAACAAATGACAAGTTATTATTTTTCTTGTGTGAGTCACGTCACTCGTGCGCAACTAAGCAAGCCGATCGTTTAAGAACCGGTGAACCTTTTTGAATTGTTAAAAATACTTCGGATTCTTAATTCGACTCCAAATTATACGACTTTCAGTATCATAAGTCGGGATTACTGTCATAACCAAGTTTCTGATGTGCCCATGAACATCACAAAACGTTTGTTTAATGCTTTAAGATGATAGCAGATTATTTATGCGAGACTTTACGATTTGTTAAAATGAAATGATCTTTGTTTTAGGTTTATTACGTTTACTTAAGAGACATAAACCTGAAAGAATACATAGCTCGCTGAATGTGCCGGACGAGGTTTTCTAATAAAACATGCGGATAAAGCGTGATAGTAACTTACGTAAACCTTAAGTATGGAATTTAATGTCGATATTAGTTCGCATAATGTAGCCGATGAGAGTCATCGTGATCAGCCTGCGGCTAGGTGACTGCGGCGATGAGACCGATACCCATCTACCGCGCACCTTGTAATTTACTGCGCGAAGCTGCAATTTTCATATAAAATCGCACATTCGTTTTAAATTAGACCCAAATTTGAGAGATACAATAACTTTTGTTTCTTAATTATTCTTGTCGTAAATTTCGATCTCAATTAGAGTTAAAACGAAGCCAATTATGAGAGGGATACGTATCTACATCAGTTTGCTGACCTTTATAAGGAGTTCAGTACCATAATCAAGGTTTAGTCACATTCATATCACGGGCCGACAAGCGGTGCACATCGGCGTACGCACACAGACGCGCAGCGAGCGCGCCCGCGCAGATCAAAGGCACCGACAGGCTCTTTTAGCCGCATAATATGACGCGCCCCCCGCCTCCGCTTGCGGCCGGCGAAATGCCTCGATCAAATCAACCTCCAGGGCGCTTGCTCGCCATTACTTATGCCAATCTATTAATAAACAAATTGATGTAATGAATATTTTTAGCCGACACTTTGATCTAAACTATTTTGTTTAACGATAATAGAAATCGGTTGTGATCAATCTTTTTTTTTCTATAATCAAATACTTATGATATCTGTTTATATTTCAATTTGGTCAGACGTTTGAGGAAAACTTCTAGTTAGAAATGCAAATAGGTACATTTCTAATTACTTAATAAGTAAATTCTTTTGTATCGTATATTGAAATAAGTACTTAGCCTTTGTATTCATGAACACAAAGATTATTCCGTATCTGATTATGGAGCGATCACCGATAAAAGGAGTATAAATCGCGCGTTGAAATCTTTTGAAGAGATTATCAGATTTATTGGGCACCCGAGATCGGAATCTAAATAGCTGCAAGCGACGTACGTGCCTTTTGCGACAAAGCTTCGAGGCTTTCTTCATTATTGCGCGCTTAGTCGGTTCTTTGGAAGTTTATGCTAGCTCTTAGCTTAGACATAGACATATTTTATTGATAATTATTCAATTACAAGTCAACACTATAAAATTAAATTAGATATAATTATTAATTAATGATTTCAAATAAGTACTTATTTAGTTAAAATTGTAGTACCTACGTACAGTTTTTAAGACATACATACTTTTATTTGAAGAAATTCTTCATAAATATAAAACGCTTGCTTAGAAGCCATTTCTTCAGCCTTGATTTATATGAAAAGAAGCTCGGAGCATCAATGACCGTTTGTGAGAATTTAAGTATTGTACCCATTAGGTCCCATCACGTGAATCTGTTTGGCAGACTTCGTTAATAGTCGCGGCACAGTAACTAATTTACTTCCATACCTAGTATGGCGGGGTAGCCTATCTCCTCGCTTAGGGTATAAAATTATATTCTCTCTCACATATAATGCAACTTGCAGGATGAGGAGACAAGGCAATGTCAATACTTTAAACTTTATAAAATGAGGCCTGGCAGATTCGTCCTGCTTGATATGTGCAAAAGAGGGTCGTGAGAATGATCACGACCCTCTTTTGCAATCTAAACACCCTTCAACATCAACTTATATTAGGCCTGTGTGGTTTGCAATAGAGATGGTTGTTTAAATGTTCTGATAGCATAACCAAAACAACACAAGTGACATTTTTCTCTTTAAAGGACAAGTAAAATCATACGATACAATACAAAAATAATATGAATAAAAGTCACCGACATAGCACAGCGGATTAGCAAGTTGAAGTGGCTGTGGGCAGGGCACATAGCACGTAGAACTGAGGGCCGATGGGGCCGAAAAGTTTTCGAATGGAGACCACGAACCGGCAAGCGCAGTGTAGGAAGACCAGCCACGAGGTGGACAGAAGATATCATACAAGTGGCAGGAAGACGCTGGATGCAGGCCACTTCCAACCGGTTTTTCTGTAAATCCATGGGGGAGGCCTATTTCCAGCAGTGGACTTCTTGTGGATGAGATGATGATGATGAATAAAAAAACTTATAAACTAAGTAATTGATTGTCATGCAATCTCATAAATAAACCGCAATTATATTTCGTAGATTATATTTATTTCGTTAATTGATTCATTAATCATAAAAGTTATGTACTTGCTTCGTTAAATATCTTTTTAATTGAAATCCATCTTATATTATAGTCATATTTCGATTATTTTGCGTCTATAAGTTTTTGTTCTCTATGTAATAGAATAGTAAAAACTCAGTTCCGTCATTATTCGCGTGAAGCGTCGAGCGTGAAAGCTCACGCGTGCTCGATTCGTGACTAACAAGATATCATTGTTAGTAACGTTCAAATTACCCTACGTACGAGAAATTTCCATAATTACGGTGGTTTGTGATTGGGTTTGATGACTTCTTCATCATCATCATCAGAATTAATTTTCCGCTCATCGTAAATGGATGATAGTTCGAGGGAATAACTACGATTTACTAATGATGTATACTTTCATTGAACTCCAGTTTACACCTATACTACGTCACTAACCATTGCTGATTAATGTAACTGCAAGCAGTGGTTATTGAAAAGATAGACTGGAAAAGCAATATTTTTGTCATAATTTACACCTCTTACGATTTTTGTCTAAGACAAAAAAAAAATCTTCTTTTTTTAGGGTTCCGTACCTCAATAGGAAAAAAACGGAACCCTGATAGGATCACTTTGTTGCCCGTCTGTCCGTCTGTCAAGACCTGTATCTCGGGAACGCGTGAAGGTATCGAGTTGAAATTAAAACCATATACGCAGATCCATAGTCTCTTGCTGCAGAGAGAAAAATCAAACTTTGTTTTTAGACAAAAAAAGTTAAAGCCGAATATGTCGCAAAAACGTACCTATATTTCGACACTCGCAAGGGAATCGACAATTCGACCTCCATGTCTGTACATGAAGGTTTTATAAGGTTTCCTCGAAGTTACTACGAAACTATAAAAATGAGGCGCCCTAAGACGTCAACCTGGCAGTATTGAAAATAAAACTATGACATATAATTATATTTATACAAGCGAAAGGATGGTTTAATAAAGCATACCCAAGTAGTCACGGTATCGATCTCATGCTTTTTTATAAACTTTCTCAAAAAAATTAAAATAAACTTCATAAGTCCTGCCGGCTTCCGCTGGCAAATAAAAAGTATTGCTTGTTATTAAACCATTTAATATAAAGAGCTCAACAAAGAAACAATTTCAGGTCAGTTCAGTCAGTTCCTGAATTCCGAGCCTGTTCTTTGTCCACGTCGGCACAGCCCACGTCAAAGGCCCTATATCTTGAAAAGAATCCATCAAATTAGTACATAACACGCTATGAATACGGAATGAGGTCAAATAGGGCATTCTATTATATTGAAATAAAATATTCTAGCCCATTATGTACGCGTACCGTTGACAAGCCGAAAGGCATTGCATAGGTTTGTACAGTTGGTACCGTAGTCAATGGAGGGAGACCGTCTTAAGCATATTGGAAAGAGTGTTTTTTGTCTCTTCTCACCGCGTTCTATAGTGAACGACCTGCTCGAAGGTTTGCTTAAGTGACTTCCGTAAGTTATATCTACAATCTTTAAGAGTACTTTGGATTTGGAGTCAAAATATACTGGACTGGTGTGTTGATTCTAAATCTTAAGGATAACATCTAAGAAATAATAATTTTGACGTTTTTTATTTTGTTATATATTACATACAATATGGAAAGTTCTTAAAAATGCGAAAAATATGAGCTCGAGATGGACAGGTCACCCATTTGCCATTTAGAAGTTTCAGTGCCCGTTTATTGGATTCCTCACCAAAATTTTGTCATTGAAAATAAATAGGCGACTTCTAAGACCAATTTTCATAGTGTAACTGCTACGCTTGATATGACGTTGAGTGTACGTTTTTTACGTGAAGATATGTGCAGCGTCGTTGTACAATTAGTTAAATGTACTTGTCAATAGGCACTAATATAATACACATATAATTTTTACTAGAATTTGAAAACAGTAATTATTAGAAAAAGTCAGATATGGAAGTTGAGAGAAATTTACGTTTATATATCGGCTGATTCCCTATCACTGCAAGTAAACTTTACCTAAATCTTATCACTAATATCCTCTCCTTTACATTACATACATAACTTTTTAACCATGGTCAAATGTGGTGTTAAAGGGTATCATGGTCTTTGATGTACTGCCTACTCCGTAAAGAAAAATAGGCGTGAATTTTAGCCGACTTCGAAAAGGAGGAGGTTTTCAATTCGACTGTAGGTATGTGTTTTTTTTATATGTTTGTTACGCGATTATTTTGCCAATTAGGAATTGATTTTAATGACTCCTTTTTGTTTAGTATATCACACTTTAGAGGTGGTCTCATATAAATTTTATTATATCGGCTCTGTACTTTGTTTTTAAACCAAAATAATCAAAAAAAAAAACTTACAAGTTAACAAAATTGCTTATTTTGAAGTCGGTTGTTTCAGTTTTTTAAACTATAATTATATTGATATATGTACGCGTAGAAAAAAAATTAAATTTCATGTCTGTTATGTACACTATCACATTTCAGAACTGAAAAAAACCAAACAGACAGAATTGATAATCTCCTTCTTTTTCGGAAGTCGGTTAATAAGAATGTAACGACGTTCACTATCACAACTATAGTGTACTGATAAGTGCCTTTATTAACTACAACAAAACAATATACAAACTTAACTAACTAAACTACTACACAAAAGCAAATCGATTACCCCAGACCGATAAAGGCCCAAAGACAATTCAAATCCTCAAACCCAGTACCAGTTGGCAGCGTACTCAGCATGCTGCTCGCATTGCCACGTAGAATGGCAATGCTTATGCGTTGGGCCAGATACCTACGCACCAGAATATTGGTCACGCGTCGCATCGATCAGGCACTTAAATATTTTTTTGAAAATGAGATGAGCTCCCGGTCCCCACGCGCCCAAAATCTCGACACCAAAAGGCTCAAATATGTAACCTCTACCGAGATTAACTTAGTACTGATAATGGGGGCTCATCAAATTCGACCGAGCTGTTTTAATGCTGTAAGACGTCAATATACGGGGTGAAATCTAAATTTTTGAAGAGTATCCTTTAAGGTTAGGTCCCTCATGCTACTGATCATAAGGCAACCAAAATTTATGGAATAAGTAAGTTCATATGGACTGAGTGGCCAGCCTTAGTGTCAGTTATTAAGCCGCCGAAAGGCCTCTGACTTAATGTATGGAATTTAAATGATTGATTAAGTAGGTAGGTACTTAAAATGCCACCGGAAAGAATGATGTTTTATTTCGTAAATTGCTTCTGTTCATATTAAAACAGAAAGGCCTCTAGACCAAGGCTTAAAGAATGCTCAGGAATCAGATATCGTCGTTTTTTTTTTTTTTTTTTTTTTAATGCAAGATAGATCGAGACGATTGGCCATCAACTCGCCTGATGTTAAGCGACGGTGTGGCCGAGGATGGAACTCGATGATCTAGAAGATATCTATTCACTCTAGCCTTGAAAATTCCAAGATTGTAGGTCTCAGGTAACAGAGATGGCGGCAAAGAATTCCATATCTGTGCAGTTCGCATCATGAATGTGGATCGACATCGCTGAGTACGGATTTTTGCCATCTCAATGAGTGGCATAATGTGGGTATGTGTAATGGGTGGTAATTCGCTGACTAATAATAATTATATAGGTACATAGACACGAAAAATTTTAGCCTCCTTGCGCAGTTGGATAAAATCCTAAACGAACTCTACATCCAGCGTCAATATTGAAAATCAAAATGAAAACTTATCAACTGAATATGCATAACCTTCAAATTTTACAAATACTAAAGTCGTTAGAACTGTGTATTTACGCAGATTAAACTTCATCACTGAACATGTTTACTTCGACATGGATTTTGATACAAAACCCATGATAAGCCTTTTTCATCGAGACATGTTTCTTAATTTAAAAAAAACATATTTTTTTTGTAAATTAAGTATTTTGTTACGTAAAAAGGAATTCTATAACTTCAAGAATTTACGCATGAAAGAATCTATTTTTACCTTTCATATTCATCCCGAAAATCACAAAAATCCAATATTTCTGAATACGAGACATTTTAATCGCCTGAAAGAGTTCTACTTCAGCACAAAGCAATAACATTTTGTCGTTAGAGCAAATGTAGAGTAAAATGTACAGATCCGTAGAGCTATTACTCAGATGAGTATAATCCCAGCCTCATCTCGTATGAAAGTATAATAGAATTGATTTGATATTGGATCGTCTCCGCCACGCGACTGCGACCACACAGCGCAGTGTGAAGGAGGCCTAATGGAATGACATGGCCTTTGTGAACGCCGCCCAATTCTAATGCCTATTCACATGGCATTTCACCTCTTTGTTGCTTCATTTCTGATAGTAATAGTCTTATTACGATTTCCAAAGAAATCTCCAACCTGACAACGCATTGTTAGACTTGGCCAAGTAATGAAAGCGATTTTGTGCTTAATAAAAACATGTTACTTTTAATACGAGCGCTTGTACGGCGAATAGATTTTATATGCTCTTTATGACCAAGATAACCTTTGTGTACTTTTCGATTGGCTTTTGAGGAAAAACATGTTTTTCCAATTAGATTTTTTTTATGAGAGAAATTGGTTCGATTTAAAAATGTGCGCGTATCGATGCATTAGTCATACTTGTTGCGTTTATGCAACATACAAAATGATATTTGATAATTATTGCCGTGCTTGAGCTGTTGTGCATGATAAGTTGCAATGTTAGTCTATTAATTGCGTTCCCTGAACTTTGACCGTGTTGTATATAACCTCTCTACGGAACGCGCGCGGTTATCGCAAGGTACCGTGAGGCTCAGGAAAGCGGCGCACCGTCTGACGTAAAGCCTCATATAAATTTTACTATAGCCACATTAATGTCGCGACGTGAAATTGATTTGCAGCCAGAAACATATTATGATTGTGAAAACGGGGTTTACGATTTATTTACACAATACGATATCGACTCCAAACGTTACAAGTTACAATCTATCACTCCGTCGCGAGTGCGTGAAAAAAACACTCTCTAAGTCAGCCTAAGCGAATTAATTATGAAAAACATAAGTCAAGTTTAACGTGCTAACATATCTAATGCATTTGCTATTAACATCAGTTACATGTGCTTAGAAATTATCCGCCTGAGGAAATGATGTAGTGCGAAATTTTATTAACGAGCTTTAATTTTGTTTCGCATTGTTTGAAACGTACTTTTTCTTGCGAATTCACTGCGTTTGTATTTGCAGGTGATATGAATTATTCCATTTGATGGTCTATTCTACATGACATTGGCGGAGTAGTGAACCATCTTCATAAATATCTTACCAACTGTTGAAGTCTATATAAAAGGTCACTGAAGAGCGACAGCCCATAAAATTACGTTCTAACCAATATGACCTGAACAAAAAGAAATATTGAAAAAAATTATTCCAATCGAGACAGATTAGCGCGAAACAAAAGCAGATTAGAGATTGCCCCATCAGAGTTACTCAAATTGAAAATGAGTGCCGTCAATGCAAAGAAGGTTAAGAAATCCAATCATTATCCGACAATGGCACTGATAACTGGAAACTACTTCTAAGGTTGATGAAAATGTGATTGTTAATTAAAGTTGACACAGAAATGCGAATGGTGAATTCAAACTCTTCATTTATGCGGTCACGGTTTGGCTCTTACGTTTAGCTTTAAACGATCGACTCTGTTTCAATTTAGTATAACACGAATGCGTGGGTTGAACGAATCGGTACACGATAATATGATTGTGAGAAAAATTGTATGCGTTATAGTGCATTGGCTGTCCATGTCTGGGTTTAGTGTGTGATTATTGTCCGCTAGGACGGGTCTCGTGTTAGCTATGAATAAAGCACGTAAGTTTGAACTTCCATTGAAGAATCGAGTGTCTGACATAACCATGGCTTTGAAGTTCTTTGCTTTTATTAGCGTTAATGGCTCCCGTATACCACCCTGGTAGCTGTCATTGTCGCAGTTGTACAAGTTGTACAAGTTACTTGCGCATGATCTAAAAATGCTTCCGGACGATTAACTTCCAATGAATGTTGGAGGTTGTTGTTAGGTTCGCCTCCTTTTGCGTTAATATTGTTACAATGTTTGCGAATTCTATTACGCATTGTTGAGTCGAGATCGTTTTTGTGCGATTGTTGTGTGAGCCATTTATCGATTGTGCTCTTGACTGATCCTGTTTCACTATGAAAATGTAAGCAATACAGAATTGAATGAATATTTACTTTGTATACACGTTCAATATTAATAATTCAAATTCGTCTATATTTACTCATCTTTTTTGTGATTATACATATGCAAGTAGCAATAATTTAAAAGTAATAGGTAATATTACACTATTAAATGAATAGGAAAATTGCAAACAAAATTTCTTACGTTAATTGTGAATTATGCTTATTGTGAATTTATGGGTTTTGTTTAATGTAATTTCAAAGTCGAAAAGTGAAACGGAGGGCACACCTAATAAAGTGTCAAGAGTCGAGTCTCTAGAAACCACCCACATTTGTATAGCCGGCATATTATGAACACGTTATGCGTCATAAATATTTCGGGAACATAAAATTAACACTCAAAAACATGGGCTTTCGAGGCACCTCAAAGTCTAGAGTCCCGACAAAAAATACTGGGATCGCTTGCAGAAACCACCAAGACAGGTCGAAAAAGAATAACACGACACCCGATTCTTAAGTACAAACCTTAAATGTTAAGCCATAGGGTGTAATTTCGAAAATCAAGAGAAACTTACGTGTTGATTTCGTCTCCAGTTAGATGACCACAACTGTTGACCATATTAGCTTGAGTTAGGGTTCAATTTCGACGATCTCGTTACCTCAAGTTCGGTTTCCTATATTATCAAAGGACATACTTGTTGACATGTTGTCTAATTGATTGGTGTTTCACAGCAGGGGTTTCGGGGTTTACATGCGGCGGAACCTTTGTGGAATTATATGAAATTGATAAACTATAAATGCCTTCACAAGTGGTAGATGCCACTGTTAGATATTTTTTTTGAAATTAGATCTATGTCAATCACGTCGCAGGGTTAGGTGCATTTTTTTCAAAGCTGATTGCTTTTCGTGGTTTAGATACCAGCTACGCGGCTCAGGTATTTCTGCACGTTTGATAAGGAAAATGTATGTGTAGTTTGTATATTGTTTTATTGTAGTTAGTAAAGGCAAAACAAGGAAAATGTATGAATAATATTATCTAAACTTTGTTTAAACTAAGTTTTAATAAGTATACCTATAAATTTAAAAGTAAGACATACCAATCATTCTGTATATAATTTTTCAAGTGATTTTTTTTTTGACAAAAAGCAGCAAAACAATATTTTAATTAAAATTCAAAAAATTTGGATTCGTTACGGATATTTAAAGATAACTTATTCTAAGATGATATTTTCGTCTCTAGAACGTCGATTAATTAATATAATATCATAGTTTCATTAAATGTATATTCATATTTTTAGCCAACGATATAATTATATAAAACATTGTGTCTCTAATATCGTTCACAAGCGATACCATACCCGCATAAGATACATAAAACACAACAAGCTCCCTCCACATTAATCTAATAAAGCCTCATAACTTTTTTATGCCATCTCATTCTTAATAGAAGTGGTAACATTCACAAAGCCGTTGCAAAAATGCAGTCGGCTCCCTTTGACGTTAGGTGGTCCACCACACCCAATGATGTGATTATAATAGCGACATTTACTCACGCACGCATCCATAAATCCAGAAACATTATCCCAAGGGACTCATCTCGCAAACTTAATTATCGATTGAGCAAAACGCGATAAAACCGTAATTAATTTTTGATGACTCTCTTTTCAACGATCGAAATGATGAATCATCCTTCATAAAATTACATCAACGTATAACATTTTTTTACTAAAGCCGAGCTACAAAGGCCAGAAATAGTTTAAGTGTTGTCATTTCTGCTTGACCGCACTCGTGTTAAGAAATTGGATCCTCTTGGTTGGGAAAACTGGCAATGAAACGTAAAATTACTGTAAAACTAGGTATCGGTGTTTGGTAGTCCAGCTTATAGTTGCTCGGTTCGGTGTGGATGCAGTGAGACGTGTTCTAAGCTCGTCAGCATTGTACTCCACGTACTGCTGTTATTGATCTTTCACGCTTTATTTGCTTTTAATACGGCTACTGGTTTGTCCTACTTTACCTTTTTGCCGTCGAGTTCTTTTACTATTTCATAATCGTTTTCATTTCCATTTCATTCATCGTGATCTATGGATTCGATTCATATCAAATAAGATCGGGCTCGGTTCCTTAAGCCCGTGATAGGATTCTCATGGATTCAATTTTTGTGATTGTGTAAAGGAAAAGATAATGGATAGATCGACTTGTTAAAAGGCTTTCCATTACTGTTTCCTATGTTATCAGTGCTTATGAAATTATTCATCAAGTTTTATTGAATCTGAAACCGAAATTTTAAAAGTGTTAACAAAATCAACATCTATTTAGCTAGGCATTGCTCTGAGAAAATTGACAGACGAAGTACAACTAAAATCGGTGATCATAGAGATATGCTATTTTATAGGGTGCTTTCCTTGTGAAACGTAGACCCACAAAAAAAATCTAGATGAAAAATCGTCTATCAATAAAAAAAATGATAATTAACCAAAATTTATTAACGTTTATCTAAATTTAGGTATAACAAAATACATTTATAAAGATATAAATAGTCACCTAGAATCAGTATTAATTTGCAGATTTTTTCAGCAACCAAAAGTAGTCTAAAAGTATGTTTCTTTCAGGTCAGGGTCGAATGAACCAGCTCGGTGGAGTATTCATCAACGGCCGTCCCCTGCCGAACCACATCCGGTTGAAGATCGTAGAGATGGCTGCAGCCGGAGTCCGCCCCTGTGTCATTTCCCGCCAACTCCGAGTCTCGCATGGCTGTGTCTCCAAGATACTCAACAGATACCAGGTAAGAGAAATAAAATAAATCCGGACTCATTCAAGGTCGTTCTGCTATACATTTTGTAGAAGCTGAGACGCTTCCAAATAATTATCTCAATAGTTTTTGTTTTTTGATCCAGATCATTGTATTTTAATCTAACTAGAAAATTATAGATCAGTTAATTGAATAACAATTTAATTTGGCTAATGTTTTTGTTGTACAGGAGACCGGTTCAATCCGTCCAGGTGTGATCGGAGGATCAAAACCGAGGGTAGCGACGCCTGAAGTAGAAAACAGGATCGAAGAACTGAAGAGACAAAACCCAGGTATATTCTCCTGGGAAATTAGAGATAAACTTATAAAAGAAGGCATATGTGATAAAAATACCGCACCCTCAGTCAGTTCCATATCACGACTAATAAGAGGAGGCAAAAGGGATGAATCAGATCCTAGAAGAAACCACAGCATTGATGGTATTCTAGGTAAGTGTCAATACTTACCTTAGATTCTTCCCTTTGACGCTTAACGCTAAACTAGACTAAAACTATTTGGTCCTTCAATAATGAACTAATGTAGAAAGCTCAGAGCTGTCTACGAGTACATAATTTGTATAAATTATTTGGGTCAGAATAGAAAGTTTGATGTTCAGGCCTCGTTCGTAGCTTAGTTTGTTTGAATACTAAACCACTTCAAATGAAAATCTAACAACTGTGTGTTTGCACTAAACTTTATTATTACGCTAGTTTACCAGTTTATTCTCAGTTTGATAAAGAATTCACATCGTGACCTACTCAATATTCATTTATGTAAGTTTGGTGCAAAGTATTGTTTTAAAAACGTTTTGTCCTAGAAGAAAATAATACAAGCGCCAAGACCTTGTACATAACGATGCGTAAACAACTAGCCGTGTCATCGTAGTCCTTAACGCCGATTCCAAACTCATAATCACTTAATTTAGTTCCAAACGGACTATTATTATAAATTTACTCCAATAATGAGGCCGTCGGGACGTTTGCAAACTTTACAAAATGGCGTATAAAGTTAATAATGCACGTAAAAGTGCAGCGCAGCGCGCGCACGCTACGGCAGCGCCCCTTGTGTCGGCTTCGAAATTGTAGGTTATAAAAATGAAATTAGTATCCAAAGGTGTTATTATCCCATCGCGTTTGGCCGCGGGGCTTGCATTACGACAATCTGTCCGTACTGCACGTCTTGTGCCGTATAGCTATCCAATATAAAATGGCGCTCCTAATATCCCGGTTCAGTGACGGAGCGGTGCCAGCGAGATTCTGCGCGCCGATAAGATTATGCATATTAAGTTGTGCGCGGCTAAATAATATCTACACTGGAAAAGCCTTTGAGCCGAAGACGAGTATTGGAAATTTACTGTTCGTGCTCGCTCTGCGATGGCGGCTAGCGGTATTTTTCGGTGAACAGTTTTCGCCGAAACATTTGCATATTCAACGACAAAATTCAGCGCTTGTTTTAGGGCTATTTGTAAATCAGCTGTCGTATGTTCACCGCTGATAAATTCAATTTAAAACCAGAAGTAAGCGGTCAACAGAGAAATAAATTGACAAATGTCTGAAATGCATTCATAAAATAAGATAAGAGCGACACAAACCGCTCGGCGCTTTCATTATCAACTAGCGTAAAGCAATATTTATTGAGGCCCCGAATTCATTTGAAGCCACTAACATAATGTAATGCGGTTACGTTTAAATTAATCGAGGCCGCGTGTGGTCTGTGCGGTAGTCCGACTATAATAATCGACTAGATTCAAAATAAAAGACTCAATAGAAAGTCGCTATAAAGATTACGATGACAACTTTTTACATAACATTACCTACCTACCTATTCGCACCCAAAGCTCGTAATGACAATGATTCGTCACGTAATTTGATTACCCAGCATGAATGATTATTGTAGGTTGCTACTGGCATTTAACTCACCACCCACTATGATGACTACAATAAAATTAAAAATGTCATTACTCATATAAAATAGTGCCTGTTTACACAATGTATAAAAGAAATTTCTTTCTTCTAAAGGTCCATCGTCTTGCGAAGACTCTGACACAGAATCAGAACCAGGAATCACTCTGAAGAGGAAGCAACGTAGATCAAGAACCACATTTTCTGGAGACCAACTTGAAGCCTTAGAACGTGCCTTTACTAGAACTCAATACCCTGATGTTTATACGAGAGAAGAACTCGCGCAGAAAACCAAGCTGACCGAAGCCAGAGTTCAGGTGAGCATCTGCTTCCAACGACGACCCAAAACCAGTCGAGCGCATCAATGATAGATGAACGCAATCAAGCTAACCCATTGTTAGATCACTTTAACTTCCCGCCCCCACAAAGCAGGGCGTGAAAAAAATAACCTAAATTACCTTTGTAATTAATTATAACAATGCTAAGTAAGCTACCATATGCCGCTCGTCGCTACCGTTGTTTTACCAGTTTTCGTTCGATTAATTTAACCCATAAATTGTAGGGTTCAAAGTAAAGTGTAATCGAGCCCAACCTATCATTATGTTATAACTTTATTCACGATACTTTAATTAAACAAAACCGTCCTTCTCAAGATCACAATATTGGACGAAAACAATTTATGTGCTTAGAATACATTTGAATACTTAAGTGTTTGCATTCGCAATACTGAGAATTAGCTTGAGATGCACTTCGTTTGTTTATGTCTCTAGAGTAGAAACTAATTCCATTTGCAGTTTGCGTCGTAACTGCCATTTGAATGCAACAATTAATTATATTGATGTTTGTTTAGGTCTGGTTTTCGAACCGAAGAGCTCGGCTCAGGAAACAACTCAACTCTCAGCAACTGAGCGCGTTTAATACGATGTCACTGCAGTCAGCCTTCCCCTCCGTTCACCAGCAATACGAACCACCATCCACTTTTAACGCACAGTGTGCGTCTTGGCAACAATCTTACTCCTCTGCCCTTGGCTCGAGTTCAGTGCTAAATTCTGCTCTAGCTCCATCTCTCCACCAATCGGCTCTGGCTGCTCCTTCAGTCTGCCAATCGGCTCTCGCTTCTTCTCTACATCCTCCTACATCGACTGCCTTCTCATCCGGAAACCTAACTCCCTTATCACATTCTTCAGAACTCCCTACTCCTTTGCAAGCATCGACCGATGCTACTCCTCCCAGTTCGAGTCCAGTTGCGAGCAGTCCTGCCAGCGCAATCACATATCAGCACTCATCGTACGCGAGCCCCAGCGATACCGTCTCACACCCGTACGGATACGGCGATTACTCAAAACAAGAGCACGCCATGTCCGCCCACAACCATTGGACCTCGAGACAGCTGAGCGGCCATCCCCAGAACAAATTGGCCGAAGTCAGCGCGTGGCCGGAAAATTATAGGTAAGATATATTAAATTCGTGTTTATATTTTGATTTAATGTAAAGCAAACATTCATAACATCTCAATAATCCCTGACGGCGACTAAGCAGTCTCATGAATTATTGATGTAGCCAGCTACTCATGTTCTGACTCCGATTGAACAGATGAATATGCAATCATAAAATGACCTTTACCGGCGGTTTAAATAACTATCAATTAAGCGAATGCTAGTATACCCGGCTGTTACGATAATGGTACGTTTACGTTGTTGATATGCAATGACATCATTTCCACTTACTCATTTTGCTAGGTTCATGATGTGTCAATGGTAGGTGAGGGTGACGTAAGGTACTGTGCGCCGTGATCCATCCGGTGGCTATCGTAGGGCGCGCCGTGCCCGTCCATCGCAAATCTTTGTACGGACGTTTTACTTCTTTTCACTTTGCTTTATCATTAGCCGAAGCGGCCGCTAATCAATTAAGAGTGTAAGAAGTTGGCCATTATACGGCACACGGGTGGTTATTACAGCCCGCGCTCAGTAATATGCCGATCCGATCGTGAACGCAATAGGGCTGCGAATTTCAGACGAGATTTGATCGGTTTTCAATTAATTTCTTAGTTATTTTTTTAGTTATAAAATCTTGTTGAATACCTTGCGCCTCGCTATTTGAATTAAACGGGTCATAGAGAATTTAACATTTCACTCGCACCGAATAAAATGTGTAACTTCCACAGTGAATTCGTGGAGTGAATGCGAGGAATACATTGTCGCATTGTGCTGTATACGGCGACGACATTTATCTGTGTTATCGAGACAAAGCACGTCTATAAACCTCGATGGACCACACACAATATCCACTCTTTTACAATGACGGACAAACTAATAATATATGGGTTAGCCGCGTGTCGGTCTGTCTTATCTAGTCCTTCGTTGATTGACGCAACCTCCGACTCCACTCGATTTATTTTGTCTGCCAAAAACATCTCGAGAACGTGCTCCACTATTTGTTCTCTGCCATCCTAGTCTATCCGAATGAATTTATAGATTGGTCGGACACCAATCTCTTAGAATTACTACCGTGTCACTAATTTGCTTGCGTCTACGATGTTAATTTAAATCAGCTATTAATAATGGAGGCTTGCTGCCTCGCTAATTAAAAGCGACAATTATTGGAAATAAATATCTGTGCCGGATAGAAATTGACGATTTAGATAAATCGAAATTAAACAACTTTTATCGTATTTATATTTTACCCTGACTTAGGCGTGCAGCTTCTTTCAAGTCGTATAAGAAGATAAACCAGGTCTTAAGACCTGTTAAGTCGAATATCCCCTTGCAAGATTCTGGAATGTATAAACTTGACTGTGAGTGCGGATTATCATAAATTAAGCAGACAAAGAGAAGCATCGGGACTCGGGTGAAGACACATATTGCAGAATATAAACAATATACACTATAACAGGTCTGCAATGTATGAAAATGCAAAGTTGGAAAGTGCCATCTGCAGACGGGCAGACTCGGTCATCAAATCTCTCAGCTCCAACACGGATATGTGATACTTGTTGAAACCATGAGCGAGTTCTGCGTGCATAAGGAAAGGCATTACTACTTACTGCCTATTATTATATGCAGAACTTTGTTATTATTTTATTAAAAAAGTACAAGTGTCATATAGTGACACCTGTGGCCACGGATGCTGTTGTGTTCGAATTTGAAACGAACAATGTAAAATATATTATTATGCGATAAATCCGTTAAAAAAATATTCAACAATGGCAAAAACCTAAGAAATTGTGATTGAGATCAATTTATATTTTGCTATAAATAAAGTATAGTTATCCAAAGTTGATGCAGGCCCTGTAACTTTTAGCATCTGTCTCTGGGAATCGTTCTCTTTGAATTATGAGCATCGTTCATTTCGGCAATTAGCTGAGCCGCTTTATAAATTAAATGATATGCCATGATATTGTAATTTGAAGGTGCCTCCGATAACTGTTTATTCAAGGTTTTAAATCTTTGCTAAAGAAAATTTGCACATAATAAAGAGTATAAATATTCAGCTGAATAAGTCTAAAATTTTAACTGTGACAAGGTTATTGATCTCCACTGTAATATAAAATTATTATAAGATCGGTTATTTTTCGGGTAAATGACTTGGATGACAATGATTATCGTGTGTGATGTCGTTGTATCATAATAAATAATAAGATTAAGCAATAAAAAAATTAGGTTATGTAAATATCATCTTTAAATTTAAGCGCCTGTTTGCGAAACATTAAACTTTATTATAGTTTTTGTTAGAGTCAATTGTCTTTGTCTGTTAGGAATAGAAAAAAATATGATATGGCTAAGTAGGCTTCAGGAATGATCAAGTAATAGTTGATCAACTTAAATTTCGTGCAAAATTTATTTTAAACTAACATAAATTCACCCATTAACGTTAGTTATGTTCGTAGTATCAAACAAAAACTGTTTTGTGTTCACATAAATTGTGATATGCAACTACGGAACCATACAAGCGTAGCCCAAGAGTGGGTAGAAGGAAATACCGAGCGGATTTAGTAGTCTAGTAAAAATAAGATTTGTGACAACATAAAAGACACCCAAGTATATTGTTATTTAAATGAATGTACTGGTGTTTTGAAATACATTTGACGCAATTTCATAGTGATATTATAAAAACTAATTTTGTTACCTTTACACGCTCAGACGGCTGAACTGATCGTTATGAAAATTAGTATAGAGATAGCTTTGGACCTGGAGACGGACATAAGCTACTTTTCATCATCATAATCATCACCGTTTTTCATAACTACGCCAGTAAAATAGCGGAACACAGCTAGTCTATAAATCGGGGATTATTGTTGTTCTATGATTTTTAGTTATTTTCCTATAATTATTTCAAAGAATCCCCCCAGTTGCAAATACTGCGATCTGCTCCATACAAACGGATTTATTTTTACTAGACTATAGATGAAGAGTCCGTAGTTTGACCATCGTCCGTCTAGCTAGTCCATCTACCATCACAAATATTCAACAACAATTTTAATTTAATCCAATTAATTTTCATACCTATATATAATTTATGCGATAATAAATAATTTCTAAAACTGATTTTTATGTATGAAAATTAATTTAATCAAATTGAAATTTTTGTCGAATATTTGTGATGTTGTTTTCTAGTTTTACATACGACGATTTTCTTAAGTTCATGCAGTCATTTTATATCTTCAAAAATGTGGGTATGCGCGAGCGAGACGGACGATGGTCGAATACGGACTCTGAAGTTTCGTGGCTAGACCGAAATTTCAGTAAGTGCAGTCCACGGAGGTGGTATTTGCTTCTACACG
Organism: Lycia hirtaria; assembly: GCA_947563715.1. NCBI lineage: Eukaryota > Metazoa > Arthropoda > Insecta > Lepidoptera > Geometridae > Lycia > Lycia hirtaria. The sequence goes on along the minus strand of OX387377.1, from coordinate 9,052,654 downwards.
CGATAGCGATTAATGATTAGGTCTGAACAGGCCTTAAAGCTGATTTATGTAGCCTAGAACACGTATACATACATCACAGTGCTCTACGGTTTCCCAGAAGTTCTCATAAGTACGAAGGCGCACGAAGCACATGACTAACCACAGATAAAACGCTGTATGGTTTCTTCTACAGATTAATGAAAGGCAGAACGTGACATTAGAGCACTGAACCCGCACATTACCGTCTCGAGCTGGTATTAAAACTTATCTGCCAGTATGCAATGACTTCCTGACTGTTTGCGTGCATGATATAGGAAGAAATTATACGACTTTCTACTCTATGCTCTAGCGATAAAGTTTCAATTCGAACCGTGTTTATTTCACTTTGCATTTTGAATCCAACTTTAGTGTTTTTTGAATAGTTTTGGATTGGATGGAAACCGTATGAACGTTTAGAAAATAGTCTCTAAAGTTTTAGGTATTTCTTTCTTATTCCGTTACCACAAATGTTTCAAAAGTTGTTTGCTTCCCCCACTGCCTGTATTTTTTGAATACCTAGAAGATATGCAATTATTTCATATGTAAACTAACGTGGTTTTCACACATTTTTATATAAAATCTACGGGTCACTCACGTCTGTTTTGAGTTGAATCAAGTATACTTTCAACCGCGTTTGGCGGTCTTTTTTCAAAGGAGCAGCTCAATCGTCACTCCCATTCGGACGCGCCTCGCACTACAAAATTAAAAACTATGTCGGATATTTCGACTCAAAACAGACTGGAGTGACCTGTAGTTTCTAATTAAAAATTGTAATTATTTCATTTAGCACAACTCTCTCTGTTACAAATTAAATAACAATCAATTTTGCCGTTTTGTGTAGAAAAGTACAAAACAAAACAGTGAAACACAAACAGTGAAACTGAGTTATTTTCGCTTTTATGATAATTTCCTTAGGATTTAAATTATGTTTTACTTTCCCTTCTACTTCTGCACTTTAGTAATTGTGTAGTGTCGAATAAATGTATTTTCGTTTTTCTTTCTTTCTTAAGCCGAGAGCATTTTTGACATGACATTTTTGATGATTTTTTTAGCATATCCATGACTGCACCAAAAATGCTCTCGGCTGAAAGAAAGAAAAACGGAGGTCAAACTTGTATCACTATTTCAATCAATTAACATAATAATAGTAATCGGCTATTTCGAAATTAATTCCACTAAATCTTGTAATGTAAATATCTTAAATTAATTGCAATAACTAAGCGAAGAAGACGCTTATACATGACACGAGTGCATAGCCACGCTTTAGTCCCGGACACATACATAGGTCAGCTATTCCTCATTCGGACTTATTACACTCAAAAATTCACAATTTCTTTTTTAGCCTAAGACCGGTGGTTTGTGACATCCGATGCTCACATTGTTGTAGTTTTGGCCACAGATCATCAGAAGCAATACTATAGTAATAAAATTAAATTGTACTTCAATACCAACGTATAATTTTAATCAGTTTCTCTATAATTAGTGATCAATAATTACGAACGATAATCACTTCATCAGAGAACTGGATTGCTTCCGTTGCGTGATACATTGCCGTTATATTTCGTAAGGTAACTCAAAATGTTGCTTCATTTCTCGAAATTATAAAACCGCCATTTTTGAGGCAAACGCTTGTACAATTTTTTACATAAAAATAGGTAAAATTAGACGTACCCCTTGTATAACTTTGTAACACAAATATTCTCCTCACTCACAAAAAAGTATATTTTTCTGAAGTAATCCAGTCATAAGTAATTAGGTTCTCTTTTTTACGCAATTATAGGAACCTGAAGGGTTCCTATTATGGGCTTTAATTTTTTTTTTGTACAGAAAAGGATGCTCCAATAATGACGCAATGTCAGTTATGAGCCTAGAAGAAGAGAATAGAATGAGAATATTTAGCATTTTTTTTTAATACAAGATAGATCTACGATTGACAACCAACTCGCCTGATGTTAAGCGACGGTATGGCTGAGGATGGTGCTCGTCGATCTAGAAGATATCTATTCACTCTAGCCTTGAAAATTCCAAGATCGTGGGTCTCAGGAAACAGAGATGGCGGCAAAGAATTCCATTCTTGTGCAGTACGCTACAGGAATGTGGATCGATATTGCTGAGTACAGATTTTTGGCATTTCAACGAGTAATGGGTGGTAATTCGCCGACTTTCTGCTAGTCTTGTAGTGAAATGGGGAGGGTGGAATTAGGTCGTGAAGCTTTTGCGCACATTCCTCGAAATGAATCCTGTAGAAAATAGACAGACATGCTTTATGGCAGTGCTCGAGACTAAGTAGCTTCTTGGCAGCTAGTGTACCTCGCCGGTCCACTGATTCCAAAGCTTCCAGCTGATACTAGCATCAGCTATACTAACTACATATACTACATGTACTAGAGCATTTTGCCTATAGGTTGATCTAGAGCGTAGTAAGTAAGTATAGGGGATAAGAAGTAGGCACGACTCGTACAAAACAAAATTATTTATACTTAGATATAGATAGATGTTAGAAATTATAGGTATATTTTTTTTTCTTTCTGTTAGTAAATATTTTATAAATAAAAGTAGATGTTAAAAAACTGGCCTAGTGCGAGTCGGACTCGCACACGAAGGTTTCCGTACCATTATCTAGACAAACGGCAAAAAATCACGTTTGTTGTGTTGGAGCCCCCTTAAATATTTATTTTATTCTCTTTTTTTAGTATTTGTTGAGCGGCAACAGAAATACATCATCTGTGAAAATTTCAACTGTCTAACTATCATGGTTCATGAGATACAACCTGGTGACGGACGGACAGACAGACAGACACCGGAGTCTTAGTAATAGGGTCCCGTTTTACTTTTGCTTAAATATTAAATTTATTTATATAAATAATATGTGTTATAAAAATTGTTGCATTTTAACATGTATTATTATTTCTGTCTAATTAAAAAAAAAACGATTTATTTTCACAAAACTGAATTGATCACCTTCTTTGTAAATTAGTATACTTACTTACTTAAACCTTCATTTCCATTATTACTTTATGAAAATAAAGAAAGAAATATTCCAACCAAACATAATTAGCATTTAATTTAATTATTGTATTCAATTTTAATTTTAGCTCCGACACGTAATGTACCTTAATTAGTACTTCTGGCATTAGCCACTGGATTATGGATTTTATTGCACGACTGGTCACGAAGCGCTTCCGAAAGTGCCCGTTTTCAATTCTCCCAGTGACCTTTAGATTTATGAGCCTGGGCTAGACAAAATAAGTAATTGTTAGGTATTATAGCAATTAAAGTCACCGCTCTGTCATTATTTTTGTTCTGTTCTCGATAGGTCGGGAGAGTAATGTGTGGTTGTTTGCTGCGTTCGGTTATCCGGTCCATATATTTTTATGGCCATTTGGCTGGATCCCATGCCCGATATTTTGCGACGATCTCTGTACCAAACAGGGCTCGTTTTATTTTTAAATTTGGAAGTGATATCTTTAGGCGCGCTGTCTTATTTTGTGGGTATTGAATGAGACTGAGTCGTCACGCTCGGCTATGTAACGCTTGTTCGGGTAAAGTCGGTTCGAGTCGACTAAGGGAAAGTGATTTAATAAACGTGATAAGTACTGCTATTTCTTATTTTCAACGCCGTCTTGATTTTCGCTTCTGTCATGGTCTTAAGCATACACAATATTTTTACCCCGACTGCGTAAGAAGGAGGGTTACGTTTTTCGAGTGTGTGTATGTTTGTATACTTATATTATGTATGTGTGATGAGCAAGGAGTTCTGTGTCTGGGTGTTTGTATGTATTATATGTATACATTATTACAAAAAAGTATATTTATGTGTTCTATTAGCCATCTAGTTCCATAGTACAAGCTTTGCATAGTTTGGGCTAGATGATGTTGTGTGACATTCACAAAAAAAGTTTCTCTATGAGCGCTTTTAGCCTAAACGGCTCGACAGATTTTAATGAGCGAGGTTTCGTTACATTCGTCTTAACTCCCTGAGTCTTTGGCTATATTTTTACCAGAATTATAAGAAAGAAAGCGCATTTATAATCTTTTACAGCGATTTTACGCATACTTTCTCACAAAAAACGTAGACTCAACAGCGTATAAAGCGTAACGAAATCGTAAGTTAGAGTAAGCTGCAAACACTGCTTTTTTTGCAATGGTTAGTAAAATATCTATACCATGAAGAAGAAAACTGCATTTCCATAGTACCTACTCGGATTAGCAGTATAACTATGTAAGTAACTTCATGTCTGTGTATATTTCAACTAAGTACGTAATGTCCCGGTTTTGATAATCTACCAACATTCCATTTAAATTCCGGAATGTTTAATAACTAATATATCTACCCTCAATAATGTTTATACCTTTGATTATTCAAAGGGAAATGTATTTTGTCTTAACCCTTGAAACCTACGCTTTCCTTAAAGTTTAATAATGTATTTGGGTCAGATTGAGAATTTAGATCTTGTAATACAGTATTAATTTATATACAAATGATTTAATGACTTGAAAGGACTGATCTGTAGATTTGACTAAATAGGGAAGTTATTTAAGAGTATATCGAATGAGGTTATTACCACATGGACACAAAGTCTAAAACAAAATTCACGAAAAAAATGTCCTGAGGCCTTATTGTAAGTGGTACAAGTGACACAACTTTGTGTCCTTAGTACCATTAAAGAAAAATGAAGATATTGTTGACCGATACCTATGGAACTAGTGATACAACTTTGTACATTAAAGAAAGTAAAGATATTCCACGTAATTACATTTTTGACATGCATTTATTTTGTATTGTTACAAAGATATAAAATATCCTGAGTAGACTGATACTCATGTAGGTACTAACAACGAGATTTTGATTTAAACTCTGTTAGCTAATAAATAAAGCCTAATTTAAAATGAGAAGTTTGGAGATATCTATTTTGCAGCTACGAATTATTTTGAAATTAGAAATTATTGTGGTCTAAAGATTAACGCTATAAGTAGATTCGGTTCGGTCATTCAGTTCGGACGTTTTTGAGAGCTGACGCGTTGTCTATATTAATATCATTTGAGTATATCTGTAATCTGTAATATATCTGATATTTATAAAAACCATAGAAATAAGGGTAGAAATAATATTTAGAAATAAGCTCCCCGACCCTTACCATGACATGAGTTGGTGGTCAATCGTAGATATATTTTATACAAAAAGTTTGGAAAAGGGCAAGCAAAGTTTGTTAACTTTTTCTCGATCAAACGGCTGAACCGATCGTTATAAAATTTAGTACAGAGACAGCTGTGAACTCGGAGACGGGTACAGGTGTATTTATCATAGTCATAATTATCACAATTTTTCGTAACTAAGTACGCGGGTAAAACCGCGGTGGGCCGATTTTTTTAATAAATCGGCAATAATTGTGAATCTATGATTTTTAGGTATTTTCCTATCATAATTCCAAAGAATTCACCAAGTAGCATTCAATGCTCCATATAAATGGATTTATTTTTAACCGACTTCCAAAAAGGAGTAGGTTCTTAATTCGACTATAAGTATGTTTTTTGTGTTTACTTCGCGATTACTTCGCCAATTATAAATTGATTTTGATGATTGATGATTCTTTTTTGTTTGATAGGCCAGAAGTGGTACCATTTATATTTTATCAAAATCGGTTCAGCAAATGGTTTTTATAACTAAATAACTGGAAAAATATGTCATTCAAGTAAACGAATTGCGTATTTTGAAGTCTGTTGCTTCAGTTTTTTAACTTATAATTATTGTTATTAAACTAGATAATTTAAAGGTATTTTCTTTTGTTGCAGTTCTTTTTTTGGCACTAACGCGGTCCACTACACATCTCACGCGCATTCGCCCACCGAAGCGAAGTCCGGCTACCCATACCTCGGACAGCTTGGCGGAATGGACATGGGTAGAGTTCATTAATATTACTTACTTGATCGGGTTCTGTTTACTACGTATCTGTGTATTGGTATTATATTTTAAGTTATATATAATTGAATTGCGTGTTAGTTATTTCAAATCATGATTGCGTGCGGCTCTTTGTTGTGCTCAAGTCGTTTTTGTATGTGTGATACCTATATCACACATTAAAAATGACTTAACTTACACGTAACGTGTGTTCGGGACTAAAATATCCATCGGATACATACACTAACGTAATTTTATGTACAGTGTATGCAAACGAATATTGTAAAATTTACGTATTTATATAAATGTAAAATTTACGCGCGCTGATGAATTTTCAGGTGAATGGCTATCATTGAAGAATTGTCAATGTTTTTGTTATTATCACAGTATTTGCCGCCGCTGTATTACCCAACTACCCTATAAGATCGTACATATAAATATAATCTCAAAATAAAAAGTTGTCATTGTTTTAATTTAGAACAAATCAAATTTTGTTTAAATTTGTTCAACTGTTTTAGTGTTAACAGACAAACACACAGTCTCTCTCAAACTGTCGCATGATGTGATATTGTGATGCATATTTATATGTGTTATATTTATTTTGATATGAATGATACTTAAACATTTTCAAATGTACTAAATGTAAAGGTCTGCTGTATATGAAGCAATTTCAGAAAAGTAGAAATTAAATTTTACCTTCCAATACCTCCTAACCCTCTAATACAACTCCCTCCCAGTTAACCCTTTAATTCTGCATGGAGCATCAAAATGCTCTGCTCATAAGGAAAAATAGACGTGATTGTATGTGTGTGTGTGAGAAAAGTTGATCATCTTGGAGAAAATAGTGCAAATAGTTAAATCTATACATTTCTTAAGAATATTTTTTGTATATTTTTCAACTAACTAAAATGTTAACTTGCTTTGAATGGTAAAATATAGTGTTGCAAGTCTAGATTGCGCGCGGACTTTGGCTGTGTTTGAGCCTTGTTTGTGAATGTGTGAGTAACAACTATTCGCTCCATATCAGGCACACATACTAATGCAACAATACTTATAGGTTATAAATATTACATGAATATTTAAGCGCACGCTATTAAATTGCAACTAGTATAAACCTCAATACTTTCACAAAGTTATATAAATCAGTGTATTTATATGTGTTCAGTAAAATTTATACCACATATTCAGAATGAATGGGTATTTATATAGAATTATCGATATTACAATTTTAAGAGCTTTCATTATACCTTACAAAAAAGTATTTTATATAAAAAATATAGTATTATTGTCACCCAGCATATCATGATTGTGCCTTTACTAGACGGACTATTTAGAATTATTACAATTAATTATATTATGATGTTTACTTTTTTCTCCTAAGTATCTCTAATTAGATTTTGTATAGTAAAAAGTCACTGTAGATAATTAAATTTTGTAAGACTGAATGTCTTACTTTCACTTGTATTATATAGCTTTATTAATAATATTTTCTGTAGTATTATTGATTCAATTGTATTATTATTTCGGTTCCTAAAATTATTACACCTTAAACTAATTTTGCACTGAGATAACCTATGTTTTCTAACCTTTGTAATGTTTAATTACTTTTCTCCTTAGTTTATTATAAAACATAGAAAGTTGTTAAATTGTAAAAGTTGTTATCGTGTTTTAAGTACAATTAAATATAGTATATGTATTGTACTACTAAGATGCGTATATTTTACGTAAAAATTGGTTACAGTAATTTCCATTCCAATCAGATAACTTAGGAAGTAATATTACGAAAACTACACAAAAATCTGACCAAATGTTACAAACAAATACAAATGTTGTGTAAAATCAATAACACACCTTCAAAAAATTAATTTTTTTCAACTTGTTTAATGTAAATCCTTTAGTGATGGTTTTACTCTCCTTTATTTTTAACAGACAGTATATTAAGGCGATATCGGTTACAACACTTCTGTCTCGCTCGCACATATTAAAAGTTTTACAAATATAAAATTACTGAAAGATAAATCTCCTATGCAAAGAATTAAATAAAAGTATAACAAACGCTTGTTTCATATCTCATTTTTATTCAAACATGTTTTATCTTGTAAAATGTATTTAATTACATTTTATTTTCCATGCCATATTTGGTATAAATAAGTATTATATTTAGTACTTATGTAAAAATTAAATGTTTATCGTAGGCTTATAATGCTAGTTTATATTTTTATGCATAACTGATTTTCCATAAATGTATTCAGTAATATTATAATTAATTTTGATAATATAAAATGACTGAATAAATTTACGGAAAAACGGTGCGGATATGCGTGAGTGAGACAGGAGCAACAGCGCCTTAATCCCTTTCATGTTCATTCTTAATTTCTTTGGTTAGGTGTAACAAATTCTATCTATTGCTGGATTTGTGTATGGTAATCGTAAAAATCTTTCAGGCCTTTTAGGCAACACGTAGTATTGATCTGGTAAACGTACACTTTAAAATCAGTGATAAAATATATCTTGTGAAAAACTGAGACCAATTTATAAGTTAACCTAAAGAATGAAACGTAAATTGCCTTATATAATGTTGTGATTTTATAAATAGTGTATTTATTTTATATTTACTCCGTTCTAGAATAGAAAATAATTTTAAGCACTTTGTAAAAATAATATAGTTTATCCAAAATAAATGAATTGCTAATTGAAATAACATACCGTTTATTATTCAACCTAATCTAATCTAAACGGGCAAAATAAGCATAAACATAGAAATGAAAAAAATATACAGTGATATTAAGTTATTCCTCTTTCAAGAACAAGTATTATGTTTTTTTACGCAATATAGATCTACGATTGACCACCAACTCGCGGTGTGGCCGAGGATAGAGCTCGTCAATCAAGAAGATATCTATTCACTCTAGCCTTGAAAATTCCAAGATTGTAGGTCTCAGGAAACAAAGATAGCAGCGATGATTTCCATTTTTGTGCTGTACGCATCAAGAACAAGGATCGATATCGCTGAATACGGATTTTTGGCATTTCAACGAGAAATGGGTATTCGCCGACTTTCTGCTAGTCACATGAAATGAGGAGGGTGGAATTAGGTCACGAAGCTCTTGCGCACACTCCACGAAATGAACGCTGTAGAATATAGATTGACATGCTACTTTACGCTTGTGTTCGAGACTAAGTAGCTTCTTGAAATAAATTTATCTGACACGGCGAAGGAAAAGGAGGGTTATGAGTAATCATAACCCTCCTTTTCCTTTTATGTAAATGATATACGGGTTGTAAAACCCGTATATCATCTTCATCTCAGCCACAAGAAGTCCACTGCTGGACTTCGCCCTATTTGAAGTCCGCATAATAGTGAAGTTATACTACGGATCCCTACTCTGCGCGTGGCCCAACACACACTTGCCCAATTATTTATTTTGTTTTAATTATGATGATAATAGTGCGCAATACCTAGTGTGACACTGACTTGTTTATACCAAGGACTTATATCTAAGTTTCTCTATAAACAGTCAAAGTTACTAAGTTATAAAGTACATAAGTACTTATATAATAATAACGCCTACTTATATACAGATATTCTTCAATTAGTAGGTGATAACGGATTGATTGGATTCAACGTACTGGAATTCCACTGTTTGTGTAACTTGTCGGAAACAGTTTGCCTTCACTTTGGTACAATTCTCGTTATGTACTGTACTGACAATGCTTTAGACTCTAACGACTGTAAGAAATCCGTGGTAATATTGATTAAAGTACTCAATTTATGTATTACTTAAGTATATAGTTCAACAATAATATTTAAAGAAAAATAGAATAACCGATTGCAGAAAAGCAGTTTTTGCAGTCTAACATACGATTTCGTTACTCTCGATATGCTATTGAGTGTACGTTTTTTGTGAGAAAGTATGCATAAAATCACTGTAAAAGATTATAAATGCGCGTTCTTCAGAATAATTCTAGTATCACTTGTTTATTACGAAATAGTTCGTTGGAGGTTACAAAAAAAACGCATTTTTAATTTTTGGAAGAGATGTATTATTATTATTACAAAAAAATATAGCTTATGAGGCTGGAAGTCTCTGGATGAATCTAATGACACCTCCCACATAAAAATCGGTCAAGCCGCTTAGACTGTAGGCTATCATATAGAAACATACATACATATCCACATACATACACTCGAAAAACATAACCCTCCTTCTTACGCAGTCGGGTAAAAATTGAAACAACCGATCTTAATATGAGCAATTTTCATTTTAAAAATCAAACTACCGGACCAATTTTGCTTAAATTACTATGACACCAATCTGAAAGTACCACTAAAAATTTCGAATCGGTATATTAATGCTAACAATACAAAAAAAAAACAACAAACGGATTGTAATACTCGTTTTTTTAGAAGTCTGTAAAAGATACATTTTTTCTAATAAAAAATCCAAATCGGTTGATAAATAACGGTGTTATAATACTTCTTTTTGAAGTTGATTCAAAATGTAAAATGTTAAAGTAGGCGTCGCCTTGCGGAATTTCATATTCAAAACGTCACCTGACTTGAATATAATAATATATTTCAAATTCAATCCTCTTCCACTAAGAGTTTCAACACGTTTTGAAGGTGCATTGTGAAAAGTGCGACGCGTGTCGACAAGAATACCAGATTTTCAAGAATGTCTTTAATAGTTCATTTTTCGAAAATGTCCTGAATTATAATAAAAACCCGTAACGGTGTGTTTTCGGAAATCTTGAATTTTTTTGGTAACTGCTGCAAATTATGGAAACTGAGTAACAGACCAACCTACCTGATCGTGGCATTTAGCCAACTCTAGAACGTAGCTTTATCACCAAAACCATGTTGTTCTTTTATTCCGATGTTTTGCTTCAATGCAAGTTCATGGTTCATTCTTGAGATTCGAACTCACACACGGAAACGGATTTTAGAATTCCATGGTACAACGGAATGAGCTATCATTTTAAAAACTGGTACTTATATATTTACTATTTGTCATGCCATACATTGCTAGGTGAAGTGATGACTGATAGAGTAAGGTTTTGACAGCAAGATGGCCGAGGCAAGCTAAGCGGAGCGTGAGACGTCCAGCTGCAAGATGGATCGACAATATATAGGTAGTAACAATCACGTGTCGAACCTGGACTCAATTGGTACAGGGCTTACAGGACCGAGGAAGACAGCAAAATAAGAGAGAGTCCTATACCCCAGCAGTGGGATGGAGAAAGCTGAGGATGATGACGTCATACATTCACGTTACGCGACAAAAACAATTTAGGAAAATCATCTAGCATCAAACAACCCTGCCTTACCTCGAGTCTAATTAAATTCATCTCCTATTTCGACAATGGCGCCCATTGTACGTACTGCGCCATATGGGGCATAATTAGCCAGTCAGACGCAAGCATACGTTTATTCAGTACACGTAATGTACCTATTTACCTACACGTTGTTGCTTGTAGGCTCAGAGGCTCTAGGGCGATGATTTCGGCACCAATTTATATCCTACCCGAAATTGTGACGTAACTCCTATAACACCTGTGTGTAAATCTAAATCTGGGACCTATCATCAACGTCGAACCATTTAACCACTAGTAAAGTATTTTTTTTTTCATTATCGCAAATGTGTTGCGCCCCTTGACATCTTTGTCAAGTCTGTCCGTGCGCCCCGCTGGTTGGGAACTCCCGTACTAGACGCTTAAACAAGGTAAACCTTCCGTGCCGTCCCTACTTCCGTTCAGACAAACGGAATTTCCTCCGTTCAGACGAACGGAACTCCTCAACCAAATGTTTCTGCTCTATCCTCTAGTGAGATTGCCAGAAGTATGGAATACAGGCGTCAGTCTTTCCTGTCATACATGATACAACCCGAGATTGTTTAAGAAACCAGTATCTATGTTATAAGAAAAACAAATTACACGACTGCATAAGAGCAACTTGCGTAGTGCATACACGTTATGAAATGGTGTTGAGTGTGCATTTATGAGAATGTATGTACAAAGCTACTGTATAATTTGTTTAAATAAACATATTTTGGAAACGAAAAAAAAAACGGATCCGGAAATTCCACGAAACATTTATGTATGTATATAATTTTCCCCTTTTTATTTTTAAATTTATTTAATTAATTCTCGCTTTCGTGGAATTTCCGGAATCCTTGGAGGCGAGTCTGACTCGCACTTGTCCAGTTTTTATTTAAACTATAATTAAAATGTTTGCCAGATATATCTTTACGTCGTTTGTATCGTTAAAAAAATAAATCATGTGATTTAATTACAAATAAATAATTTCTGATTTTTTCCTTTACTTGTATCTACTGTGAGACCTTAAATTGCTTTTTGCAAAATTTTGTGATTCCATGTCATTTTACTTGCGAAAATATTTTGATTTACTTGATAGAGATTGTGAAAGTCTGTCTGTATGATACATAGTTTGAACGTCCAATGTGTATGTAACGTATTTTTTTTTTAGTTTCGTATAAAGTGTTTCGTACTAAAGGTGCGGGAGCCTATTTGTGAGGCTACGGTGTCTGTCTGTCTGCTCTACACTTAAAAGGCTGTATCTATTGAACGGTAATATATTATAAGTCTCAAAATTGGCAAGATTGTAGGGCTTACTTTGATGTAAATCAACAAATACTATAAACTGGTCAGGAGCGAGACAAGCTTGAATAAATAATTTTTGAAAAAAAATGGGAATTATTGTGCGTGAACTCGAGATAAAACCTTCACAAAAAAAGAATCTAAAAATGACAATTGAACGTTTCGTTGACAGTTGTGTCATGTGACATAAAATTAAAACACCGAACGGTAGAGTTAAAATCTCTTTGGATAAACAAAATAGTTCTGAAACACTTACTTATTTGAACTTGATAACTAGTGTGTGTGTAAGGCCTAGCATTTCAGGCTATTCCTACTGCAGAAAATAGTTACAAATATTTTTAGATATAAAGCACATTTTGTTGAGTAATTAGCCCTGGTGTCAGTGTTCATGTTCATGTGTCATGTATAGGAGTACGGAAGCCTCGGTGTGCCAGTGAAACTCGCACTTTTATTTTTATCAATTTCAGTCGTTTTTTTATTTATAATCGTTTTACAAAATTTGGCGGGGGCTTACTTTTTCCTTTTTCGTTTTTGTAATAATAACCATAACCTCAAAAATAGTATTTTCTTAATATAAGCATAAAATAAATACTTAAACAATTTCTTTACACACTCCATTTCGGAAACGTACCCAAAATGCTTACTAGGTAGGTACCCTACTAAATTGAAAAGCTGATTTTTTCCCAGGATAAGACAGGTATTATTTGGAGTTTATACTTATGAAAAGTAACGTACTGAAAGTTAACAACTGGAAACAATTAGTGCAATGTTTTATTTTGAACAATAGCATATTGTTCTTCTTTCAACTGCGTGTTATTCTTGGGTATGGTTCTAGTTGGAACCCTTCCTGCTCAGACGCAGCGTTTTTTTGTTGAGTGATTTTTGTCTTAATATATATATAACTGAGAATTAATTAATTTTGGCGTGAAATATAGTTTTAAATTAATTGAAGATGGACTTGTATATATATTATTTATATTCATTATTTAAATTACATTATTCTGTTAAATTAAAAGTAAACGTAGTGTAAGTGTTGTATTTATTGTGTTTCTGTTAAAGTGTTAAAGTAGTAATAGTAAGTACATCGTTTAATATGTAACCAAAGTACCTACTGTATAAGTACTTTAGTTACTTATTAAACTGTAAATGTTTCTAATATGCATATAACTACATATTTAAAATAATTATAGAATTCACATTTATTATATCCAATATTATGTCTAACGTTTAACCTTCAAAAACAAAAACAGAATCTGATCAGAATCTAAAGAATTTGATACTTGAAAACTGCTGTACAGTTTTCAAGTATCAAATTCTTTAGACACTAACAAAAAACAATTTGCTATTCAAATTAAAAAACACGGGTTTGCGTATTTTTAATAGCCGAAAATTATACTCAAGTAATGTTAGCAATCGTTTACCTCAAAAATTCCTTAGCGACGACCAATAGTCATTGGAGGCGTATATATAAATTGACCACCATGTCTTCAGACGTAAAGGCGACGAAATGAGAACACTAAATCTTTTCAAGCAAGTTATTGAATTTTATTGAGGTAATGCGACAGTGGCTCTCAATCAGCTGCAAAGATAAGTTGGTAGTTTTGTACGAAGGCTACGAACTCAAGTGCGGAAAACGTGATCCAAGTCATTCTGTTTTTTCCATAAAAACGGAATGGAAGGTAAAAAGTATTCGGTAAGGCACACGCGTGGGAACGAATGGCGACCGGCGGTAGACGGTGTCTACTGGCGCGGATCTGTGAAATAATGGATAAAGATTTATTTTAACTTTGAAAATCTTTAAGAAACTGGTAAGTTTCGAATCGAAACGTTCACTTTTCAAGTACACACACCAACAACAACCACAACAACAAGTACAACAACCACTTGGTTACCTAACCTAACCATCAATAAGTACCTAAACGTTTCGATGACAGTTGGTGTAATGTGACATAAATTCAAGGAGAATATAAGCACATCAACTTAAAATAGAGTAAATCGTAGTGTTAAAATCTTTTTGGATAAAGATAAATTATAAATTTAAAAAACCGACCTCAAAAACAAAACGCACTGCCCAACAATATTTAAATTTTAATATGCCCAATAATATTTTATGTAAGTAAGACATCACAGAAATCTACAGTAAGCCGACAACACTTGGACTACTTATATAAGTTACTCCTCCTTTTTTGAAGTCGGTTAAAAATATGTCTGTAACACTTACTTATAGGTATTGTATTGAACGCCTGCCATTTCAGGCTTTTCTTACTGTAGTAAATATGTGAAGTTACAAATATTCTTAGGTGAAAAGCATAATTATTTTGTTGAGTAATTAGCCCTGGTGTCAGTGTTCATGTATTATGTCATGCATAGGAGTACGGGAGCCTCGGTGTGCGAGTAAAACTCGTACTTTACTGGATTTATTTCTTCCCCATTGATCAGCTATGGTAAAAGAAATAGTCAAACTAGATAACTTTACATAGTATTAAATAACATATCCACTATTTCTTGACTCTACGACAGCCAAGAAAAGTCGTGCCACCATTTTAATTGGACATGACGAATCAAGTTTGCTGGAAAAACTGGGCGGGGACTATTTGCAGAGGCGGATGTGACGACAAAGATCTTCTGTACATTCCCACTTGACTCGTTTCTAGAAGCATAAACTCGCTAATATTTTCACACAGCGTTACCACAGGTATCTCAAACATTTCAAAAAGCAAGAGATCCAGGTCTAGGTGATCCAGGAGAACGACTTCAGTCGAAAGGGTCGTTTTTACCCGATGGAGTCGCGTTTGATATTAGAAGGGTATAAGAGAATCGTCGCGCGATCTTTTGCCAGCAAATTACGAATTTTTCACACAGCAGGAGAGTTTTCTACCCATATAATAGATATTATCAGATATCGATAATTATTTTTCTTGGTTCGTTTTAATTTTTGAATTTAGGGATTATATCAAAATTTAAAAAAAATATAATCGTAGGGATGGAAAACACTTTTTCTCGTATTTGTACGGAAGAGCGGGTGACATCGCTTCTCTTGAGCACATAAAAATATGTGTGTATATTTTTTTTATGTAAATACTCTTCTGCCATAAATATGATTGATCACCATTTTATATAATTTTGCAAGAAAAGAACAAGATGATGACTTAAATGTAGTCGTGTTTTGAAGTTGTATTTTATAAATTATTCTTGGAATTTTCAAGGCTAAAGTGAATAGATATCTCCTAGATCGACGAGCTGCATTCTCGGCCACACCATCGCTTAACATCAGGCGAGTTCGTGGTCAATCGTAGATCTATCCTGTATAAAAAAAAAAACTTTTTTCAAATCCAATGCATGTTTTAAGCGTTTATGAATAAGGCTGTTAGTTTTCTACCGTCAAACTCATTCATGCGGCAGTTTAAAAATCACTCGTGAAAACATTAATTTATACGAGAATTGACGTGAGAAATGGAACAGTTTAGCAACGTGATTTACCATGTATCCTGCTGTCCTGCATAATGTAATAAGCTGGAGACCACTGGACACTTAAATGACTTGACGATTTTATGGCAGTGAGCATTTTCGGCTCTATGTGCCATGAAGGAAATCAACATATCTGATATAATATTTATATGGATTTTTTTTATTGTGGCAAGCGCCTTTATTAACTACAACACAACAGTATACAGACTCAACTAACTAAACTACTACACAAAAAGCACATCGATTACCCCAAATGCAAATCCAAATGCAAAATGATAATCCAAATGCTCAAACCCACTACCAGTTGGCAGCGTACCCAGCATGCTGCCCGCATTGCCACGTTGAATGGCAATGCTTATGCGTTGGGCCAGATACGCGCCAGCATTTTGGTCACGCGTCGCATCGATCAGGCGCTCAGATAAATTTTTGAAAATGAGATGAGCTCCCGGTCCCCACGGACCCAAAGTTTCGACACCAAACGGCTCAATTATGTAACCTCTACCTCCTCTCTTCTACCTATATGGAATATTCCTTTACTTAATTTCATCATCATCATGATGATGATGATGATGAAATTAAGTAGAGGAATATTAGAAGAATATATGAGGGTAATTACTAATGCCTAGTCAGCAACTCGTGACTCGTACACTGCGGTGTATGTACCTCGAGTTCATAAACCATGAAAGCAGTAAACATTATGGCTCTAACGAAAAACAGTGTTTTACAGTGAAACCTTACTTCTCTTCTTCTTATCGAATTTTGTAATTCTATGCAGCGTTTAAATTTTTTTGTAGCTTTCATTTAGATCCGTGATTTCTAATAGTTTCAAGGGATTGCAGACGTATTTTTGGTGTAAATATCAATTTGTAACTTCTTGGCGTTCCATATAAATAGGAACTTGACAATAAATTAACTTTAAAATCTACCAACTTTTTTACCTTCAGATAGTCTGATCACAGTGACACACTGACAGTTCTGTTATTGAAAGGTTTATTATAGAAGAAACAATTATATAATCCAACACTGTCCTGTTACGTGTGAAACGTCCCTAATTATAGAGTCTTTTCAAATAGAGAATTAATGTGGAATAATGGTGCTGCTGATAATTAATGTGGAATCAATTTTGTTCGACTAGCAATACAATTGAGACATTAGTTCCAATTTTTTTTTGCTATGAAAGTTTTCTTTGCGTAAAGACTATTACTTAGCAATTTAACTATAAACAACGTTCAGACTCACGTTGGGACACTGATAAACTGAATAACCATCTAATCGGCGGCGATATTAAATAAACTACTAAAACAATGGAACAATAATAGGAATTGTAGATATTTCCAAGCTTATACAACTACACAATAACGTAAATTCGTCGGCATGTGGCCCTCCTATTAATGCTCCAACGTTAATAATCGGAATTATTGAAGTCGTAAAACGAAACTCATCTCTCGAGTGTTCGCTAGACAGCCGGACGCCTCAGTCGTTAACGCCAACTATCGATTATTTTAATACCCCTATGACTCACAATCGAATCTCAACAGCATCGAATCTTTCATTAGAGTATTTGCGTATCGGACAAACGTAATCGTGTCTAACGTCTACTAAAACATGTAAAACTCTCCAGTCGATTGTTCCCACAGCGCGTGAGAACAAATTGTCGGACTAACTGTTTACCAATTAAACATTTAAAAATGGCAGCGACAATAATAGCGGGACGGGAGCGGTGGTCGCAGGTGTTGCCGTCGACTGTCGGCGCTTGGGGGCGTCGAAAATCGGTGGATTCGCCGATAATCGGTCGACGACTTTGCTTTTTCGGAAAAGTCGGTGGTTGATCGATTTTCACAGCGGATAATGCACGCACGTGTCTTGGAGCCGACTCGACATGGATTGGACACACTGTCGCTTGTCGATTGAATCATGATTAACTAGGCCGCGGCAGGTTGTTTGCTCAGTTTTAGAGCAGGCCCTTAATTAATTTGAACTGTTGTTGAAGAAATTAATGCTTGAGAAATTAAGAAATTGTTACCATGGTGAGTGAATCCCAGGACGCTATTGGCTTGTGATAGAGGCAGATGGCATTATTGAAGAGAAACCTTTATCCTGCAGTAGGATAAAAAGATTGTAGATGTTGATAATGATCATGCATAACTGGACGTATTGCTTGTAAAGACACTAACACCTACAGATCATCATTAGCTTATGTAGGTAATGATGGATGTAGACTTTCCTGAAGAATATAACTGTCTGGATTAGTTATTAACGTAATTGTGTTATCGAACATTAGGAATATTGTATTGACTTGCTCTTGCTCAGCGCAACTCATCAACGTACGACCACACTGAGATATTGAAACTATAATACGACACGTCCGTAAGGTCTTTTTGAAAACCCATGGGGGACGTCTATGTCTACAATAGCAGACTATACTTATAGCAGTAGACTTCTTTTGGCTGACATAATGATGATTATGCTATGCATGGTCATAGTCTCGACTCTTCGTCTTCTACCTATTTTTAATTATAATTTGAAACCTGCTAAGTACCTACTTAAAACTATGTTTTATACCTGGATCGGTTCTCGATTCATAACATAACATTTAATGGGAAAGTTTAAAAGTACTTTTACTTAGATTAAATCCGAGATATGTGAAAAACAAGCGAAATAAAACGCTGACACGATTCTCAGGACCTAAGTCAAACGCGAGACGACATTTATTAAATACCAGAAGAGATTCTAATATTCGAAATTGCTTCTCAAGAAAGCTATTTAGTACCGTATCGAAAGCATTTGCGTAGCAAAAATTCATCACCCTACAATATTTGAGCGGCACTTGCTTCTGTAGTTTATATTATCGGTTCTCACGAGAAATGATTCGGTAGCATTCCGATGAAATGTCCACAAAATTCTCAATCAAATGACAGAGTCGTGCATATCCGTTGGTGGTTGGGCCAAAAAACTCACCGATCTATCTTTTTGTCGTTGGATGTTGGCTCCTATTGAGAAACGATAGGCAATTGTTTAATTAGTCGCTGTAAATTAAAATAATTTTGAGATGAATGATTTTGGTAATTAATCTTAGCTTTTATTTGAAATTATTTTAATTAGTAATTATTATTGTAATTAGAATTAAGTATTTAGGTTTCTGAAATTGTGTTAGAAGGTAAGTATTAGAAAATAATGTTCCAATACTAATTCCAGTGTTTCGTAATTTAAAACTGCATGTGAGATACTGAATACTTTACAATCGCAGTTAAGTACCAGAAATTGTAAAATGTATGCGCGATTATATTTTAGTAGACTACATACAGTCTATTAAAATATACTGATGCTTAATTAGATACATGCTTAGTGGAATTTTTCGGGGATGTATCTGTAAGTATGTACCTGTATAAATAATATATGAGTATAAAGAGTAACTTATGTGAATTAACAAAAGTTCACTCAGTTAATTACGACATCATCATCATACACAGCCCTTTCTATCTCACTGCTTAGTATGGGCCTCTCTCTTATCATGCTATCTTCGGTCCTGTGCCAATCGAGTCCAGGGTCGATATAATTACTAATAATGGCATAATTAGAAATTATGACACGAAAGTTTCACAGAACTCATCAGAATAGTCAAGGCGAGTGAGATGAGTCACTAGAGAGTCACAATCAAATTGATGTTAAGTCAGATCACGGATATTAGGGAATAACACTGTTATTAGTTTGTTAAGTATAATAAACATTTGCCTTTCTTATTTTCAGAATTTCATGAACTTTGGGTACACAATTGTAATAGCGACCTTATAGCTAGCTCTCTCTTCAGTAGAAAGAGCGAGACAAAAGTCAAAGTAATATTGAAATAAGACTGCTTGAATGTTTGTGGTACGGCCCCTGGTTTAGGTATTATATCAAATAAATTGTGATGACATAATGCCACTTGTCTTCCACTTTCAGGAGTTTTTGAAATGGTAAGTACCATGGCCTTACCTTCAAATATGTAAGCACAGTTAAAACATTTTCGACATCCGATGAGATTCGAACCCGTAACACCCTACCTTCATTTTCTCCCGCAGGTTTCACAGAGGTTATATATAGACTACAATTTATCTTATCAAGTTGAGTTCTCACCTAGACTTCAAACACTATATTCACTACCAGACATATAATATAAATTTCAGGTCTTAAAATTATGTGAATGTATAAATTTATAAGATTATTGCGATTGTTATTCATATATTTTACATAATTTCTAAATACGCAATAAATTCTTTAAAATTTGCTTAAATTCAATAATAATATTTGGTCTTTTCGTCTCTTTTACGGTGTATTATTCTGCTGTTATTTATATATTTATTATGCTATTATTTTTATCAACAAATAGAATATATTATTAAATAACTGCGTTCATTATCATCGAGATGCGATACACAAAGCGCCTGCCATTCGTTCCAAGTTTTTGTTTCGCATCTCTCAGCCTGCAAGAAATTGTGTACCGGTACAAAAGGAATAGGGTGTCGACACGCTGTTTTGTCTTCTAATCAACAATAGACGAAGACTTTCGACGTTCATTTGGACCTCATACTGTGACCCTTTAGAACAGTTTAATGTAACATGCCTTGTTTTCAACAAATTATTAGTCTGGTTTAACATAGAGGGGCGAACAAACGCTCGTGATTCCTGTTACTGACGATGTTAACAATGATTTATTTATAGTACGTGAGTCATCGGTAGCTATTAGTTCTGTGTATTGTCTTACTGGGCCTTAGAGCACAGTCTCTTCTCAGCTGGAAGGCTTTGCGTGTTTACAAACACTTTATAGAGGTGTTATGTTTAATGGCTTCTTTAGAAGGTGGACTTTATTGTTTTGTTGACAATGATTGAGCTGAGGTGTTAGCGATTGGGATGAAACAATGAGATTCGATACAGTTATGTTTTTGGATGTTGAATTATGTGAAGTACATTAGTTTTGATAAAGTACTAACAAGTGTTACGTAGACGAGGGGACATAAATATACCTGCTTATGATTATAATTTTGAGATAAAGATGTATTATTGAGTTAAATTATTAGTATACAAGGGAGTCGCCAAGGGGGGGGGGGGCAAGAGGGAGCAGCTGCCCCCCCCCCCCCCCCCCCCTAGAGATTAAAAAAATGTAGTCAACTGCAAAGCAATCAAAGTCCTAAGGCCGTGCAATTGTACTTGTACCTACAATTCATATTTTTCTCATCCTCCATAATATTAACTTGCCCCCCCCCCCCCCTGGGCCATGGGCTGGCGACGTCTTTGCTCGTATATGATAGAGATCCGTAGAAATACGTTCAATGTGATTTAGATATTGAAGCTATTGGAATTTGGGATAAATTCTATCTATCTATATATAAGTATTCAGCCCGTGTTCACCCACTGTTGGGTATAGGCCTCCTCTTGTTCACGCCATCCTTTCCGGGCCTGTGCGAGTCTCGTCCACTGACATTCGACGTGCTTTGCTAAATTAGTGTCGTGTAAAATAACAAAGCATTTTTATGTAAGTTACAACTAAGTAAAAACTGTTGTTTTTTCTTACATTTTTGGTTTTAAATATATGTATAAAGATATTGTTGAACAAATACTTTTGTATTTAATTGTATATGTATGTTTATTAAGCTTATCTATTTATATGTTGAATACGTAATAAGTGTTATTTTTAAGTGTTTTCTCGTGTGTGGCGTCGCCTACCGGTTCCAGCGGAAGACCAGCGCTGGTTGTTTACAACTAGCATTATGCTGAGCTGGGGCCGGATTGTGACAAAAACATAATTTTGTGACCTATTTTGTGTGTATGATTTTTTATTATCTGTGTGTTTTTGTTACAATAAAATTATGTCTATGTCTATGTCTACTTGCCTGATGATAAGCGTTACCGTCTCCTATAAATAATTTTGTTACATAAAACCAAGAGTATCGCTAATAGGTATATTGATACCAGAGAATGTAGTCTACTTATTAACATACAATATCTTCCATTGGAACGATTTAGTCCCAAACTATATCCAGACCAGATTCCAATCACACTACTTAGCACCTAAACAGCTTACTTGTCGTCAGCGTCACGCACTGGAAAATAGTCGGTGCGTGGGCCAAACCAAGCTAGAATAAACTTTAAAACACATAGTTAAATTACTCTTTTCGCTTACTTTTTATTGTGAGGCGAGGCGGCGCTGGTCTTGCGCAGAAACAAGAACTCCCTTATCGGTAACCTGTAATGTAACAGTTGTTCCAGCATTACAATAGTGAGAGCAGAACCGAGCATTACAGTGTGTAACATGTAACCATACAATTTGTAACACCCGTGATGCAGATCGTAACATCAATGCAAGCATGAACTTGTCAGCTAACACGAACGTGTCAGTGAGGCAGTATTGTAACATAATGCTCATCTCGAATGCTCTCAGCAAAGATTCGCCTTTATATGAATAGACTGATTGAACTTGAATGATCTTAGATCTTGAATCTTGATCTTAGATCTTGAAGGGCTCTTCGTTGTAATAAAGGATTCTATTAAAAATTTGTTAGAAAGTATTAGCTATTTTTGAAGTGAAAACTTCTTTAGTGGCGTTGTGTATTTTTTTTGGGATGGGTAAAAAATTTTAAGCTCGCGTCAGATCGTAAGACGAACAATCAGAAACCTATTCTAACGTTCCGCATTTAAAGTTCATTGTTCATGTACAAGTTTTTCCTTCTAGCATGACGTCTTTTCGTTGCGCCGAATGCTTATTTTCGACAGTGCATGTGTCGAAAGACTCGTTAGCTCAATGGGTTAGAGCACCGATATAAATTTCAATTTGTCAAAAGGAGGGCGGAGGTTCAAATCCTTCACGAGTCAGTCTTTTTGCTATTTTACTTTTTAGTTTTCACTTCTGCCGGCACTCCCGGAGTGCAACCCGTTGTTTTTTTATCATACGTAATATAGTTGTTTTAACAAATAAAGTTTAATTTATTATTGATCGGCATTGTACCAAGATTTTATGTAATTTCATAAAACCAACCGTTATGCTCCTATTATCATTTTCAACGTGTTGGTAAACATACATGCGTGATCTCTTGTTGTTTACTACACTGCTGGAAATAGGATTCAGCGTCTTCTTGCCACTTGTATGAAATCGTATGTTTATCAGGATGGTCTTCTTACGCTGCGCTTGCCAGTGCGTAAAAAATTTACCTTGATTTATTCCAAATTTACGTTATATAAATAATTTCGTAACAATATCTATGAATTTAGGAACAATGTTAAACGATCTGGTAAAATAATTCACAAAATTTAATATAAAAGAAGGCTTCTCAACATTTTCAGACCTTTATGGCTCCAGACGGCCGCTTTTCGCTGAAAATAATTAAGTTCAAAGAACAATACTAAATGTCAAGGGGCAAGTGTTTGTTAGGATAGGATTTATCGTTCGCTTGTTGATGTAATGTCGCAAGAGGCTTACTTGATTATACTTGCCGAATCTCTTTTTAAATTAATGTAAATAAAGTTTGAATATTTTAGTCTTAAAGGTTGTAATCATGGCGGTAAGCGTATGAATTATTTTATTGCGGGCAGTTTTATATTTTTAGCATATAGATATTGTAGATGTTCCAGGTAGATAACTTTTTTAGATGTAAATATTTTATAGTATTAATTGTGTCACATGAAATCTCTCGTATGGCGATGAAAAATATTTTAAAATGTAGCCCTATCATGTATCACATCCCCTACATTTTTAAAGGCATTGGCTCTTTTAGCTCCAAACACGATAATTATCATTTAAAGAGTAAAAAGCAGACAAAAATAGTGATACTTCTGCAATTATAATTTTAATAATTGCTCCCCAGTTCGAGGTAAATACGATTTTGTATTACATAGGTATTTGCAAAAGATATATTAATACCTATGTGTATTTGGTATGCCATTTTTTCTAGTCCAAGATATCTATGTGTAGGTCTATAATTTTGTCTATCTATTTAGTTAATTAGTGTAGATTGATTTAAAAATGAGATGACTTTATAAAACAGAAAAAAAAGTGTGGCACTCGGAGACTGCCGCGGTAAAGCTATTGCATAATAGCTTTACGCGCGGTGTGTTAGGTTATTTTCGTTACGGAATTTCTGGATTCGGTCTCCACGCTCAAGGCCCGCGATAGAAGCTATGCAATAGCTTAAAAATGCGAAACTCAGACATTTTAACGTGATGTTTTTATACCTACGTCATTGCATAAAAATATTCTATACTTAGCGTAGTGTGTTTTGTTTACACTTTACCAGTTATTTAGGAGAATACGATATCAAATTCAAAGATATATATCAAAGTATACTTACAAAGTGTTAAAAGTGAAACAAAAGAATTCCGGTCCGTCTCTAGTAGTTACTTTTGTGAAATTGTCGTTGTCCAACGTTCATTTGTCACCAGGAGACAAAAACCCGAGGCAGTTAGGCCAATGTCATCGATTGTCAGCCCTCACAAAGGGTCTAACTGTTACAGAGGACATTTTTATTGTTTTACAGCCTTCAATGTTCAGCTTCTGTAGCCGCAGGAGGTAAGCACCCTAAAATATTGAGTAAAAACTAAAAACACGAGCAATTAGATTTACAACCGTTTATGTGTTTCCCGGAAAGTCGACGTCGTTTGTTTCTTCTCATGACGAATTTGTGATGATCGGCCGCTGTTGTTGTACAGAGAAATTATGAAGGCTTTTATATGGAAAAGTAGAATATTTACGACCGTGATTGCTTTATTACTCACATCTCATGCATGTGCTTGGAACATTATCTTTCACACGGGTTTCATTTTATTTTAGATTTTTTTTTATT
Source organism: Lycia hirtaria (assembly GCA_947563715.1). Lineage (NCBI taxonomy): Eukaryota > Metazoa > Arthropoda > Insecta > Lepidoptera > Geometridae > Lycia > Lycia hirtaria. The sequence goes on along the minus strand of OX387377.1, from coordinate 9,027,841 downwards.
AGGTGTCCAGTGGATGAGAAAAAATGTAACAATTATAGGTATTTTTCTAAAATATAAGTGAAGCATAAACTTTATAAGTATCCACTAGGATTATATATGTTTGGGATGCCATGGAACACATAGGTACGTACAATGACAAAGATCTTTAATTAATGTCCAGACAACTTTTTAACCTTTACCATTGTGGAATGGTAAAGGTTAAAAAGTTGTCTTATGTTCTAATCTTGTGTGTTTTAAATTTATTAACTTTTTTCAATATTTGATATGGTGTTATTATGATATGTAAAAGTGTTTTTTATGTGTAGAGCAGTTCTACAGAGGCCTAGAACGTAAAATATCCTCACCTCCATTACCTAAGTATAAGATGCAAGTCTTGACTGCACTTTATTTCGCACTTTATTTGATTCATGAATTGAATTCAATTCATGACTTGACTGTTACTTGACGCATTATTTATTGAACTGAATTAATTTCTTGACTGAGACTAGACGTGTGATAATGTGTACAATACGTAATAATTACAGTAAGCACACTGATTAAAACAAACCTTAAAATTTTAATAATGTGAATACTTCTAGCGCTAGTTCTGAGTTATAAAATCTGAGTTAGTCGTAAAAATAAACAATTAAACGAGCTCTCAGTTATAGCAAGGCCACTACGACTATTTTATTTTATGAACAGTAAATTATATCACTCTTTTATTGATTCTGTTGATTTAAACGTGCTTAATGGGTCTGTACTTAACAATAATTAATTAAAGAAAGCTTATACCTAGTGCATTGTTTGGATATGAGATGGCTTAGCACTTAAAATACTAATAAATAAACGTGTAATATACTTAGTAGGTATAATTTTTATGCACGCATATCTAAGTGAGTGAAACAAGATTTTTTATTTTTTCACCCGATCGCGCAAGAAGGAGGGTTATGTTTTTCGAGTATATGTATTTTCATATAATACCTCCATCAGCCTAAATGACTTGACCGATTTTAATGTGCGATGTGTTGCTAGATTTGTCTTTATTTCCCCTATGTCACAGGCTACATTTTTTGTAATAATAATTATATAACTGTTGCAAGAAAACACATTTTCGTAAGAAAACTATTTTATAAGAATTATCTAATGAAAAAAAAAACATTTATACATATTACTTTTTGTTTTAACTCAACATCATCAAGCATTACGCAAGCGTATGTTATACCTACTAGAAAAAGTAGATGTTTTGAAGTCTTTTTTTAATGTAATTAAGTATAAGTAGGTATTTGTTATATAGATTTTGATCTCATGAATATTTTTGCTGGTCTACTGAATGGCTAATATTACTTATTTATACGCATACCATACAAAAAAAAATCTTTATTAAAAAGTGATATGGCGCTTTTTCGAATATTCCACAAACTATATTTCACTTACTTTTTTCTTCACCAAGTAATTGACAATATTTATCAGAACCCTTTCTTAAATTTTATTTTATTCGACTTGTTGGGTTTTCCTCTTTATTAACATAAAGGGTTAAAACTTCCTATTCAATTAATTCCGAGTGGGCGTTCTATTTCAATGTTTCGTACATTCAGATTTCTGGAACTCATTTCCTTTGTCTCTATTCTGAACCCAATTCTAATGACTGCTAAACCTGAAAGGTAAGTGATATACGATTGCAATAATAGACTTGACCGCATACTATTGAAGCCTACGAAAAACTTTGCAAACCAAACATCTCAATTAGTTACGCGTAGAGAATGGCCTCTAATGTATTCAACCACACAATTAAGACCTCACGTAGCCTCAAGAACAAAGGAAGTTAAACTACTGTTCGGTAGCCAGCAAGACCCTTGCAAAGCTGTCTGTGTTGAATTTCAAACCACAAACATTCTCTTGAGATGTTACCGGACGTCTTTTTCTTTTATCTTGTCCAGTATTGTAGGAATGAGTTGTAATTTCAGCGGTGGGTGGCGCATTCTTCGGTCTGCATGTGGTTGGTTACCTGTTGACAGATCGTCACTTGTTATCGATTGCTTCTTGAACAATCCATTGGTTGACACGGTTATGTTGGTATTTGTGACCTTTGTTTACTAGGTTTGCTTTGCTATAGTTTTTACTTCTCTTGTGTGTATGTTTCCAGAATTTATAAGCATAATGAAATTTCACATGTACCTAATATGACTGCACACGTATTGCAGTAGAGAAGTTTCGATTTTTTTAATTCTGAAGTTATTGCTGCATTTGACTTTCATGAGCAACCGTTAAATATCAAGTTTGCAACTTATCCGTCTCATTGTAAAAAATTAGGCCATATTTTAATAGAATAATATTCAATTGTTCATTTTAGCAGAGCACAAGAGGCGCAGATAGAGGTCCCATATTTGAATTGTTTGGTGTCGGGATTTTGGGTCCGTTGGAGCCAGGAGCTCATCTCATTTACAAAAATATCTGAGTATTTGATTGACGCGACGCGTGCCCAAAATCTGCAGATAGGCACGTGGCCCTAAGGATTGCATAACGTGCCAACGAGGAGTAGGGCTATCTGTAGAAATTTATAGGTCTGGGGTAATCTATTTTCTTATTTATGTGGTAGTTTAGTTAGGCATTTAATGTTGTCCAAAGTTATCTTATTAACCGACTTCAAAAAAGCTTTAAGTAGTCACAAATCTTATTTTATTGAACTGCTAGAATAATATAACACTTTTGCATTCAGTATAGATTATGAAAGCTTTCCAAATATGTTTTAATTTAGATAGTTTAACCAAACTACGCAACGTAATATTCACAATCAACTTGCCTGAACTTGTAAGTTGCAAGTTAAAAGCCTATCGAGTAAAAGTTCGAAATTCCTTGTAGCTAAATAATGAAAATGAATAACGAGACTTCTTTAACTCCTAAAGTTAGTTCATTTATCATCCTGCGCTAATATCATTGCGTCTTATTAAAAAGATGAATAAAGTAATTATTTAATCGAGAAAAAGTCTCGTGTAAGTGGATAAAAGTTTCTTTTTTAAACGATTTACAAAACTATTTGTAGACTTTCAAAAACTGGCCTTGCGTCAGGTTGAGTAGAATTTCGAGGTGGTCCCATAAAGTTTTTATTAATTTTGATTCAATAACCATCGACTACAAGTTCAATAATCAATTATACTATATGCTTAGATTAATAAGGCCTTATTAATCTAAATACATATGTTTATTTTGTTTGAAAGTGTGCTGGTTGAAGTCTGTTGTTCATTTTTTTAAACTATATATGCACTTGACAAAAGTGTTATTTCAGCTTTTGTAGTGGTAAGGCTTCATTCAGAGTACTCCTGGAGAAATACTACCATTCCCAAGCAATAATGTGCTGACACTATTCGGTTTTAGGAGCAATGTTTTCATCAATATATCTGGGCAGAACGAGAATTTATATTTAATACCTACTTCAGGGTGATGAGAGTGTGCAAAAAAACTGTGCATTGCCAATTTGCCATGCACAGTTTTGAACTGTTGAAGTTCATTCAGCATTAAGTGTCATTGTAGGTACTGTCATGGGTACCCACCCATGTGTGAAAATTATCATTCATATTGAAATGAAACAAATTTTAACGGATTTATCGAGTCTATTTTACGTAATTTTATAACCTGACGTTCTCAACTCTTTGCAGTGTCCGTGGTCACAGGTGAGACTAGATGACAAAAAAAAACAACAAATGTAATAAAAAACAAAAAGGTGAGCAATGTTAAAATTATTATTACAAATTCTATTGTGACAAATAAACTTATTTCTATTTGTATTAAAATTAACATTGCTCGTCTCGTCTTGTCGCTTAGTAGTCCAAAAAATACATTAGCGTATATGACACAACAAAAAATTATTTTGCATCATAGAACATTCCCACCAAAGAAGATCCCTTAAGCCACCCAGGTTCTACCACACAGACGAGGGGCGTCACCACTTTGTCACTATGAATTCACATCGTGAAAGGAATACGCATCGCAAAAGGAGCAGCCGTCTAATTCAAGGCAAATACATCAAAGCGACAGAATGAAGACTGCTCGATATCAGAGGTATATACCGACGTTTATGCTGGTGTCATTGTGTGTGGCGTCAGGGATGAATGGATAGGGCAGTAATAGGTGTGAAGTGTTCAGCTATTGTCAGTTGACATAACAGGTATACGTGATTTGTGAGATTGGTTCGATAGCTGCTATTTTTGCTGTGATTTCGCACTGCCGTAAGTCTGTCATGCATCTAACCGCTAACGGTTTATTCTGAATTCACTTGCAAGCCAACCCATATCGAGCTAAATACGGTTATCTTAGAACACAGTGTTATTGTTACTTAAAATCAAATTAGTACCTAGTGCCAAGTGAATGTAAGAACGCAGCGAAAAAATCTTGGCTTAAAAATTAAAAGTTCTTTTTATTTTTTATTTTTTTAATTTATTTAATAATATTTGTTTTTTATTAAAGGAAGGGCAGGATTTAATATTCTGCCGTCCTTTATTAAAAAAATACACTCCAAAATGGCGGCTAGTTTTAGGGTCGAAATAATCAGGGCAGTAATGGTGTCGTTTATTTACTTTTTGCGATTTATATGCGCTAGGGGTCGTTTCGTGAGGGTTGATACTTCAGTCATGGCTCGTTGGCGAGGGGTCCATTGTTCTGGAATCAGTTACACTTCTCTAAAGTGGGGTGTTCTGGACTATTGAACAGTTTTAGATTAAAGTTGCCCGTGTAAGTTAGTTGGAAAGTATTCTGATAGTCACTTTTTGCCCGACAGACCGAGAAAGAAAGTAATGTTATTTATGTATAGGATAGCCTAAGCATGACCAGTAGTGATGTGCGAGGTTTCGATAGGATTTTTTCAGAGAACTTTCTGAATGTGTAGTTAGCTCTATATCAATAATTCAATTGATATATTTGGTACAGTAAATAATTGTTACAAGTGTTTTTGAACTGCTACAAATTTGTAAATAGGCATTTAAGCATGGAAAACACTTCAAAAACATCGTATACGTTACAAGTGACTCCAGAAAGATTATTTTTTTGCACTCGTCAAATGGGTTCAGCTTCTTGTATTTCAGTATTATCAAATTCCATTGGCAATGGGAATACACAAATGTCTGTTCTTCTGGGCACTGTATGTGTATTATCAGCTATATTACCTTTTAGTTAAAAGTCATACAGAGGGTATATAAAGACTGATTCACATATATGCCTAGTTATAAATTGAAATGGCTCTGTTTGTCTCATTGCCGGGTAGCATATTTTGAAAAGATGACTCTCAACGCTTAAAATACAAAAATCCAGCTAATACAAAATTAACTATGTGTGAGTCTGGCCAAGTGCTGGCAGACTCATCCCATAATAATATTGAAGGTTTTAACATAGCCTGTTCTTTTCCTGTTCGATTTTTTTAAAATATCTTTATTTAGTTTAGAAAGTAAAATTTTGGCTATTTATTGATACTTAGATTAATCTCGGGAAAATCCATCCAACAAGAGTAATCCATATAATTATATTATAAATTGTGTATGAAAAGGTAGCTTTTTACGGCAGGGCTATCGGCTTACTCACAAACCGTTTGCCTTGGATAGCGATGGGATTGGGAAGGAGAGAAGGATAAGGAAAAGGTAGGTTAGGTTCCTTATTATAGGCAAGCACCCTTTATCTTATCATATAATGTGGCTGGGCTTACTATTGCAAGTTGAAAGTCAAGCGTAAGCATATTCTCGAATGAAAAATTGTACCTACCGCACATAATAAGGTAAAATAACATTTTGGCATTTAAATCAAATCAACCAATAAAAAAATATTTCATGCGACATGATCATTCCCTTCAAAACGATGTGATATGGTGGTTACATACACATGATTGATTGATTCATCCTATTTGCAGAACTCGGAACAAATCTGTACGCAGTGCGCAGCAGAATGAAATCAGTCCATTTATCGGGCAAGGCTAGCTTTAGATTTCAGATTTAGATTGGGTTATAGATTTCTAGGATTACTAAATCAACGATATTGCAGCAGACCTAGGCACACTTTCTATCAAATTTTTTCACTGTTTTATTTATTTATAAGTAGCTTAACAAAATTTATGAAAATCAATGTAATGTCTAGTATTTTATAGATTTTAACGTGATTTGCTTTTCTTTCAATCCTTGACATGCTATTTGCTATTGTATTGATTGAATAATCATTTGATCGTAAAACAAACCACGTTATTTCGTGTTATAATCGTATGAAATAAACTATACGTATTTACACAAAGACGTATAGTTTATTTTTTTTATTAAAGGAAATGTAGACAACTTATCTTATCTTATCTGGGTGTCCTATTGCCGGACGAACTTCGAGCCATTGGGCTCTTTTGTACTTACCCCATGCCTTACTCATCCGGCTCAGGATTTCTGAAGAAGGACTGCATGAGCTTCAGGATATTAATTGATGTAAAGTCTTCTAAGTATATAGTTCTGGGTACGCAGATCCCAAAATTTCCCTTACTAATCATTGATTAGCAGCTAAGTACATAAGAAGTATTTCAACTAAATATCGAACTGTTATTGAATTTAACTTTTTCTATTAAAAGTTTCCATGGTATTGTGTATTTTCATGACATCCTCCAAACACAGTAAAGTTTCAAGTGTTTTCTACATAATTATCTTAGATTTAAACTCTTGGTGAGTCACTTTTTCTATTCCATCTATGAATGAATACATCAAAATCAAAATCGAATATCAATTTACGAGCAAAACTAAGTGAAACGATCGATTTACAATAAAAGTAGGTGCAACCTAAACCCACTAGAACTTTTCCTATGTATAAAACACTGCAACACTTGGTGGCAATGAAAGCCTTTGTCATCCATTTAATGGAAATGTTCCTGAAAAACGGCAGAACAGTAGGTATATTGATATTTAAATTATAAAATCCCTAAATTGTTTTCTTCTGTAGCAAATAATTTAAACTAAGAACAGGCAATACTAGTATATAAATATAATAAACACTAATAATAAAGTGATTTATTTTTAATTTGACAGTGTGGACAGGTTTTTTAGATCTGTGCCGAGATTTTTTCAATGACAACAATAATGAAATATTTTGAGATTTCAAACAAATTTTATTTGTTTTCTCTGATATTTTGACTAGTTTCGGTTTATATTTAAAACAGTATAATCCCGAACCTACTAAATGCATTGCGAGTTGGTAAATCTATGGTAGATAATAAGAGATTACTAACTGATTACCGTGGTTTTGGTTTAGTGATGATTATGATGCAAAGTATTGTAGCTACCGTTTCTAGGTTCTCAGCTATCTCTGTACCAAATTTCGTAAGAATTGGTTCAGCAGTTTGGTTGAGAAAACGTAACAAACATTCAGAGAAACAGAGTTACTAACTTCAGTTTTTGGAATATTAGGATTAAATAAATAAATATTGGAGGACATTTCTCACAACGCCATCTAGCCCAAACTAAGCAAAGCTTGTACTATGGAAACTAGATGGTTGATAGAATACTTACATATATACTTCTTTTTTTCGTAAATACATACATAAGATACATAGAAACACCCAGACACAGAACAAACATCCATGCTCCTCACACAAATGTTTGCCCTGGGTGGGGATCTAACCCACGACCTAGCTCAGGAAGCAGTCGTACTACCATTGAGCCATGAGGCCTGTCATCAATAATTCAAATTTGAATTTCTAGTAACTTTATAGATGCATCAAGGTGTGTTTAGACCTTTGATCGTATTCCCACATATTCAATGGATTAGGTACGGGTAAAATGAAATAAAAATTGACAGTAACCATTGCTCGTTTCGAACAGTCAATATCCATGTGAATGCTTTTAAAACAATGCATAAATTGTTACAGGCATGAATGGAGTTTTGCAATGATTCACAAGCTCTTTGTTTCAGTGGCGCTTTAGAAACTTAGTTCTGGAGTCATAGAATATGAATGAAAACATTTATTATCATTCTTCAATAAGCAGTTGTTTATTCGCACATTGCTCTTGTGATCGTTTATGTCGACTATATTTGCCCGGTGTTATATATTATCATATTTAAGAGTATATTTTCGATATATTTTGTAGTGCATTTTCCCATTCAAATCTTACTTCTAAATATTATTATAAGATTTCGGTAATTTTAACAACTTTTTTTTTTACTTGGAACAAATATTAGCTAACAACCAGCTTGTATTTTTTGTGTTCATATTAAGTAAAGTAACATTGTTGATTTAAATTTCTGAGTTCTTTTTGTAGAAATATATAAATAGAACTCAAATTATTTAAATATCCTTATTAATTTATCGTTATTATTATAATATTATGTTAAGAGAGAGTTGAGCTTAGGATGAATAGAGTGAATGAACATTTCGTTTGTTTCCAAGAGTTTCTTCAGTTTTCCTTCCTCTCAATATGTCCGTTATTAGGGGAAAGTAACCTCGCTTATTTTGTTGTTCTTTACGATCGGTTTAGGTACTCTGACCTATCGTATATCGCAGTACATTACCTTTATCTGTTAAAGTTAATGGAATCGTAATAATTGTAATCGTTTATTTTAATCGTAAATTGTCAAAGACGATGTTTCATTTATATTTTCATTACTGCATATGCACAATTCGGACATTATTTTTCGTTTACATAATCATGTTTTACCCAAATGCCTAAAGAGGATAATGTTATTGGAGAGATTCATTAGCATGTTGACCGTTTGACAGGTTTCCGCATGTATTTGTATTAGTTGTGAGAGTGATATAATGCTATTTTATTTACCCAACTGAATAAAGTGACTTTTTTTTGTGTGTGTCTGTTTATGCCATTTATTGCCAGGTTTATTGCATAATTATGTGTTACATGCAGATGTATGTTACATGTTTTACGGGAGTTACATAATCACCCTGATAGGGTATAGCAATCTAGTGCGGAGCGGAACGGTTTATTCTATGATGTGTTTGTCTTAAAAAAAAACTCTTCTAACGTATAATAGCATTTTTTTATTAATATATTTTTTTGGGTTTGAGAAAAATGCTGTATATTTTCTTTTTCTTTCAGCTGCGTTGGTAAATTATTATATATTTTGATAGCCATAGAATGAGGACCGGAGCTGTGTAGGTATATGTAGTTTGGAAGATGGCAATATCAAATTATGTTTATAGATGATCTCATTAGGTTATCTCTCTTATATGCTAATTTTGGGAAAAATTGAGGGTATTTTTTTATAAATATGCAGTTTTCGAAGATATATATCTATAAGAATATAGATCAGAATTTTGAATTTATTGAAATAAGAGCGGTGAAAGTGTGGTATATTTATGTCAGGTAGTTTAATGTTAGCTATAATACGTACACATTTTTTCTGTATTATAAATAAATCATTTGCGTCTACACTGTTCCCCCAAAGCATCACACCATATTTAATCCAGGCAAACGCGTATGAATAGTAAGCTGTGTCTGTGTAATGGCTGTGTCCTGGTCTGTTCTCAGTCTGATAAGCCAATGTTGATCTAGTTTTGTTTTTTCTAAAATTACTGGTAGGTACCACTCGTTTGTCGCAACATTATGTCCTGTGTAAGTCCTTCCTGTGCAAGTATCGTTTAGGTATTTATACAACACTCCGGAAACCGAGTGTTTACGTCGACCCAAATTAATTTTAATCATCTCGCCTTGTTTCTATTTATTCAGGACCTTAGTTTATCTTGCGAACTCTGAAACGGAAGAGCATTTTGTACTCTATGGGTTTTTTAAAGAAGTTACGAGTTTACAATTTATAATGAGATAACCACAGATTTCCAGTATTTAGAAGTTTGCGGAGATAACATTATGGAAATAAATGGTCACAAAGTTCTTAACATTAGTTTAGAACCACATTATTAATGAATAGCATTGTAGTAAAAATAAATGGCATAGTACGACTTAGTAGCACGGCAGATTCAAATCAAATCAAATCTAATCAAAATCATTTATTTGCTTGAATATAGGTTTGTACAGATCTTATATATTGATACACCAGTAGCACTATATTCACAGATTAGGGAGTTCAAGTGGCAGTAATCCTGCTCACTGCTACTTCACCTCGCACATAGTACGTAGAATCAATGATCGATGCGGAAGAAAAATTCTCGAGTGGAGCCCACGCACCGGCAGCGCAACTTAGGAAAATGATACTCATACAAGTGTCAAGAAGACGCTGGAGGCAAGCCATTTCCAACCGGTCTTTTAAAAATTCATGGAGAGGCGTTTGTCCAGCAGTGGATTTCCTGTGGGTGAAATGATAATGATGATGAAAAAAAAAATGATACTGACAACTATTGTGTGAAATGTCCATAAGTATTTATTTATTTATTGACTAGGTCTCGCAGGAACAACAATAGGCTCAATAGATATACGACAAATCTGTTTCATAGAACTGCGTGTTTCCAAATGTTTTACTTGAGACGAATTTCTGAAAAGTTTGTTAGCCATCTATTTCATTTGCCCGAACAGTTATTAGATTAGCTTTGTTACGCTAAATTATATTTAGATTTTTTTACAAAGGTTCGGTTGCTTGTAAGTACTTACACGAATAGGTACTACATGCTAAGGCTCATGTGCACTCGTCAATTGCATCAGCTATTTTAGACCTAGATATTTTTATATTCACAACAAAATTATATTCATCCAACAATTAACCAGTTTCCGACGTAAACAAACATTATCACCCACTAACACAATGCAATTGAAGGCTATAAAGTCTACCCCTATCCGTCAGTGAAGGCTCGTTAGCCCGATGTGTTGGCCTGGCCCGATAACGGGCGGGTCCCCGGGCAATAAGCCTACGGGTTAATTGAGATTTCACCTCCTTTACTGACATTATCTGGAATTTTAACTACGAAACCAAACAGCTTTTGACAGATTTGGGTGCGACATTTCGCTATTTTGCGCCAAGCTTGTTGCGAAATTTAATGAATTTATTTTACATTTTTATAACAGCTTTTAAGTACCGTCGACATGTAACTTTGACTTGAATTTTATTTTTCCAAATGATTAACACTTAGCCAAAACGAGTGTTAATTAATTAAGTAAATCAATTATTTTCTTTTGGGAAAAAAATAAAAAATCTTCGAAAAAAGTAAGTAAAATATTTAACGCGGAGTCAAAGTTACCAAGTTGACTGTGCTTAGTACAATAATTAATATTTTTTATAATAAAGAATTAGAAAGGGTTATTTATTCAATAATATTGTTCAACAATATGTTTAGGAGACCGCCTGTTATTTTTTTTTATATTAATTGTACTGTAAAATTTGTAAATTTCTTTAAAAGTAGGTAATAATATTAAAATAAACATATTTGAATAGCATTGTGTAGGAATAACACACACGTGTGTATCTGTGAACACGTGATAAACTCTCGTGTTCTTATCAAAACAACCTTGAATTGCAGGAAAATAGGAAAATATTATCTAAGCTCGGCGATGGAAAACATAAGACGCGTGACTTTTGAAACCAAATAAATAACTATTTTCTTATTTCTTTAGACTAGAACTAGGAAACTGACTACAAAAAAAACAGAATGTACTAATAGTACCTACTTATAGTATATGCTTTTCATAGTAAGTTGTTTTTTATTCAAGATAGATCTACGATTGAACCACCAACTCGCCTAAAGTTAAACGACGGTATAGCCGACGATGGAGCTCGTCGATCTAGAAGATATCTATTCACTCTAGTCTTGAAAATTACAAGGTTGTAGTTCTCAGGAAAAAGAGATGGCGGCAAAGAATCACATTTCTGTGCAGTACGCATCAAGAACGTGGACCGATATCGCTGAGTATGGATTTTAATTTCACATAGATTTACTCATAAGTATTTTTGATAGGTAAGTAAGTACTTGATCATTAAATCCGCAAAATTATCGTCTCACCTAATAATTGTACAAAACCGTATCACTTTCAGGGAGCACGCGTAAAATCGAGCGTATAGCACTAAGATACGTGTAAAATTAACTGTTAAAAATAAGTGTAGAAATGCTGATTAGATCCAGGTATTTAGGGTTGCCATCCACTAAAAAGCAGAGCGAGAAATAGAGTAAAACAGTTTGCAGGGGGCCGCTTAATAAAGAGATAATAATTATGTTGAGCAGAATTATTACCATTGTTAAAATTCACATGTTATTCAAGGCAGCAACGGGTTTTTTAAAGTTTTTCTTTTGTTGTTGGTGAAAACTAAAACCTAATTCAATTCTAACGTTTCACCGGTTTCATCGCAAAAATAAAGATTTTGTAGCATAATATATTTAATTTGTAGAACTGTTTTAGTATAGTCTAGATCTTTTATTTTCTTTAGTACAAGCTTGGAAACGTCGAATGTAATATATCTAATAGTATGCTTTTATCGACATACTGGTAAATACTGCAAATTCACCAAGATCATTAACTGCAAATTTCCAGTCTTAAACTATCAAAATACAGAAAACAAAAAAACAATTGCAAAAAAAACATATATACAAATGCAGAATTTATTATAAAATTATTAATTGCCACTGATAAAATAAGTGTGGTAAGTACTGCGACTTTGATGGATTATAGAAATCAATTTGAATTCTTGAAGGTCTAACCAGTATGCAGCATCGGGCTGTAGATTGTTAATCGAAAATAATACTAGATCAAATTCTGAAGTTGTTTTCGCAACCGATGCAACATAGCGAAGCTTCCAAGATGGATGACAACCCTTATTAGTCCCGACAGCGAGCATTGAGCGGTCACATCTCCTAGAGCGTGGCCGATAAGGCGTCATATCACGATTCCATGGCTAGTTTGTTCCATTGTGATAACCGTTGAATTCATGTCATATGCCTAATTATAACATGGCTAATTCGGGTGTGTTCAATCGATGGATGCGCCAGATCCGATTTACTTTGTGAGGTTTGACTTGCCACTCGGTTAGTCACGCTGTACTTTGGTAGCAAAAGGATATGTATTTACATTTTCTTATTATTGAAATAACGCTTGACAAATCGGTTTGAATGTAAATTAATGATGTTATTTTTAAGCTGTACGTATGTAGTATCTGACAAATAAAAGTTTTAAATACTTGATATATGTTTTTGTGTAGCAAATATTTAAATGGCAAGTACCTTAATTAATTACAAAACAATATACACACAGGCAGATGGCATGATAAAAGAGAGGCCTGTACCCAGCAATGGGATAGAAAGGGCATGATGATGATGATGAATATACACAGTATATGAGGAATACTTGTCTATGAAAACAATAATTATAGTTAAAAAAAAACTGAAGCAACCGACTTCTCATGGATGCCATTGTCAGAACTAGACCAAATTGAAATGGGACCACACGGGAAGCACCAGCTTTCAAATAAAAAGAATCATCAAAATCGGTTCACCCAGTCGAAAGCTATGAGGTAACAAACATACAAAAATAAAATAAATTACAGTTTAAAAAACTAAAAAACACGCTACAAATTATTGTGGTCAAAGTTCATTACAAGACTTATTTTTCTAACAAATCCAAACACAGCTATGATACAATGTTCCATCATGAAGTTCTAGTTCATATCTTCCGGCTCCATCACCAGATCAGTTCGACAGTACCATATTATTGTATCGTCATCAGAACTACACACAGCAGCTGATCCTTTGGAAGATGGTTAAATTGGTTACCTTAGATTTAATTACATATAGTTAGTTACATACAGGTCGACCTAATAAAAGCGTGTTAAAAATACAGTCGAATTGATAACCTCCTCCTTTTTTGAAGTCGGTTGAAAAGTAACCAGATCACCAGACCAATGAAGATATAAATAATCTAAATGTTCAAACTACTGGTTGCTTTGTACTCAGCACGCTGCAGCATTGCCACGTTGATTGGCAATGCTTATGAGTGGGCCAGAATATACGTACCAGTATTTTGACCACGCGTCGCGTCGATCAAGCGTAAAAATAAGAATATTTTATATTATATTTTTTAACCAACTTCCAAAAATTAGACTTTTTATATGTTTATTCACTCCTTTATTGTTACTCCGCTAATTGTAAATTGTTTTTGATGATCAAAATCGGTTCAGTACTTTGGTTTCTATAACAAAATAACTGGGAAAATGGCATCCAAGTAAACAAACTGCATATTTTGAAGTCGTTTTTTAGTGATATAAATTATAATTATTTATTCATAGATAATATAAACGAGTATAGGCTTGTTATGGTCTACTATGAAGTTTGCCTGTCTATAAGAAATCGAACACATTGTCCTGAAGATACTGTATTGTATTGAAGACCCATTTAAGAAGCATATTTTAAATTTTAGTGGTCACATAATAGTGTTAAAATTTAAGTAAACTTAGCCTAATATCGCAGTACCTCTAATTTACATAATAGGTACGTCATGTCTCTGATTTACATAATTACTGTTTTTGGCAAGCCGACCAAGTAAATAATAAGTCTCATTTTACAGATACGGTGCCCCCAATCTACTATAATATTTTTTCCGTATCTATTATATTTACTTTAAAATTTCTTAGGCTGTCGTGAATTTAAATTTATTGAAATTAAACCTCTTCTAATAGATATAGCTTATTATTATCTTACACAATTTTAAGACCTAGCGTACACATTTCGCAGTTTTCGTGGTCACACCATTTTTGTATCGCATAAGTTCCTTCTAGGTAAGTGATCTCCATCGTAGGTCGCAACAGTCACTGATTATTATTAACGAAGTTGATTTTCGCATAAATATAAAAAAAAAAACACTTTTTCTAAATCAAAGTTCGTTGAATTCTAACATTACATTGTTTCCGCAGCCTTGTCCAGACAATGATAGATCTCAAAGACTACACCCAGTTCCTTTGTGACTACCGTATTACACATGGGAGCGACCAATCAAACGTTTGACGTTTCTGAGAGCCTCGCATCAGTCTTTGACCGGAGAATATGAGGGTCGTCAATCATTGCCTCTCTTGATGTAGGACGTATTTTTCTTTCCACATTTGAATATTCAAAAGGGCTAATTTAAATTTTTGAGTTTTAAATTATTTCGCGGAGAGAATAATTACACCAATAATGTGAATAATGCGATAGTGATGTTATTTCTGTGGTTTGTTTTTCTGTATTTGTTAAGTTTTTGTATCCATGTTTGTTTTATTTTCGCTATAAGCGACTGAATATTACTAGCGTACTACAAGCTAATTTTGATACAAATTAGCCAGACAATATTTTCTACCGTCACGTAAAAGCATACCTACTCTTACAAGTATAGCGGAAAACAGGCAGGCGATTTAAGAGAACTGTTTACTGGCAATTTTTTGCTGTATTGATAATGTGCGTGTTTTTTTGTACACCAGGAAAAAATTACTTCACTCCTAAACATTATCCGATCTAGGTAAGGTCTCCGTATCATCTCAGTACCCGACTGCGTAAGAAGGAGGGTTATGTTTTCGAGTGTATGTGTTTGTATGTAAGGGTGTATGTATGTATATATGTATGTGGATACATATGTATGTATGTGGATATATATATGTATGTATGTATATATGAATGTGGATATATATGTATGTATGTTTCTATATGATCGCCTACAGCCTAAACTGCTTGACTGATTTTGATGTACGAGGTGTCGTTAGATTCGTGTTGACTGCCTGAATGTCATAGGCTATACTTTTGTAATAATACTAATAGATTTCTAAAATATATTTTTTTTAAAGATTTTTTTAGTCTCTCAGATAGATTGTGTTGTGTGTGGTTCACACCTAAAAACTAGCGATAAAAAAATTTTGAAGGTTAAAAAATATTTATTATCAATGGCGTGCATTCTATTGGATGATGGTATTTAACAAGTCTGTTGATGAATTATCATTTAATTACTACGAGGTAGTAATAAATCGTTTTAGTGTATAATCATAGAGATGCCTAACAATATCCTAAGTAATACAGCAATACTGGAATCCGGTAATCGTGTTATGGTTTTAATTTATTATCTACTTATTAGCATTCTTATTCATTCGTTTATCTATGGAAATGGCAATGGATTACTTTTGTATGAGGAAATGGTGTCGTCTGGTTTATTGATATTTCCTTCACCATTGCGAATATACCTAGGTGTCTAGTTGTAAGTTATTTATTAATATTTATATTCTTAACAAAACCTATCAAAGTATTTTGTTTTTAAGTTTAATTGATGAAAGATAAGCTGAAAGAATTAAAATATCTCAAGCTGTTTAAGGGCTAGGATCCGGTATTTTATGGCTTGTTCATCATCATCATCATCTCAGCAACAAAAAAATATTGTTGGACATAGATCTCCCTAATGGATTTCCAAAAAGACTTGATGTAAATGGCCTGCATCCAGCATTCGTCCACCTTCCGTTTGTCCACCTTGTAGCTGGTCTTCCTACGTTGCGCTTGCCGGTGCGTGGTCTCTAATCGAGAACTGTTGTAAAACTCTTATGAAAGTACCATTTACTAATGATACTTTCGCAAGAGTCAAATTTTGCTGCGTTTTCATAGAAGACGTCAATTTAACCTATAAGCATTTGCAGTCACAAAACATAGTCATGATAATATTTTTTAAGCACACACATTAAAATGCTAATCACACGTGCAAACAGACGTAACTAATACATCAAGATCATCAAAATCGTGACATAACAATAAAATTGAACGTAAAAATTAATTATTCGCCATCGGCACGCTATTCTAATAATCATAAATAACTGCTTCAATCGGATCAAACGCGGTGGGTCCGCCAACAATGTGCGAAACATTAAAAATATCAACAAAGGAACTTTTGACTTTCATAGTACATACTCCAAAACCAAATTCAATTTACCACCCAAAAACTCCGAGCATTCTCATTTTGAACCTTATTTCTCGACTGTTACATTTCAAATTAAAATTTTGAACGGTGATTGTAAATGGGTTTGTAGTTGTCGCTGGCGACAGCTGGCGTACCGTGGAAAATCAATTTCCACGTGAGACCGGCGGATGTCGCATCTGCGCGAGTACGCGCTTGCATCCAAAATACGCCGCGATCTATGAAGAGAAATCATATGAGCGCTGCGTATGATCATAGATACTTATATAGTAGTGTTATAAATATTTGGTTTTTCTTAATAACATATGATGTACAATTTTGTGCAATTGAGTGACGACTCTATCGAATCGCTTGACTGGTCTGCCCGTAGAAGATCAATGATACATAAAAGTTTTAGACTTCGTCAAAACTCTGTGTGTAAATGCACTGCCATCGGTACCGAGATGTTAGTTGATAAACTACATTTTGGCTATGAAATTTGCTTTAAACAGTAGGTAATCTATATTAAGTACAAAATTGCAAGCAAGCACCCTATATGGTTAGCGGAAAAAGAATTGATAAAGGTATGCTACGAGCTCAGGCAAATAAAATAAATTTATTACCACAAAAGATGACGTCATAGATGATGCTATACATAATTATGTGTGTCTGTGGACGAATTATTAGCCTAATCTCGGTTTTAAGGACGTTCTATACCTACTGGTATTACAACGAGCGACAACAGACTGAACAAGTGTTAAGCCTAAATGTAAAATCCGTAGCGCAATACACCAGGCTAAAGACCGTCGGAGTCCAGATCGACCAAACGGATCAGAAGCATCATAACGCTCATGTGGTGCCGAATATGTCGTAATAATTGAGTTACTTGTGATGCAGTGGGTATACAGTTCACAACCAAAATTGATTTATCAATTCTTTCTACAAATACATTGATAAAATGTATCCTCAGGCGTTAAATAATAAGCTAGCTAATAAAAGATAATACAGTTACATAAATGATTCGGTTGTTTTAAAGTCACGGTATCTTTTAGACACTTGTGCTTTGTAGACGACTAATGTCGGTTTATATCAGGTGAGTTAAAACACAACGGCAAAAGAATTACAAAAGAAACCGCTAATAGTACTGATTTATTCATACTACCCAAGCGTGAAACACTATTGAAGCATAATATAAGATATAATAATATTACACTGAAGTTAAAACTGTATGTCTTGATGGAAATTATCCAAAGTGGAAGCATCAATGGACACAGGACAGCCTCACTTCGTGGGAAAATAAATAGTTCCGTATGGTTACCCAAACGTCACATTATTGACAAAACATAAAAACTGAAGGAGCAAGAGTAATTTTCCGAAACGGGAGAGGACCACACAGGGGCACCGCCCGGCGAAAAACGAAAGCTATAACCGTTTCAAATCGCTTTAACGCAAACGTATAATCGGTCGTGAGTCGTTCTATTTGTTTTAAGTCGGCCGTAACCGGGATTTTGAATAAAAACATCAAAGGGGGTGCGTAAGAGTAGACCCGAAGGAGTAATTATGATTGGTCTCGGTTAAGCGGAAATAGTTTGTGTCGCGTTTAATCGTGATATTCCGGGAACAAACGCTACACGACGTCGGCTTTCACAGACTATGCGGCTGCATACGATAAGTATAAGGACATAATATTCTATCTGTTATTTTTGACGTGAATGCGTACTTTTTACGCAAATCCGAGTAGTAAAAATTACGCAAATACAAGTGACATAAAATTTGTGCACCATGACAGGTTGGTATTTGACGCCTTTTCGAAATGTCGGCCGTGGCTTTGAAATAATGACATAATCCAGTGAGCAAAAACTGACAAAAAATCTGCGGCCGCAAAGTTTTTTTTTATTTAGTTAATCAACTATTATTAGCGTTGATTTTTAACTTTACGGCTAGGCTTCTATGCATTGCTTTTTAGATATATTGTTATTTCATGTTTTTAATTTCGATGTTTTACCAGAATTTGACCAAAAAAAAAATGGTTGTCTGTGAAGTCGGCTTACGGACGATAGTTTAACGTGACAACGTCATAAAAAAACATTGATAAAATGATGAAGATGATGATGTAACGGGACAATGAGCGTAACGGGCACTGGGCGTAACGGGACATTGAGTCATACTTTTTCGTGCGTGCAGCCGGCGTTCATCGATTTATTAAGATGTTGTCACGTCAAAAAAAAAATACAAGCTACAAATAAAAAAAAACTATGAAATTGGATAGTATTTAGGGAATTAAATTAGTTTTATCCTTTAATAATGTAATGACAAATCAACGGTAAACTTTTCTCTTAAATGAGAAAATAGTAAGGAGACGATGAAGATATAAGTTTACGTGTCAAAGTACAGCTATTCTAATTACAGAACATATTTTTCTAGCTTAAAAATTGGAACAGGAAAACGAGACAAAAATTATCTTACCAAAAATACTTGCAAATGTTTCTGTGTCAGATGATGGCAGCAACTTTGCGGTTCATCGCGTAAGTCTGATGTGAAACCTTGTTGCTACAATTAGACTATTTTCATGCAAGTATACCTAAGTAGATCTCGGTTTTGTAAAACCTTATTGGGGTATTACAGAGACTCACGGTTGCTTTATAATTTTTGGGGTTCCGTTTTTTCCTTTTGAGGTTCTACTTAAAGGATCACTTTGTTGTCCGTCTGTCCGTCTGTCTGTCTGTCCGTCTGTCAGGGTGTCAAGACCTTCATCTCGGGAACGCGTGAAGGTATCGAATTGAAATTAAAACCATATACGCAGATTACGCAGATCTATAGTCTCTTGCTGCAGAAAGAAAAATAAAATTTCTCAGTTTTCGTAAAAAAAGGTTACAGCCGAATATGTCGTAAAAAAACGCACATTTCGACACTCATAAGCGAATCAAAACCTATAGGGTACATCCCGCTGACCTAGAACTATGAAATTTGGCAAAAAGCATTGTGTTAGAGTACACATATAGGCAAAAATCCGAAAACTGTTTTTTTTTTAATTTAATCTTGTCTAGGCTGAATTAACTGTATCATGTATCATATTAAAGAGCTTCATTAGCATAAGCTAAAACAGGTTTTTAAATATTTTAACGATGTATATTTTTCCGTTTATGAAGAAAAATATAAAAAAAAATATGATTTCCCCCTTTTATTTAGTTCGTACGGAACTCTCGGTGGGCGAGTCTGACTCGCACTTGTCCGGTTTTTTTTGTAACTTTGAACTTCATGATTATATACCACACTAGCCATTCTAGCGCCAAGCAGTAGCGTGCAAGCATTATTGTGTTCTAGTTTGAAGGACAAAATTCCCAATAAAAGTTCTGTACATAAATACATATCACATCTAACATCCCAAAATGACGAGCGCAGTGTATTACCATACAGAGTTTGAATAGCCTGAAATACTAGGTGTTAACATACCAATAAATCAAGTTCAAATGAGTAAGTGTTACAGACCTGTTTTCTTTATCAGAAGAGATTGTAACACTACCGTTTACCCTATTTTAAGTTTATGACACATGACACCAACTGTCAACAAACCGTTCACTTGTCATTTTTAAGTTTATGACACATGACACCAACTGTCAACAAACCGTTCACTTGTCATTTTTCGTTCCTTTTTTGTGGGATCAAGATTGGAGATTTTATCACGCACAATAATTTTCCGTTTTCATAAGTTACTCGTATTTACGCACGCTTGTATCGCAACTTGTCTTTTACAGTTTTTAGTATTTGTTGATTTATATCAAAGTAAACACTAGGATTTTGCCAATTTTGAGACTGATATCTATTGCCGTTTAAGTGTAGGATAGACAGACATACAGACAATGTAGCCTCACGAACCTTTAGTACGGAAGTCTAAGAAAGACAGTATTAGTTTAGTTAGTCAATTCTAGGTTCAATGAATGCAATATATATTATTGATGTTATTATTTTTAAAAAGTATTAATTTCCATATTGTCTAGCCTGAAAATGAAAACTCCAAAAAAAGTATTCTTGCTTACATTATGTCATATTAGTATACAATTTTAAAATAGTGCAGATGCATATAAGTTATGCTTTCCCCGTGGTTCAATCTGTCTGCAGATTACGTATCAGTCGGTATGGTCCCACACCCCACCAGTGGACCTCGGCGGCACCCGGCGAGGATCACCGTGACGTATCGCGATTTCCACGCATCCATCCCGCGCTGCGAGTCGCCTTTGTCGCAGAGGAAATTAACTAGTTATGACCGATGTGTGTGTGATGGGTGCGTGTGTGAGAGTAGAGTCAGCAAAAGTATTGTAAAATATAAAATTGTTGTAAATTGCTAGAATTACTATTCTGACATAATTATGTTTTTCACCGTGTGAAAATTATGACGTCGTAGGAAGTGACGACATCGGATATACTTACATACATTCAGAACATATCGCTGTTCTGGATGAAGATAGTAAATTTTCGGATAATAAGGTTTCGATTATTATTGTATTTATTTTTACGAAAATTAGTATGCATTATTATGTATAATGTAAGGAAACATACTCAAGAACTCTGTGAAGCGTGCACAAAAGGATAAAATATTTTGTACCCCTAAATACCAAGTAACGAAGATCTTATACTTGATTGGGATTATGAATGGTTAGAGTTTCAACCGACTTTCAAAAAGTATTTTAGGTATTTTATTTTGTTCGTGATTAGATAGATAGATAACTCTTTATTAAAAGACTACACATACAGAAAAATAAATACAGAGAAAACATAAATATATAGCTAGCTAGCTAAATATAGCTAATTATTTCACCAATTATCGATTGATTTTGATGGTACTTTTTTATTTGCTAGGCTTTTGAGGTAGTTATATAACTTTTATAAAAATCGGTTCAGCACTTTCGTTTTTAAAACAAAATAACTGAAAGAAAAATGTAATCCAAGCAAACGAAATTGTGTATTTTTAAATCGGTTATTTAAGTTTTTTTAACTATTAAATATTGATTACTTATAGTTTTTAATATATTTAATACAAAATTTTAGATAAGCAGAAACGTACATGACATTTTACGATAAATATGCGCTACACACACACTGTCTATGTCTTCTCAGCTCGGTTTGTTATTTTCTTCGCGTGTTAAAAACTGTTAGAAAGTAATAAAATATAATAACTTTAAGGAGAGCTGTATTTATGTAGTAGTCCTATATTCAAGTTCAACATTAATAAAAATATTTTAAATCTATCTGTCTATATTCTATATGATTCATTTCGGGGAGTGTGCGCAAGAGCTTCATGACCTAATTCCACTCTCCCCATTGCACTTCAGAAGTAGGAGAAAGTTGGCGAATTAGCACCCATTTCTCATTAGAATACCAAAAATCCGTACGCAGCAATATCGGTCCACGTACTTGATCCGTAATGCTCAGGAATGGAAATCTTTGCTGCAATATCTGTTTCCTGAGAACTAAAATCTAGGAATTTTCAAAGCTTGAGTGAATCTTCTTGATCGACGAGCTCCATCCTCGGCCACACCGTCGCTTAACATTAGGCGAGTGGTCCAATGTAGATCTATCTTGTGTAAAATAAATACGAATGTAGTCATAGTTATAAGCTACAATGTAGTAATTAAACGCACACATTTTTTTTCTAACCATACTTACGCTGTAATCAACCGCCAGTGTGCCAATGAAGGAACACCTATTGTTGGAAACTTGAATGAAAACTTCTATTTAAGTAGACGTGGGTATGTTTTTTATATTTTAGAAATTATTTTTCAGCAGATGTTCGCTTTTTGATTGATCAGCCTATCAAAAATGTTTTATTTTTGGGAACCATGAAATTACATTCCTCCTAAAGCCTAAGGCGCTACATTTGGCTTCTGATACATTTTTAACTTATTTAAAGTGGTTTACAAGAAAAAAATACCAGTTACAAGGTGGACAGAAGACCACAAAAAAGAAGGAGAAAGATGCTTGCTGCAATAGCCGCTTCCATCAGGTTATTTTGGAAATCCATGGAGGAGGATGTCCAGCTGTGAACATCTTGTATCTGATGATGATCCTGATAAAAAATATTTACTCTTCTTTTAACGTATAGACAAAACTAATTAGATTCAAGAAACATTAATTTTTTTACAAATGTTTTGTATTACCTACTTTGCAGACTATGCTATAGATTCAAAGTACAAGCAAAACGGTATCAATTTGAATCCAAATCACGACATAAAAATCAATTCCTTACCGTGGGAAAGTTTCGATTTTTATTTTTGATTTGCTGCTGGCCGCTAGTAGTTTTTTGCAAATGTCGGATCCGAATGACGGAGCAATCGGTTCTGCGATTCACTGTTGCCGAATCAAAATACTTTAGGTACCTACAAAAAATAATTACAAAATTTGGATTTCGTATCCCGCGGTAACTAGTGCATATAATTGCTGTATGCAAAGATGAAACTATGCAGACTATTTGCGCAACGTTTATTTTACGGTTCAATTTTGTTTGTATATACTTATAACGAAAAACATTTTAATAACTACCGTAATTGAATTGTTGCACGTTGTTTTGCTATTAATAAGTAATAAGCAAAAGAAGAAAAAAAAACGCGCGAAAAAAAAAAAAAAAATTAAGCTTTATTTTACTAGTTAAATAAAGCTTAATTTTAAAAGTTAAAAATAAATAAATAAAATTAAGCTAAATTAAGCTTAAAAAATTAAGCTTTATTTTACTAGTTATTTAGAAATTTTACTATTTTGCGGCAACGATCCAAAAATATCTTGGCACGTGATAATATAATCTAAGTGGTCATATTCGTAACCTCTAGCGAACTATTACGTAATAAATAAGTAATTTTACTAGAATTATTCTAAAGAATACGAATTTATAACCTTTTACATCGATTTTAGGCATACTTTCTCACAAAAAAACGTACACTAAATCACTCAACAACAGTGTATCAAGCGTAACGAAATCGTAAGTTACTTTGGTTTTAATATTTACTAACGGAATCTGATGTAATTTTTTTCTTTTGTATTGGACCCGCGCAATCAGCATATTTGCCAGTATCAAATATTGGTATTTATATAATATGTTCTAGATATTGTTGTTTATTTAATATGATATAAAGTACCTACATTGAATTAATTATATTATATTAATTGTTCTAGAATATACATATATTATGTTTTTGTTATAATCTATGTTGCGTAAGTAACAGTAAGTATTTACAAATTGTCTTAATTCATTAATCTGGCAGTGACTACAGAATGTTGGAGTTTAGCCGACAACGTGAAAAGAGACGTTTGCTTTATTTCACTTGCCCGTACTCACGCATTTGATCGAGAAATTTATAAATAAAACACCAACATTCCGAATTACACAGAACGTTGACAACCGCCACGAAGCGCCATCTTGCCAAAATGTCAATCGAACTTTGACGAGTTCATCATCGCTGGGCATTTTGTAAAAACAATGATGTGGCCGAAGACAGTAGCATGCATACTGAGACGACGAAGAGGCAGACAACTCTCACCTTGTAGACCATGTTGTATCACTCAAGGAATAAGGCAGTCGCCGGTTTATTACATTCTTCAGTTTTACTTTTAGTTTTCATATGATTATTGAATACAGAAGAAACAAGATAAACTAAAAAAAGGGGAAATGGGCCAGCGTGTAATGGAACGTACTCAAGATAAAAAATTAAATTACCCTATATTTGATTATCTTAACACTTTCTACTAATTAGTCTCAGTGGCAATCTTCCACCTCGATTTTTAGGCCCTCGTTGTCATGTGTACCCGGCGCAACAGCACTATCGAACCCAAATTCGTCTATTGTAACATCTTCCATATATAGGAAGTTCCAATCCTGGTTCCAACATCAAATCAATTCTATTTCTTATTTATTTCTTATAAGTATATATTAAATTGTCATCCGATTTACATAATATGCATGCACAATTTACATATGCATGCAGTGGTCAAAGTTCATTACAAGACTTTTCTAACAAATCCAAACACAGCAATGATACGATGTTCCATCATGAAGTTCTAGTTCATATCTTCCGGCTCCATCATCAGATCAGTTCGACAGTATGATATTATTGTATTCTCATCAGAACTACATACAGCTGCCAATTTTCATGAAGCTACGATCCTTGGAAGATGGTTAAATTAGTTACCTTAGATTTCATTACATAGTTAGTTACATACAGGTCGACCTAATAAAAGCGTGTTAAAAAGCTCCTAAAATAGTGTATATAACTTATTTTGAGAAGACTTAGGTGAAAACATACAGAAATACTGAATCACTTACTACATAACTCGATTACATATCTATGTATTTAATCAATAATCACAAACTAATTAAATTTCTACTCTAAAATTATAATACCTACCTATAATAATTTATTCACAATCAGCTTGTTTATTAGTTTACTCACTGTGAAAGTTTAAAGTATTATAATGAGTTTTTTCAGGATATTGGTACAAGATGTCAAGTGCTGAAACGACACGGTTCAAGGCATAAAGAGAAAAGCGGACAGTCGACAAACAACGTCGAAAATACCTAAAGGTGACTCAATTTTGTTACAATTTAACGATTTACTTAGCAATATCACTAGTAAGTAGTAGTAAATACATATAGCATCAATATCAATAGTATAAAATAATGTTATAAGCATAATTATTTTATGAAGTACTTGGAAAGTACCACAGTATATATTAAGTATCTTATATATATAGTATCTTATATGTGTAGTATATAGTAAGTATCTTATAGGTAGGTTTGCTATACGTCTTGATGCCGGCAAACTATTAGAATGCGTTACCGGGATCCTTTGCCTGTAGTTAGAGTCAATAAATAGGCAAATAGGGGAAATTTGGGTTTATTTAGGGATAGTAGAGGATAAAACCCTGACCTTCTATCCAAATTAACATACAATGGACAATTTCACCGCGTGTTACTCACGCTGCTGTGCTGAGAGTTTCTGTGTGTTTTCCTCTGGTGAGTTCGGAGTATTTGTTTGTCACTAAAATTGACACTGGGTTCTGCCCCCGTATTCTGAACTCATTCGGTTTCGGAATCGATTCGGAAACTATACCTCCGTCTCTGTCATTTCCATAGAGAATGACAGAGACGGAGTATAGATTCCGAATCGATTCCGAATGGAAACTATACCTCCGTCTCTGTCATTTCCATAGAGAATGACAGAGACGGAGTATAGATTCCGAATCGATTCCGAAACCGAATGAGTTCAGAATACGGGGGCTGGTAAATACAATGCCACACAACGACTTATACATATGTAATAACGTCGAATTCTTTGATGCCAGCCTCCAACGCAGTTGAATATCTTTTGAAAACCTCCTAACAAGGTCAGATTTGTAACTTTTTGAAAATAGTATCATACAATGTGGAACAGAATAGTATGGATTTTAATCTACTTATATAAAATACAAATACCTTTCAGTATACAAACAAACCCGAAGCCATATACTTTTTTTTAAATTTTTCTTACACTGATCTTTTCTTACACATTGTTTATATCCGAATACAAAATCAACAATTTTGTATTAGTAGATAGTTATCTTGTTTCGTCGTTTCATCATACGTAGTCGTTTAATTTCGTCCTTCTACTGTAAAGTAGAAGGAACATTTCAATTCTAATTTAAAGTGGGGGTGATAAGACCTACACTGACGTCCCGCTTGGGGTGTATTATGCGTTTCCCCCCGCCAGTCTACTCAAACCAGCCAAGCTCCCTAAAATAGCGGAGTACAGCTTTGGGTCGCTGGCATAATTAATAAATTGTTCCACTTCTGTTGCGTCAGGTGTTTCCGGTAGATTCTCATACTTTTATGTTCAGATCATTACAATCATGGCCGGCGGATATATTTGAAGGGGTCACTTACTTTAAATATCTATTTTTCCATGGGACTAAACCTGAAATCGTAAAAAATCTTTTTGGCGCTTTTACTTTAAACTTTTATTTGGAATGGCATTTTTTTTTTGCGAAAAAATTGTAAAAGGCGCATACAATAATCACTTTAAGCATAATAAGTAATAGGGTTAGAATAAGAGTCACTTCTAGTTAAATGAACCAACTTTAGCTAGCCTTATAAGGCTGGGTATGTCTCTATGCACGACAGGTAAGCAAACTTTGCTACAATT
The DNA here is from genome assembly GCA_947563715.1 of Lycia hirtaria. NCBI lineage: Eukaryota > Metazoa > Arthropoda > Insecta > Lepidoptera > Geometridae > Lycia > Lycia hirtaria. The sequence goes on along the minus strand of OX387377.1, from coordinate 9,000,906 downwards.
TTAAAATACTCATGTACATTTTTTATAGATTTTTAGCTTCAACTGTGAATAGAATTTATGATTGAAAATATCACCATAAGTGTCATTAATCTGTGATTTTAAGCAAGTATAATCATCGTAAAATCTACTTTAAAGGCACTACGATGCTACATGAACTAAAATTAGTAAAATGATTACCTAACATAAAGTATATAAACTTCACTAGTTTATGCGTCAAATTATGTCATCTCTTCATGACAGCAGTAAAGTGAACTCATATTAGTGTACCTATTGGGCAGCATAGCCTGGTGGTAACCTCACACGGCATAGCACGTCGAAACCATGAATATTCATTTGTGATAAAAGATGGGACAATTAGTGACAAACCGTTCGCATTTTTGGCCTGCAAAATGTAATGCAGATGCAAATGTGAACTAGTGGTCAGTTTGATATTTTAATAAGTATAAGTTAAAAAAAAACTGAAACAACCGACTTCGAAATACGTATTTTTGTTTAAATGGATGACATATTATTTTCAGTATTGTTTTATACTAGACTAATTTTGAGAAAATTTGTATGGGACCATCGATTCAAGTATAAAAAATATTACAGCCCAATTGAGAGTCTTCTCATTTTTGAAGTCGGTTAAAAATGTAACAATGCATGAGCAGGATAGCGGGTTTTATTAGTATAATTTGTAGTATGTGTTCAAATAAGTACTTAGCGCCATTCTATGGTTAGCGTGTAGATCATAAAAACTATTCACTAAAAACTATTTGGAAGAAAGTATAAATTAAATTCGACTGCGTACAGCATGTGAGTAATAAATATACTCGTCCATTAGAATAAGACGATATATTCAAGTTCTTTCTTACTAAAAAACGTGTTCACACCAATCAACAATTCATTTTTTATTCCTCCGATTCGCGTCAAAAACATGTGAAAAGCGCGAAAGTATTGAAGGCAATTCCTCAACGGTTATTGAGTACTGTTCCCTTGAACAGGATTCCATGTAGGCAACAATGCCACTATAAAACTTATCGCTGCTCTCCCGGTCCTGGAGAAAGCCAAACAATGTTGCCACTACATTGTAAAGTTGTGTGTTTTGCTCCAAGCATTCAAGGTTTTGATATGAATTCTTAGATTGTTTTCAACTTCATACATTCAATGGAGTCATCTTCTTCAACCTGTCCAAATGTGTCTAAATTTTAACATGGTTTTCATGTATTCGATGTTTTTGAGTGTTTTACATACTGAACTATCTGCGAATTTATAAATAGTTCAAGAATTACAAACATCAGACGGGATTGAACCCGCATTATCTGTACCTGGGAGCCTTTACCATGATTTTCATGGTAAACCGTTTGATCGCTTTTGCTATATTACTGCCTAGGAAACGGGAATTCTTAGATTATTTAGACCTTATATGAATGATAAATTAAACAAAACGATTGTTTCCAATCTTATAATTATTTTTCAGTCTCATCTTCTTTGAAGTGTCAAATTGAGAATTTTAGTATTGTTCAGAGTTCGTCAGAGTGTCTCTGCGACACGAAGAAACGTAGACGTGAGAAAATCAACAACACAGCACAGCGTATCAGTATATTGAAGTGGCAATGAAGCTATTTGGGTCAAAAAGTTCTCGGATGGAGACCACAGACCGGCAAGCACAGTATATGAAGACCTTGCTGGTCTTCATATGGTGGACAGAAGGCCTCATGCATGTGGCAAAAATTACGCGCTTATTGCGCTTTGAAAGTATGTATACGATACGTTTGCGTATTAAGTATCTCGCATAGCCTAAAGGGCTTGCCTGATTTTGAATTGTCAGGATTCGTGAGATAATTGCTCATAGCTCAATTTTTATGCAAAACAGAGATAAATACATAGATAGATGAACTCTTTATTGTACACACCTTAAAAGTAATAACAAAGAACTTAAAAAAACTAGTGCAACAAAAGGCGGCCTTATCGCTAAAAGCGATCTTTTCCAGGCAACCATGGGATGGATAAAAATATAAAATGTAAATCAGACGGGGCGTGAAACGGGATATTTTACAAGTAACTAATAAAACGTATTATAGTGCATCACGCGTAAAAAAGTTGTTTTATTCGCTAAGGCGATTGAGGAAGTAAAAACCCCGATCCAAGACAGAGCTCAGGATTTTTTCTACATTATACTCACATTGTTGTTATTTTGCTTTAAATGTTGGTGGATCAACGATGTAAAAATTAGACGCAAGCTGCAATTTTCACTCAATATCAATGCCCTAAAGGTTAATGTCATTGTAGGTATGATTAGATCACCAATCTTAGATTAATGTGATATTTATCCAACCAGCATTACCCAGCATTAATTGATTATATTATTAATAGGTTATCTTGCAAGCTGCTTATTAACCACTCCTTGTACAATGTGATATTAATTGCTCTTAGACCTATCTGATTAGTTCATTGTTTATTGAGTAACTTAGTTACAATAGTGCATGAGCAGATTAATGGTAGCCTAGGCTCAGCAGAGCTTCGCTTAGTTAGCAAAATCATAGAAATAGTATTTTAAAGTAAGTAGAATTTTCCTTTCAATAACTTTAACTTAAGAAAATATCAATCTGTTAGTTGGTAAACATAAATCTCTATAATACTTTGTCCTGCTTAAGGGACTGACAGACAAAGTACAACCAGAATTACTGGTCGTAGTGACATGATATTTGGAAAATGCTTTTCGTGGGCATTGTAATTGAATATTATAAAACATTTATTTATGTAAATATACTTTGGGCTACTTGAGAGAAACTCGACCTATTTTTTTTATATGGTCCGCAGAAGGGGTTTAATTATAAAAAAAAACGGACAAGTGCGAGTCAGACTCGCCCACCGAGGGTTCCGTACAAACTAAATAAAAGGGAGAAATCATATATGTTTTTAATATTTTTTTAAATTTGGGCCCTCATTTCTTGCATAGAGACACAATTTTTTTGTGATTAAATTAAAAATGTCCAGTTTTCGGATTTTTTCCTATATGTGTACTCTAACACAATGCCTCTTGCCAAATTTCAGAGTTCTAGGTCAACGGGAAGTACCCCATAGTTTTTGATTCCTCGTGTGAGTGTCGAAATGTGCGTTTTTTACGACATATTCGGCTGTAACTTTATTTTACGAAAACTGAGAAATTTTATTTATCTTTCTGCAGCAAGATACTACGAATCTGCGTATATGGTTTTAATTTCAACTCGATACCTTCACGCGTTCCCGAGATAAAGGTCTTGACACCCGGACGGACGGACAGACGGACAGACGGACAACAAAGTGATCCTATAAGGGTTCCGTTTTTTCCTATTGAGGTACAGAACCCTTAAAATGCTTCATTTTTATATCATTATAAAGAAGGGTTTGGCCCACTGAATTGACCCTGGAATGTCTTTTTAACCGACGAAAAAGAAGGAGGTTCTCATTCGTCTGTATTTTTTTATGTTTGCTCTCCGATTACTTTGCCAATTATGAATTTATTTTTATGAAATGATTGAAAATTTGTTTTATTTCAATAAGTAACAATCGTGAAAATCTTAGAAAATAAAAATATGTTGCTTTGTACCTGTATATTACTTTTTTTACAAATACAACTGTTTCGGTAGGTACTAACTTGTCTATTTGTTTTGACTATATCGGCGTTATTCTTTGACTTTAAAAAAATTATATTTAATCTCTCAGGAAACAAGAAGCCAGCAGATTGTTCCTTTTTTAGATGTATGGAGCAGAAATCTTGAAATAATTTTAGATTCAAATTTTCTGTTCAACGTAACGGGAGGCGCCATCTGTTGCAGCGCTTGGCAAGCTTATAGAAATGTTGCTACTACCTTGGGTGTTTAGTAATAAAATCCATTTACTTTAATATTTTTATTCGGTTTAGCTTAAAACAAAGTTATTAATAGTAGAGTTTTTAAACAGTTTATTGTTTATGATTTAGCTATTTTCACATATATTCAGTCAAGTATTCCAAGAACGAAATAAAACGCTTAAATTATTTCAGGTAATCCATAAAGGATAAAGAATAACCTAAAATAGGCACTACTTGCAGTCACAAATTCTAATAAGTACGTATTTAGGGATAATAAAACGTTTTCAGGCGCTCTTACAACCGGACAAGTGCGAGTTAGACTCGCCCACCCAGGGTTCCGTACAAACTAAATAAAAGAGGGAAATCATATACTAATATTTTTTATATTTTCCTTCATAAACCGAAAAATATACATCGTAAAAATATTTATATACATATAAAAATATACATCGTAAAAATACGCATTCCTTGCTCCCCACACGGATCCGAGTGGAGCGGGGCTATAGTAGCGGCGCCTCCCACTCGGATCCGAGCGAGCGTCCCGTTCATTTTGTAGTCGGTAAGTAGTCGGTAAATCGCCGGCGTTAGAGGCAGTCAACGTTGCTTTGCGCGGCGACTCTGTTGTTAATCAAAATTCGCGTAAAAAGTTTTGATTCCCAGCTGAAGTGAAGGGTCTGCATGGGGCGTAGAATGTGTTAAGAATCTGTTTTAGCTTATACTAATGAGGCTCTTTCATATGGTACCCCACATGATACGGTTAATTCACTTTAAAATTTGGGCCCTCATTCCTTGCTTAGAGACACATTTTTTTTGGGATTAAATAAAAAATGTCCAGTTTTCGGATTTTTTCCTATATGTGTACTCTAACACAATGCTTCTTGGCAAATTTCAGAGTTCTAGATCAACGGGAAATATCCCATAGGTTTTGATTCCTCTGTGAGTGTCGAAATGTGCGTTTTTTACGACATATTCGGCTGTAACTTTGTTTTACGAAAACTGAATTTTTTTATTTTTCTTTCTGCAGCAAGATATTATAGATCTGCGTATATGGTATTAATTTTAACTCGATACCTTCACGCGTTCCCGAGATAAAGGTCTTGACACCCGGACGGACGGACGGACGGACAGACGGACAGACGGACAACAAAGTGATCATATAAGGGTTCCGTTTTTTCCTATTGAGGTACGGAACCCTAAAAAGGAGGAAACTATTTTCTACCCCTAAATATTGATCGATTACTATTCTTTTTAGGGTTCCGTAGTAGTTACTACACTTTTTATCAAGATCCAGTATGAATATATCTTTTAGGCGCCTGCTAACTGAAGCCAGTAGGTATCGTTCAGATTTTAGGGTCCCAAAGAACTTGCTAACGGCAGGGTCCCCGTTATAAATTCGCCATGTCTGTCTGTATGTCACAGCCAATAACTTATTTACAAACGATTAGTATAAACGAAATTTGGCAGGGTGGTTTGTTCAGTGATTATTTAGAAAATCTAGTAAATTTATCGAAAATTACATACATTTTCGCATACCATCAGGCGAGCCTTTTTGGTACTCTTCATATAAAAAAAAATACTACCCATATTGTATTTTTACAGTATGTAAAAATACAAACGGTATAACTGTAAAAACGAGTATAAGTCAATGAGAAAACTCAAACACTCCATATAAAAAATGGCTGAACAAATTTTGATGAAAAATAGCTAAAACACTCTTGATGAATTATGTTCATTCAAACAAACAAAAAACTAGATTAAAATCGGTGTATCCGTTTGAGAGCTACGATGCCACAAACAGGCATACATAATACATATACACAAATACACAGATCCTATGTAAATAGGGCCACGAATTCTGCGACACAGATATACAGATACATAAGTCAAACGTATAACACCCCTCTTTTTGGGCCGGGAGTTAAAAATATTTCACTAAATCATAACATACTATTATAATCTAGGTTCCTTGGCCGATTTTTTAATGTGAGATATTGTTACATTAATATTTTGGAATAATTTTTATTTAGTGCCAACTGTCCCGGTGTCTGCAATCAAATCTTGGAAGCGAAAGGCTCTCGGTTTTCGATTGAGTTGAAACGTTGCAATATGTATGATGTCAATTGGATGACAATGTAATATTATTATCTATATAAGGAACTGATCTGATAATGGAACCAGTATCTATGGACTGGAACTTTCTGACGGAAAGTGCAGTGAAAGTCAAGTTTGTATACATTTTTTTAGTCCCCGTGAGCACCTTCCATTGCATTAGTAAAAGCGAATGCCTAAAAGTATTTTTTTGTTTGTGTTGTTTTTAATTTGCCGGAATAAAAACAAGACATCAAAAGTCCCGTCACTGCAACTCCTAATCGGGAAGTGTCATCGAGTCATCTCGAGCGATTGTCAAACGCCCGCGTGACATGCATGACTTGCAAAGTCTTTAAGGTGCGACCAATTTATCTTTACAATCTACAATAATTGTTACCATCGCATTTGTAGAACAAAATTAACAGCGTTTCATCGAATATTCCTAGTTCGCTCAGTTAATCAGCTGCACAGATATCTTGGTTAATGTACACCAGGGTATCAGGGTACTAGGGTTAACACATTTAATGATGGCTCATTACGTGTTGTTAGACCAAGTACTGTAACGAACCTCGCCGAAAGCATTGGATATGCTGCGTTTGGACCTAGCTGTGACGTCATTAGAGGATCGGTTACATTGTCATTACGGTATTTGCTGTCGTTTGGTTATAATATAGGTAATAAATCTCTGTATTTTTTTTTTTGTAATGAATGGGATTTTATTATTTATCCTGCCCTTTTCTTCACAATATTGTCTATTTTTAACCGACTTCCAAAAAGAATGAGGCTCGATTTAACAGTATGTTTTTTATGTTTGTTCAGCGATTACTCCGCCAATAATAATTATGAATTATTTTTGATGAATCTTTTTTGTTTGGTAGGTGGTTCCATATAAATTTCATCTAAATCGGTTCAGTACTTTAGTTTTTATAACAAAATAAAAAACTAAAAAAATATTATCCTGGTAAACGAATTGCGTATTTGAAAGTAGTTTTTTTCAGCTTTTTAAACTTTAATTACAATTTGAGGTCATAGCAGGACCGCGAAAGAAATTGTCTTTGCCATATAAGTCAGCGGCGTTAGCCGAAAACTGACGTCTACGCATTCAATATCAGCTTTTTTTTAGTGGCTCATAACCAGTAATCTGTAACCAGGTTCAAATGTGCACAAGATGTTCAAATTAATATAACCAAGCATATTTGTCATGCGTTCGTCCTTTGTTTTGAGGTGAGGATTGCTTTTACGCCTCGCAATATACCTACTGGTTATACGTTTATCTTTGCGGCAGGTTTACAAACCATCCGGTTTGTAAACACGTTGATTGTTGGTTAATATATATTAGCACGTGCGAGACGTTTCCATTAGGTCTTTTTGAAAATCCATAAGAGGTCTATGTCCAACAGTGGACTTTTTGTGGCTGTGGTTATGGTAATAATGATGAGTATGCAGGGTGACAGTTATCGGTAAAATGTATGTATCTATTCAGCCCGTGTCCATACTGCTGGATATGGGCCTCCTCTCGTTAACGCCATCTTTTCCGGTGGACCAAGGAAGTCACCGAGCGGTATCCGAAAAATGCACGAAGTCATGCCTATGTCTTCGCGCATTTTTAGTTCACCAGCCGGATGGTTGGATGATAGCACGTCGGTTGGCATTGGATAAGGCTTACATATGGCTGGAAGGGATGCCGTGAATGAGAGGGCTATACAACTATAAGTTTAGAAAACTCAAAAACCTCCGACAACAAAAAAAACGGCTTTTGATGAACAGGAAAATTTTTTTTCTTCCAAAAAAAATTAACTAGATCAAAATCGGTTCATCCGTTTGAGAGCTACGATGCCACAGACAGACACACAGATACATAGATATACAGATACATAGATACACACGTCAAACTTATAACACCCCTCTTTTTGGACATTACTCGACTGTGAATAGGCCCTGCCACAGAAAAGTGATACTTATGATGATAGTTTCATTCAAAATTCCGTCCATAGATGCAGTTCAAAATCAATAAAAATGCCTAAATATTACCTAACCTTCATATTACTCTCTTTGACACGCACATAAGCGTTCAAATGTTGTTTCTAGTAAATTTGCGTCAAAAATTGTGTTAAATTGTGAATTTTGCTTACAGTAGACTTCAGTAGAGTAGTAACATTGGTGAAGTGACTTAAAAGGCTATATCTAACTAAACGTTGCTTCACTGAGCTACAGACGACTCGTATTCACTTTATCAAAGTCCAATACCATTATTGGTCAGTATTGGTTTTGGGCTTAGGTTATTACTTCTATGAGTATTGACTTACTATAGGTCATCGCCATTTCTGATTAATTTAAACCATACTAACATTCCTGTATGAAGCTCATTAGTGGTATATCCCTTCATTAGCATTTACATTCTAACTAATTAATTAACCAAACTTCACTCGAACGTGCCTATACATCACTTAGCTGACAAATGTGACTCGCTCCATCACATCAGATAAAATATTATTTAAAACAAACAAACGGACAAAAAATATTGCTTTTCGAAAGAGCCGAAATCAATGTGGTGAGCTGCGTTATATGCTGCCTCTATCGCGGGCTTATCGGAAGGTCACAACTGTTCTGTTGTCACCGATGTAAATTGGGCCGAATTTGTACTGATTAAGGTGTGTTTTTGTGTGGTTTTGTTTAAGATAATAGGTAGGAAAGGTCGAAGAGATTCGTAGCAGTAATTTAATGTAACAGTTAATATGACAGCGAGTCTGAGCGAGCCAGCGGGTCGCCTCGCGTTATATTTATGCATTCACACCTGGAGGTCTAGAGTATTTTATATTGTCTTGGTATGTTAGAACATGATGATGGTATTTATGTTGGCATGTTAAATATGGACTATTAATTACTGATTGTGTTGCGGTTCTGTTAATTTATTGTGATTAATTGAGATGACTGATGGGTTTATTGTCGTTCGATTTTTGGGTGGCGTTTATGGTTGATGACAAAGTTCTATACAATATTTTTTGTAATTTGTTTGGAGAGAGAATTATTATGACCAAAAGGGGAACTGAAGTAATGATTGAATAGAATAATGAAATAAGGACAGCAGCGCCCTCTATGCCATATTAGTTATCCCACCATCATCATCTCAGTCATAAGAAGTCCACTGCTGGACATAGGCCTCCCCAACGGATTTCCAAAAAAACGATTGGAAGCGGCTTGCATCCAGCGTCTTCCCGCCAATTGTATGAGGTCATCTGTCCATCTCGTGGCTGGTTTTCCTACGCTGCACTTGCCGGTGCGTGGTCTCTACTCAAGAACCTTTCGGCTCCATCGGCCATCGGTTCTACGCGCTATGTGTCCTGCCCACTGCCACTTCTTGCTAATCCTCTGTGCTATATCGGTGACTTTTGTACGTCTACGTATCTCTTAATTTCTGCTGATTCGATCTCGTAGAGTGAATCCGAGCATAGCCCTCTCCATAGCTCGTTGCGCGACCTTAAGCTTCCTTATAAGGCCCATAGTTAGGGAGCACGTTTCAATGCCGTTTCATTAGTTATCTATATATCCGAGTAGATTCTGCATGAAATACATTTATGTTTGACCACTAATTTGCTGAATGGCAAGCGATGATGTACATGGGAAAGTCGATCTAGAAGAAATCTATTCACCTGAGAATCCTAATATTGTAGTTTTCAAGAAATAGGGCAGGTGTAGGTAGAGAGTTCCACTCTAATGCAGTAAGTATCAAAAAAGTAGGTTTAAGTAGCCAACCAAAAATAATAATTATAAGGCTTTTTCAATTGTTGATACAAAAGCAAAACAAAAACTCAACATATATCTAAAATAAAATTAGTAAAAAAAACTTTTTTAAGTCAAACTATTTTGTTGAAAAGAAAGATAATGATGTAGATAATGTAATTTTTAAATATTTACGACTACATTTATTTTATTACATAAATGTTTCTATGTACATAAATTATATGTATTTGAAATATGCTAATCAAAACTTTTCATTTGATTAGTACCTACCATACTCGCAAGTAAATCAAAACCTACAAGGTATTTTAGAATCACAAAATGTGGCACAAATCAAGGTCTTGAGAGTACAAATAATAGGTAAAAGTCCGAAAATTTTTCATTTAATCCATGAGCATCATAAACATTACATTTATTAGGCCATTTGACGCCACATTTAGCGGTGGTTAGTGGGTTACAAGATATATAAAATGTTGAACTGAGAAAATGAAAAACATAGAATTTACCAGGTGCATATCATTCCGGGCATTTTTTTTTACATTTAATTGATCTACGATTGATCTCCACGTCGTCTGATGTTAAGCGAGGTAAAACAGCCACTATATTATTATTATATTATTATTTTTATATTTTCTTGTGTAATAAAAAATATATTAAAAAAAGAATTGCCTTGACACTCTGGACTAAAAGACAATTCTAACGACACCTCGCAAATTACACAGTTAATCTGTTTTGGTTATAGTAGGTAATATTATAGAAAAATAAAACAAGGAATACCCACATACCTACATATATAAGTACCTATACATTATTAGCTTCTATCTTGCGCAGTTGGGTAAAAAGAAATAAAAATTAAAATACATAATAGGTAAGACTGCAACTAGGAAGGTATGTTAAATTTTCGATTGGCGTTAGTAGTTTTAAATTTTTAATTTAATGATTGTTTTATGATCATTTCAAATAACTGCGGAATTCGCTGCATGTATGTAAATTTTAATAATGTATTCTGACTTACCTAGTATAAGAAATCTCTCTTAAAAGGTCACTAAAGTATCTAATCTAATCTAGTATCCGATGTTTAATCCATTCGATTTCAATTCCAAACTTTTTTTTTCATAGCAGTCATGTAACAGTATTACCATTGACAAATGTAACTCACAGTAAAACAGAATAACTAATCAGCAAAGTAGAACGGAGGGGACACTGTTCGTTTAGTCATTACAACGTATTGAAACATATTAGTTCCCTTGATCTACCACCATCACAGTTAAGTTGGTAATGCTGTAGAAAATTAGAAATGCTCCCAAAGCAAATAGAAAAAAACAATAAACAATCGAGAACTAATTTACGCTGAACAGATCTGCGATGGAGTGAAACTCGAACGAAAGAATTTAATAAGGTGGCGAAAGTAAAAGAATCGAATTAGTTTGTGAATACATACAAGATCAATGGAAAGATAATCTGTACACAGAATAAATTCGATATCATTGTGGTCTGGAATAAAAAGGAAATTGAAATTAGGGACGGAAAATTTGAATTAACTTCGTACAAAACGTTGTTTGATAACAAAGTTGCAAAGTAATATAAAGTTGGTACGTTAGGTTCGACATTCAATAAGGGATATTTTTTAAGGATTGACTTTATAAGCAAAGGCAGTCATTTATAGCAAATACTACACTGCCATAGATAATCGCTAGTTCAATGCAACTTAAAATTAAAATAAAGTTTTTGTAACAGCAGATTATTTATACGTGTCTGTAATATACGTAGGCTTGAAAGAAGAATTAATTTTGATTTAATTTAGGCGATAAAATTATCTTTATTCAAATTCAAATTATTTTATTTAAAGACCTCTTGGTCCAGAATAGTGTAAGTTTCACATTGTTTAAATGGGATTAGGCGGGCTACGTAGCAAGGATGCATCCCAATCGATGGGCCAAGATCGTCACACAGTGGGTTCTTGATGTTGCTCTGGAAGGCCTAGAAAACGCTGGCGTGACGATTTTGGCGCATTCCGAGAAGATTGGCAAACGAAAACGAAGGACCGCGATTTATGGAGGGAAATGAGAAGAAGAACTTTACCCAGGAGTGGAACAGAATAAAACAGGTTATAAAACATTGTTTATTGTCAATGAATACTTTACAATGTAAAATTTGCTAACCCATCAAACAAATCAAGGCCGTTCTAAGTTTGACATGTGTCTGTAGTATTGAATCGTAGCTCTTGAATCCTAACTAAACGAATTAACCGATTTTCATCTAGATTTTTGTTTCACAGACAATTTGATCCAGATCGTTATTAGCTCTGTTTCAACATAATTTATCCAGTGGTTCTTATTATCGGAGATTCTTGAGTTTTATACATTTACTTGTTTCCTTTCAATATAGATACATGTATTATAGCTAAAAGTATCCTTGTATTACAGCTAAAGTTAATATCCAAAGATTTTGTCATATTAAACATAATTGTAAAGATAGAAATACCTTGGCAACAGTTAACTGTTTAGGTAGGTAAGTATAGATATTTTCACGAACATTTTATTCTATCGCATTGGCTACGCTTTAGTTTTTAGAAACTTTAGCAGGCTAGAAAGAAAACGGTAAGCTACCTGTCACTTGACCTCAAGCGACTAAAATGCTTGGATAATCGAAAATCGGTTGTCCACGCACCGAGAATGAGGCTCCAGGGATCATAATGCTAATATCCGTGGTTAGTCGTGACAAAACTTTACTTTTCCTCAGTCACATAGACCTTTCACAAAAAGAAAACTTTACTTTTTGCCAGGTGCAAGAAATCATCAAGAGTGGACACTTAATTATCTAATTCATATCTTGTATTTGCTTCTCGCTTGTGAAAATGTTTTTCGCCTCGTAAAGTTTGTTTTCCAAGCCTGTAAACTGCGCGGAAAACAACATTTAACATATTGCAACTTCGTATGAGACAAACATACACTTCATCTTAAAACAAAAACCTTCGATTTAAGGAGGTCGATAAACATGGACTTTCTTGATAATGGCAAATGTACTAACTGCATGAGTCCCATATTCTGTTAAGAGAAAGTAAAACAAAATGTTTCAAATTAAAACTGGCAATACAAACACATCCACACCACTCAGAAAAATCCTGAATTTAATCTGTAAGGTAAGCAATAACAGCAAAAATAAAATAAACTTTAACGGTGTAGCATATACGTTCAGCGATATTGCGTGTGAAAAGTAACGCAGGCTTACAATGAAGTTCTTACTTTAAGTTATGAAGCCATTAATGTGTGATATATTATTCACAAAAATATCCCAGGCGTTGGCGATAGCCTAAGGCCTAAAATATCCACGTTTCTGCGAATGCCGAATCGAAGACGCATTTTCGTGCAAAGTTTCGGTACTTGTGCAAGCAGTTACGGGTGTGTATGTGTAATTTGAGATGAAATGTGAACCGATTGATGTCTTTGTTCAGGTTTGGGAACGTTTTATGGCCTCCCGAAGGCTGCTGACTAAACCTGTGTTACATTGTTCCGAGTGAGGTCAAACTTACAAGAAGTGAGAAACCATTGTAGACAATGGTTCTTAATATGGATCAGTCACGTTTGTTTTGATCATTATTAAAAACTAAATATAAATGTTCGATTTTGACACTGTTTTATGTATTAATGACTAAGAAAAAAGTCACAGTCCCTCCAAAGCCTCCAGGCTGGATCTGGAGATCTCTCCTTAGCGCCTTATCTCCGTTAGTTTTAAAATAACACATTTAGTATCACCTGCTTGTCATAGCTGATTAAAAAATCCTCTGTGCTTCGACGAGCCCAGATGACTTAGATCTCTAGTAACCTGTATAAAAGAACTGTTTGAATAATTAAATGCAGAGTGGCAGATCCGTCATTAATGGTCCTTATCTAGACAAGTCCTGACACTCGAGCAGAATTATTGGATTTTAGAAAGACGATAGTTTTATCATCTACATTATCACTAGGTTCCAATCTGGTTGTGACAAATTTCGTAACTATCAGTCTAGCAGTTTTGTCGTGAAAAGACACCAAATAGACAGAGTTACTTTTGCCTTTTAACCAAGTTCCAAACAGAAAGAGGTTCTCAATTCGACTGTATGTTTTTTTGTATCTTTGTTCAGTGATTACTCCGCCAATTATGAGTTATTTTTTGATTATTCTTTTTGTTGGGTAGGTAATACATCAGAGGTGGTCCCATATTATCAAAATTGACAGTCAAAAGCTGATAAGACTTTATTATAATTATTTAAATCGGAATGTTTTTTCGCGTCATTTTTTTCTGTGTTGTGCAAGTCGTGTTTGGCCTGCAAGCATGATAACAAAGTATTGATAAGATATTTATGATTTGTACTGTAATTATAATTATAGTTTAAAAAACTGAAAAAAAAACGACTTCAAAATAAGCAATTAACTTACTTGGATGACATTTTTTTCAGTTATGTATTTTGTTATAAAACAAAAGTACTAAACCGATTTTGATAAAACAAAATATGGGTCCTCTGAGATATTGCCTACCAAACAAAAAATAATTATCAAAAAAAAAACCTAATTGGCGGAGTAATCACGTAACAAATATACAAAAAAAAAACAACAGTCGAATTAAGAACCACCTTCTTTTTAGAAGTCTGTGAAGAAAAAAATTATTCCGTTTAAAATACAGTAAAGGTGCAACTATGGGTATCTACAATTTTTAAGTAAAAATAGAAAATACAGAGTTTCTAAGTCTGCATGCTTCGTCTTCGCCTACATCGTGAAGTTTTAGATATTTACAGAATAGCTCTTCGTTTGACCGCCATCTCGCCTGATGGAAAACGGTGCGACATGTAGAATTAGAAAGTACTTATTCACTCTAGACTTGACGATACCGGGGCTTATAGTTTTCAACTCCATCCCCGAGCAGTTCACAGCGACTAGGAAAAAGGAAAAAAAACACGAAAGTGGTAATGAACTGTTTAGTATATATACGTAAGACAACACAAATATTCTTACGAAATCTTCAAATTTCAAACAATAGAATTCCCACAGGACTTAATTAGGTGCCAAAACGAGGGTGAAACATGCGTGAACCACCAAATGGTCGGCAATTAGACAAACGATTAATTGCCGACAAGCGTCAATAGGATCAAGCAAGAAACGAACGTGGGGCAATAAAGAAATCAATCAGCAGATTAGGTATTTCAAATCAATAAAATCAGAAAAAGCCATAATATCGGTTGGGCCTTAATAAGGACGTAAATTTGCTGGAACTGACACCTTATTCTCTTCTGTTTTGTTTAATTTTTGTATATTGTTTATGCCGATCAAAGCTTTGTTCTAAGATATAAGTAAGAATTAATCTATTTTCAATTTCAATGCTTAAGTAACTTATTGTGGCTTTTCTAATATTTATGTCAACTTTTTAAAAAGTTGACCTTATGTTAACCTAATCTAACGGCAACGTTAGGTTTCTTACTATGTCTAAAATTTTGACTATAGTATTATCAGTGTATACTAGGTATATGTAAAATTTTGTTTTTGTATGTATGAAAAAATATACATATATTTCTAACTTATATATCTTGTGTGTTTCCTCTTCAAGGCCTTGAAGATGGTACTCTTGCCTACTTCGAAGTCTTCAAGCTGGTACTCTTCTGCTTCGGTGTCTTCTAACTGGTACTCTTGACCGCCCCGATGTCTTCAAGCAGGTACTCTGGTTGACACGTGTTTCATCTCTTCACGAGACACTTCAGGACTTCTTGACTCTTCGAGCTCTTGCGTGATAATTATATTTCTATGATTTTTATATTTACGTATTTAAATTAAATATTACTTGATTTTTGTATCAAATATATTTCGCTTTGATCACGATTGGCATAATGTCATCTTTTTGTAGTAAGTATTCTTGTTGTATAATGTAGTTGTTATAGTTTTAAAAGCAATTTTCTCAATTTTATCACAAAAAATATGCTAAATCTGTCTAAAAAAAATTGTTATGAGGTATGGCCAGCCACTAAGTCGTAAAGATAATAACTGTAATTATAATTGTCAAATCAAATGAATTTCCCTTAGTAATGACTACCAGGTACGCTCAATGTTCAAACTACGCTGGAGCCACATCCAGTGCTTCTACATCTCGTCAGTCGGTTCTTTAGTTCTCATGAGAGTATAACCGCGAGGCGGCTCATGTGATGAGTGGAGGGGGGAGGCGGTAGTGGGGGACGCGGTCCGTTTGATCCTAGCACAGGTGTGATCCACGCCGATGCGGTCTATTTGACCACGGGTCTGATGCACCGATTAAGTCTTGGTTAGACGAGATAGTTGTTTGGGAGAAAAACCTGAAACAATAATGATTTAGCTCTAGGTAATATTACAATATTCACTAACAACTATGAATAAACATATTTATTTTATTATTTTATGTAAATCGAAATTGGGAGTAGTTGGGTTATGTGATATTGTGACTTACTAAATCTCCTCGGCAGCCATACAACTTTAGCATTTTAACCAAAGGAACTATAATAGGATCTCTCCAGAACTAGACTGGCGCGTCCAAACTATAGCTTAATGTCACGTTGCGTCACTGTCTTCTATGTTGTTGTTGCTCCTAGGTTCGTTTTAGGGTTCCGTACCCTAAGGGTAAAGTGCTATTACTAAGACTTCGCTGTCTGTCTGTCTGTCCGTCCGTCTATCACCAGGCTCTATCTTATGAACCGTGATAGTTAGTTGAAATTTTCACAGATGATGTATTCCTGTTGCCGCTATAACAACAAATACGGCAATATATATTGATAACGGCAACAGGTAATTGCTTGAAATATTAACAGAATATTGACTTATTCACTTTAAATAATTAAATTAAAATAAAATTAATATTTAAGGGGGGCTCCCATACAACAAAAGTGATTTTTTTGATGTTTTTATAGATAATGTACGCGAGTCCGACTCGCACTTGGCCGGTTATTTTACATTATGTAAATATATGACTGACCGCCAGTTCGCCTGTTATCGCTTAGCGATGCTCTGAACACGTGTACTTATTAACAAGTAAAAGAAAAAAAAACCGTACAAGTGCAAGTCAGACTCGCCCACCGAGTGTTCCGTACAAACTAGTAGATAAAAGGGGGAAATCATATATTTTTTATATTTTCCTTCATAAACCAAAAAATATACACCGTAAAAATATTTTAAAACCTGTTGCAGCTTATGATAATGAAGCTCTCTCATATGATATCCCAGATAATACGGTTAAAGAACTTCAAAATTTGGACCCTCATTCCTTGCATAAAGACACTATTGTTTGTGATTAAATTAGAAATGTCCAGTTTACAGTTTTTTTCCTATATGTGTACTCTAATATAATGCTTCTTGCCAAATTTCAAAGTTCTAGGTCAATGGGAATTACCCCATAGATTTTGATTCTCTTGTGAGTGTCAAAATGTGCATTTTTTACGACATATTCAGCTGTAACTTTTTTGATGAAAACTGTGAAATTTTATTTTTCTTTCTGCAACAAGATACTATGGATCTGCGTATATGGTTTTAATTTCAACACGATACCTTCACGCGTTCCCGAGATAAAGGTCTTGACACCCGGACGGACGGACAGACGGACAGACAGACGGACAGACGGACAACAAAGTGTTCCTATAAGGGTTCCGTTTTTTTCTTTTGAGGTACGGAACCCTAACAAAATACCTGACTGCAGAAAAGCAGTTTTTGCAGTCTAACTTACGATTTCGTTACGCTGTAGACTGTAGAGGGTACGTTTTTTGTGAGAAAGTATGCGTAAAATCGCTGTAAAAGATTATAAATGCGCATTCTTTAGAATAATTTTAGTAAAATCACTTGTTTATTACAAAAAAAAAAGACCTGTGGCACTCGGAGACTGCCGCGGTAAAGCTATTGCATAATAGCTTTATTTACGCGCGGTGTGTTAGGTTATATTCGTTACGGAATTTCTGGATTCGGTCTCCACGCTCAAGGCCCGCGATGCAATAGCTTAAAAACGCATTTTAAATTTTTGCAAGAGATGTATTATTATTATAATAAAAATATAGCCTATGACACTCTGGAACCGAAGACGAATCTAAAGACACCTCGCACATCAAGTCAAGCCAAAACAAGATCGGTCAAGCCGTTTAGAGTGTAGGCTATCATATAGAAACATAGATACATACATACATTCAAACATACACTCGAAAAACATTACCCTCCTTACGCAGTCGGGTAGAAAGAATGCCTTTCTGCACAGTAAGGTAAAGAGCTTGTGCAGCCACATTATTTTTTATTTTGACTGGCCTTGTGGCTCAGTTGGCAGTATGTCTGCTTGGCGAGCTCTAGGTCGTGGGTTCGATCTCCACCCAGGGCAAACATTTGTGTGATGAGCGTGGATGTTTGTTCTGTGTCTGGGTGTTTCTATGTATCATATGTATATATTGACAAAAAGTATATAATATGTATTCTATCTGCCATCCAGTTTCCATAGTACAAGCTTTGCTTAGTTTGGGCTAGATGGTGTAGTGTGAAATGTCCACAAATATATATTTATTTATTATTATGTAAGTGAATTGCGTCATACAGTCAAGTGTTTACTATGCCGTTATTTTTATCCCACATTACATCATTGAAGATAATATCCCATTGTCCCCAGAACAAGTGATAAAATGATAGGTCAAGAATTATCTGAGTTGATATAGCATTGTGCTTTTAAGACCTATTGCACTTTTTAATTATGCGTTGACAAACATAAGGTCACTTACCTCTAATCGATCAAAAAAAATAATAGTCGGACCGTCGTGCGGGTCGCTGCTCTGATCATGGTATACACACAATATAATATAATATAATATAATATAAGTTAGGTAAGTTAAAATGAAAAATCTTGTCTTCGCGTAACAATGAATGATGTATTTAACAATAGTTTGTAAATTTGACAAAGGTCACGGACCCCGGCGAAACAACAGGTGACCTTATCGCTAAAAGCGATGTCTTTCACGCAACTTTGTGATGGAGATGCTAAACAATAGAAATGGATGACGGAGTGAGCAATAAAGAAGAAAAATAAAAAAAAACAATAAATAAAACATTAATGTGTGAATAAAATATATACTTAAAGATAAATGACACTTAGGCGCGTCGCCCACACGAGCTGGGGTCGAGGCGGCGTCGAGGCACGGGCGCACAAGCGGCGCGCCGCTTCTACGTTTCCTTCAGGTTCAAATAGCAGTGTGTCCACACACTAGAGTCGCGTCGCAGGCGACGTGGAGTCGAGGCGCGGTCGCGGCGGTGTCGCAGCAGGGGTGCAGTGCGCGACCGCGCCGCGACTCCACCGCCATTTTGTTATTTTGTTTCGTGCGTAGACGTGTTTACACTGTAATGTGTGAAGGAAGCATAGCCGCCCGCGCCTCGACTCTAACATAAACACCACGCCTCGACTGTGCCGCGCCGCCGCCGCGACCGCGCCTCGACTTACCAGTGAGCGACGCGCCTAATGTACCAATATAAGCAACTTACATCCTAATACCTAAATTACATCAAATATCTACATTATACTAATACGAGTATAATATATAATAAATTATGTATTTATTTACAAAAACAATATGTAATTGAAACTATACCAAGAACTATACCTCTACTATCTACACTTTAAAACTACATAAAAAACGATTTTAATATAAGTACATATACCTAGTCTTGCCATAAATATTGTCACGAAGAAAAAAATATTTTTTTTATTGCAAATAATATTTATTACTTTTACAGTGTGTTAGTTTAATACATAAATATAAAACAATTTAAAATATAAAAGCTTATTCGAAGTGGTCTCCATTGGCTGCAATACAGTCCTTTAAACGTTGAGGCCAGTTATCAATAGAAGCACGCACTCTTTCCATGGGAAAATTCTTCACTGCCAATCGTATGGATTGTTTTAGGGACTCCAAATTATCATGGCGTTTAGAGTAAGCCATACTCTCTAAAACTGACCATAAATCATAATCCAGCGGATTAAGATCAGGACTAGACGACGGCCAGTCTTCAGCTCTGATGAAGTCCGAAACGTTCACTTCCAACCAAGACTGCGTGGACCGAGCTTTATGACCTGGCGCCGAGTCTTGTTGGAAGGACCATACTTGGTTATTGAACATGGTGTTGTTAAGGGGCTTAACTACCTTCTCAAGAATGGTATTTTGATACACTTTTGCCGATGTTTTGATACCTTTTTCACAAAAATATGGCTCAGTCACTCCTTCATAGCTAACACCCCACCAAACCATCACTAAAGTCGGATAATGCCCACGTTGCACTCTGTCGACTAATTGGGAAGCTTCCTTAGAGCTTTGAGCATAAATACGGTCATTTTGTTTGTTAAAATGTTGCTCAATTGTAAAGATTTTCTCATCCGTAAACAAAATTTTTCTGTGACCTCCCTTTGCGTACCGCTTCAGTAGTTGTTTCGATTTTACCACCCTATTCTTTTTTAAATTATCAGTTAAAAAATGACCAGTGCGTCTCTTATAGGCTGTAAGTCCTAAGTCATCTTTTAAAATACGCGACATGGTTCTGGGTGCTATCTTCATCTCCCGAGATAAAATCTTTTGCTTTCGGACAGGATTTCTTCGAATTCTTTCCCTTACTGCTTTGACCACATTTTTCGTACGAACACTACGTGGACGGCCAGATCTTTTTCTGTCACAAACAGAGGAGGTCTCATTGTACCTATTAATAGCCCGGTACACAAACATTTGACTAATACCAAGCGTATGGAGAGTTTTAAAAATTGCATTTGGCTCCATACCAACTTTGTGTAATGCAATCACAGCGATTCGGTTCTCTTTATCACCCCACTCCATTTTAATATCGCAAAATATTGTACAATGTATTGGCGCCAAAATTAGAAAACTCAATGAACAATCGTATAAAAATGACAGATTCCAAATTCAAATGTAATATCTTTCTTATTTTTAACTGTAACAGTATTTATGGCCAGACTAAGTATATATACAGAAAACAAATAAAATAAAAATTTATTCAAAAGTCCACTGGTAGTAGGAAAAGTGACCAGAATGCTGGCAGCATTCAGCAGCATAATATTAATTAAATATAATAATATAAAATAATAAGTGTATATACCTACATAAATATATTGTAATAATAGGTAGGTATCTATCAGGAATAATCCAGTCATGTAGAGAATTCCCCAATTTAATACAAATATGAATTTTGGTGTGGTCTTTGGAACATCTACCGTGTAACTATGACGCTACTACAAGTATGAGTTTTTATCATCATCATAATCTCAGCCACAAGAAGTCTACTGCAGGACAAAGATAAATACGCCTCCCACACTGATTCACAATAAAAAAAAACGGTTGGCAGCCTTCAAGAAGTTGGAAGGCCATCCTGTCACTTGTATGAGGTCTTCTGCCCACTTTGTGTGTTGTTTTTCAAAATAAGCTAAAAATTCCATCGGTTTACTTGTCGTACGTAAGTACCAATGTAAGTTGATACCTTTCACTTTTACCCGAATGCGTAAGAAGGAGGGTTATGTTTTTCGAGTGTATGGATATTTGTATGTAGGTATGTATGTTTCTTTATGACAGCCTACTGCCTAAACGGCTTGACCGATTTTGATGTCGTTAGGGTTGTCTTCACTCCCTGAATGTGATAGGCTATAATTTTTGTAATTATAATAATACATCTCTTGCCAAAATAAAAAAAAAATGCGTTTTTTCGCAACCTCCAACGAACCTCTTCGTAATAAATAAGTGATTTTCACTAGAATTATTCAAAATAATGCGCAATCATAATATTTTTATTTATTTTACGCATATCTTTTACAAAATACGTACATTCAACAGCGTATCAAGTGTAACGAAATCGTAAGTTACACTGTAAAACCTGCTTTTCTGCAGTCGGGTATTTTGTTTTTTTCTTTTAATGTAGATACTTGTTTATTAGTCTGACCTGACTTTAGGTGTATTATTCCATGCGATAAACGTGAGGTGACCTGATGATAAAAGAAACAGTTTTTGTTGTGATAATTCCGAGTCGTTTTTTTCTCTCCCGAATTCTAGAACGATTTAATGGTTATCTGTCATGAAACTTGAAGAAATGTTTCATCGTTAAGAGATCCCGTTAATATAATGGGAGACCTTAATGTTTGGTCGACACGATTCAAGCTGAATCCGAATATCCGTATTAAGAATGGTCAGAACTTGAAGAAGCATCATCGATTTATGGCGGATATTCCAAAAAACACGAACGAAACGCTTTAATTCCACTTTTATTGTACGTACAAGAATAAAATATAATGTGTATATGTATGATAAAATGTGGAATACGCTTCTTGAGTGGGCCTACCTCGGTATATATAATCTCGGTGTATTTGTCTCTTTGTCTATAAATCGCTAGTAAGTCAGTTTTGTCTAGGTAAGCGCGCTCCATCTTGGACCACAAAGCGAGTTGACGGTCAAGCGCAAGCCTTTTTAAATTTTAAGGCATAAAGTAGAGTGTCCCCGCTGTCTCGTTCAATCGCAGCACCTTTTTATGGTTATGCAATTATTGTTAATTACTTTTGACAAATTTTCAACAAATTATATTTTTATTATATTGCGAAAAAAAGCCAAGAGAGAGATAAGATAGCCGAGGCATTCAGAATTACGTGGTCAAGGTTAAAAAGAGATTTCGTTGCTTTACTTATCAGAACTTCTGTTGCCAAGCACGTATTGCTATTTTACATTAGGCTAACTAAAATATATGAATTAATAGAAATTTCAACATAGACAAATAATATACTCAAAAGTATTTGAACGACTCTATTACACCATTACGCTAAAACCCTGAATTATAGTTTTTTTTTTCTCAAAAAACATATATTTGTGGTTTCTGTGGTATAGTCGGAGAATATGTGGATTGCAGCTAGTATAGAAATAAAATTAATTACGTACTTACATTTCTTGTATTTTTTTTATACAAGATAGATCTACGATTGACCACCAACGTGACGGTGTGTCCGAGGATGGAGCTTGTCGATCTAGAAGATAACTATTCACTCTAGCCTTGAAAATTCCAAGATTGTAGGTCTCAGGAAACAGAGATGGCGAATTATTATATTATCTCCAAGATATTATTTAGATTTACTTGATTTTACTTTTGAACTCAAAATTTGTCAAACATTACCAACTACCTCTACTAAAACACGATCAAAAATCTCTATCCAATGAAACCGACACTTGTTCCTTTGTTCTGAACGAAACACCTGCATTGTCTCTATAATAGGATAACAAGATAATCCTTCTCAAAGTGTCATGTTGACAGCAATCGACTTACCACCCTCATAGACAGAATGAGAGGAAAGTGTAGAAAAAGAAAGTGTTATTGATAACAATAGGCAATTTTGTATTAAATCTAAGATAAGACCACCAATAGTGACAAAATATTTTGTCCTATTTGTTTGCCGAAACTGTTGAGGATTAACGATGGCTTTTGTTTGGGTAAGATATTATAGTTATGAGTGAGAGTAAAAATTCTAAGAAAAGTTACAATATTATGAAATCTTAAGGCTTTGAAGCGTTTACGAGTAGGTACTTGATTCATTTACAACTCAAATATAAGTAGGCAACACATATTACATACATACACATTACATGCAAACACAGGGATATTATCATGTTTTTGAAAATGTATGTAAACGGTAGGTGTATTGAACTAATTACAAATTACAGGTCGATAGTGTAGAGAAATTGTAAAAGTTACGAAGCAAGAAAGATCTATGTGGGCAATATCAGTTGGCAGAGCAGTCATGAAGATCTATAAGTATTTAGATAATAGATCGAACAAAGCAGAGATGAAATTGTTGCAGGACTAAGAAGAATTTTGAAGAAAAGAAAGCAAATTTATTACCTAACTGCGCAAAGGGTAAATTATTTAAAAATTAGCGTAACAAATGGAAAAAATAATCTCAGCCTAGCTTAAAAGAAAAAGGTGTGATTGAAATTATGTGTATGTAATCTTTTAAAATACAGATCAACATGAAATAATATGGCAAATTTAGTAGTTATTTATTTACTAGCTTCTACTTAATGGCAAGCTGCTCTGTACGTGTTAATTAATGCTAAGCGTCAAACATTAGTGATGAAATAAGTGAATATGGCGCTGATTTGTTTCGCTAAAAAAAATTGGGAAAACTTGAAAGTAGCATGTGATCTTCTAACGTTACATAAATAGTTTTAATAATCGGCCAAGTGCGAGTCGGACTCGCGCACGAAGGGTTCCGTACTATCATCTATAATACTACAAAGTTTAGTTCTGTTTATAAAATAACGAGAAATCAACGAAATTCCAAGTAGTAAATTGCAAACTTATAGGTAGGTTTTCGATACACATCCGGGCAGCATGACGACGCTCGCGCGAATACGCGCGGTTATGGCTCGCTCCGTGATGTTACCTCCCCCGCTACCCGCGCGGCCGTTGCTTAGCAACCGCCTCGCGCTCGCGCCACCACCACACCGCGGCGCGGCGCTCGCACCGCGTTTAGATGCACGGATTATTTTCATTTTGTGAGTTTTTATGTATTAGATTAGGTATTTATTTTTATAGTTAATATATTTCTAAATATTTACTTACAAATATTCAAGTTTCTACCTGTTAATTAAGATCGAGTAAAAATTGCTTAAAAATTACGTTTGTTGTATGGGAGCCCCTCTTTAATATTTACTTTATTGTTATTTAATTATTTATTTTGAAAGATAATATACAAGTAAATATTCTGTGAAAATTTGAAGCGTCTACCTATTACCGTTTTTAATATTGAGCAAAAAAATACGAAAAATTACGTTTAATATTTAATTTTTTTAATTTTTATTATTTGTTGTTATAGCGGCAACAGAAATACATCATTTATGAAAATTTCAGCTTTCTAGCTATCACGGTTTATAAGATACAGCCTGGAGACAGACAGACAGACAGACAGACAGCGAAGTCTTAGTAATAAGTAAGGGTCCCGTTTTTACCCTTTGGATACGGAACCCTAAAAACTGAAAAATTTACTTCAAAATGCTCAATTTTGTTTTAAAAACCAAACTACTAGAACAATTTCGGTAAAAACTCTATGGAACCAATCTGAAAGTATATCCTTTTAAACAAAATAAATGAAATTGGTTTATAAATAAATAACCGAGTTATGTGGTCAGATATATTTAAAAAAAATGCAGATGAACTGTTAACCTCCTTTTTTGAAGTCGGTAAAAATGCCAAGTGACGGAAACAATTCTCCATCGAAGAGAACACAACAGTTTGGGACTGCATTCTCAAAATGCTACAGAGATCAAAGCGATGGAATTTTGCTCGCTCGGCTAAGGCCGGTCCGTGTATTTAATTAAATAGTTTCGCCGGCAAGCTAGAATGTGTGAAAAACGATTGGAGCACAGGTGAAACTTTTTTAACGGGCTAGTACATTTATTAACTACAACAAATAAAATATAATCTACACACACTTAACTAACTAAAGTACTACACAATAATTATGTTTGCAAAATACTTTTTTATTTGAAAACATATACTCTCAGATTGGTCACAGCAATTTTATTGAAATCTGTCTAGTTTGGTTTTTGAAAGAAAATTGCGCATTTTGAAGTCGGTTGTCTCAGTTTTTTTCCCAGCTTCAAAACAAAAGGACTTTAACAATTAGGCTGTTAGATAGATTTACGATTAACTACCAACTCGCCTGATGTCAAATTACGGTGTCGCCGAGGATGGATTTCGACGAGTTAGAAATTATACTACTCACTCTATATAGCCTTTGTCGGGAGACCGTCTGACTTGCGATCAGCAGGTCCTGGGTTCGCATCCCACGGCACGCACCTCTGTCTTTTCGAAGTTATGTGCGTATTGTCGATTGCCGCCAACTTCAAACGGTGAAGGAAAACATCGTGAGGAAACCTACATGTCTGAGAGTTCTCAATGATCTTGAAGATGTGTGAAGTCTGCCAACCCGCACTTGGCCAGCGTGGCAGACTATGGCCTAACCCTTCTCACAATGAGAAGATGGCCCGTTCCCAGCAGTGGGATATTTCAAGGAGTTGGGATGGCTCGGGTAATGCTATATAGTAAATGCACAATACACCCCAAGCGGGACGTCAGTGCAGGACCTATCGCCCCCACCTCGAAAAAGAATAAGAATTGCCTTTTATTTATTTATTATTTTATTGTTTTTACCGCATAACTCTGTTATTTATATACCAATTCGAAAAATCCTTATTTCTTTGAAAGGATATACTTCCATTTTGAAACCAAATTTCATAAAAATCGTTTGGTTTTTCAAACAAAATCGCACATTCTAGTGTCTGTTGTTTCTGTGTTTTGAAACTATAATAATTATTTTCGTACATTATGTGAAATCTTTACCAATTCGTACCGATGTTTGATGATATTTTTGATCTACTTCAAACAGTAGGTATCTTTAAGAGTCTGAGAATATTTTTTACTCCAACCACATTTACAGTCTAACTTATAACTTAATTATGTTACGCTTGGTACTAAGGTACAGTATGTTCCGAGTAAAATAAATAGGCAACAATTAAAAAAAGTTCGTATCTCCAAATTTTTTGTTTCACAAACTTTATTAATATAAAATTTTAGGAAGCTAAATACGCCCGGAGCCCTAATTTTTTGCGCTCGCGCACCCAAATCAACCATCTCCGCCCGACAAATGTGTGGGCAATGGTGTAATTTATTTTTTTATCCAATAAATTACTCACACGTCAAAACTTTGGACATGGCCGGGCCCTCTTTCGGCGTCCAGCAGTGATATATCGACTCTTGTCACACCATCCTACCTTTGCCTAACTTTCGTCTGATTAACGAATTGCTTACTTCGAAAAAAAATAAGAATCTTTATTTAAAAAAAAAAAACGGCAAAGTACGAGTTTCACTCGCACACCGAGGCTTCTGTATTCATAAGCATGACACTTGAATATGAACACTGACACCAGGGCTAATTACTGAACAAAAATGTTTTATATATAAGATTATTGGTAATTTTACATATTTTCTACAGTAGGAATAGACTGAAATACTAGACCTTCACATACAATATCAAGTTCAAATAAGTTACCTTTCAAATGATACAGCCGTTTAAGTTTGGACAGATAGACACTTACGGAATACACAAAAAAATACAAGTAAAAGTGCGGAAGCCTAATAAGTAAAACTCTTTGTCATTTTGAAAACTTTCAATTTAAACCTGAAGTTTTATTTTTATGTAAGTACCTACATATGCAAAATTTTGAAAAATAAAGCAATTTTTTGTTTCAACAAAAACTGAAGGCAAAGACCAAACATCGTTTAAACATCGTTTTAAAATTTTAATATTTTTTTTAACACAAATAAGAAAATATACGGCATACGGCATGGTGTGCCTTAAGCAAGAAGGAAGATGAATTATGAAAATAAAAGTTAGAATTTGCACAGAATTTCGATATTGGCATCAATCAGCGAATTGATTTTATAACTATTTCGGCAAATAATTTTGCAGATATATATGAAAGTGCATGATTGTTTCTGTACCCACTAGAACGTGACTTAACTTAGCATTCACGTCCCAAAATTTTGGCTTTAACTATGAAATTTTACTAGCTTTTTTTAATATTCAAAAAACAAAAAAACCATTATTTTATAATGTACTACGTAGACTAGATATAATATTAGATATAGCAGGTATTTCTATTAATTCTCTGGAGAGTTGAACAGGATTGAATGCTAGATGTCAAATAATTCGATGTACGTTGGTAGGTACATATAAATCGTTGCTCGATGTCTAGTTTTCTCCTGCCTGTCACTTCTATTTTTTATCGTCTCTTATAATCGAAGAACAAAATGAAATCATGTATTTACATGCTTTCATTTTTTATTGCTTTATTTAAAGCAATAAAAAATAGCAAAGTTATGTGATTGAAAACGCATACATTTTGTAAGGTTATCAAAAAACTAACTTACTGTATCGCTGTCTTCACGCTGAACGTTTTTTTGTGCACTTTTATCTCAACTTCTTGTGCGACATTTTGTTGTTTTCATTAATATATCGAAAGCAACATTTTAAGTAAAAACTGATCATCGGGTCATGCGGTGGTACTTTTTTGCTAGTTTATTTTTTGTACACTAAAAGTAAAATTCAAGATATGTTAGAGCTACGCTAGAGAACGAGAAGTTTATAGATTGTGGAAATATACATGCTAACAATGTTTTATTTACATAATATTGAAATTATTTTAACTCATAAATAATGTAGGTCTCTTTAAAGTTAATAGCTTAACGGATGTTCGCAGCTTATAAAGTGTGGGTTCAAATTGCTACAACGAGTAGGTACGAATTAAGTAATCCGTACCTACTCGTTGTAGCGATTATGTATAGGTGAACAAAAACCTAGCGACGAAAATATATACCTATTTTGTTGTAAGGATTAACTCAAGGTCAGCCGGTCCCTCTATAGAGAGGAAGTAAAAATGCTCTTACTATTTGCCAGCAATGTTGATATGGGCAATATGCTTGGTTTTAAGACAATGTGCTTAGACTAAACTATGTAATGTATTTTATGGCAATGTGCTTTGAGTGAACCAATGCATTTCTAGGATTTTGTGTTTGGACTGAACCAATGCATTTCTGGAATAATGTGCTTAGAGTGAACCAATGCATTTCTAATGCTTTGTGTTTGGGGTGAACCAATACATTTCTAAGCCAATATGTTGATTCAACCAATGCCCTTTTAACAAGATATTGCCTTCAATAATCACAAACGCAGATTATAAACATAAATGGGTGTAAGCTCACATAACTTCTTTGTACCTTATCATAATTATACATATGTATATATAACATAAATATTCAGAAAGTAAGGTTATTATTAGAAGTAATTAACTAAATGTCCTCTGCGTAAAGCCTAATAACGTGTTTAAGGAATTCGCTGAAAAGTCAGCTTTCACTTTAGATCAGGTTGCTATCCCAATCATTTATTCAACGTCCGCATGTCATATAACCACAAAAATCTGGTAACCTAATTAATCTACTGAACTTGACAAACTATTAGCTAGAATTACTACGTAAAAAACTAAATATCTGTGTGCTAAGCAAAAAAAAAAAACAATTACCTTTAACTAGCGCTCTGATTGATACATATATGTATCAATCAGAGCGCTAGTTAGTAGTAGTCAAGCGTGAGCCTATTATCGAGTTTAAAAATGTATATATACATTTTTAAACTCGATAATAGGCTCACGCTTGACCGTTAACGAGAGCATTACAGTCTACCATAAAGCGCGGTTGCCTAGAAGAAACCTAGTCGCTCCCGACTTGAACTAAATTTTATATTTAGTGGACATAAAGGTTTTGCAAAAACGCCAGCAAGAGCTTCTACTTCTGTACAACCACATACACGAGCCAATCAACGTACCGAGATGCCAGGATATCGCCAAGACATGGAGGATCGAACAGAATTTGGAACATTATAGCGTATGTCTATTGTAAATTTTATTCCGCTAATATCTTTGCTTTCATGCGTGTCTTCACGTTGCATTATAAGTACCTATTTATTTTTTACAGAATGCTACTGCTACCAATATCCTCATAAGTTCATTGAAAAATGGATGGCTTTTACCCCGTTCCGTACCATTCTCACTTAATGAGAAAAAACATGTCTTCGAGGCTGAGAATATCTTCAACGTCCTTTATTCAGCTAAGGACTACCAGACTTTCTATAAGACTGTTGTCTATTTGAGAGACATCTTGAACGAAGAAATCTTTTTATATGTATTGATCGTCGCAATACTCTATCGACCCGACACGCAGGGCATAGCTATCCCACCAATGTACGAGATCTTGCCGTCATACTTCAACAATGCTGAAATTATGGCCACAGCTCAAAGAATTAACACCCATGGACACCATCTTGTGAAGCACTACCCGTCTACTTACATTTGGGAGGACAATGTCGTGATTAAGTCGAATGAAACTCTCAGTCCATACCACAATAAAGACCAAATTCTGAGCTATTACACTAACGACTACACGTTTAACTCTTGCTACTACAGCTTCCAACTTTTATACCATTTATTTTATTTTATTTTTTTCACTGGCTCAGCAGCGATGTAGTTCCTGGTATCCAAAACGATAGACATGATGAATTATGGTGGTTCCGTCACAAACAGCTCGTGTCACGTTACTATATGGAAAGGCTGTCCAATTGGCTCAGCGAAATTCCTGAAATTTCTCAAGTTGTTGAAGGAGGGTTCGTTCCTGGACTTGTGTACCCTAATGGAACCGTCCGAACGTTGTGTACCGTCAAGGCCCGATCATTATTCTCTGAAACAACTTCACTTAGTTAAAGATGTAGAAAATGTTTTCGAGTATGAAAGACGCATTTGGGATGCTATTGAAAAAGGCTTCGTTATTAATGTAAGTATCTTATTTGACCGTACAAGGAAACAAATATTTATTTTCATCATCATCATCTCAGCCACAAGAAATCCATTACTGGACATAGGCCTCCCCCATGGATTTCCAAAAAGACCGGATGGAAGCGGTCTGCATCCAGCGTCTTCCTGCCACTTGTATGATATCCTCTGTGCACCTTGTGGCTGGTCTTCCTACGCTGCGTTTGCCGGTTAATGGTCTCCATTCGAGAACTTTTCGGCCGCATCGGCCGTCAGTTGTACTTGTTATGTCCCTTGCCCACTGCCACTTCAACTTGCCAATCCGCTGTGCTATGTCGGTGACTATTGTATGTCTATGGATTTCTTCGTTACTGATACGATCTCCCAGGGAGACCCCAAGCATATCCCTCTCCATAGCTCATTGCGTTTCCTGAATTTGAGTTTCCAGGTCCATAATAATATATTTTTTTATATCTATTTTGTAATATAAAATCTTCATATTCCAGCATCAAGGAAAACATGTCGACATACTTACCGATAAAGGTCTTGACATTTTGTCATCTGTTGTACAGTCAAACGCTGGATCTGTCAATGGCTGGTATTATAAGAACTTCATCAACATCTGGAAAATAATTCTCGGCAACTCAGTCTACCGACACCTTGAGTACAATAATAAGTACGTGATATTCATCTTCTATATTACATATGATCTTGACAAAAGTGTCTACAGATACCGTAATACATGCTTTTATACATGTTTTTACCAGTTTAAAAAAGTAGGTTAATAATTCAGCTGTATTTTGTATGTTTGTTTCAGCATAACTCAACATCCCGTACTTTCAGATTGAATCCATACAAATTTCATCACAGTCGGTTCGGTAGTTTGGTTTTTAAAACAAAATTGCGCTATTTGTTTCAGTTTTATATAATATACATTTTTTTTAGTTATACACCCTTGTTGCTTCCTTCGGCTCTGGAACACCATATGACTGCTCTTCATGACCCCGCCTTCTATATGTTGTTTAAACGTATTTTGAAACTGTTCGAACACAAGCAAAAGCGTTTACCTTTGTACAAATCTGAAGACTTGAAATATCCTGAAGTCTCTATTATGAAAGTGGAAGTCGATAAACTGCTTACATATTTCGAAAATTCTTAGGTTAATGTTACTCAACATCTGTATCAAAATGAGCATGAAAGTAAGTTTCTTTTAATCGCCTTTAAAATAGGATTTCAGTTAGGTTGTATTTTTATTTGTTTTTGCCACATAATTCTGTCATTCCTACTAGGATTTGGATTTTTTATTTGCCAAGATATACTTTCATATTGGTCCCATACAAATTTCTGTAAAATCAATTTAGTAGTCAACAAAGAGCGTTTTAAAAAGGGTGTCTACAAGCACCTTTCCGGGGTAGCAAAGCAACAGTAATGTCTTGGGTGTTACAGTTGTTATCTCTTACCATCAGGCGAATCGTCTGCCTTTTTGCTGCACCTTTTTATGAAAAAAAAAGGAATTTGGTTTTGAAATCAAAATAACTAGAAAAAGAATTACATATCATCCAAGTAAAGAAAATTGCCTATTTTGAAATCGGTTGTATCAGTTATTTTTTTTAAACTATAATAATTATTACAAATAGCTATTTTTTTGTAGGAAGTGTTTCTAAATATCTTTTGATTTTAGGAGAAACTCAGCATAAAGAAGTCAGCGTTCTAGTCCAGCATCCTATCTTGAATCACAAGCCATTCAAAGTGCGTGTGCACGTCCAGGGCAAGGTCGCCCAGACTGTCGAAGTGAAGTTCTTCCTTGCTCCCAAATATGATAGCAAAGGTTTTGAAATTCCACTACAAGATAATACCGAAAACTTCTTTATGTTTGACTACTTCTTCTACGATGGTAAGCTCTTGTTGTTAGCATTCTACAGAAATTATTTGATTTTTATTGACAGAAATGTTTTGTTTACTGAGGAGTTTAAATACGTTCTTACGTTGTTCACTAGATGGTGCTACAAACGTTTCAATTGTCAAGTTGAACAACTTGTGTTGATTGTGATTTTAAAAACATAATGTAACGTTTGGAACGCACTTTTCATTTTAGAGAGTTTAATATTAGTCTCATCTATCGACAATTTTCATTTTTTTAAAGCTGCTATAATACAATAGGAAAAATAATGCATAACGTGTAATGGCTCAAATTTGTTTCAACAGTGACTGCTGGTGATAGTGTGATTACTCGGTAATCTATAAATAACGAATTCACTCTAAAAGATTGGCCAAGTACCGTTGAAATATATGACAAGTGCGTCAAGGGACAGTGGAAGCCTGACATGGGCTTCGACAACATAGACAAGTTCCCGCACCGCCTTCTAGTTCCCGCACCACCTTCTGCTGCCTAAAGGTTTGTTGCTGCTTAGTTTAAAATACCTATTGTAATTCTAACACATAAAAGACGCAAGCAATGTCGCATAAGATAACTTTTGGTGGAGATGTAGCCGAGGTCATACATATTAATGTCTTCTGTGCCGAAGCGTATTGTTATATTATCTTTATTATATATTGTATATTTGTATTATTATATATTATATTTATAGCAAAAGCATATTTAAAGTATGTTTATAATGTTCACATAATTATTTAACCAAAAATCACTAATAAATAATTTAAAAAAAAAAATTTGTCGGAGATAATTAATTTTTTTCAGTAATGCTAATTTTATACAGCTACCTACACTATTGTAAATCAATACAACAATTATATTTGGGGAATTTTAAATCAGGAATTTCAATTCAGTAGATTACAAGAGCTTAAAAGTCTCTCGGTGAAAAGAATGTTCTCCACCATCTCACCATCACCATCATTCACCATCTCCGTATTCATGAAAACGTTAAATATTTTTACAGGTAAAGTTGGTGGTATGCCATTCCACATGGTCGTATATATCGATGAGTACCGCGCACCCAAAGTTCCTTTCTTCACCGGCTTCGACCCCAAGTTTTCCTTCGGCCTGGGCACGGGAGCTCGTTACTTGACTGACCGGCCCTTCGCCTTCTCTCTTGACAGACCTCTGTACGACTGGCAGCTGGAGGACGTCCAGAACTTCTGGTTACAGGATGTACTGATCTATCACAAGCACGCTCCAAGTATTTGTATTATATTATAGGTAAATCATCTGATGAGCCTTAAATTAATTTATATTATATCTTTAAGTACATAGTAAATAAATTTATATTGAAGGATTTGAATAGAGAAAATTATACATATAGTAAATACCTATTGCTATACTTATTGCATTATAAACATTTTAATAGAAGTTTCCGGCAGCCTAGTGGTGAGACTGTCTGACTTGCGATCCGCAGGTCCTGCGTTCGAATCCCACGGCACGCACCTCTGTCTTTTCGAAGTTATGTGCGTATTGTTGATTGCCGCTAACTTCAAACGGTGAAGGAAAGGAGGAAACCTACATGTCAGAGAGTTCTCAATGATCTTGAAGATGTGTGTAGTCTGCCAACCCGCACTTGGCCAGCGTGGCAGATTATGGCCTAACCCTTCTCACAATGAGAAGATGGCCCGTTCCCAGCAGTGGGACAGTTTGTACAAACAGGGCTGATAAAAAAAAAAAAAAACATTTTAATAATTTATCGCTTTCATGTATTTTTATAAAATCAAATAAAACTCGTAACAATGATAATGAAATGTATTTTAAAGAAGGTTTTTGTTTTGTTATTGATTTTAGCAAGAGATAGTCAATTATGGGTTCTATAAAGCTATACCGCAGAAGTATTTGAGTTTAAAAATTAAAAACAACCGACTTCAATTGCTTGACTGCTATATTAACACAATAATTCCTATATGTATTTAAGCATATTAAAGTATTATAGTTTTTTTAGTAAGTATATTAAAACAATTATGTAAATGTCTATAATAGGATTACTGGTTTTTGGCGGAAACGTCTTAATAACGTGTTGTTGCTTTGTTTTATTTTCCTAAACTTGTGTTATTTTGATCATTAATGCTATAAAAATGGTGGTGTTTCGATAAAGTGCGTGAGTGTGGGCAAGTGAAATAATGCAGTAAAACGTTTGATTTTTCTTTGTCGGCAAAACTCCATAGAAGCTTCTAGTAAAGTCACCATACATTGATTGTATACGTGACTTAGATTGTGACTAGAACATTTACAATTTTTTATTTAACAACTTGAAAAAATCCCAATACTTGACACTGGCAAATGCTTTAATGCGGGTCCAATACAAAAAAAATAATTTAAAAAAAATGGATTATTAACAATACAAAAAAATATGTACTTACACTTATTGCACGCCCGAAATGGGTAAGCTGCGAGACCAAATTATTTTATAAGACCATAATATACCAGTTTCTGCAAAAAAATATTTTTGATTCTGATTCTGCATTGTTTGGTCATGTCTATCATGAACATAAACTCCAACACTATTTTTTTATTTATCTAGAATAGCAATCTCGTAGAGACTAAGACTGACCAAGTTCATTCACGTCTCTCATGATTTTATTTTCATCAGACTTTTGTAAAAATATTCACTTTTTGACTCATTAGCTATTATAATATATAATTTGTTACTATTGCATAATCACTGGTTGTTTTTCATCTGATGAACAAGAGCTAATTGGGTTTGTCAAATCTATATAGTCTCAAGTAGCAATATATTGTACATCAGATTATTTATATATTATTATTATTTATTTTTATTTTATTTTATTTATTTATTTTATCTATCTTCCACTTCGGACGTAAAATTGAGTCTCGAAGAAAGAGTTGGAGACAGCTTATGTTTTGAAATGAAACAAATTTTAACGGATTTATCGCTGTATTTTTAACCGACTTCAAAAAAAAGGAGGTTATCAATTCGACCTGTACTTATGTTCGTAATATTGTCAGGATTACACATTTTTTGTATATGTTAGTCTATACCAGCTTCTAAACATGTGTGCCAAATTTCATAAATATATGTTTGTAGGTTTGTCCACGCATTACGCAGAAACTAGAAGTCGCATTTCAAAAATTATTTTCAAGATATGGGCTTTTGAACACTCATTTCGTTCATCGCAACTGCAGAGCATTTCTGACAATATTACAAACATACCTACAGGTCTAATTGATAACCTCCTTTTTCTTGAGTAAGGTAAGTAGGTACGTACACCAACTATTTTTGAGGTCGGTGTATGTATAGGACTTAGGTAGTTGATGACAGTTTAGGTAATTTTGCATAACTGGAAATCACATAAAGTCAGGTTCTCACGCTCCTTCCTCCTGGGAACAAGCAATATGTGGAATGTCCTTCCTCGGAGGGTTTCCCCGCCGAGCTTCAACAAAGAGCGTTTTTAAAACGGTGCCTACAAGCACCTTTCTGGGCTAGCAAAGCAACAGTAATGTCACTGATGTTGCAGTTGTCCATAGGCGATGGTTATCGCTTAGGTACCATCAGGCGAGCCTTCTGCTTTTTTTCAGCAACTTTTTTATAAAAAATAAAACCAGCCAAGTACGATTAGGACTCGCGCACGAAGGGTTCCGTACCATTATCTATAAAAACGGCAAAAAATCATGTCTGTTGTATGGGAATAAAATATTTAAATAAAATAAAATATTAATTTTATTTTAATTTAATTACTTATATTAAAGTAAATAACATAACTCAATATTCTGTGAATATTTCAAGCATCTACCTGTTGCTGTTATCAATATCGAGCAAAAAAAACATGTTTGTTGTATGGGAGCCCCTCTTTGCTTATTAATTTCATTTTAATTTAATTATTTATTTTTAAATTAAATAATAGAATAAATAAATATTTTGTGAATATTTCAAGAGCCTAACTGTTTCCGTTATTAATATTGAGCAAAAACGAGCAAAAACATCACGTTTGTTGTATGGGAGCCCCCTTAAATATTTATTTTGGTTTGTTTTTTAGTATTTGTTATTATAGCGGCAACAGAAATACATCATCTGTGAAAATTTCAACTATCTAACTATCACCGTTCATGAGATACAGCCTGGTGACAGACGGACGGACGGACGGACAGACAGCGAAGTCTCAGTAATAGGGTCCCATTTTCCCTTTGGGTACGGAACCCTAAAAAAGGTTTTCACACCGACCTCAAAAAATAGTTGGTGTACGTACCTACTTAGGTAGACGCCCAGTATTGATTTTCTTCGTGTTATTACTCTCTTTTCAGTTTGAAGTCGGTTTATTATTTTTAAATTACTTTTATGCATAATTTTTTTGACCTGACGTTTCAAATACTTTGTAGCGTCACAGTCCATAAAGTAACTTATATATACTCACAGTCGTCCGTGGTCACAGGTGAGACAAGATGACAGTTGTCTTTTTTGCTATGAAAATATTAATTACTACCGCCTACTTTGTTTATGCAAAACGTTCCCTATGCACGCAGAAGTCGCTCACGGTGTCAACAGGTACCGCAGATCTATGTTGAGGCTAGGATTTTATTAATTTGATAACCACGCAAGTGGTACTTGCCAACCAGCTTCTTCTCTATCAAAGTTCGGGTATTTCTTAATTACAATAGCATCGCGTAACAATCTTGGTACATAACGCGTCCTTCTAGCCAAGATTTGAGGATTATCAAAACGGATGTAGTGATTAGACTCGTCTAGTGCATGCTCGCACACTGCTGACCTGTTGGAGCGTCTGTTTTTAATATCCGCAGTATGTTCCCCACACGAATCCCGATGCTTCTCTTTGTCTGGTCAGAGTATGATAATCCATACTCACAGTCAAGCTTATGTTTTACAGGACCTACCTGAAGCCGTTGTTATTTTGTTTGCATATGGTTCATAAGCACTGCTGCATGATATACTAGAAAAGGGGCCGTTCATTTATTACGTAAGACTATTTTTGCCAGTTGCAACTGATCAGCACAATACCCATCTATAGACTTTCACTATCACTAAATAAAGCATGCATTCATTCGATAAGCCAGAGCATGTGACCTGTCGACCGGAGAATGTTACCTAAATATTTATATTAATATGCATTTATTAGCACTTATCTCAATTTTTTGCATATAAAAGGGCTGGCATCATGTGGCATGTGTACAGGCAAAGATGGCTCGTCTGGTGCTGTGCGTGTTGGCTCTATGCGCCAGCGCATTTACAGTGCCTGTTACTTACGAAAAATGTAAGTTTTTAAATTAATTCATATATCCATTTTATTCTTCCATTTAAATTCTTACCTTTTAGTACTTGTTCCGACGAGAAAATCTATATTTATTTGGTAAGACAGTTTTGGTGACTGGCATTGTGGCTCAGTTGGTAGTATGTATAGCAGGTAGCTAAGCTGTAAGTCGTGGGTTCGATCCCCACCCAAGGCAAACATTTGTGCGATGAGCATGGATGTTTGTTTTGTGTCTGGGTGTTTCTATGTATATGTATATATTTACAAAATAAGTATATATATATATATTCTATCAGCCATCTAGTTCCATAGTACAAGCTTTGCTTAGTTTGGGCTAGATGGTGTTGTGTGAATTGTCCCCAAATATTTATTTATTACTCTTAATCTAATTGTCCTTGCCTAGTCTAACGATGTATTTAAGGAATTCACTGACTTCTTCACTATAGACCAGGTTCCTATTTCAAAAAAGGTATCATCACAATTCGCTGTCATTTCAGATCCGCATAACATAACTTAATATCTGATGGTGATCATAAAAATCTCAAACTTCACCAATCATTTAGATTTTTACTTATTATATTTGGCTAATGGTGTGATAAAAAAAATCAATGAAGCAGTCGTGTCATAAGCTAAATGATTAGGTATGTGCTAAGCGAAAAAACTGACCGCTCTGACGGGCACATAGACTAGATCTCATATTTCATCAAATTTAAATTTCAGTGGACATAAAGGTATTACAAGAACGCCAACAAGAGCTTTTACTTCTATTCAGCCACATACACGAGCCAATCAACGTACCGAGATGCCAGGATATCGCCAAGACATGGAACATTGAACAAAAGTTGGAAAATTATAGCGTATGTTAATTGTAAATTTATTTCGCTAATAACTTTGCTTTCATGCGTGTCTTCACGTTGCATTATAAGTACCTATTTATTTTTTACAGAATGCTACTGCTACCAAAATCCTCATAAGTTCATTGAAAAATGGATGGCTTTTACCCCGGTCTGTACCATTCTCACTTAATGAGAGAAAGCATGTCTTCGAGGCTGAGAATATCTTCAACGTCCTTTATTCAGCTAAGGACTACCAAACTTTCTATAAGACTGTTGTCTATTTGAGAGACATTCTGAATGAAGAAGTATTTTTATATGTACTGAGTGTCGCAATACTATATCGACCCGACACGCAAGGCATAACTATCCCACCAATGTACGAGATCTTGCCGTCATACTTCAACAATGCTGAAATTATGGCCACAGCTCAAAGAATTAACACCCATGGACACGATCTTGTGAAGCACTACCCATCTACTTACATTTGGGAGGACAATGTCGTGATTATGTGGAATGACACTATCTGGCCATACCATAACAAAGACCAAATTCTGAGCTATTACACTAATGACTACATGCTTAACGCTTGCTACTACAACTACCAACTTTTATACCCTCCCTGGCTCAGCAGTGATGTAGTTCCTGGTATCCAAAACGATAGACGTAGTGAATTATGGTGGTTCCGTCATAAACAGTTTGTAGCACGTTACTATATGGAAAGGCTGTCCAATTGTCTTAGCGAAATTCCTGAAATTTCTCAAGTTGTTGAAGAAGGATTCGTACCTGGACTTGTGTATCCTAACGGAGTTCCTTACCCATCTAGGCCCGATCATTATTCTCTAAAGCAACCTCACTTAGCGGAAGAACTTGAAAATGTTCTCGAGTATGAAAGACGCATTTGGGATTCTGTTGACAAAGGATTTGTTATTAACGTAAGTATCTTTTTAACACAAGAAAACAAATATTTATTATATTTATACCTATTTTGAAATACAAAATCTTGTGATTTCAGCATAAAGGTGAACATGTCAACATACTCACTGATAAAGGTCTCGACATTTTGGCATCTGTTGTACAGTCAAATGCTGGCTCTGTCAATGGTTGGTATTATAAGAACTTCATCAAGATCTGGAAAAGAATCCTTGGCAACTCGATCCACCATCATATTCAGCACCAAAATAAGTACGTAGTCTTTATTCCATTATATCCATACTATCCAAAATAAAAATCTTTTTTTTTTTTTTGATAATTACAACGTTATTATAAAAAGGGTGAAAGCACCTGAAATAGATATTCTGTGTCGTCTGTGCGTCTTCCTCGATGTAAATATTAAGATAATCACATTATAACTATCTTATCCTAGTCTAATGATTAGCAGAATAAAATCACATGATAATCTATTTAAAACATAATTAATAAACAATTAAACGATACAATATCTATATATGATATGTATATAAACTTCTTTCTTCTTTCAGCTATATTCCTTTGGTGCTACCTTCGGCAGTGGAAAACCATATGACTGCTCTTCGTGACCCCGCCTTCTATATGTTGTGGAAACGTATTTTAAAACTGTTTGAATACAGGCAGAAGAGTTTGCCTCTTTACAAACCCGAGGAGTTGAAGTATCCTGAAGTCTCTATTAAGAAGGTGGACGTCGATAAGCTTCTTACATACTTCGAAAATTCCTATGTTAACGTTACTAACCACCTGTATCAAAATGAACACGAAAGTAAGTTTATTTTATAAATGTACCGTTATTCTAATTTTTTGGAAATGTTACTAAATATCTTTTGATTTTAGGAAAAGCGCAGCGTGATGAAGTCAGCGTTCTGGTCCAACATCCTATCTTGAATCACAAGCCATTCAACGTGCGAGTGCATGTCCAAAGCAAGGTCGCCAAGAAGGTCGAAGTGAAGTTCTTCCTTGCTCCCAAATATGACAGTAAAGGTTTTGAAATTCCTCTACACGAGAATTTCGAAAACTTTATCTTGTTTGACTACTTCTTGTATGATGGTAAGCTTTTTGCATAAGCATTATAAAATTAATTGGTTCAAAACTAGCTTATCCTTATACTTTTGCGACCAAAAAGCTAAAATTATCTAATAGAGAATGACGAATAATTTGTAATATTTCTAATTTGTGTTTCAACAGTAACTGCTGGGGATTCTGTAATTACTCGTGAATCTGTGAACAATGTGTACACTTTCAAGGAATGGCCAAGTACTGTTGAAATCTATGATAAATGTGCCAAGGGACAGTGGAAGCCTGACATGGGATTCTCGAACGTTGACAAGTTCCCTCACCACCTCCTGCTGCCTAAAGGTTTGTTTTTATTTAGATAAAAAACGCAAATAATAGATACAAGATAACTTTTGGAAAATTAAGATGTTTAAATATGTCTCCTTATATAAAAAAAAAAAAAAAAAAACATAATTTTGTATTTGTGACGAGGATATATTTTAAATTTAGCTATTTTTATTGAAATTGAATAAAATTTACACACCACCATCACTACTGTATATTTATACAACAATAATGTTTAGAGAATTTTAAATCAGGAATTTCAAGCTGACTTCAAAACTGTTGTTGTGACTTTTGAGATTTTTAAAATCTCTCAGCGAAAAGAGTGTTTTCCACCAGCTCCGTATTCAATACAAATATTTTTACAGGAAAAGTTGGTGGTATGCCTTTCTACTTGGCCGTATATATCGACGAGTACCGCGCACCCAAGGTTCCTTTCGGCACCGGCTTCGACCCCATGTCTTCCCTCGGCCTGGGCACGGGAGCTCGTCACATGACTGACCGGATCTTCACCTTCCCTCTTGACAGACCTCTGTACGACTGGCAGCTGGAGGACGTCCAGAACTTCTGGTTACAGGATGTACTGATCTATCACAAACATGCTCCAGAAGTCTCCGTTCCTCACACCGAATAGACTAGACTAGCCACATTTCAATTTGAAAGATTTTTAAGCAACGGATAATTATGATTTTCTATTGTAATGTACAAAACCTTTATTACCTATATTATTAAACTGAATTAAAATATATAAAAGAACATGCTTCACTATTATTATTCTGTATCCTTATTTAATAATTTTATTTATTTATTACAAAACACAGAAATGAAAATTATTTACGAGTATTTATTGTATATTAATTATCTGTATTGTCTTTATTTATGTTATATCTTCATGTTAATATACATGAATTTATATTAAAGGATTATAGCACAGAAAAATATACATATATACAGCGATCTACATATATATAATAAATAGTAATCTACCTATTATACTTATTACAATATCGAATAGTATATTATTTCCGTATATTATTAATAATTCAAAGTTTATTCGTTATAATTATAATAAAATATATTCGAAAGAAAGTTTTTTATTTTATTTCATAAAACCTACTTAGCCGTGTTAGTTTTCCTTTGTAGTTTGTTATACATGTTACTGCCATGCATTTTGTTCATAGCCAGCACCAACTTTTAGGGTTACGTAGTAAACAAGGATCCCTTATAGTTACGCCATGTCCATCTGTCTGTCTGTCTGTCCGCGGCGTTGCTCAAATACTAGTAGTACTAGAAAGCATGTAATATAGTTTCAAAAAATTTTTACACGTAAAGTGGGGATGAATTATTAATTCTCATTTACCCCATCGTGTGGGGTATTATTAGATGGATTGGCAATTAAAAAACATTGGGAGTAGCGTAAAACCATTTTTCAATATAGGGATCCGTTGGAAAATATTACTAAGCTTTGAAGTGATAATTTTTCTTAGAGTCAAGTGTTTCCCCTTCTTCATCTTCGTTGTATCGATGAATATGTTATATCCCATACAGACTCACGCCGAGGAAGCCCGAGAACCCCCGAGAAGCGTGAATGTGAGAGGTTTCTCTACGTCTCGTTCTCGGGCTCGCCTGTTCTCCGATCGGTGTCGGTATTTATGCCCGCTTCAAAGGGTGTCTCGGGCGAGAAAAGAGAAGACTATCACATTCTTGTTCGGTCTCAGTGCAAACTAGGAAGTGAAATTAAGTATACGTTAGTGTTTATCCGCTTAAAATAGGTATATCTGTTAGGTACCATCGTCTGGATCTAATGTTTTCTTTGCTTTTTGTTTAGTTTTAACAAAGCTATAATAGGATATTGTACAAATTAGTATAGTACAATAACACGTCCATAGCGGGTGGGAGCGAGAACATAGTGAGTGTGGACAGTTTATTAAGTCTCGGTAGAAGGTTCTCGGCGTGAGTCTGTACGAGGCTTTAAAAATTTTGAATTATACCGATTTTTCCCAGTATTGGGCTACTGTGACACCGTAGGGAGAGGCATTGTACAGGTCTTGTAATGTGCAGGTGTGGGGACACTAAGGGCACGAAAGTAGGTGCTGCGTTGTCTTCGACGAAACTCCACGATCGCACTGAGCTTTCTCAGTGTAACTCCACTTGATCATGTTCCTCCTGCAGCGGCCCACTTGGGTCCGGAGTCGAAGGTGGGAAAGAAGACGTTGGATGCAACCGCTTTCAACCAGTCTTCATGGAAACTATTGAGGCAGTCATTGGACTATTGAAGTATTGCACTTCCTGTGACTGAGATTTCCTGGTAAGGATTATTATAATTTTATGACTTGATCGTACTAGTAAGGATCGAAGATTCATTCTGTGTTCTTGTCATAATAATAACGGATCTGCTAAGTACCAGCTCGAAGCGTTAGAGACCATTGAGAAGCGTGCTAAGAGGCTCATTTGTGACGATTCCCTTGTCCGGACTAAACTTTAAAGTCTGGAGCATCGTCGCAAAGTAGCTAGTTTGTCGGTTTTATTATCGTATACATTTCGGTTAGTGTGCGTCTGCTTTGCATGATCTCATTCCCCCATGCCCATTTTTCTACCGGACGCAAGAAGCACGAAAAAGCGACATAATAATAAATAATAAATTCATTTATTTTTACATCGTTATAGTTTCCTTTCATTATTTTTCTTCAATACACAATTTTAGTTTGAAAAACTGAAAAAACCGACTTCAAAATACGCAATACGCATTAAGTTTACTTGGATGACATTTTTCCACTTATTTTGTTATAAAAACTAAAGTACTGAACCGATTTTGATAAAAAAATTATGAGATCACCTCTGAGGTTATTACCTACAAAACAAAAAGAAACATCTAAAACGATTCACAATTGGCGGAGTAATCGGTGAACAAACATACAAAAAAAATATACTGTCGAATTGAGACCCACCTTTAAGTCGGTTAAAAATTGAATTAAAAAAAATGGATGACATTTTTTACAAAAAAATATACAGTCGAATTGATCCTTTTTTTTTTTGAAGTCGGTTAAATAACATTGCAGGTCGAATCCTCGTGGTTTCCAGCACAAGAAAGCACCCAGCAAACACCCAGCACCCAGCAAGCAGAAGTCCACCGTACTAGGAATTGGGTTGTCATCGCTTCTAAACATAAAAGCAGAGTTTTAGGCTGTTCAAAGACTCATTAAATTTATTTCATGTATTTATTTTATTTTATTTTCAAAGGAAAACTTACAGCTAACTACATACATTAGAAAACGTATATAAAAACGGAAGGCCGATTAAAAGTTTTCACAAATAATATAAAAGACTGGACAACACAACTATGAAATAGACGGACAGGCATAAATACATGTTTATATATAAACTTATAAAATATATACAGAATAATTGTACAAACAAAAAAAATAAGATAGAATATAAAGTGATAACATATAGAATAAACTTAAGTAAAATAGTTCATATTATGAAGTTGTTTTAGTTTAAACACAGGAATGTTGAATAAGTCAACATCCGTGTCTTTTGCTAAAATGTTGTAACACCTGCATGCCCTTTTAAGGAAACTGTTTTGCCTATAATTACATCTTACAACTGGGACATGAAGAAGATTTGGCTTTCTTAATGAAGCGGAGGGAATGCGCAGTCCCAGCTGCCCAAGCAACTCCGGACAGTCAATAAAACTTATTTACTGGACTTATTTGTACATTTTCATGTCTTACAATATGTATTATATTATAATATTGTTATAACCAAATAGTTTGTCGGAGAATAATGCATAGTAGATTCATTCTGCCAGATTATCGCTAGATGAACAATTCTGATGGCAAAACTCTCATAAAAAACGTCCTGTTGTTGACGAAAAGTCTAATGGAGAAACGACTGGAGATAGATGAGTCGGATGAGGAACGAACTGCGGATTCATACTACTGGAATAGTGGAAAGTGCTAACACGACTTTTTCAGCATTTTCCACTCTTCATCTTAGGCTAGTTTGTTTTGTTACTTAACCTTAACCTTAACCTTCCAAAGAGTTCCTGTACTTTTGGCATGCCAACTGCAACTATTAAGATTAACCTACCTGGAGTCAAAAGCTAAATTAGCTGATGGAAAATAAGGCGTCCTGACCAAGGTTCGGCCGTACTTCACGCCGAGACAGATGCTCTCCTTATATCAAGCATAAGTCCGCTCGTGTGTGGAATACTGCTGCCATCTTTGGGAAGGCTCTGTTAAATACCAGCTTCAGGCTCTTGAATCGGTGGCACAGCGTGCTGTTCAACTTATAAGTAACGATAAGCTAGTAGTAAAGAAACTGCTCAGCCTCGAGCACTTTCGCAAGGCAACTAGTCTTTCAGTCTTCTAAAGGATTGATTTTGGAGAATATGCATTAGAACTGCACGATCTTATATTACCATCCTCTTTCACAAGTAGAAAGTCGGCCCACTACTACCCATACATTGTGGATTTTCCTAAAATTGAACCAATCGCTAATCCGTAAAGTCAAGGAATGGAATAAATTGCTGGCTTCTTTGTTCCCTGAGAGATACAATTTGGATCTTTTTATGGTCAGAATGAATAGGTATCTGGGTCTGCGTGTTTCATCTTCGATCAGAT
Source organism: Lycia hirtaria (assembly GCA_947563715.1). Classification (NCBI taxonomy): domain Eukaryota; kingdom Metazoa; phylum Arthropoda; class Insecta; order Lepidoptera; family Geometridae; genus Lycia; species Lycia hirtaria. The sequence continues at coordinate 8,955,930 of OX387377.1, read as the reverse complement.
CGTCACTTTCCAACAGGCGAGTTTGTGGTCAAACGCGGACTTATTCGCAATAAAAAACGCATACTAACGAGCTGAGGATCTGTATACGGTTGCTGGTGGATTGCCATTAGAACTCCCTGATGGATATTGCATTGTAATTACTACCAATACCGTTTATAAGTCATATTTTTATTTGTAAGTCCTAGGTTCACACGATGTTAAGCATGTCCTACTGCCAGAACTTGTCATTACTGGCATACAAATATTTCAATGACAATTAAGTAAATTGTTGGTTGTGTCAATTTAAAAAATGAAATATCAATTATAAAAAAAATTGCATTACTATTAATCATAGTAATGCAAAAGTAAAATGTAAAAAAAAAACTAAATTAAATGTCAATGCAGTATAAAATAAAATCATAAAAAAACAAATCACATTAAATTAATTACTTATCACATCAACATTTCACGCTATACATATTTGCTATTACAACCAAAAAACTCATTTAAATCATAAAAGCATTTTTCAACAAGCCACCGAGTCAAGTTACTTTTAAATTTGAAGAAAGAATATTCTTTAAATTCATCAGGAATAGCATTATATACTCTAAGCACAATAAAAAAAAAAATTTTACATGTTAAGTGCAGTCTTTGCGGTGGGTAACATACCTAGCTTATGTTCTTATTGAGACCGGAAACACGTGTTCTTCCAGTAGCAGTGCTAGCCTCCTGAAAAAGGTTTTTATTGCGAATTTACACAAAAAGACTTAAAGTTAAAATATACAGACATACAACGTTTACATAAGCTTGCGCCTATTTTATCAAAGGCCTAAAATGTTTTTTATATTACCTTTTTGTGTAGTTTAGTTCGGCAAGTTTATGGAGTTTGTACCTACACTGTTTTGTTTTAGTTAATGCTCACTTGCCCTCCATAAAAAATAAAGTGAATTTTAAAGGTTGACGCGACCGATAGAGAAACATGAGATAATTCGATGCACTTGCACAGTGCAAATTGAAGTTACATCTTTTTCTACATTATTGTTGTACCTAATAGCTTACAATGAAAAAATGACCTTTGGCCCGGACTTTATATTGCATACATTGTATTAAATCGATCGATAAGAATTTTTTAAAAACAATATTTATTGATTGTTTATATTATCGAACGCATATAAATAGGCAGTGCATCTTTTCTTGGGGCACTAGCAATCATGGCTCGTCTGGTGTTGTGTGTGCTAGCCCTTTGCGCCGCCGGCGCATTGGCCGACCCTCGTGACAATTGGTCTAAAAGTAAGTGGAAATTTGTGATAATAAATAAAATAAAATAAACTACAGCATTAAGGTAATGTACTTTCAAAGACCTTTTGTGCAAATACGTGGCGTCGAGTGCGGGACAGGGCTGTCTGTGCCTGCGTATACATATTATTGTGTTGTTATTTTTGAGTAATAAGTTGTATTAAGGCTTTTTCTCTTTCTTTATTAGAGATTTTACATAGAAAGTGTGAAAAAATGACCGGACAGGGCATAAAATATGACTGACAAGTCGCGGACGCTTTTTCATTTTGTTCTTGTAGTCAAAGCTGTATTGCCAATAGGAATCTAATAGTATCATCCAATAGCCTTATTTGAGATCCAGCTCCCGTATTATGATAGACATTCTTATTTTAATCACCCATACCGACATTAACCGACTTCCAAAAAGGAGGACGTTCTCAATTCGTTGGAATCTTTTTGTATATATATAGTAATTTTATATTTCTAGCTTAATTAATTATCTACCTATACTGTATATACTTATTCCTATATATTATGTATGTTGCCCAAATACTTGAAGACACCTGGACAGATTTCAATAGTAGATTGTTATACAAGGGGCTAAAAAGACCCATTGTAACGAGGTAGATTTTTTGTCCCGAGCTTATGCGAGGGAGTAAATAGAAACAATGGATTTTTGGCGCCGTGTGTTACACTCTACTTTTCACTACGATTGCAAGAAAATAAAATAATCCAATACAATAATTTAAAGTTTCTTTTATTAAAAATGAAATGTACAATTTGTACGATTCTGGATATTTAACGAGATGTTTGCAAAGATAATGTAAAATATATACTTTTGAATAAAGACTGTTTCGTGTATGTAGGCTCTTTGATAACAGATAAAATTAAAAAATAAATACTTTTTCCCCTAGAGCTTAAAATGCAATTTTTCTTCCGTTTTACTACGCTACAATAACGGACTTTTAGAGCCATAGGAGTGAAAAAACTTTTTTTTTGTTTGAAAGGGTATATTTTCCAGATGATTCCATAGAATTTTTATCAAAATCGGACAAAATAGCTGGAAAAATATGTCATCCAAGTAAACGAATTGTGTACTTTGAAGTCGTTTTTTTTTTAGTTTTTTTTAAAACGATTATTTGCTTATCATAAGTGATTTGTGATTAAATATGAAGCCTGTCAATAATTTAATTTCGTAAAAACACCGTATTCATAAACTATCGTATGATTTGCAGTCGGCGTTGATGTTCTCAAGCAGCGTCAGATGGAATTAATGATCTTATATGATCATATTCATGAACCAATTTCCGTACCAAAATGCCAAGATATTGCCAGTAAGTGGAGCATCGAGAACAACTATGAAAAATACAACGTGAGTTAATTTTCTGTGTTCTTTCATCGTTATAAAATTCATCTACAGCCTTTTTATGTATATTTTTATTATTATCTTTATTTTGTAGAACTTAACCGCTACCAAGACCTTTGTCAGCATGATGAAAAACAACTGGTACCTGCCCCGAGGTGTACCATTCTCAGTGAATGAGCCCGCACATGCCTTCGAGGCCATGACTCTCTTCAACATGCTATACTCCGCCAAAGACTACGAAACTTTCTACGACACAGCTGTCTACTTGAGAGATATCCTCAATGAAGGTCTTTACGTCTATGCCCTTAGTATTGCTATTATATACCGGAAAGATTGTCAAGGCGTTGTCGTACCACCAATTTACGAAGTCTTCCCATCCTACTTCAATAATGGTGAAATTATGGTCACTGCGCAAAGAATCAACACTCACGGTCAACGTTTCCTGAAAAATTACCCATCTACTTTCATTTGGAACGATAATGTTGTGATTAGATGGAACACTACCGTTTGGCCATACTATGATTACAACTTCCCCGTATCTTACTTCACAAACGATTATGATCTTAACGATGCGCAGTACTTCTTGAGTCTCGTTACTCCCTACTGGATGGGAGGTGAACAAGTGCCTGTTATATACAAGAATGGCCGTGGAGAAGCTTGGTGGTTCGCTCATAGACAGCTTCTTGCCATGTATTACATGAACAGATTGTCCAGCTGTCTTGGTGAAATTCCTGATATCACTGATGTTGTTGAAGAAGGATTTAACTCTGGACTTTTGTACCACAACGGTATTCCATTCCCGGTGAGACCAAACCACTTCCACCTTGACAACCCTGAGCTGGCCAGTGCTCTTGAAAAGGTTGAGGTATTTGAAAAGCGCATCTGGGAAGCTATTGATCAGGGTTTCTACATCAACGTAAGTTATGATTCGATTTATTCAATTATTTTTTTAAATAAAATATGTCTACTTAATTATGATTATTAAACACATAATTGCTTAATTTTATTTAATTTCTTTACCACAAAGTTATTATAAAAATACAAAAAAGTAAAAGACATGCCTAAGAGGCATGCCTAACTATTCATGAATATTTTGTATTAAATTGTAGAAATCAGTGTCTCATTTTTATATAGAAGTGGATGTTAAATGTTTTGTCTTAATTACATTAACCACAATTTTTCACCTTATTTACTTACAGCGCAAGGGTGAGCACGTCAGTCTTCTTTCTCAATCTGGTCTGGATATCCTCGGTCGCCTTATTGAGTCCAACGCTGACTCTCCAAACCGCTACTACTACAAGGACTTCATCAGGCTCTGGAAGCAAATTCTCGGAAACAGCGTTAAGCCCGCATACCAATATCAAAGCCAGTACGTTTAATATGACAATTGCGTTTCAAATGATGCTTGAAAAAATATTAATTATTTACTGACTAATTTCGGTGTTTCAGCTTCACTCCTCTGGTTGTCCCATCAGCTCTCGAGAATTACCAAACTGCTCTTCGTGATCCAGCTTACTACATGATCTGGAAGCGTATCTTGAACTTGTTCGAGTATTGGCAGAAGCAGATGCCTCTGTACAAGCCCGAGGAATTGTCTGTGCCTGACGTTGAAATCGAAAAGGTTGAAGTTGAGAAACTTGTCACCTACTTTGAATACACTTACATGAACATCACCACCCACCTGTTCCAGACTGAAGCTGAAAGTAAGTTTTAGTTTATGTTATTCCACTTTTTTTAATAATCGAATGACAGATAACGTAAATAGACATTGGTTCTAGAAACATGAAATGTGGAGGGTGCCTACCTTTCGAGTAAAATTAAAGAATGCGGCTAGTCCTATTATAAACTTCCCACTTGTCTATCAAAGTGTCACCCAAAACTTTGCATACCTTGTCTATTACTCGTTTACGACCAATCTTTGCAACTTTACATGTAAAACAGTGCAACTTTAGAGTGAATATACTGAACTGTAGACATATTATAAAGATTACGAGATTTATTGTCGGATATTTCAGCTCAAAATAGACGTGAGCGACCCGTAGTTTTTATAAAAAAATATTTATTGTCATTTAAATTTTATACATATTTTAAATTGAGTGTTTAGAGTTGCTTGGCCGGCGAGGTTCATTGGTGATGTGGAATTGGTAGCCAAGAAGCTACTATCTCGACCATTACTCTAAAGTAGCAAGTATGTCTATATTCTATAGGATTCATTCCGGCAAATGACCGCAAGAGCGTCAGAATCTTATTCCATATCTTCTCCTTTTTTCTATTATATGACGGTCAGAGGCTCAGCACGCTACCACACATTTCTCATTGCAATGCAAAAATCCGTAATGAACGATTTCGGTCCACGTACTCGTACATGATGCGTACGGTACAGGAATGGATTTTTACCACTTTTTCTGATTTCTGCGAGTTACAATCTTGGAATTTTCATAGCTCGAGTGAATCTTCTAGATCAACAAGCTTCATCTTCGGCCACACCGTTAGTCAATATCAGGCGAGTTAGTGATCAATCTTAGGTCTAATTAACGTAAAAAAAATAACGTGATTCCTTATTTCAGTTAAGAACTTGGTAGAAGACGTATCTGTTCTCGTCCAACACCCGCGTCTTAACCACAAGCCCTTCAATGTGCGCGTCCACATGAAATGCGGTGCCCCCAAGAAGGTTCTCGTCAAATTCTTCCTTGCTCCTAAGTATGACAGCAAGGGCTTCGAGATTCCTCTAAGCCAGAATACCGAGAACTTCTTCCTGCTTGACCAGTTCCCGTATGAACGTAAGTATCGCCTTTTAAATATACAACTACTACAGCCTAAACGACTTGACCAATTGATTATGCGATGTACTGTTAGATTCAATTTATTTCTCAAATACCATTATTTGTAGGTAATAGTAGGTACTAAATAATTAGGTGATTTTAAAATATATAAAAATAGAGCTATGGAGAGGGCTATGCTCGGCGTCTTTCTACGAGATCGAATCAGAAATGAAGAGATACGTAGACGTACAAAAGTCACCGATATAGCACAGCGGATTAGCAAGTTAAAGTGGCAGTGGGTAGGGCACATAGCACGTAGAACTAATGGCCGATGGGGCCGAAAGGTTCTCGAGTGGAGACCACGTACCGGCAAGCGCAGCGTAGGAAGACCAGCCACGAGATGGACAGATGACCTCATACAAGTGGCGGGAAGACGCTGGATGCAAGCCGCTTCCAATCGGTCTTTTTGGAAATCCATGGGTCTATGTCCAGCAGTGGACTTCTTATGGCTGAGATGATGATGATGAAAATATATTATACATATTTTAACTATGGCTTTACTCATAATTTGTTGCAAAACTGTACATTCAACATCCATATTATGTCAAGCGTAACGATGTGTTACACTATAAAAATTGCCTTTAGGCAATCGGTTGTTTTGTTTTTTTCTTTAATTATACTCGTTATTTTTGTTATACAAGCAGGACAACATTACGATGCGCTTAGTTAATTTTAATAACATTTATATTTAATTAAAAATATTGTCTCTTTACAGTGGCGGCTGGAGAAAGTGTCATCACTCGCAAGTCCACCGAAAACTCGTACACTGCTAAGGACTGGCCAAGCGGTCACGAACTATATGAGAAACTTCTCAAAGGAGATTGGTCGCCTTCCAAGAGGACGATGAATGTATACCCACACCGACTGCTCCTGCCTAAGGGTAAACGTTTTATTTTTGTGAATTTGAGGCCCTATTACACAAGGAATTGAGTGTTTTAAAACGCGTTTAAAAGCAACGATGGTCTTAGAAATACTGGCTGGACAATTTATGCATTATATACATACGTATATGTCACTGATCTAGGCGAGCAAGTGAAAAACTAAAGGTAATGAGAAGGCTTTAGAAATTTAATAAGTACTCATGATAATATTATCAAAGACAAATGTATTTGAATATTGAGATAAAGCGACAAAGCCTAAGTACATGTTACAAACAATTCCCGTATAGGGTAATCATGTTTCCCATATGCTTGACAGTTTTTAGATTCAATTATTATAGCTACAAGTAAAAGTTTAGAAAACAAACCCCCGATAAAACAAAAATCCCTGAAACGATTTTGATGAAACATAGCTAAGAATACTCTTAATGAATTGAACGATTGCGTAATTGTTGATATGAACAAAAAAGAAGTGACAAATGACCAAGATAAATCTAGATATTATTCCTTCTTATACCGAAAAATATACATCGTAAAATATTTAAAAACCTGTTTTAGCTTATGCTAATTAAGCTCTTTCATATGATACGGTTTAAGAACTTTAAAATTTGGATCCACATTCCTTGCATAAAGATACTATTTTTTGTGATTAAATAAACGATATCCAGTTTTATGATTTTTCCCTATATGTGTACTCTAACACAATGCTTCTTGCCAAATTTCATAGTTCTAGGTTAACGGGAAGTGCCCCATAGGTTTTGATTCCCTTGTGAGTGTCGAAATGTGCATTTTTACGACAAATCCGGCTGTAACTTTTTTTTTACGAAAACTGAGAAATTTTAGTTTTCTTTCTGCAACAAGAGACTATGGATATGGTTTTAATTTCAACACGGTACCTTCACGCGTTCCCGAGATAAAGGTCTTGACACCCGGACGGAGAGACGGACAACAAAGTGATTCTATAAGGGTTCCGTTTTTTCTTTTGAGGTACGGAACCCTAAAAATCACACCTTTAAAAATTATTACTAAATCTATTTATATAAATACGTTATCCAATACGCTCTCGATAGTAGTATCTATATTACTAAAAGTATGGGCGTAATCTTTACAGGTATGGTTGGCGGTATGAAATTCCAGTTCATGGTATACGTCCAAGAATTCACCGGCTACAAGGAACCTTACAGCCCCGGCTACTACACCACCGGCTTCCCCACTGACAGGCCTCTGCACAGCTTCCAAGTCCTGAACGTTAAGAACATGTATTTCCAAGACGTCGTGATCAACCACAAAGAAGCTCCCGAAGTCTATGTACCCCATACGTTCTAAATCGGTGCGACACTTATTTTCAATTGAATTTCTTAGTAGATACCTAAATGGTTTTCGAGCCCTTAGACTGCTAGAATTAGACTGACTACAAAACGTTAAAAACTTTTTTTCTAACAGTCACAGTGCCTGCTGAGTTGTATGAATAATATGTATTTATTAGTGTATGTACTACTTGTTTATATTTATTGTTAATTACTTTAAAGAAAGGAAATATATATATTTTTGATTACATTACTTGTAGTTTGAAACGGGAACAAATATATTGAACGCTAAAATAAACTTTATGATCCCATATACACTACCATTAATTTTTTTATCGGAATCGTAAGTCTAAAAAAATTGTCACCAATTTTTAACGAACTATAATAGCAAAAATGGTGTATTGGCAAAATCATGTAGCCCTAAAAGTAGGATAGGTTAGGTTTAAACTGCGACAACACACAGCACGGACTAAGCCAGTGAAGTGAGCATGCCGTAGCATCTGTGGACGGCGAGCGCTAGTGTATTACTGTAACCAAAAATGGTGTTGACATGTCACCCCAAAAAGTAAGTTAGGGTGGGTTTGAACTGCGACAATACAAAATTAAATGGGTTTTAAATTTTGTCATTTACCAATTTTGGAACTAAACATTTTTTGGCCATTATTTTTACTGTATTTGGGAATCAATTAAACATAAACTTTCTTTTCCCATAATAACAGATAATATTACGCAATATTCATGTTTTTGATTGATTACAGTAAAGCTAGAAAGTTTATAAGTTTATAGTTATTTTTTTGAGTAGTTTATAATTTTTTTGTATTAAATTTTATGGGTTTTTTTTAGATTGGGTATCATTGAGTTCTTTTCATAATAAACACAATGCATTGGCATTCAATAAACTCAATGAGTATATTGTAAACATTCAAAATTTTCATGATATAATTAATGATTAATTTTGGGCACATTACTACAAATATCGCCAATATGATTTTGCTACTAGGTTGATAAAATTTTGCAAGAAAATACAGTAATATGAGATAGATAGTTTTGGACAAGCTTTACACCCCTAGTAAAGGTGGTAACAAAAAGAGTGGATGTTGTTTTTAGCATAATAAGTCTGCGTTTGACCACCAACTCGTCTGTTAGAAAAGTGTCTTCAAATCACAAGTAAAGCGCTCCATCGTGAATCGCAGTAACCAATATCAGGGAAGCTGTTGGTCAAATACAAGCCTGACATAGAATAATAAAAAATACAACACAGAGATTAGGAAGTAACAATGAGCTGAACATTATACTCAGAACTTTAGAAAGAACATTAGAAAGCGCAGCGCAGGACGACCAGACACAATGAACAGAATAGAATATCTAGTCACATTTCTAATCATCATCATCATCATCATCATTATCGGCCATTGTCCACTCACTGCTGACTATAGGTCTACTCTTTAGCTCGCCACACTTTCCAGTTCTGTACCAGTCTCATCCACTATCTTCCCACTGCTTTGTCCATATCATCTGACCATCGAGTTGCAGGCCTGCCAGGTGCTCGCTATCCGTCTCGCGGCCACCATTCTGTGGTTGCTTTAGTCCACCGTCCGTCTTCCCTTCTGACCATTATAACATTAGTAATAATTTTAATAAATTAATGTTAACGTTTCTAATATGGACTCGTCAAACTTTGTTCACTACATCAACCTTATTTCTGAATACTTGTTTTATGTTTTAGAGAAAAAAACAATATACGGGCAGTGATATGAGAATCTCTTTGTATACGGGCAACATCTTACAAGTGGTTCGATGATGCTGGTTGCAGATTGCTCACCAGTATTTTTGGAAATGAATGGGAGAGGTCTATGTCCATCAGTAGACTTTTTGTAGTTGAGATAATAATGATATGAGATGTTATGCACAAAACTAATAGGTGGCAGTAGGCGGTAGTATAATTCATATTTTCCAAAAAAGACAACAAATGTCACCTAGTCTCACCTGTAACCACGGACGCTGCAAAGTATTCCAAACGTCAGGTCATAAAATTATGTAAAACATACGCGATAAATCCATTAATAATGTTTGATTTCAATACTTCACTGTTATTACATATCTTCACGTAATCTCCACATTTACTCAGAACGTGATACAGAGTTTGTTACTCTTTGTCAGTTGCTCACCTATCCTGATAATTTTTTTGTTAGTTTCGTTAGTATATATAGTGGAAAAGTTGCTCAGAATTTCACTGGCAATCATGGCTCGTCTGATGCTGTGTCTCTTGGTGATCTGCGCCACTAGCGCCTTCGCTTCATCCAATGCTGTTGAAAAAGGTAAGTTTGCTATTCTGACTTTTTTCCAAATCATCACTATTTTAATATAACGATAATTTTCATTTTAATATCACTTCTTATGCTTCTAAATCGTTTATTTCGAGAACTTAAATAAATAAATAAAACCGGACAAGTGCGAGTCAGACTCGGCCACCGAGGGTTCCGTACAAACTAGTAGATAAAAGGGGGAAATCAGATATATTTTTATATTTCCCTTCTTATACCGAAAAATATACATCGTAAGAATATTTAAAACCTGTTTTAGCTTATGCTAATTAAGCTCTTTCATATGATACGGTTTAAGAACTTTAAGATTTGGATCCACATTCCTTGCATAAAGATACTATTTTTTGTGATAAAATAAAAAATGACCAGTTTTCTGATTTTTTCCTATATGTGTACTCTAACACAATGTTTCTTGCCAAATTTCATAGTTCTAGGTCAACGGGAAGTATCCCATAGGTTTTGATTCCCTTGTGAGTGTCGAAATGTGCATTTTTTACTATAAATTCGGCCGTATTTTTTTTTACGAAAACTGAGAAATTTTATTTTTGTTTCTGCAGCAAGATACCTACTATGGATCTGCGTATATGGTTTTAATTTCAACACGATACCTTCACGCATTTCTGAGATAAACTTTGTCTTGATACCCGGACGGACGGACAGACAGACAGACAGACAGACGGACAACAAAGTGATCCTATAAGGGTTCCGTTTTTTCTTTTGAGGTACGGAACCCTAAAAATGATGACTTGAAGTACTTTTTTAGGATTCCGTACCCAAAGGGTAAAACGGGACCCTATTACTGAGACTTCGCTGCCTGTCCGTCCGTCTGTCACCACGCTGTATCTCATGAACCGTGATAATTAGACAGTTGAAATTTTCACAGATGATGTATTTATGTTGCCGCTATAATAACACATACTAAAAAACAGAATAAAATAAATATTTAAGGGGGCTCTCATACAACAAATGAGATTTTTTGCTCGATATTGATAACGGCAACAGGTAGGTGCTTGAAATATTCACAGAATATTGAGTTATATTATTCACTTTAAAAATTAATAATTAAATTAAAATAAAATTAATATTTAAGGGGGGCTACCATACAACAAACATGTTTTTTTTGCTCGTTTTTGCTCGATATTGATAACGGCAACAAGTAGATGTTTGAAATATACACAGAATATTGAGTTAAATTATTCACTTTAAAAAAATTTATTAAGGGGGCTCCCATAGAACAGAGATGATTTTTTGCCGTTTTTATTGTAATGTATATGTATTTTTGTTTTTGTGTTTAAGTAACATTAATGCTTTCATATACATTTTCTACAGCTTCTTCTATGCTGTGCTGGCTTCTAAAAGCCTCTATTTCTCTATTTAAGCTGAAAACTTAAAATATTTTAATGTTCATTCTCTTTGATTTCGTATTAATATTTTTACGCTGACAGCTTAGCCGTGCCAAAGAGATAGAATCTCTCAAAATTATTTCTTTTTATTTTGAGTTTTTAATCAATAACGAAAAGGTTTATTGAGATTTTACGCAGATTTACTGGCCATATATTTCAAATTAATTCCATGTATTCTATGTCTATATTGTAAATGGAACCAGGAAATCTGCATAAAAACGGAACACCTCAGCATTTAGGGCTTTAGTTTTTGTTGAGTTTTTGTTCAGTTTTGGATGAGTTTACTCCAGCACGGAGGTATCTTCGACCAGTATATTTTTACCCTTTTTTTTATTATAAAATAGATAAACGATAATAGTACATCGTTATAAAAGTAAATGTGAAGTGAGATTTCAGCTAAATAGTACAGTGTTGTGTTTAGTGGAATTTCAGCTGAAGATCCCAGCGATCTCCCTGGGTTAATAATTTGCCCGGGATGTTTGGGTGTTGAAGAACCCAATTTTTAAAATTACCTCACTGAAAAGCATGGACCCATGGTATATGAGGTACTATCATAAAAACCACAGGTACTGTTCTTAACTATAATCCTCGAATGTGGATTTCTAATTTCTCCCCGATGAGGAGAGAACCTGCATGGAGATTCGTATCTTGATCTCCAACTAATACTCCCCCTTAAACTTATCCAGAGTCCTATAGACTCCGGTCACCTCCAGTTGCTTCAAGGACCCTTTTTTTTGTTACTCAATTTAGATTAATCCTTGTAATCTAGTCTTAAGTTTTTTTTTGTAAACTCACAAGGAAACAGAACTATTTGGCTTATTTATATAACCCTTCTTTTTTTGGGCAGCTCTAGTGGACTATTTAGCTATAAATAGTGGTGTTCACTAACTGCAAAAACATTAATGGCATAATAACTTTATTTGCTTTAATGATATTATTATATTTATCTTATATTGCTAAACTTTGCAATAAAGTTTCTTTTCTAGAGTCTCTAATACTCTTGATTACTTAAAAACTACTTAATAGTTTTCTTTAAAGGTGCGGGTTACGACATCTATAACAATAAGCCCTCGTTATGGACTATTTGAGTCTTCTAGTTGGTGCGGGTTACGACACCTGTAAAAAAATAAGCCTACGTTAATATTATTTTCATTACTTAGTGGTTTTCAAACAGGTGCGGGTTACGACACCTAATTTAAAAAAATAAGCCAACGTAATAGATACTGAATATTTCCTTGTTGAGTATGCGTCATCGAATGTGAACCATATCTCTCCAGTATGAATGTAGGATGTTTGGTGAATGTAAGAAGTTGTGCAAGGTGTATGAAAGAGTGAGGTCTTATTCTTAACCGTCAAAATTTTCTGTGTCGAAAATTTTTCAGGGGTTTTTGGGGAATTGTAATGTATATGTATTTTTGTTTTTGTGTTTAAGTAACATTAATGCTTTCATATACATTTTCTACAGCTTCTTCTATGCTGTGCTGGCTTCTAAAAGCCTCTATTTCTCTATTTAAGCTGAAAACTTAAAATATTTTAATGTTCATTCTCTTTGATTTCGTATTAATATTTTTACGCTGACAGCTTAGCCGTGCCAAAGAGATAGAATCTCTCAAAATTATTTCTTTTTATTTTGAGTTTTTAATCAATAACGAAAAGGTTTATTGAGATTTTACGCAGATTTACTGGCCATATATTTCAAATTAATTCCATGTATTCTATGTCTATATTGTAAATGGAACCAGGAAATCTGCATAAAAACGGAACACCTCAGCATTTAGGGCTTTAGTTTTTGTTGAGTTTTTGTTCAGTTTTGGATGAGTTTACTCCAGCACGGAGGTATCTTCGACCAGTATATTTTTACCCTTTTTTTTATTATAAAATAGATAAACGATAATAGTACATCGTTATAAAAGTAAATGTGAAGTGAGATTTCAGCTAAATAGTACAGTGTTGTGTTTAGTGGAATTTCAGCTGAAGATCCCAGCGATCTCCCTGGGTTAATAATTTGCCCGGGATGTTTGGGTGTTGAAGAACCCAATTTTTAAAATTACCTCACTGAAAAGCATGGACCCATGGTATATGAGGTACTATCATAAAAACCACAGGTACTGTTCTTAACTATAATCCTCGAATGTGGATTTCTAATTTCTCCCCGATGAGGAGAGAACCTGCATGGAGATTCGTATCTTGATCTCCAACTAATACTCCCCCTTAAACTTATCCAGAGTCCTATAGACTCTGGTCGCTTCCAGGAGCCCCTTTTTTGTAGTAGATTTGATGTTCAGAAAATTAACCCATGTTTTTATAAATCTACCTTTACCAAAATAAACAATGTACTATTATATTTTCCTTTTTTATTTAATCTAATTAAGGTCTATTTAGGTTAGGTAGAATCTTCAGTAGTTCTGCACCTATTAGGCCTAACAGTCCGTTGCACCCGTAGGTAGCTCTTATGGTGTAACGTGACATTATAGATTAACCATTATAAGTTGAAGTGGTAAAGTATGAGGCTCCGGTAAATAAATAAAAAACTAAGTAATAAATACCTACCTAATGCTGGTAATTATTTAATAGATTAGTTTAGTTTGATACATTTATTAGCTTGCATTGCTTAGTCAATAGATAATTATTTTTGTATTTTTAACATTTTTTTCTTAACATTATGTTACCTGTTTATTTTTTGGAAATTTTGCAAGAATTGAGAGTACGTTCTTATTTACGTTGTATCTTTTCTTGATCCGTTCTGGCTACGGTCTAGTTTTATATTTTGATTTGCATCTTGTTCGTACAAGATCTTACATTGTAATCCTATGTGTAATCAAATTCTATTTAATGTTTTGGTCTACAAAACGTACAAACTCTTACTATTTACTTCCCAGTTGATCCCGCTACTCTCGCCGAACGACAAGTTCAGGTGTTAGATCTTTTCCAACACATCAATGAGCCAACATCTTCGACCATTATCCAGTCTGATGCGAAGAAATTCAAGAGCATCGAAGACAACTTGGAGAAATACGGCGTAAGTATGATTACAAAAGATTAGACAAATTTGGTAAAAACACACAAAATGTGCGGGTAATGTTTAAGTAAGCTATGTAGTATGTCTAGTCCACCTTGATACTAGCCGTAAATGTTGGATATTTTTATGCACAAATTGTGTTAGAGTATAAATTAGTCTCTGACTGTATTCTCCTAAAAGTACAAAACTTATGTTTAATATAGGTAAGTCAGTTTTTTCTACATATGAATGCTCCAACCTAGATCTAGCATCAAGCATCCTAGAATTTGAATATCAATCAACCTAATTTTTTCTAAATTGATTAAAATATATTTAGTGGCGTTTAATGCCACATTTATTAATAACAATCTTACATTGACAGAATGTGACTGCTGCAAAGACCTACGCTGGTATGCTGAAGAACAAATGGTACCTGCCACGTTCAGTGCCGTTTTCAGTAAACGAGCCCGCACACGCTTTCGAAGCTATGACTCTCTTCAATGTGCTTTTCTCAGCCAAGGACTACGACACTTTCTATGATACCGCAGCGTACCTGCGAGACATTGTCAACGAAGGTCTCTACGTCTATTCACTTAGTATTGCTATTGTTTACCGCCCAGACACACAATTCATTGCACTTCCACCGATCTACGAAATTTTCCCCTCGCTATTCTTTAACGGTGAAGTCATAGCCACCGCTCAGAGAATCAACATTCATGGACATCGTTCCGTGAAGGACTACCCGTCTACTTACAGCCAAGATGAAAATGTTGTGATTAAAGCAAGCGCCTCTGACTGGATTTACTTTGGCAACAACGCTCTTTCTTACTTCACAAACGATTACGGCCTGAACGCTGCTCAATACTTCCTGAGTCTGGTCACACCTTACTGGCTTGGTGGTCAATTGGAACCGGCGGTAATTTACAAAGAAAGACGTGGAGAAGCTTGGTGGTTTGCTCACAGACAGCTTCTTGCCATTTACTACATGAACAGATTGTCCAACGGTCTTGGCGAGATTCCAGACATCACCGGTGTTATTGAAGAAGGATTTAACTCCGGATTGGTATACAGTAACGGAGTACCATTCCCATCCAGGCCAGATAACTTCCGTCTTGACCAGCCTCAATTAACCAGTGCACTTGAAGAGGTCGAAGAATTTGAGAGGCGCATCTGGGAAGCTATTGACCAGGGCTTTTATGTAGACGTAAGTATCTTGCTAATTTAAGTTTTTCAAACTCAGAAGTAAATTTGTTATAATTGAAACGAAAAAATATTACATATTTATATCATGTCTACAGCGAAAAGGCGAGCAGGTCAGCCTTCTTAGTGACGCCGGTCTTGACATCCTCGGTCGTCTGATTGAATCCAACTCTGACTCTCCTAACCGTTACTACTACAAAGACTTCATCAGGCTTGCGAAGCAAATTCTCGGCAACAACATCAAATCGGGATACGAATATGAAAACTAGTAAGTTTGTTACTGACTACAATTAAATCACTTCCTCCGAACCATTGAAGATGAAGATCACAATTACTTATTTTAATTATTTTTCAGCTTCACTCCCTTAGTTGTCCCATCAGTTTTGGAGAACTATGCGACTGCCCTTCGTGACCCAGCTTTCTACATGCTCTGGAAGCGTATCTTGAAACTGTTCGTGTACTGGCAAAAACAAATGCCTCTATACAAACCCGAAGAACTGATTCTACCTAATGTTGAAATTGAAAAGGTTGAAGTAGACAAACTGGTTACCTTCTTCGAAAAAAGTTATGTAAACATTACGAGCAGCCTGTACCAAAGCGAACAGGAAGGTGAGTTATTAATACTAAATAATGTAGTACAGTTAGTACTGCATTATTTTTAATTACATATCTATAACTCAAAAGCTTACGACCAATGATGATACCAGTATACAGTATATACGGCACTGAAACGTATGTTTTTTGTAAGTAGTAATAGATTTGCACTTGACCGCCAACTCGCCTAATGTTAAGCGATATTGCGATCTACGATTGAACGCCCTTACTTAGAAGCAACCAATTCACTCGCGAAAAACTCAGATCTATCGGGGAAGACCCACTCAGGAAGCGTATTCCACAATCTAGCCAGTCCGCATGCTGAAAGTGGATTTTTAAGTGTTTCGTTCGGGTTTTTGGAATATCCACCACGAAATGGCTGAATTTGAGCCGCTGAAAGGCCTCTGACCTCCTTTAATACACATCTACACAATCACATCTCATTCTGAAGGCACCAATAAACAAATTAAAGTTCTTAAAATCACACAATTCCTATAAGGTGTGAAAATTGTATTAATGGTGCCTTTAGAATTGGTTGCATCGCATGTACATATTATGGGACAGTAGAAAAGTTTTTTTTTTTCAGTTAAGGAATTATATGAAGACACAATCGTCCTTGTTGAGCAACAGCGTCTGAACTACAAACCGTTCTCCGTCAATGTGAATGTTAAGAGTGATGCTACGAAGAAAGTGCTCGTTAAATTGTTCCTTGCGCCTAAGTACAACAGCAAAGGCTTGGAGATCCCTCTGCAGAGCAACACCGAGAACTTCTTCATGCTTGACCAGTTCTTTTCTGAATGTAAGCATTTATCTCTCTTTCTCTCTAAGTATTACTTTGTTTTCATTCTTAAGTTTAGACTTGGCTAGTGCCAAAGTTCATCAGAGGTGTCGCTGTCCTGACCAGGGATTCAGACAAGTGTAGGGACAAGAAAAGTAAATGTATGGGATTTACATTAGCTAACGAAAGGTCACGTGACAGAACGTCAGTTTCTTGGCATTTTGAAGCGTAACCATTTTTAGGAATAGAAACGGTTTCCTCTTAGATCCTGGTTGATAAATAATTGACTTTAAAATTAAAATAATTAAGATAGGCGTCGTATTTTGTTTTAGCAAATGTTTTATTCTCTATTCACAGTAAAGGCTGGAGAATCCGTCATCACCCGCAAATCAAGTGACTTCGTATACACTGCTAAGGGCAGCCAAAGCACGTGGGATATCGTCGAGGAATTCTATGCCGGAAAATGGGCACCTAAGAGCAGAACCATGTCTGTTTACCCAGACAACCTCTTATTGCCTAAAGGTTTGTATATTTATTAATTTATAATCAAAATAAATATAATAAGTATAGTTAGCGGGACAAAATGACGTTAAAGCCTAACATGATGGCCATTTTAAAGTTTATACGCTCGTACTTTAACGATATTTTCCATAGTTATATGGAATAATAAATGATCTTTATTTCTTTCCAGGTTCCGTTGGCGGTACAACCTTCCAGCTCGTGGTGTACATCCAAGAGTTCGACGGCTTCAAGCAGCCTTACACTCCTGGATACCGCATCACTGGCTTCCCCTCTGACAGGCCTCTGTACAAGTTCCAGATAAAAAACGTCAAGAACCTCAAGTTCCAGGATGTCAAGATCTTCCACGAAGAATAAAAATAAATAAATTACCTAAATTAAAAATTTTAGTTCCTCGAAAACGACTGAATATTTCAAACGATCGCTGATTTTTTATAACTGTGTGCGCTGCCTGTGCGCTTCAAGTATTTATCAATAAACAATTAAAAATAACATCACATTTTATTTTCTACCTTACTTAATATGCCATAAAACTTTTTTGTGGCATAAGATAAACACCTATAAGGTAATAGGTTTGTTAATATGTGGCTATCTAAAGTGTATTTAGATTTGGTTATTATAAATTCGTATCTTTCAAATAATTATATTTAAGACAAATAAACACTTAAAAATTCCAACATAAAAAACGGCTCAACTGATTTTAATGAAACAACTAAGAACATTATCAATCAAATTATTTTTCAAGCAAAAAAATATATACACAAACAAACTTACAACACCTCTCTCTCTTCGATTTGGGTTGGAGCTTGGAAAAATGGCGAGAATATTGATCTAAATGTTGTATTCTAGAATACATTCTAATAATGAGCATGCTGGGAACTTTCACTTCACTCTTGAAGTTGTTGACGAATACGTCTACTTAGGACAGACGGTCCGATTAGGCAGGTCCAACTTTACGAGGGAGGTCAATCGTCGTATCCAACTCGGCTGGGCAGCGTTCGGGAAACTTAAAAGCGTCTTCTCGTCCAATATTCCCCAGTCCCTCAAGTCGAAAGTTTACAACCAGTGTGTGTTACCAGTGATGACATACGGCACTGAAACGTGGTCCCTAACTATGGGCCTTATAAGGAAGCTCAAGGTCACGCAACGAGCTATGGAGAGGGCTATGCTCGGAGTCTCTCTACGAGATCGAATCAGAAATGAAGAGATACGTAGATGTACAAAAGTCACCGATATAGCACAGCGGATTAGCAAGTTGAAGTGGCAGTGGGCAGGGCACATAGCACGCAGAACTGATGGCCGATGGGGCCGAAAGGTTCTCGAGTGGAGACCACGTACCGGCAAGCGCAGCGTAGGAAGACCAGCCACGAGATGGACAGACGACCTCATACAAGTGGCGGGAAGACGCTGGATGCAAGCCGCTTCCAATCGGTCTTTTTGGAAATCCATGGGGGAGGCCTATGTCCAACAGTGGACTTCTTATGGCTGAGATGATGGGAACTTTCGGGCCAGGGACCTGCGCGGGGTGCCGTTGACCAGTTAGCCTGAAACGTTAAATTTTGTTTTTGTGACGTGCCATAGTTTTTAAGATTTAAGTGATTAGTGAGTAATTTAGATTATAAGTGACCATATATTTATTTTTAATTAAGAAATACTTAAGCGAAATTCCAATGTTGATATCGGAGACTTAGATGCTTATACTTATCATTTGATTATAGTGATTCGAGTGAGGAAAATTTGCTTGAATTCGATATTCTTGTTGCTATAAAAAGATTCAACTTTTCTATTTTATCTATCTTTCTGAATTTATATAAATTTATCGTTAGTTTGTTTTTCTACTGGATGTTTTTTTTCTTCCGTGTATTATGTTTATGATATTTTCTGCTAGTACCAACGAATTTTGACGATTTTTAAAAGATAAAAGTTATTAAGATGTGGTCTCATAACATTACACAAACTTTAGTAAAATATTTTTAAGATACGTACTCCAGTTATGTAAAAATTTTGCTAGGGCGCTATTTGAGTGTGTGTGGCGTAACTTTAACGTGTGTGTTTGTCTTTCCTATCATTAAATATTAAATACCTATATATAATAAAAATATGTATAATGAAAATTCTAATAATACATTCTAGAATACATTATAATTAAAAGCGAAAGTACTATGTATCTCGTTCTCCAAGTCTGTTTGTTACCTTTCACGACCAAACGGCCGAATCGACCCGAAAACTGATAGACTACATTTTGTCATCATCATCACAATTTAAATAATTCTAAGGCCATATCTTAAAGGGCTGTTATGTACAGACGGATAGGCATTATAGACAGATCATAACAGATGAGCAATGTCGTCGTCTACTGCCTACTATCACACTTGCATAACTTTTTATATGTTCGAATAATCGGTAGCAGGGTACGCCGTTCTTTAAAAAACACCATATATTAGATATAACCTCTGATAAAGTATCGATAAGTATAACGAATAAACTGACAAGCCATGGCTCAGTGGTAGTACGACTGCCTCCTGAGCTGTAGGCTCTTGAGTATTTTGTTCCATGTCTGTAGGTCGTGATGTGCAAGGATGTTTGTTCTGTGTCTGGGTGTTTCTATGTACCTATCATAAGTATGTACTTAGAAAAAAAAGTATATATATCAACCATCTAGTTTCCACAGTACGAGCTTTGCTTAGTTTGGGCTAGATGGTGTTGTGTGAAATGTCCACCAATATTTATTTAAAAAACGAGTTGCACTCTGGGAGTGCCAGCAGAAGTGAAAACTAAAAAAATAAAATAGCAACAAGACTTACTCGTGAAAGATTTGACCAAAGATATTGTGGTTTATAAACACAAAGCAAAGCGAAACGCGAAGCGTTAGCGTGTTTTAAGAGTGTACAGCACCATCTAGTACGTTGTTATAGAACTAGCTTCGTATACGGCGCTTATACATACAATATTGAACTTTAAATGCAGAACGTTAGAATAGGTTTATAATCCGTCCGTCTACGAATTTTCGACCAAGCGCGACCTGACGCGAGTTTTACTTTATATACCCATCCCAAAAATGCCCAACGCCGCTAAAGAAGTGTTCACTTCAAAAATTACAAGGGTTTTTATTTTATAAGTAAATAAGTATAATAGTAGAAAAAAAAAAAAAAAAAAAAAAAGTATATGTAGTACGAGTATTACCAAAACCTGAGTGACCATGGAGCAAGATGCATAGTTTTTTGTATTTTAGATTCGTTCAACGAAAGAAAATAAATAAATAAATAATTTTAAAATTTTAAAAACTGAAACAACCGATTTCATATACGTTATTTCGTTTACTTGTAATACATACATATATGTAAGGATAATAATGAAACAAGGCGCTCAAGCGTTGAAGTAACTCTATTTTCTCCTTATACACATTGGATGAGGAGTAAGTAGGTTTTACTTTTCAAGCTCAATAAATCTCTCATGATTGTAAACTTTTTAAAAGACCTCTATTCACCCGCTCGTTTTTTTTTTCAAGAATGACATTTGTCACTGAATGTCAAATGCTTCGTCGTCGCAGATTAGAAAATGTGCAGACGTTTATACGAAAAACCTCAACATTTGCCACTTTTGCAAAGAAAAACGTGTCAGTGGAATTCTGCGATTCTATAATCTGACGCACTCACTCAGGAATACAATGAAAATATTTTTAATTTTATAGATTATTCAAAAAGTAATAAAGCAATGTTTCTAAAATAATTATGGGATCAACTTGGGAACTTTCTCTATACATCAATTTAAGAAACATAAAAATTGGTTCACGAATGATGGAGTAATTCGTGTGCATACATTAAAAAAAAATACGGTACGAATTGATAACCTCCTCCTTTTTCGAAGTCGGTTAAAAAAGTAAGACCTTATTCCACCCTCCCTATTCCAATTACAGCAGCCGTACTCTCAACTTTTATAGCGATGCAAAGTTCGCTCAGCGCTCCTTTTAAATCTTGCTTGTTCGGCAATTAAGAGCACTGACACAAAAGTTGAAGCGATTGATAAAAATATCACAATTTAAAGTAGGATCATTTGAACTTTTGTCTCACACTCTTAATTACAGAAAAAGCATGATAAAAACGGGCGCTGAACGAACTTTGCATCGAGTAGCCCCTACTAGCTAGGGACTAGCAGAAAGTTTCTAATTGAAATAAGTGGTAATGTTCCGAAATGGTTTGGTCTACATTGCTGGCTAATGCTGGCTAATGGTTTGGTCTACATTACTGGCTCATATCTGGGGGCACGGCCGTGCCCCCAGATATGAGCCAGACGATGTAGACTGATGTAGACGAGATGAGCCAGCGAGCCAGCGGATACGGCCGGGACTATCTTTTCTCGAAGCGATTCGTCGGATTTTTAGACCTCTCTCTCTTTGCTCAAAGCAGATAGCTTTGGTCCCGATAATACTAGAGAGTTCAAATTTTCAGGATCAAGTGTGGTCCACGGACTAATAAAACGTAAAAATCTTTTCATTACGAGAAGGGTTATGTCATATTCCACCACACCAAGTGCGGGTTGGCAAACTTCACACGACTTCAATAAAGTTATCATATCTCACACATGCCTGTTTCTTCACAATGTATTCTTTAATCGTTTTAAGTCACATTCAGGCTCACTTAACAAAAACATACGTAAAAACATAATTATTATGACTTGAAAAAACAGAGTGATTTAAACACAGGACCGGAAGAAAGAAGACAGGCAGACCTTATTCCACCGGTGGGTGAAATAAGGTCTGTCTTACTTTTGATCGCAAGTCAAACGATCTCTCAACAAAGCTGTCGGTAATGTTCAGTTTAGTATTTAAAAGTTGAGCAGAAATAATTATGTGTCATATATTTAATACTAATGTAGGTACCTATACATAACATTTTTATGTATTCACTGTTTAAATTAATGAAATAATCACACACATGATAATGATGAAATGAATACGAGACAGATTCTTTAAAAATGTATTTAGTTTATAAGTTTCTAAAATTGTTAGGTCATGGATCATCTGCCTATTTTTCAATAGTTTATCTGTCCAATAATTAAAATGCAACTTTAGATCTAGCGGGGAATTCTTTAGAACCAACTCTCGAATTTCAGCATGTGTAGCAAGATGATAAAACATAGATTTTTTTAATTTTACCATCTTTAATAATAGTAATTTCTTGACAAATAAAGTTGTAAATTTCATAGATATAATTTATTATACTGCTTTGGAGCGCCATCTACACAATTTTGATAAAATATTTAAAGAATTACTAAATACTGCCATCTGTTAAAAATAGTGCGAACTTATTGAATCTCCTTGTTATCGTAGACAGCTCGGTTTTGGGTGTTGTGCAGTTCGTCTTTAATCATTCTAATAGATAGCGCTAGGTGTCATCTTGATGTTAAATATACCTACCATAACTACAGTGCGATACTTAATGAATTTTTAAAGAAAATTGGGTTTATTTTAGAGGCACGCAAATATTTATTTACTGATGTTTATGAATTTTGTGAACTGTTTATAGCTACATGTCTTTTTAGATTTTTTTACGCTTTCGAACTACCTATATGTATAGCGTAGATTAAATATATAATTATTAATTATCTTTAAATGATTTATTAAAATGGATAGACAGCATCGATTAGACCAGTGAACGGATCATCTGTTAGATACCTACTTAGAGGGACAATGTGGTCAATTCTGAACGCACAAAATTTATTCAAATAACTAAATTAAAAAAACAAAAGAATGTCTCACACAATTTACGTTTCCTTTTTAACCAATTTCCTAAAACATAACCCTTCTTCTTACGCAGTCCGGTAATAAGGAGGGGTTCTTAATTCGTACTTTTTTGCGATTACTTCGCCAATTATGAATTGATTTCGGTAATTCTTTTTTGTTTAGTAGGCCAAGCTTGAGAGGTAGTCCCATATAAATGTTATTATTTTATTTTTATTTCTGATTCGATATCGCAGAGAATCCGAGCATAGCCCTCTCCATAGCTCGTTCCTTATAAGGCCCATATTTAAGGACCACGTTTCAGTGCTGTATGTTCACTGCTTACACACATGAGTAGGTACTTAGGCTTAAGAGTCCGTAGTTCGACCATCGTCCGTCTTGCTCGCGCATATTCACATTTTTACCCGACTGCGTAAGAAGGAGGGTTATGTTTTTCGAAAGTATGTATGTACATATGTATGTATGTTTCTATATGATCGCCTACAGCCATATATAAACAGCTTGACCGATTTTGCTATGCGAGGTCTCGTTTCATTCATCGTCACTTCCAGAGTGGCGCTATATTTTTTTGTAATAATAATAATGCATTACACGCAAAAATAAAAAAAATGTGTTTTTTCGTAATCTCCAACGAACTTTGGCGTAATAAACGAGTGGTTTTACTAAAATTATTCTAAAGAATGTGCATTTATATCTTTAATAGCGATTTTACGCACACTTTCTCACAAAAACGTACACTCATCCGCATATAAAGCGTAATGAAATCATGAGTTATACTCCAAAAACTGCTTTTCTGGAGACGGGTAGATATATTGTTTTTCTTTTAACATAGATACTTGTTGAATATATAAAATTAATGCATGAACTTATAAAAATATTTGTTTGTAAAACTAGAAAACAACATCACAAATATTCGACAAAAATTTCAATTGAATTCAGGTTAATTTTAATACATAAGAATCATTTTTAATCATTTTTGAAGTTAATTTTCATACATAAACATCATTAAAGCAAAAATGATATTTATGTATGAAAACTAACTTGAATTAAATTATTGATTTTGTAGAATATTTGTAGTGTTGTTTTCTAGTTTTACAAAAGACATTTTTTTAAGTTAATTCCGTCATTTTATATTCTCAAAAAATGTAGGTATGCGCGAGCAAGACGGACGATGGTAGAACTATGGACTCATAAAGGATGCTCATGAATTAGATTTTACTGCGTATCGTAAATAAATAATTATTTTTGAGATATCTATCTCTTCACTGCCTGTATGATGCTACAATGTTGCGATTTATTGACGTGACAACGTCTAATAAATCGATGAACGCCCGCGCCGGCTGCATGCACGAAAAAGTATCCCGTTACGCTGTCCCATTACGCTCATTGTCGAGAGCTCAATTTTATTTATAAAAGTATGCAATCATTTCATCAATGTTTTGTTAAGACGTTGTCACGTTAAACTATCGTCCGTAAACCGACTTTACAAACAACCATTTTTTTTAATCATAACTTTTTATCTGTTGTTGCTATATGGCTATCTATATTCGGTAGAAAGTCCTCCTTGGAGTTATCGAAGGCGCATCCGCCTTTAATTGTGGTTAACTAATTTTTATCTGGTGAGAGGTGAGCCGACCCGGCATTGCAGTCTTATCAAAATGTAAATAGGTATTATGGTAGGTCATATTTTAAAACACTTGGAGTCGGAGAATATATTTCGTGAAAACACAAAGTTCTATAAGGCCGACTGCGGAAGAAGGAGGGTTATGTTATTCCAGTGTATGTAGAGTGTATGTACGTATGTGGGTATCTATATAAATGTGTGTATGTTTATAAAGTACCTTCAACAGCCTAAATGGGTTGACTGATTTTTCGTAAACTCTAAAGGACTTTTTCGTAAACTCATTTGTTACGATTTTATAAAAAATAGTCTAAAAAAATGTTAATTTTCATTTTTAATCAGGGGAAAATTGTTTTGTATCCCTAAACAGCAACTTTGCCTATATTTTCTCACAGAAAACATACATTTAACGAAATCGTAAGTCAGACTGAAAAAACTCGCTCTTCTGCAGTCGGGTATTTTGTTTTTCGTTTAATATCGATACTTGTTAAATTATTTACAGGAAAACAATGTTGAAAATAAAATTGGAAAATTTAGAAAACATAGTGCTTTTACATGATGTATTTACTGAATTTAAAACTATTGGCGAGTTCAGAAGTTGAACTAGCGAAAAGCCAAACTGGCATGAACTACAAAAACGGCTTTACTAACCTAAACTAATAAAATTATAATAATTTTAATTGATAACCTTATCACTTGAGAACAACTGGATTGGATTGGTTTTTAAGGTTCCGTAGTAAACAAGACACGCTTATGGTTTCGCCATGTCCGCCTCTCTGTCTATTTGTCCACGGCTTTGCCTATTTTATTAGTAGGTACTATAGAGCTGAATTTTGATATGGATATGCATATTATTTCTGTCAATAAATTACTAGAATAAAATCTTGAAAAAAAGTGGTACATGTAAAAATCAATAAATAAAAAATACAGCTTCCTTATCGTATATGGTATATCATTGGATAGGTAATAAAAACATTGGTGTGTGAAAATATTTTTTAGCCGACGAAAAAACGGAGGAGGTTTTCATGTCGACGTAGGTATATATATATATATATTTAAATATTTTATGTGTGACCACATATAACTTTTTCATTATAGGGATCAGTTTGCGAAATATTAAGCTTTGAAGTGATAATTTTTGTTAGTCTCAAATGCGACATTAATGTGCATTCTTTAGAATAATTCTGGTAAAATCACTTATTTATTACAAAAACGGTTACGAAAATTACGGTATTAAAAGAAGCACGGAACTTAAAACAATTAAGTACACTAAATAGTTTATAGTAAAATTATATAAAGGAGTTACACTACTAGTAGATACACATATTACTCTTTAAAACACAGAATTCGCCCTATTACATAGGACCTTCCTGAGATAATGGTCTTGAAACCCGGACAGACGGACAGACAGACAGACAGCGGAGTCTTAGTAATAGGGTTCCGTTTTACCCTTTGTGTACAGAACCCTAACTTTAAAACTTGCCTAGAAGAGGCCAAATGGCCGTATATCTAACATGTGTTTTATTACAAACATGATAAGTAATAAGAGATTTTCCATGTAAATATTGTGAATACAATATATCTATCTATTTTGTATAAGTATATCTTTTTTATTTGTCTGTAAATTTATAACACAAAAAAAATATACAAACATCTATATAATTACCTTTATTTATCAGTTTATTTTAAATGTCTAAGGTAATTCCTGTTTTTTTATGTACATTATTCTTCGAGCAAAATTAAAGAAATGGTGCAGGGGGGATTTCTGACTTTTTTTTCAATAATCCCCTGCCACCTATAAAAAACAATGCAATTTCTGTACAAAAAAAGTCTAAAAAATCCCCTTCGTAGGGGATCGTCTCAGGGGATAATAGACTGCTTGCTTCATGAGCAAAAGGCCCTGAGTTGGTCCCCATAAGGACAAATATTTGAAAGCTGTTTTAAATATTTGTTTTACAAGATTCAAGAAAGCTAAGAGATACACGAAAGAGTGAGTAAAAACCTGTAAGTTTAATATTTACTACGTTTTGTATTGCGTATATCTAATTTTATAGCTAACTTCTTATACCACTTTTTGACCTTGCAGGCAAGTAAATTTGAAATTCCTATATCTGGTATATCTGGTGTTAAATTTTAATTCCCTTAAATATTTTTTTAAGAGAAACGTTTACTCTGGATCTTTCATGTAATAAGAGCAGATACATTGCGATAAAACAGCATCCGGTATTCTTTATTTAAGTGATTGGCAGCAAATTGAATAGAATGAATGAATGAATGATTTGATTGAATTGAATAGTTTTTGTATATTTTTTTACTTTATAATTTCGAAGTAATGTAATGGTGTGATATTCGCACAGATTTGCTATAAGATTAAAAATAAAAATAAATATAAGTTATAACGAAATTTAAAAATGGAAAAAAATAAGTTCTTTGTTTTTCTAGATCCAACATCGAAATTGGATGTACCTACATAATGTAGGAATAAAATCAGTTTTCTCCTTTTTGATACACAGCTTTTCCCTGCAAGTGAAAATGCAAACGAAACGCTTCTTCTTGCGTAGTCGGTAAATAAATGTTAATATTATCAGATCAGATACGTATGGCTTGTCTACTGAATACAGAGACTAGCAGCTTGGTTCAGTCATATAAAATGAGAAAATTAATAAATCTAAAAAGTATCAAATCCAACGAGTTTTTTTCGCTGTTTGAAATCATACGTGGTGAAATTTAATTCATTAATTCTTCATCAAATTAATTTCATTCATCTTTTAAGCCTAGGTACTCATGCTACTGATCATATGGGAATAATAAATGAAATCAATTCATTTAAGCATTTATAATGATACCGGAAAATATGATATTTCACTTGATCAATTGCTTGATATTCAAACATAATTATAGCTTAAAAAACTAAGAAACCCGCCTTCAAATACGCAATTCGTTTAGGTACATGGACAACATATTTTTCCGGTTATTTTGTTATAAAAACCAAAGTACTAAACCGATTTTGATAAATTTTATATAGGACTACCTCTGAAACTAAACAATAAATAATCATCAAAATCAATTTCTAGTTGGCGGAGTAATCGCTGAAGATACAAAAAAAAAACATACAGTCGAATTGAGAACATCCTCCGTTTTCTGACTTCCACGGTTAAAAATTGGTTGTCTGTAAAGTCGGTTTACGGACGATAGTTTAACGTGACAACGTCATAACAAAACATTGATGACATGACGATGATGATGTAACGGGACAATGAGCCATACTTTTTCGTGCGTGCAGCCGGCGTTCATGGATTTGTTGGATGTTGTCACGTCAAAAATAATACTTATTTTTGTACCCATTGATGTTTTTATTATATTCATAATAATTCATAAATATCTGTTACAATAGCTAGTTGTTTGGTTACCGCGAGTAGTATTTACAACTGAGAGCTCCCATAATTTGGATGAATAATCGAATTATAGTTACCGATTAAGTACTCACTTCAATAATGTGTAGACATATTATCGGACGGTCTTCAGGCTGTTTAAGTCTTTATTTAATAATCTATTCTACACAAAGGAGAACAAGTATCTAGTTCAGAATTATCAGTGTTAGACAGGTAATGGTTATCAGTTTAATAATGCAAATATTACTTCAGTCCTGAGACTCATTACAGCAGAAAAAATAATAGGTAAAAACACATTTCGTTGGATAAATCGGACGAAAGGTCACGACTTTCACGATCGATAAAGTAAAAAAATAACATCTACGCGACTGATACCTAGTTACCTACGGGCAAATCTGGTGATATAAATATGTGGGAACTGTTTCGGAATCTTTACAGTTTGGATTGCGGTCGGGGACGATGAAGACTGTCCTAGTTCTGGCGGCCCTAGTGGCCTTAACCCTCGGAGTAGCCGTACCACCTAAACACCATGTCAAGACTAAACCAGGTACTTCTATGATATTTTCAGAAATATAAATCACTTATTTCACATCATTTTTTACAGAAAATGAATGAAAATAAACGCTGAAATTTGCAGAATAAAAAAATATTAATTGTTGTTTTTTTATTTTGTTTCAGTTGACGCAGCATTTGTAGCAAAACAAAAGAAAATCTTAGGACTCTTCTACAATGCTTCCCAAATGGACGTCAGAGAAGAGTACTACAAAATAGGCAAAGACTACAACATTGAAGCTAATCTGGAGCACTATTCCGTGAGAACACTATTTGTTAAAGTTTATTATGATTAATAATAACAAGTTAAATGAAAATAACTTATTATTTTGTTGTTTTTAGAACAAAGATGCGGTGGAGCACTTCCTGATGATGTACAGAACAGGTTTCTTACCGAAATATAACACTTTCTCTATTTTCTACGATGCTCACAGGGAAGAAGCTATTGCTTTATTCAAATTGTTCTACTATGCTAAAGACTTTGACGTTTTTTACAACACTGCCGCTTGGGCGAGAGTTCATCTCAACGAAGGAATGTTCCTTTACACTTTCTATATCGCCGTAATCCAACGTCCAGATACATCTGAGTTCGTCCTCCCTGCTCCTTACGAAATCTACCCAGAGATGTTCATCAACAAACATGAGAACTTCAATATGTACCGCACGAAACAGCAAGGTGGAGTAGAGTACCCCGAAATAGCCACTAAATATGGAATAGTCAAAGAGAACGAAGACTTTGTGTTCTACTCCAATTACTCTAATGGACTGACTTACCCTAACGAAGAACAGAGACTGGCCTACTTCACTGAAGACGTTGGTCTAAACGCTTATTATTATTACTTCCACACTACACTTCCTTTCTGGTGGCACAGTGAAAGATTGGGACCATTCAAGGAACAACGTGGAGATTTAATTTTACACTTTTATCAGCAACTGCTTGCTCGTTACTACCTAGAGCGTCTTAGCAATGGTCTTAGTGAAATTCCTTCATTTTCGTGGTATTCTCCAATCACAGTTGGCTACTATCCCTTCCTTTCTACTTGGAAGTATCCTTTCGCACAACGTAGCAACCATTATCTGGTTCACAGCGAACAGAACTACGAAGAAGTTCGTTTCTTGGACATATACGAGAAGACTTTCTTCCAATTCCTTGAAACCGGCCACTTTAAAGCCGTAAGTATTCATTTGTGTATCTTTAGTACTTAATATATAATATTTTTCTACTTACTAATGGTATATTTTTTGATACAGTTCAACAAGGAAATTGACTTCCATAACCCCAATGCCGTCAACTTCGTTGGAAACTACTGGGAGACCAATGCTGACCTATTTGGAGAAGAGTTCACCAAATCTCATCAACGTTCTTATGAAATTACTGCCCGTCGTGTTCTTGGTGCTGCTCCTGAACCATTCGACAAGTAAGTATTATTAGATGTTTATTTTACTGCGTCTCCACAAAAATATGTATATTTATTATAGTAGGAAATAGATCACACACTATCTCTTCACTTTTGAACAATTCATATTTATTTCCATTTAAAGTTAAAGTTAATTGTCTTTTTCAGGTATGAATTCTTCCCAAGTGTCTTGGACTTCTACCAAACATCTCTCCGCGACCCTGTCTTCTACCAGCTGTACAACAAAATTTTCGACTATATGGTTCAATTCAAGAACTATCTGAAACCTTACCACCACGAAGAATTGCACTACGTCGGAGTTAAGATTAATGAAGTAAAAGTTGATAAACTAGTCACATACTTTGATATGTACGATTTTGAAGCTATCAACGCAGTCTTCTTCAGCCAAAAGGACCCTAAGCCGTACCCTCACGACTATAAGGTTCGCCAGCCTCGATTGAACCACAAACCTTTCTCTGTCACCTTTGATATCAAGTCTGACGCAGCAACTTCTGCTGCATTTAAGATCTTCATTGGTCCTAAATACGATAGCAACGGATACCCGATCAACTTTGAGGATAACTGGATGAACTTCGTGGAACTTGACTGGTTCGTACACAAACTCGTCCCAGGAGAGAACAAGATTGTACGCAAATCTGAAGAATTTTTGAACTTCAAGGAAGATTCTTTGCCTATTGCTGAAATATGGAAGTCGTTGGATGAAGGCAAACTACCTAAAGACATGTCTGAAGAATATGACTCTATGCCTGATAGGTTGATGCTGCCTAAAGGTCATGAGGCAGGTTATCCTTACCAGATCTTTGCGTTCGTGTTCCCACACAAAGACGTAGACGTAGATTCGAAGGTTGTAGACACGCTTGGTAAGCTTAAAATATTGTTAGACGACAAATCTTTTGGCTTCCCGTTGGATCGCCCTGTCAAGCCTCAGTACTTCAAGCAGCCCAACATGTTCTTCAAGGATGTTCTGATTTATCACGAAGGCGAAACACATACTTATAAACTAGCTAACCCAGAGTACAAAGTATAAGTTATGAATTGGACAGCTCTTTATATGGAAAGTTTATAGTTTACACGATTAGATGAATCTCATTGTTGTATGTATATAGTATTTGACAAATAAACTCGTACTTATTTATTTATTCTTGTCTATTTATTTTTACTGTGTAGGTAAATCGTTGACAAAGTAGCGTAATTATACTTTATTTATGTACACGGACCTTACTAATAGTCTAGTAAAAATAAGATTTAACATAAAAGACAACTAAGTATATTGTTATTTAAATGAATGTACTGGTGTTTTGAAATACATTGGACACAATTTCATAATGATATTATAAAATCGAATTTTACACGCTCAAACGGCTGAACCGATCGCTATGAATATTAGTATACATAAAGAGATGGCTATGGACCTGGAGACGGACATTAGCTACTTATCATCATCATAATCATCACCGTTTTTCATAACTACGCGAGTGAAACCGCGGAACGCAGCTAGTCTATAAATCGGGGATTATTGTTGATTTATGATTTTTAGTTTTATTCATAATTTCAAAGAATCCCCCCAGTTGCAAATACTGCGATCTGCTCTATATAAACTATTTTATTTAACTATTAGATTTATTTTTACTAGACTCTATGGGCTTTACATAATTATAATGAATTAAGTGAGCCAAGAACCGGAATGAGAAAGCTATAGCTATGTCCCTGTCTATTGCTGAACCCCCCTACCTACGGCCTTGGTCACATATATTTAAAAAGGTCGAAACATGGAATGAAAATCATAGAAAATAATAGATATGTCTTGAAGTCTGCGTGCCTGCATCTACCTACCTATACGTAGCGTATAATCCCCTCTTTTCAACAATATTTTCCGTGATTTATATTTCTGGCCCGGCATGGGATCGAAACATTGATATTTCAATAGTATAAAATTAGAAGTCTTGATTTAACTCAACATAATTTTATTGTGTTCATGCAACTACAGAAACCTACACTGCTCGTGGCCCGACACGCACTTATCTATTTTTTTTTTCTGAATAGGCTGAAGAGATAAGAATCAAATTCCTTATTTTTACTTCTCTATACTCATAGTTGAAATAGTTTTATTTCGTAAATAAAGATGCAATACAACCAATACCAATGTAATAGTTCAATTTGAAATGTTTGATAGTTTCATTTATTTGCAAATAAACAATATATTCAGAAATTTCGAATTAAAAATAAAATAGATCGCTAATCTCAATCAGTTCATTTTAATAGATCTTTTTAGCTCAGCACTATTTTCATTTCATAAATAAAGCGGCAACATTCAGGGGTATGTAAAGAAAAATTTAACATATGCTGATTCCAAAACCATTTCGTGATTGTATGTCTATTGTAATAATATTCATTCTCTTTGATTACGTTTTAATATTTTTACTCTGACAGCTTAGCCGTGCCAAAGAGATAGAATCTCTCAAAATTATTTCCTTTTTATTTTAAGTTTTTAATCAATAACGACGGACAAAAACGGACGAATGGGTATTGAAGTTTCCCAAATTGTTTCCACCCAGATGATCAAGGACCCCTGGAAATAAGGTACCTCTAAGAATTACAGGTTCATGGTGAGCTGATCCCATTTTTAACAACGAGAACATATGTTCCTTTCCTCGAGAATATCTCTCGCTGATGGATTGAGAGAACCTGCATGGAGACTCTTAGTCTAATTTTCAATTGAACCTTCACCCCTAAATTTATCTGGAGTCCTGTAAACCCAGCTCCAGTTTCTTCAAGGACTTTTTTAGTAGACTTGCTGTTTAGTCACATAACCTTTCGTTTTTTTTATACTCTTATGTATTAGGCAAATAAAAGTTGTGCTGTAAAAGTTGTGTAAGCAAATAAAAGTTGTGTAATAATTTCATCTTTTTATTTAAGATACTTAAGGTCTAATTAGGTTAGGCAGGATCTGCTGTAGGACTGCACCTATTAGGCCTAACAGTCCGTTAAACCCATAGGTATATCTCAACGTGACACTATAAACCACCTATAAATGTTTTTTTTTTTATTTTGGGCTCATAAAATGA
Source organism: Lycia hirtaria (assembly GCA_947563715.1). Taxonomy (NCBI): domain Eukaryota; kingdom Metazoa; phylum Arthropoda; class Insecta; order Lepidoptera; family Geometridae; genus Lycia; species Lycia hirtaria. The sequence goes on along the minus strand of OX387377.1, from coordinate 8,922,699 downwards.
TGAGATGGCGCAAATTTTTGTGAAAATTTAAAAAATATTTGACCTTCAGTCGACCTCTAAAATGACGTCACAGTTACAAAAAAAAGTTGATGCTGACAGCATTGGCATTGAATATTAAGCATAGACAATATCTCTATGACAATAAAATTGTCTTAACAAAATAATTTTCTATAGAATTGTTGAAATATACATGTCACTGTCAACGTCAAGTTAGACGTAAATCATATATTTTTTTTAGTTCATGTAGTCTATCACAATATTTTATTCAGTAGTAGTTATAGAATCAAGCAGGATACCCTGTTTTAAGTTCACATAAATTATGATGTGCAACAACGGAACTCTTTTTTCTGCGTGACACGACACGCACTTGACTAGATTATTTAAACTATATTAATTAATGTGAAATACCTATCCTGGAATAAAACTATTTTAATTTTTTGATATAGAAATTAATTATTGCATTATGCAATAGGTACGTAGATTATGACTTGCAAATAACTATCTTATGTCATAAGGTTATCACAAATAATTTAACATGTTACCTAGCCCAATAAAAATAAAGTACAATCATTATTTTTACCTTCGTATTATGTGAAACAAGTATAAGTTTAGAAAACTCAAAAACCCCCGAAAAAAAAACGTCTGAACCGATTTTGATGAAACATAGCTAAGATCACTCCTGACTAATTCACCTTTCAAACAAAACAAAAACAAAATCAAAATCGGTTCTCCCGTTTGGGAGCTACGATGCCACAGACAGATATACACACAGACACGTCAAACTTATAACACCCCGTCATTTTTGCGTCGGGGGTTAAAAATATTGTTGATTGATATTTTCAAGGAATGATAAATGTACACACATCATGTGTAAGTATATACATTAGGTGATATAGTATATACACCATTCTAATCATTTTTAGTAATATAATCTAAAATCAACTTGCAGGTACAAGAAATAAATACATGTAATACATGTAATAATTCAATAGCTTGTTATTAAAAAATTTAATTCATTTGACATGTGTTTTAATGGCATATTTTTATATAATTTTTAATGACTATTTTAATTTTTCGTTTATTATTTAATGCATGCTGACTTCACCTGTAATTATTATGACATTAAGCTGTATTTTATTTGTATGTTTTTTATTGTCAATGTCTATATGTACACAGTGTAGGTGAACTTTATAAATAAATAAATAAATAAAGACGTCTAATATGATGACTAATAATCGGCCAAGTGCGTATCGTACCACGCGCAAAATAGGGTTCCGAAGTTGCTCATCATAATTTATGTGAAATTAAAACAGGGTCTCCTGTTTGATACTATGATTGAGTTAACCTAAGTAAGTTTAAATGAAATTTGCACGAAATTTTCATTTCTTACGTCTCTAAGTAGGAGGGTAGGCGTTTGCCCAGCAGTGGGCAACCACACCACACCACAGGCCAACAACAACAACGTCTCTAAGTACATTTTTTACAAGGTTTTATTTAGTTTCACCTGTCCGATGTTTGTCAGCAAATCTTGCAAATGAAATTTGATCCACTTCCCGGTTACCGATTGAGCTGAAATTTTGCACACATATGTAAATCGCGTGAAAATACAATATTATGATGACATGGTGCTGATCTGATGATGGAGCTGGAAGGTGGCCAAAGGAGCGTCGCAATGAAACGACACAACCTCATCGAGTTTGGCCTCATTTGAATCGTCTTGACGAGTAGTTTGTCTTCCAATTATAACCAGGGTCTGATGATGGAGCTGGAAGGTGGTCATAGGAGCTCTGTAATGAAACGACGCAACGCCATCGAGTTTCGGCTCGTTTGATTCGTCTTGGCGAGTACTTTATTATTAACAATAACATATTAAAAGTTTGTTTTTAAAAAGTTTTTTTTTTTTTTTAAATATAAATACTATGTCTTGTTAAGTTTATCGAATAGTACTCGTTAATTTGTAAAGCCGTGATATATTCCTTTTTATTTCATCATATACGCTACTTGCATTAATTTTGTTATATCTTCAAAGTCAACCGTTGAGCCGTTTAGTTTAGGAGAGAGATCAAAAAATCCGAGTGGAGCTCGGTCGCCAGTTGTTATTTAAATAATTATAGTTTAAATAACTGAAGCAACCGACTTCTCATGGATGCCATGCCATGGATGGTTTGCCATGGGCAAACGACTGAACCAATCGTTATGAAATTTAGTATAGAGATATCTGTGGATCTGCATTGGTCAATTATCATCATCATCATCACCATCATTTTCATAACTACGCGGGTGAAACCACGGTGGCAGCTAGTTTATAAACCGGGGATTATTGTGAATCTATGTTTTTAGGTATTTTCCTACTCGTACCATAATTTAAAAGAATCCCCCAAGGTGCATTTTTTGTTATCTACTCCACGCAAACGGATTTATTTTTTCTAGACTAACTCTTTTTCTTAGCTGACAATCTTGAGGCACTATATTTTTCCGTGGACTACCACTTAAGCAAGCACTGCATTATTACGTCACTGTTTTTTTTTTTATTATTTATTTCCAGTAATCAACAGCTTTTAACACCTTAAATTATGCAACGTTTTTGCCTATAGTAATTAAAATTAATGCCAGAAAAGATTACAAGTGTGTTTGGTGGGGTGTGTGTGTTTGTGTGTGTGAAAATGGTTGGGTATGTTTGAGGAGAGTTAGGTATCGAACTCAATATGTAAATGTTTTATCTTTGTCTTTAAGCCGTGTTTTGTTAAATAGAAAATATCCAAACTAGAGTAATGGACGTTGTATGTCTGAGCGTCACGACAAAGCACCGAATTCCGCGCATAGTTCATACGTACCGAAGGCACGTGAAACAGCGGCGTGGTGTATCGAGTGGGACGATTTGGTACTCTAACTGATATGTTGGACATTAGTTCACTACAATCTATTCTGCCAGAAAATATATCGTGTAATAAGACAATGTCGTATTGCTCACGTCGCTGCTTCGGCGTACCCATGCCATAATATTTACATGCTCCGGTATACGAATCAAAGGCTCTATGGTCTTTGTAGATTAAGAATTTAATAAACTTTTTTTGAATAGATTCTAGTTGTTTAGGCAGATTGTGATATTTCCAAATCAAGACAGCCCCAAGCTTAGATGAACTTTTAGTCAGCTTCAGTAACTACCACTGGATGTTCTAAGAAACTTATAGTTAAAATGATATTTTCAAGCACAGAATTTAAATAGAAAATAATGTGTTTTTCTATTTTTATCTAGCAAATTTTGTAACCACTAATAATAGTAAATATCACTAACACAAACATATTCTTCGATTAGTGCTATCTTGCGTGAATTTGCTATTTTTTTCGACAACTTTCCACTGTAAGCCATTATCAGTTACAAAATATAATTAATCTATTATCACGTTGGTAAGTGTAAAGGTATTGAGATAATTTCATGAAAGTTATTTTTTATTGTTGGTAACCGATGACCTCAAAGGTTGTGACCCTTGAGATGGTGCGATGTTTTGATAAACAACAAAGAATCCATCTTGTCACCGGGTTGGGAGCTGATACTTTTTGCCGGATGATAACGATGCAAGTATAAAATTAGTGGCCGCCGTTGGTTCGGTACAGTTGGTCGGTAGGCTGTGGACTATGAAGACTGTCTTAATTTTGGCGGCCCTAGTGGCCTTAGCTCTTGGCGAACACCATACCCATGTGCATTCACACAACGTTACACCGAAGGAAGGTAAGAAATACAATAGAATAAGTATAATATTTTTATTATGAGAATATTAATGCTGGGCTGGGAGAAAAAGAAGAACATAGAATGTACCGGCTGCTTCTTTTCCCGGGCATACTGTAAGAGTCAGTTAAGGGACTTCAAAGAAAATTGTATTTGTATTTGTATCCCCTCTAACCTTCTAATACCATACAATATTGTATGTATTATATTGTATTGTAGTATGTATGTATTAATTTAAGAGGAGTATATAGTTTTTGCTTACAAAAATTAATAGAATCACAAATTTATTTTACGCTAGAATGTTTGTACTAAATATTTCTGGAAAATTTTAACTAGAAGATGTCTCACTAACATATATATATAGAAGCCAAAACAGCTATTTTTGTGGCGTAATTACCGTAAAGTGGGTTTCCATAACCACCAAAAGAAGCCAGTATTTGCAACGCTGTATGAGGTCATTCTGATTTGTCAATAATTATTCAATAAGAAAGTTAATAACGTATTACGTAATTTCTTTTTAGTTGACGCCGCGTTTGTTGAGAAGCAATTGAAAGTTTTGTCTCTTTTCGAAAATGCAAACCAAGTGAATCATGGAGCCGAATACTTCAAAGTGGGTTCCGAATGGTCCATCGAAGCCAACGTAGAAAGCTACACGGTAAGTTAATGAGTTTGATACAAATTTATACTAAATTACTGCCTATAATTATATTTAAAAAATACACATACATAACTTGTATTATTTTTTACAGAACAAGCAAGCTGTCAAAGAGTTCATTAATCTATGGAAGTCAGGCTTTTTGCCTAAATCCAAGGTGTTCTCGATCTTCTACGAAAGAGTGAGGGAAGAAGCTATCTCCCTCTTCCACATGTTCTACTATGCAAAGGACTTTGAGACTTTCTATAAAACCGCTGCTTGGGCTCGCATTCACTTGAACTCTGGTCAATTCCTTTACGCTTACTACATTGCCATTATTCAAAGGCCAGACACCCAAGGCATAGTCCTCCCTGCCCCTTACGAAGTATACCCTGAACTTTTCACAAATCTGAATGTCTACTCTCTCCTCAAAATCGTAAAAGAGCAGGAAGGACTCAATTTCCCCGATCTGGCCATGCAGTATGGTATAGTAAAAGAAGATGACAGATACGTGATCTATTCTAACTATTCCAATACTTTTGTCTTTAACACCAATGAGCAGAGACTTTCTTACTTTACCGAAGATATCGGTTTGAACTCCTACTATTACTATTTCCACACTCAACTTCCCTTCTGGTGGAACGGTGACAAATTTGGACCGTTCAAGGATCGTCGCGGTGAAATTTACTATTTCTTCTACAAACAACTGCTCACTCGTTACTACTTTGAACGTTTGACCAATGGCTTGGGACCTATTCCTGAATTTTCTTGGTACTCTCCAATTCCCATCGGTTATTATCCTATGATGCAATATGAATCCTATCCACTCGTTCAGAGACCAAACTATTATAATGTACATACTGAAGAGCATTACGAAAGTATCAGATTTTTGGACAGTTTTGAGAAATCATTCCTCCAGTTCCTTGAAAATGGACGTTTCAAAGCCGTGAGTATTTTGTCAATACTTATTATTAGTTTGATATGTCTGTAAAATAGAAAACAATACTGAACGATATTATTTTTTCAGTACGATGAAGAAATTGATTTCCATGACCCTAAAACTCTCAACTTTGTTGGCAACTACTGGCAATACAATGCTGATCTGTTCCATGAGAACTTCACGAAGGTTTACCAGCGCTCATACGAAGCCACAGCTCGTCACGTTCTTGGTGCTGCACCTCTACCTGTTGATGAGTAAGTTTTTTTTTATACAGCTGCACTCAGTTTGCACTGACTTGCTCGTCTCGTCATATCGTCATGTGAGCGACTTGCTCGTCTCGTCGTGTGACAAGTGACAAGACGAGCAAGTCGCTCACATGATTATGCTTAGGCAAGCGATTTGCTTCTGACATGCTCATAACAATACATTTTTATAAACACTTTAAACATAAAGTGTTTATAAAATATATTTATTATTTTATTATTATTAAATTACTGCGTATTTTACTTTTCAACCAGGTTCATGAAAAGGTATATAATCCTTATTTTTGTTAGAAAGAAAGTACTATTAAGGAAGTTCTATAAAAATTCAGAAACTTAGTTTCAGTCGTTTTACATTACATCCAGTTTTTTTTTTCAAGCAACTAATTTAACTAAATTTTATTGTCAGTATTTTAGTATTATACTTTTATTAACAAAATCTTACAAACTACTCAATCTAACGCATAGTAGCACACACTGTATGTACTTACATAAATAAATAAAAACAGTAATATATTACCTTATAATACTTTGCGTTGTTTTTTGAAAAGATGTTGTAACTTTTTTTTTCATTTCAGCTACACTTTCATGCCCAGCACTTTAGACTTTTACCAGACTTCACTTCGTGACCCTGCATTCTACCAGCTGTACAACAGAATCTTCCAGTACATTATCCAATTCAAGAACTACCTGAAACCATACACTCCCGAGGAATTGCACTACAAAGGCGTGAAGATCAATGATGTAAAGGTCGATAAGATGGTTACATACTTTGACATGTTTGACTTCAACGTCACTAATGAAGTTTACTTCAGCCAAGAGCAGCTTAAGTCTTACGACAACTCTTTCTTCGTGCGTCAACCACGTCTTAACCACAAACCTTTCAGCGTCACCGTCGATGTTCAATCAGAAATTGAGAGTGAAGCCGTATTCAAGATATTCCTGGGACCCAAATATAACAGCAAGGGCTACCCAATTACTATTGAAGATAACTGGACCAAGTTCTACCTGCTCGACTGGTTCACTCACAAGTTGGTAGTTGGCAAGAACGAGTTTGTCAGAAATTGCGACGACTTCTTCTTCTTCAAAGAGGATTCCGTTCCTATTGGTGAACTCATCGAAATGCTTGGAAAAGGCAAAGTACCGAAATACATGTCGGAAAAATTCGATGCTCTGCCTTTGCGATTAATGCTGCCTAAGGGTAGTTATGATGGATTCCCATTCCAGCTGTACGTGATCGTTTATCCGTTTGAGTCCATTCCTAAAGAATACATGCCCTTCAAAGAATACGTTCTTGACAACAAGCCTTTCAGCTACCCGTTCGACCGCCCAGTGCAGAATGCCTGGTGGTTCGTCCAACCGAACATGTACTTCAAGGAGGTTTCCATCTACCACGAGGGAGAGCTCTTCCCCTACAGATACAACGTTCCTACTAACTACGGACATCCCAATGTAGTACCTAAGTGAAAAATATCTCGCTATGTGAAAAAGGTTACGTGAAAATAAATAAACTAATGATGTATATCTACTTTTTATTTTAATATTTGATAGACATACAATATATATATAATATATATATATATGATATATTATTTTATAAATATATAATTATTCCTTTCAACAACCATTAACTCATTTGTACGGCGACTAAGCTTTGAAACGACCAAATCATTCGTCTTCAGGAAACGATGGTTACCAGTAAATAAATGTCCTAACAAAATCTCGACCACAATTCTCGATTTGGCTCAGTGGTAGTGCGTTCGTTTTAAGAAAGGAAGGTCCTAGATTCAATTATTCGGTCACGCAGATATTTGAATGATGAATTTAAATATATCTGTTTGGGTGTGGGTGTTAACTGGCATTGTACCCCCTATCAGAGAATACTTTAATAGAAATATGTTCCATGATATACCTAATACAAGAATCTGTGATAATCTATGTTCTCCCTATATATCTATGTTCTGAATTATGTAAGTTAGTTACAAGGAAATAACTATAGTATTTATATCAGGTACTAGATGACCTTACTTCTATGACTTAATAGATGGCGTACTTCGTATCACCTATCAATGAGTGGACCCAATATTTACAAACATGTCAAACATTTCAAAACCAAAATCAGCTAAATCGGCCCAGCCGTTCTCGAGTTTTAGCGAGACAAACGAACAGCAATTGATTTATATATATAGACTTATGATAAATAGAAATACCGTAAAATTTGTAGTTAAAAACACTGTCCCTGTAACCTTTTGCTTGTCTATGAAATCTAGTTCTTTCGTTACATTTCGGTGAACATTTTCATTTTTTAGAGTCTATGCGTCATCACAAAGCGTTAAAATTATAAATAACGTTAAATTTAATCCTTTTTCAATACCTCTAGGGATTGATAAATTTTCCGGAAAACGAAACATGTTATAATTAGTAGACGGTGTAGTCTTTTTCAAAGCAGAGTTATAGTAATCATCATAAGAAAATCTGTCTGAACTGTCAGGAGACCAAGATATAATATTCACACCTTTTTTCAAAGAATACAGAAATGTGTCAAGTTCAAAATAATCATTGTATTGACTCCAGCAGTTACTGTTACTGCATTCTGGCCCTATATAGATCCTGGCAATTATCGTTTTATTAATCTTTGCTTTAACTCTGAATTTCAAAGAAAACTGTGAGCGTTTTAGTCTTCTTTGTCTAATCTCCAAGAAATCCATCCAGTCAACTTCATTTCTTGCATTACTCAAGGCGTAATTTATTGGAAACTGATAATAATCGAAAAAAGTTGTGAAGTTAGAAAACTCGCCATTGATAATTTTAAATTCTTCGGATTCATATTGAGACATATCAAAAGGTTCCATGGCATTTTTATAGTCAGTTAAATACTGCACAATGCGTTGAATAAGGAACCAATAAGCAGGATCCTTCAATGCTGTTTCTGGGTGATGAAGTAGAGATGGAGCTGGACTGTATCTGTAAATAACAAATAATGTCATGTCATGAAGACATTATGGGATAAATAATTAAAGTGAAATCTAATTTATTAGCATTTTTAAGTCTACTCACACAACACTACTGCTACTGATCACATGTGAAGCAAAATTTAACAAATTAAAATGATAATGTGCATATTAAAAAAAATGTTTTAATATGCACTGAAGTGATTTTTTTTCATTTTATTATGCCTTTAATTTAATTATAATTATCTAGAGCCTCAATACTTAAATAAACTATACATAACTATCTACACATTAAGACTACACCGTAAAGTAGACCGGCGTGAAGTTGGCGGCCAAAAAAATCTGCCAATATTACCCGACCAAATTAGAGAGGTCATTTTCAAAATTTTAAAACTGAAACAAATCTTGATTATTCTAATCTATAATGAAACCTTGAAACCGAATAAACGATGCGATAAGTGGCTAGAAGCGATTTCAACCATCTATTACGTCTTGGATTCGAATAAAGAATAAAATTCATTTTCAACATCGAGTTTCTGACAAAAGTTGTATGAGGTTCCCCTGAAATTAGTACTTTACAGTATGCCAAATCAAAGCAATTAAAAATATACATAACGGATAAAAGCCACAGAGTGGCTAAAGAACTACTTCAGGTCGAAATCTTCGTTTGATGTCGTGCGATTTCAACATTTTCTCGCTATAGCGTTGGCTGATATTGTATAGCGACCTGTAGGACATTCGAAACTGCTGAAAACTTGCTGAAACGCAAAGGACTTAATATATGGTTTATGACAAAGGGAAAACAGGTGTGGCTAATACATTTCTTAACCCTAAAATAGGCGGGTAAACTTGTAACTTGGATTTTCAGAACGTAAGCTACTCGTTGATGAATTGAGACATCTAAACCCCTGAAAACTGAAACAAATCTTGATTTTTCCAATGTACATTGAAACCTTGTAACCAAATAATCTATGCAGAAAGTGGCTAAAAGCGAGTTTAACCGTCTATTATGTCTTTGATTCGAATAAAGAAAAATTTTCATTTTCAACATCGAGTTCCTGACAAAAGTTGTATGAGCTTCCCCTGAAATTAGTACTTTACAGTATGCCAAATTAAAGCAATTACAAATATACATAACTGCTAAAAGCCACAGAGTGGCTAAAGAACTACTTCAGGTCGAAATCTTCGTTTGATGTCGTGCGATTTGAACATTTTCTCGCTATAGCGTTGGCTGATATTGTATAGCGACCTGTAGGACATTCTAAACTGCTGAAAACTTACTGAAACGCAAAGAACTTAATATATAGTTTATGATGAGTGGAAAACAGGTGTGGCTAATACTTTTCTTAACCCTAAAATAGGCGGGTAAGCTTGTAACTTGGATTTTCAGAACGTAAGCTACTCGTTGATGAATTGAGACATCTAAACCCCTGAAAACTGAAACAACTCTTGATTTTCCGAATGTACATTGAAACCTTGTAACCAAATAATCTATGCGAAAAGTGGCTAAAAGCGAGTTTAACCGTCTATTAAGTCTTTGATTCGAATAAAGAAAAATTTTCATTTTCAACATCGAGTTCCTGACAAAAGTTGTATGAGCTTCCCCTGAAATTAATACTTTACAGTATGCCAAATTCAAGCAATTACAAATATACATAACTGACAAAAGCCACAGAGTGGCTAAAGAACTACTTCAGGTCGAAATCTTCGTTTGATGTCGTGCGATTTGAACATTTTCTCGCTATAGCGTTGGCTGATATTATATAGCGACCTGTAGGACATTCGAAACTGCTGAAAACTTGCTGAAACGCAAAGGACTTAATATATAGTTTACGAAAAACGGAAAACAAGTGTGGCTAATACTTTTCTTAACCCTAAAATAGGCGGGTAAACTTGTAACTTGGATTTTCAGAACGTAAGCTACTCGTTGATGAATTGAGACATCTAAACCCCTGAAAACTGAAACAAATCTTGATTTTTCCAATGAACATTGAAACCTTGTAACCAAATAATCTATGCAGAAAGTGGGTAAAAGCGAGTTTAACCGTCTATTATGTCTTTGATTCGAATAAAGAAAAATTTTCATTTTCAACATCGAGTTCCTGACAAAAGTTGTATGAGCTTCCCCTGAAATTAGTACTTTACAGTAAGCCAAATTAAAGCTATTACAAACATACATAACTGATAAAAGCCACAGAGTGGCTAAAGAACTACTTCAGGTCGAAATCTTCGTTTGATGTCGTGCGATTTGAACATTTTCTCGCTATAGCGTTGGCTGATATTGTATAGTGACCTGTAGGACATTCGAAACTGCTAAAAACTTGCTGAAACGCAAAGGACTTAATATATTATTTATGAAAAAAGGAAAACAGGTGTGGCTAATACTTTTCTTAACCCTAAAATAGGCGGGTAAACTTGTAACTAGGATTTTCAGAACGTAAGCTACTCGTTGATGAATTGAGACATCTAAACCCCTGAAAACTGAAACAACTCTTGATTTTTCGAATGTACATTGAAACCTTGTAACCAAATAATCTATGCGAAAAGTGGCTAAAAGCGAGTTTAACCGTCTATTAAGTCTTTGATTCGAATAAAGAAAAATTTTCATTTTCAACATCGAGTTCCTGACAAAAGTTGTATGAGCTTCCCCTGAAATTAATACTTTACAGTATGCCAAATTCAAGCAATTACAAATATACATAACTGACAAAAGCCACAGAGTGGCTAAAGAACTACTTCAGGTCGAAATCTTCGTTTGATGTCGTGCGATTTGAACATTTTCTCGCTATAGCGTTGGCTGATATTATATAGCGACCTGTAGGACATTCTAAACTGCTGAAAACTTGATGAATCGCAAAGTACTTAAAATATAATTTACGAAAAGTGGAAAACAAGTGTGGCTAATACTTTTCTTAACCCTAAAATAGGCGGGTAAACTTGTAACTTGGATTTTCAGAACGTAAGCTACTCGTTGATGAATTGAGACATCTAAACCCCTGAAAACTGAAACAAATCTTGATTTTTCCAATGAACATTGAAACCTTGTAACCAAATAATCTATGCAGAAAGTGGCTAAAAGCGAGTTTAACCGTCTATTAAGTCTTTGATTCGAATAAAGAAAAATTTTCATTTTCAACATCGAGTTCCTGACAAAAGTTGTATGAGCTTCCCCTGAAATTAATACTTTACAGTATGCCAAATTCAAGCAATTACAAATATACATAACTGCTAAAAGCCACAGAGTGGCTAAAGAACTACTTCAGGTCAAAATCTTCGTTTGATGTCGTGCGATTTGAACATTTTCTCGCTATAGCGTTGGCTGATATTATATAGCGACCTGTAGGACATTCTAAACTGCTGAAAACTTGATGAATCGCAAAGTACTTAAAATATAATTTACGAAAAGTGGAAAACAAGTGTGGCTAATACTTTTCTTAACCCTAAAATAGGCGGGTAAACTTGTAACTTGGATTTTCAGAACGTAAGCTACTCGTTGATGAATTGAGACATCTAAACCCCTGAAAACTGAAACAACTCTTGATTTTTCGAATGTACATTGAAACCTTGTAACCAAATAATCTATGCGAAAAGTGGCTAAAAGCGAGTTTAACCGTCTATTAAGTCTTTGATTCGAATAAAGAAAAATTTTCATTTTCAACATCGAGTTCCTGACAAAAGTTGTATGAGCTTCCCCTGAAATTAATACTTTACAGTATGCCAAATTCAAGCAATTACAAATATACATAACTGCTAAAAGCCACAGAGTGGCTAAAGAACTACTTCAGGTCAAAATCTTCGTTTGATGTCGTGCGATTTGAACATTTTCTCGCTATAGCGTTGGCTGATATTATATAGCGACCTGTAGGACATTCTAAACTGCTGAAAACTTGATGAATCGCAAAGTACTTAAAATATAATTTACGAAAAGTGGAAAACAAGTGTGGCTAATACTTTTCTTAACCCTAAAATAGGCGGGTAAACTTGTAACTTGGATTTTCAGAACGTAAGCTACTCGTTGATGAATTGAGACATCTAAACCCCTGAAAACTGAAACAAATCTTGATTTTTCCAATGAACATTGAAACCTTGTAACCAAATAATCTATGCAGAAAGTGGCTAAAAGCGAGTTTAACCGTCTATTAAGTCTTTGATTCGAATAAAGAAAAATTTTCATTTTCAACATCGAGTTCCTGACAAAAGTTGTATGAGCTTCCCCTGAAATTAATACTTTACAGTATGCCAAATTCAAGCAATTACAAATATACATAACTGCTAAAAGCCACAGAGTGGCTAAAGAACTACTTCAGGTCAAAATCTTCGTTTGATGTCGTGCGATTTGAACATTTTCTCGCTATAGCGTTGGCTGATATTGTATAGCGACCTGTAGGACATTCGAAACTGCTGAAAACTTGCTGAAACGAAAAGAACTTAATATTTAGTTTATGATAGGTGGAAAACAGGTGTGGCTTATACTTTTCTTAACCCTAAAATAGGCGGGTAAACTTGTAACTTGGATTTTCAGAACGTAAGCTACTCGTTGATGAATTGAGACATCTAAACCCCTGAAAACTGAAACAACTCTTGATTTTTCGAATGTACATTGAAACCTTGTAACCAAATAATCTATGCGAAAAGTGGCTAAAAGCGAGTTTAACCGTCTATTAAGTCTTTGATTCGAATAAAGAAAAATTTTCATTTTCAACATCGAGTTCCTGACAAAAGTTGTATGAGCTTCCCCTGAAATTAATACTTTACAGTATGCCAAATTCAAGCAATTACAAATATACATAACTGACAAAAGCCACAGAGTGGCTAAAGAACTACTTCAGGTCGAAATCTTCGTTTGATGTCGTGCGATTTGAACATTTTCTCGCTATAGCGTTGGCTGATATTATATAGCGACCTGTAGGACATTCGAAACTGCTGAAAACTTGCTGAAACGCAAAGGACTTAATATATAGTTTACGAAAAACGGAAAACAAGTGTGGCTAATACTTTTCTTAACCCTAAAATAGGCGGGTAAACTTGTAACTTGGATTTTCAGAACGTAAGCTACTCGTTGATGAATTGAGACATCTAAACCCCTGAAAACTGAAACAAATCTTGATTTTTCCAATGAACATTGAAACCTTGTAACCAAATAATCTATGCAGAAAGTGGCTAAAAGCGAGTTTAACCGTCTATTATGTCTTTGATTCGAATAAAGAAAAATTTTCATTTTCAACATCGAGTTCCTGACAAAAGTTGTATGAGCTTCCCCTGAAATTAGTACTTTACAGTAAGCCAAATTAAAGCTATTACAAACATACATAACTGATAAAAGCCACAGAGTGGCTAAAGAACTACTTCAGGTCGAAATCTTCGTTTGATGTCGTGCGATTTGAACATTTTCTCGCTATAGCGTTGGCTGATATTGTATAGTGACCTGTAGGACATTCGAAACTGCTAAAAACTTGCTGAAACGCAAAGGACTTAATATATTATTTATGAAAAAAGGAAAACAGGTGTGGTTAATACTTTTCTTAACCCTAAAATAGGCGGGTAAACTTGTAACTAGGATTTTCAGAACGTAAGCTACTCGTTGATGAATTGAGACATCTAAACCCCTGAAAACTGAAACAACTCTTGATTTTTCGAATGTACATTGAAACCTTGTAACCAAATAATCTATGCGAAAAGTGGCTAAAAGCGAGTTTAACCGTCTATTAAGTCTTTGATTCGAATAAAGAAAAATTTTCATTTTCAACATCGAGTTCCTGACAAAAGTTGTATGAGCTTCCCCTGAAATTAATACTTTACAGTATGCCAAATTCAAGCAATTACAAATATACATAACTGACAAAAGCCACAGAGTGGCTAAAGAACTACTTCAGGTCGAAATCTTCGTTTGATGTCGTGCGATTTGAACATTTTCTCGCTATAGCGTTGGCTGATATTGTATAGTGACCTGTAGGACATTCGAAACTGCTAAAAACTTGCTGAAACGCAAAGGACTTAATATATTATTTATGAAAAAAGGAAAACAGGTGTGGTTAATACTTTTCTTAACCCTAAAATAGGCGGGTAAACTTGTAACTAGGATTTTCAGAACGTAAGCTACTCGTTGATGAATTGAGACATCTAAACCCCTGAAAACTGAAACAACTCTTGATTTTTCGAATGTACATTGAAACCTTGTAACCAAATAATCTATGCGAAAAGTGGCTAAAAGCGAGTTTAACCGTCTATTAAGTCTTTGATTCGAATAAAGAAAAATTTTCATTTTCAACATCGAGTTCCTGACAAAAGTTGTATGAGCTTCCCCTGAAATTAATACTTTACAGTATGCCAAATTCAAGCAATTACAAATATACATAACTGACAAAAGCCACAGAGTGGCTAAAGAACTACTTCAGGTCGAAATCTTCGTTTGATGTCGTGCGATTTGAACATTTTCTCGCTATAGCGTTGGCTGATATTATATAGCGACCTGTAGGACATTCTAAACTGCTGAAAACTTGATGAATCGCAAAGTACTTAAAATATAATTTACGAAAAGTGGAAAACAAGTGTGGCTAATACTTTTCTTAACCCTAAAATAGGCGGGTAAACTTGTAACTTGGATTTTCAGAACGTAAGCTACTCGTTGATGAATTGAGACATCTAAACCCCTGAAAACTGAAACAAATCTTGATTTTTCCAATGAACATTGAAACCTTGTAACCAAATAATCTATGCAGAAAGTGGCTAAAAGCGAGTTTAACCGTCTATTAAGTCTTTGATTCGAATAAAGAAAAATTTTCATTTTCAACATCGAGTTCCTGACAAAAGTTGTATGAGCTTCCCCTGAAATTAATACTTTACAGTATGCCAAATTCAAGCAATTACAAATATACATAACTGCTAAAAGCCACAGAGTGGCTAAAGAACTACTTCAGGTCAAAATCTTCGTTTGATGTCGTGCGATTTGAACATTTTCTCGCTATAGCGTTGGCTGATATTATATAGCGACCTGTAGGACATTCTAAACTGCTGAAAACTTGATGAATCGCAAAGTACTTAAAATATAATTTACGAAAAGTGGAAAACAAGTGTGGCTAATACTTTTCTTAACCCTAAAATAGGCGGGTAAACTTGTAACTTGGATTTTCAGAACGTAAGCTACTCGTTGATGAATTGAGACATCTAAACCCCTGAAAACTGAAACAACTCTTGATTTTTCGAATGTACATTGAAACCTTGTAACCAAATAATCTATGCGAAAAGTGGCTAAAAGCGAGTTTAACCGTCTATTAAGTCTTTGATTCGAATAAAGAAAAATTTTCATTTTCAACATCGAGTTCCTGACAAAAGTTGTATGAGCTTCCCCTGAAATTAATACTTTACAGTATGCCAAATTCAAGCAATTACAAATATACATAACTGCTAAAAGCCACAGAGTGGCTAAAGAACTACTTCAGGTCAAAATCTTCGTTTGATGTCGTGCGATTTGAACATTTTCTCGCTATAGCGTTGGCTGATATTATATAGCGACCTGTAGGACATTCTAAACTGCTGAAAACTTGATGAATCGCAAAGTACTTAAAATATAATTTACGAAAAGTGGAAAACAAGTGTGGCTAATACTTTTCTTAACCCTAAAATAGGCGGGTAAACTTGTAACTTGGATTTTCAGAACGTAAGCTACTCGTTGATGAATTGAGACATCTAAACCCCTGAAAACTGAAACAAATCTTGATTTTTCCAATGAACATTGAAACCTTGTAACCAAATAATCTATGCAGAAAGTGGCTAAAAGCGAGTTTAACCGTCTATTAAGTCTTTGATTCGAATAAAGAAAAATTTTCATTTTCAACATCGAGTTCCTGACAAAAGTTGTATGAGCTTCCCCTGAAATTAATACTTTACAGTATGCCAAATTCAAGCAATTACAAATATACATAACTGCTAAAAGCCACAGAGTGGCTAAAGAACTACTTCAGGTCAAAATCTTCGTTTGATGTCGTGCGATTTGAACATTTTCTCGCTATAGCGTTGGCTGATATTGTATAGCGACCTGTAGGACATTCGAAACTGCTGAAAACTTGCTGAAACGAAAAGAACTTAATATTTAGTTTATGATAGGTGGAAAACAGGTGTGGCTTATACTTTTCTTAACCCTAAAATAGGCGGGTAAACTTGTAACTTGGATTTTCAGAACGTAAGCTACTCGTTGATGAATTGAGACATCTAAACCCCTGAAAACTGAAACAACTCTTGATTTTTCGAATGTACATTGAAACCTTGTAACCAAATAATCTATGCGAAAAGTGGCTAAAAGCGAGTTTAACCGTCTATTAAGTCTTTGATTCGAATAAAGAAAAATTTTCATTTTCAACATCGAGTTCCTGACAAAAGTTGTATGAGCTTCCCCTGAAATTAATACTTTACAGTATGCCAAATTCAAGCAATTACAAATATACATAACTGACAAAAGCCACAGAGTGGCTAAAGAACTACTTCAGGTCGAAATCTTCGTTTGATGTCGTGCGATTTGAACATTTTCTCGCTATAGCGTTGGCTGATATTATATAGCGACCTGTAGGACATTCGAAACTGCTGAAAACTTGCTGAAACGCAAAGGACTTAATATATAGTTTACGAAAAACGGAAAACAAGTGTGGCTAATACTTTTCTTAACCCTAAAATAGGCGGGTAAACTTGTAACTTGGATTTTCAGAACGTAAGCTACTCGTTGATGAATTGAGACATCTAAACCCCTGAAAACTGAAACAAATCTTGATTTTTCCAATGAACATTGAAACCTTGTAACCAAATAATCTATGCAGAAAGTGGCTAAAAGCGAGTTTAACCGTCTATTATGTCTTTGATTCGAATAAAGAAAAATTTTCATTTTCAACATCGAGTTCCTGACAAAAGTTGTATGAGCTTCCCCTGAAATTAGTACTTTACAGTAAGCCAAATTAAAGCTATTACAAACATACATAACTGATAAAAGCCACAGAGTGGCTAAAGAACTACTTCAGGTCGAAATCTTCGTTTGATGTCGTGCGATTTGAACATTTTCTCGCTATAGCGTTGGCTGATATTGTATAGTGACCTGTAGGACATTCGAAACTGCTAAAAACTTGCTGAAACGCAAAGGACTTAATATATTATTTATGAAAAAAGGAAAACAGGTGTGGTTAATACTTTTCTTAACCCTAAAATAGGCGGGTAAACTTGTAACTAGGATTTTCAGAACGTAAGCTACTCGTTGATGAATTGAGACATCTAAACCCCTGAAAACTGAAACAACTCTTGATTTTTCGAATGTACATTGAAACCTTGTAACCAAATAATCTATGCGAAAAGTGGCTAAAAGCGAGTTTAACCGTCTATTAAGTCTTTGATTCGAATAAAGAAAAATTTTCATTTTCAACATCGAGTTCCTGACAAAAGTTGTATGAGCTTCCCCTGAAATTAATACTTTACAGTATGCCAAATTCAAGCAATTACAAATATACATAACTGACAAAAGCCACAGAGTGGCTAAAGAACTACTTCAGGTCGAAATCTTCGTTTGATGTCGTGCGATTTGAACATTTTCTCGCTATAGCGTTGGCTGATATTGTATAGCGACCTGTAGGACATTCTAAACTGCTGAAAACTTACTGAAACGCAAAGAACTTAATATATAGTTTATGATGAGTGGAAAACAGGTGTGGCTAATACTTTTCTTAACCCTAAAATAGGCGGGTAAGCTTGTAACTTGGATTTTCAGAACGTAAGCTACTCGTTGATGAATTGAGACATCTAAACCCCTGAAAACTGAAACAACTCTTGATTTTCCGAATGTACATTGAAACCTTGTAACCAAATAATCTATGCGAAAAGTGGCTAAAAGCGAGTTTAACCGTCTATTAAGTCTTTGATTCGAATAAAGAAAAATTTTCATTTTCAACATCGAGTTCCTGACAAAAGTTGTATGAGCTTCCCCTGAAATTAATACTTTACAGTATGCCAAATTCAAGCAATTACAAATATACATAACTGACAAAAGCCACAGAGTGGCTAAAGAACTACTTCAGGTCGAAATCTTCGT
The DNA here is from genome assembly GCA_947563715.1 of Lycia hirtaria. Classification (NCBI taxonomy): domain Eukaryota; kingdom Metazoa; phylum Arthropoda; class Insecta; order Lepidoptera; family Geometridae; genus Lycia; species Lycia hirtaria. The sequence continues at coordinate 8,904,124 of OX387377.1, read as the reverse complement.
TTGATGTCGTGCGATTTGAACATTTTCTCGCTATAGCGTTGGCTGATATTATATAGCGACCTGTAGGACATTCGAAACTGCTGAAAACTTGCTGAAACGCAAAGGACTTAATATATAGTTTACGAAAAACGGAAAACAAGTGTGGCTAATACTTTTCTTAACCCTAAAATAGGCGGGTAAACTTGTAACTTGGATTTTCAGAACGTAAGCTACTCGTTGATGAATTGAGACATCTAAACCCCTGAAAACTGAAACAAATCTTGATTTTTCCAATGAACATTGAAACCTTGTAACCAAATAATCTATGCAGAAAGTGGGTAAAAGCGAGTTTAACCGTCTATTATGTCTTTGATTCGAATAAAGAAAAATTTTCATTTTCAACATCGAGTTCCTGACAAAAGTTGTATGAGCTTCCCCTGAAATTAGTACTTTACAGTAAGCCAAATTAAAGCTATTACAAACATACATAACTGATAAAAGCCACAGAGTGGCTAAAGAACTACTTCAGGTCGAAATCTTCGTTTGATGTCGTGCGATTTGAACATTTTCTCGCTATAGCGTTGGCTGATATTGTATAGTGACCTGTAGGACATTCGAAACTGCTAAAAACTTGCTGAAACGCAAAGGACTTAATATATTATTTATGAAAAAAGGAAAACAGGTGTGGCTAATACTTTTCTTAACCCTAAAATAGGCGGGTAAACTTGTAACTAGGATTTTCAGAACGTAAGCTACTCGTTGATGAATTGAGACATCTAAACCCCTGAAAACTGAAACAACTCTTGATTTTTCGAATGTACATTGAAACCTTGTAACCAAATAATCTATGCGAAAAGTGGCTAAAAGCGAGTTTAACCGTCTATTAAGTCTTTGATTCGAATAAAGAAAAATTTTCATTTTCAACATCGAGTTCCTGACAAAAGTTGTATGAGCTTCCCCTGAAATTAATACTTTACAGTATGCCAAATTCAAGCAATTACAAATATACATAACTGACAAAAGCCACAGAGTGGCTAAAGAACTACTTCAGGTCGAAATCTTCGTTTGATGTCGTGCGATTTGAACATTTTCTCGCTATAGCGTTGGCTGATATTATATAGCGACCTGTAGGACATTCTAAACTGCTGAAAACTTGATGAATCGCAAAGTACTTAAAATATAATTTACGAAAAGTGGAAAACAAGTGTGGCTAATACTTTTCTTAACCCTAAAATAGGCGGGTAAACTTGTAACTTGGATTTTCAGAACGTAAGCTACTCGTTGATGAATTGAGACATCTAAACCCCTGAAAACTGAAACAAATCTTGATTTTTCCAATGAACATTGAAACCTTGTAACCAAATAATCTATGCAGAAAGTGGCTAAAAGCGAGTTTAACCGTCTATTAAGTCTTTGATTCGAATAAAGAAAAATTTTCATTTTCAACATCGAGTTCCTGACAAAAGTTGTATGAGCTTCCCCTGAAATTAATACTTTACAGTATGCCAAATTCAAGCAATTACAAATATACATAACTGCTAAAAGCCACAGAGTGGCTAAAGAACTACTTCAGGTCAAAATCTTCGTTTGATGTCGTGCGATTTGAACATTTTCTCGCTATAGCGTTGGCTGATATTATATAGCGACCTGTAGGACATTCTAAACTGCTGAAAACTTGATGAATCGCAAAGTACTTAAAATATAATTTACGAAAAGTGGAAAACAAGTGTGGCTAATACTTTTCTTAACCCTAAAATAGGCGGGTAAACTTGTAACTTGGATTTTCAGAACGTAAGCTACTCGTTGATGAATTGAGACATCTAAACCCCTGAAAACTGAAACAACTCTTGATTTTTCGAATGTACATTGAAACCTTGTAACCAAATAATCTATGCGAAAAGTGGCTAAAAGCGAGTTTAACCGTCTATTAAGTCTTTGATTCGAATAAAGAAAAATTTTCATTTTCAACATCGAGTTCCTGACAAAAGTTGTATGAGCTTCCCCTGAAATTAATACTTTACAGTATGCCAAATTCAAGCAATTACAAATATACATAACTGCTAAAAGCCACAGAGTGGCTAAAGAACTACTTCAGGTCAAAATCTTCGTTTGATGTCGTGCGATTTGAACATTTTCTCGCTATAGCGTTGGCTGATATTATATAGCGACCTGTAGGACATTCTAAACTGCTGAAAACTTGATGAATCGCAAAGTACTTAAAATATAATTTACGAAAAGTGGAAAACAAGTGTGGCTAATACTTTTCTTAACCCTAAAATAGGCGGGTAAACTTGTAACTTGGATTTTCAGAACGTAAGCTACTCGTTGATGAATTGAGACATCTAAACCCCTGAAAACTGAAACAAATCTTGATTTTTCCAATGAACATTGAAACCTTGTAACCAAATAATCTATGCAGAAAGTGGCTAAAAGCGAGTTTAACCGTCTATTAAGTCTTTGATTCGAATAAAGAAAAATTTTCATTTTCAACATCGAGTTCCTGACAAAAGTTGTATGAGCTTCCCCTGAAATTAATACTTTACAGTATGCCAAATTCAAGCAATTACAAATATACATAACTGCTAAAAGCCACAGAGTGGCTAAAGAACTACTTCAGGTCAAAATCTTCGTTTGATGTCGTGCGATTTGAACATTTTCTCGCTATAGCGTTGGCTGATATTGTATAGCGACCTGTAGGACATTCGAAACTGCTGAAAACTTGCTGAAACGAAAAGAACTTAATATTTAGTTTATGATAGGTGGAAAACAGGTGTGGCTTATACTTTTCTTAACCCTAAAATAGGCGGGTAAACTTGTAACTTGGATTTTCAGAACGTAAGCTACTCGTTGATGAATTGAGACATCTAAACCCCTGAAAACTGAAACAACTCTTGATTTTTCGAATGTACATTGAAACCTTGTAACCAAATAATCTATGCGAAAAGTGGCTAAAAGCGAGTTTAACCGTCTATTAAGTCTTTGATTCGAATAAAGAAAAATTTTCATTTTCAACATCGAGTTCCTGACAAAAGTTGTATGAGCTTCCCCTGAAATTAATACTTTACAGTATGCCAAATTCAAGCAATTACAAATATACATAACTGACAAAAGCCACAGAGTGGCTAAAGAACTACTTCAGGTCGAAATCTTCGTTTGATGTCGTGCGATTTGAACATTTTCTCGCTATAGCGTTGGCTGATATTATATAGCGACCTGTAGGACATTCGAAACTGCTGAAAACTTGCTGAAACGCAAAGGACTTAATATATAGTTTACGAAAAACGGAAAACAAGTGTGGCTAATACTTTTCTTAACCCTAAAATAGGCGGGTAAACTTGTAACTTGGATTTTCAGAACGTAAGCTACTCGTTGATGAATTGAGACATCTAAACCCCTGAAAACTGAAACAAATCTTGATTTTTCCAATGAACATTGAAACCTTGTAACCAAATAATCTATGCAGAAAGTGGCTAAAAGCGAGTTTAACCGTCTATTATGTCTTTGATTCGAATAAAGAAAAATTTTCATTTTCAACATCGAGTTCCTGACAAAAGTTGTATGAGCTTCCCCTGAAATTAGTACTTTACAGTAAGCCAAATTAAAGCTATTACAAACATACATAACTGATAAAAGCCACAGAGTGGCTAAAGAACTACTTCAGGTCGAAATCTTCGTTTGATGTCGTGCGATTTGAACATTTTCTCGCTATAGCGTTGGCTGATATTGTATAGTGACCTGTAGGACATTCGAAACTGCTAAAAACTTGCTGAAACGCAAAGGACTTAATATATTATTTATGAAAAAAGGAAAACAGGTGTGGTTAATACTTTTCTTAACCCTAAAATAGGCGGGTAAACTTGTAACTAGGATTTTCAGAACGTAAGCTACTCGTTGATGAATTGAGACATCTAAACCCCTGAAAACTGAAACAACTCTTGATTTTTCGAATGTACATTGAAACCTTGTAACCAAATAATCTATGCGAAAAGTGGCTAAAAGCGAGTTTAACCGTCTATTAAGTCTTTGATTCGAATAAAGAAAAATTTTCATTTTCAACATCGAGTTCCTGACAAAAGTTGTATGAGCTTCCCCTGAAATTAATACTTTACAGTATGCCAAATTCAAGCAATTACAAATATACATAACTGACAAAAGCCACAGAGTGGCTAAAGAACTACTTCAGGTCGAAATCTTCGTTTGATGTCGTGCGATTTGAACATTTTCTCGCTATAGCGTTGGCTGATATTGTATAGTGACCTGTAGGACATTCGAAACTGCTAAAAACTTGCTGAAACGCAAAGGACTTAATATATTATTTATGAAAAAAGGAAAACAGGTGTGGTTAATACTTTTCTTAACCCTAAAATAGGCGGGTAAACTTGTAACTAGGATTTTCAGAACGTAAGCTACTCGTTGATGAATTGAGACATCTAAACCCCTGAAAACTGAAACAACTCTTGATTTTTCGAATGTACATTGAAACCTTGTAACCAAATAATCTATGCGAAAAGTGGCTAAAAGCGAGTTTAACCGTCTATTAAGTCTTTGATTCGAATAAAGAAAAATTTTCATTTTCAACATCGAGTTCCTGACAAAAGTTGTATGAGCTTCCCCTGAAATTAATACTTTACAGTATGCCAAATTCAAGCAATTACAAATATACATAACTGACAAAAGCCACAGAGTGGCTAAAGAACTACTTCAGGTCGAAATCTTCGTTTGATGTCGTGCGATTTGAACATTTTCTCGCTATAGCGTTGGCTGATATTATATAGCGACCTGTAGGACATTCTAAACTGCTGAAAACTTGATGAATCGCAAAGTACTTAAAATATAATTTACGAAAAGTGGAAAACAAGTGTGGCTAATACTTTTCTTAACCCTAAAATAGGCGGGTAAACTTGTAACTTGGATTTTCAGAACGTAAGCTACTCGTTGATGAATTGAGACATCTAAACCCCTGAAAACTGAAACAAATCTTGATTTTTCCAATGAACATTGAAACCTTGTAACCAAATAATCTATGCAGAAAGTGGCTAAAAGCGAGTTTAACCGTCTATTAAGTCTTTGATTCGAATAAAGAAAAATTTTCATTTTCAACATCGAGTTCCTGACAAAAGTTGTATGAGCTTCCCCTGAAATTAATACTTTACAGTATGCCAAATTCAAGCAATTACAAATATACATAACTGCTAAAAGCCACAGAGTGGCTAAAGAACTACTTCAGGTCAAAATCTTCGTTTGATGTCGTGCGATTTGAACATTTTCTCGCTATAGCGTTGGCTGATATTATATAGCGACCTGTAGGACATTCTAAACTGCTGAAAACTTGATGAATCGCAAAGTACTTAAAATATAATTTACGAAAAGTGGAAAACAAGTGTGGCTAATACTTTTCTTAACCCTAAAATAGGCGGGTAAACTTGTAACTTGGATTTTCAGAACGTAAGCTACTCGTTGATGAATTGAGACATCTAAACCCCTGAAAACTGAAACAACTCTTGATTTTTCGAATGTACATTGAAACCTTGTAACCAAATAATCTATGCGAAAAGTGGCTAAAAGCGAGTTTAACCGTCTATTAAGTCTTTGATTCGAATAAAGAAAAATTTTCATTTTCAACATCGAGTTCCTGACAAAAGTTGTATGAGCTTCCCCTGAAATTAATACTTTACAGTATGCCAAATTCAAGCAATTACAAATATACATAACTGCTAAAAGCCACAGAGTGGCTAAAGAACTACTTCAGGTCAAAATCTTCGTTTGATGTCGTGCGATTTGAACATTTTCTCGCTATAGCGTTGGCTGATATTATATAGCGACCTGTAGGACATTCTAAACTGCTGAAAACTTGATGAATCGCAAAGTACTTAAAATATAATTTACGAAAAGTGGAAAACAAGTGTGGCTAATACTTTTCTTAACCCTAAAATAGGCGGGTAAACTTGTAACTTGGATTTTCAGAACGTAAGCTACTCGTTGATGAATTGAGACATCTAAACCCCTGAAAACTGAAACAAATCTTGATTTTTCCAATGAACATTGAAACCTTGTAACCAAATAATCTATGCAGAAAGTGGCTAAAAGCGAGTTTAACCGTCTATTAAGTCTTTGATTCGAATAAAGAAAAATTTTCATTTTCAACATCGAGTTCCTGACAAAAGTTGTATGAGCTTCCCCTGAAATTAATACTTTACAGTATGCCAAATTCAAGCAATTACAAATATACATAACTGCTAAAAGCCACAGAGTGGCTAAAGAACTACTTCAGGTCAAAATCTTCGTTTGATGTCGTGCGATTTGAACATTTTCTCGCTATAGCGTTGGCTGATATTGTATAGCGACCTGTAGGACATTCGAAACTGCTGAAAACTTGCTGAAACGAAAAGAACTTAATATTTAGTTTATGATAGGTGGAAAACAGGTGTGGCTTATACTTTTCTTAACCCTAAAATAGGCGGGTAAACTTGTAACTTGGATTTTCAGAACGTAAGCTACTCGTTGATGAATTGAGACATCTAAACCCCTGAAAACTGAAACAACTCTTGATTTTTCGAATGTACATTGAAACCTTGTAACCAAATAATCTATGCGAAAAGTGGCTAAAAGCGAGTTTAACCGTCTATTAAGTCTTTGATTCGAATAAAGAAAAATTTTCATTTTCAACATCGAGTTCCTGACAAAAGTTGTATGAGCTTCCCCTGAAATTAATACTTTACAGTATGCCAAATTCAAGCAATTACAAATATACATAACTGACAAAAGCCACAGAGTGGCTAAAGAACTACTTCAGGTCGAAATCTTCGTTTGATGTCGTGCGATTTGAACATTTTCTCGCTATAGCGTTGGCTGATATTATATAGCGACCTGTAGGACATTCGAAACTGCTGAAAACTTGCTGAAACGCAAAGGACTTAATATATAGTTTACGAAAAACGGAAAACAAGTGTGGCTAATACTTTTCTTAACCCTAAAATAGGCGGGTAAACTTGTAACTTGGATTTTCAGAACGTAAGCTACTCGTTGATGAATTGAGACATCTAAACCCCTGAAAACTGAAACAACTCTTGATTTTTCGAATGTACATTGAAACCTTGTAACCAAATAATCTATGCGAAAAGTGGCTAAAAGCGAGTTTAACCGTCTATTAAGTCTTTGATTCGAATAAAGAAAAATTTTCATTTTCAACATCGAGTTCCTGACAAAAGTTGTATGAGCTTCCCCTGAAATTAATACTTTACAGTATGCCAAATTCAAGCAATTACAAATATACATAACTGACAAAAGCCACAGAGTGGCTAAGGAACTACTTCAGGTCGAAATCTTTGTTTGATGTCGTGCGATTTGAACATTTTCTCGCTATATCGTTGGCTGATATTGTATAGCGACCTGTAGGACATTCTAAACTGCTGAAAACTTGATGAATCGCAAAGTACTTAAAATATAATTTACGAAAAGTGGAAAACAAGTGTGGCTAATACTTTTCTTAACCCTAAAATAGGCGGGTAAACTTGTAACTTGGATTTTCAGAACGTAAGCTACTCGTTGATGAATTGAGACATCTAAACCCCTGAAAACTGAAACAAATCTTGATTTTTCCAATGAACATTGAAACCTTGTAACCAAATAATCTATGCAGAAAGTGGCTAAAAGCGAGTTTAACCGTCTATTAAGTCTTTGATTCGAATAAAGAAAAATTTTCATTTTCAACATCGAGTTCCTGACAAAAGTTGTATGAGCTTCCCCTGAAATTAATACTTTACAGTATGCTAAATTAAAGCAATTACAAATATACATAACTGCTAAAAGCCACAGAGTGGCTAAAGAACTACTTCAGGTCAAAATCTTCGTTTGATGTCGTGCGATTTGAACATTTTCTCGCTATAGCGTTGGCTGATATTGTATAGCGACCTGTAGGACATTCGAAACTGCTGAAAACTTGCTGAAACGAAAAGAACTTAATATTTAGTTTATGATAGGTGGAAAACAGGTGTGGCTTATACTTTTCTTAACCCTAAAATAGGCGGGTAAACTTGTAACTTGGATTTTCAGAACGTAAGCTACTCGTTGATGAATTGAGACATCTAAATCCCTGAAAACTGAAACAAATCTTGATTTTTCCAATGTACATTGAAACCTTGTAACCAAATAATCTATGCAGAAAGTAGCTAAAAGCGAGTTTAACCGTCTGTTATGTCTTTGATTCGAATAAAGAAAAATTTTCATTTTCAACATCGAGTTCCTGACAAAAGTTGTATGAGCTTCCCCTGAAATTAATACTTCACAGTATACCAAATTAAAGCAATTACAAATATACATAACTGGCAAAAGCCACAGAGTGGCTAAAGAACTAATTCAGGTCGAAATCTTCGTTTGAAGTCGTGCGATTTAAACATTTTCTCGCTATAGCGTTGGCTGATATTGTATAGCGACCCGTAGGACTTTCGAAACTGCTGAAAACTTGCTGAAACGCAAAGTACTTAAAATATAATTTACGAAAAGTGGAAATCAAGTGTGGCTTATACTTTTCTTAACCCTAAAATAGGTGGGTAAACTTGTAACTTGGATTTTCAGAACGTAAGCTACTCGTTGATGAATTGAGACATCTAAAACCCTGAAAACTGAAACAAATCTTAATTTTTCCAATGAACATTGAAACCTTGTAACCAAATAATCTATGCAGAAAGTGGCTAAAAGTGAGTTTAACCGTCTATTATGTCTTTGATTCGAATAAAGAAAAATTTTCATTTTCAACATCGAGTTCCTGACAAAAGTTGTATGAGCTTCCCCTAAAATTAATACTTTACAGTGTGCCAAATTAAAGCAATTACAAATATACATAAATGCTAAAAGCCACAGAGTGGCTAAAGAACTACTTCAGGTCGAAATCTTCGTTTGATGTCGTGCGATTTGAACATTTTCTCGCTATAGCGTTGGCTGATATTGTATAGCGACCTGTAGGACATTCGAAACTGCTGAAAACTTGCTGAAACGCAAAGTGCTTTATATAAAGTTTATGAAAAGTGGAAAACAGGTGTGTCTCATACTTTTCTTAACCCTAAAATAGGCGGGTAAACTTGTAACTATGTACATTGGACAAATCAAGATTTGTTTCAGTTTTCAGGGGTTAAGATGTCTCAATTCATCAACGAGTAGCTTAGGTTCTGAAAATCCAAGTTACAAGTTTACCCACCTATTTTAGGGTTAAGAAAAGTATTAGCCACACCTGTTTTCCACTTTTCATAAACTATGTATTAAGTACTTTGCGTTACAGCAAGTTTTCAGCAGTTTCGAATGTCCTGCAGGTCGCTATACAATATCAGCCAACGCTATAGCGAGAAAATGTTCAAATCGCACGACATCAAACGAAGATTTCGACCTGAAGTAGTTCTTTAGCCACTCTGTGGCTTTTAGCAGTTATGTATATTTGTAATTGCTTTAATTTGGCATACTGTAAAGTATTAATTTCAGGGGAAGCTCATACAACTTTTGTCAGGAACTCGATGTTGAAAATGAAAATTTTTCTTTATTCGAATCAAAGACATAATAGACGGTTAAACTCGCTTTTAGCCACTTTCTGCATGGATTATTTGGTTACAAGGTTTCAATTTACATTGGAAAAATCAAGATTTGTTTCAGTTTTCAGGGGTTTAGATGTCTCAATTCATCAACGAGTAGCTTACGTTCTGAAAATCCAAGTTACAAGTTTACCCGCCTAGTTTAGGGTTAAGAAAAGTATCAGCCACACTTGTTTTCCACTTTTCGTAAATTATATTTTAAGTACTTTGCGTTTCAGCAAGTTTTCAGCAGTTTCGAATGTCCTACGGGTCGCTATACAATATCAGCCAACGCTCTAGCGAGAAAATGTTCAAATCGCACGACATCAAACGAAGATTTTGACCTGAAGTAGTTCTTTAGCCACTCTGTGGCTTTTATTAGTTATGTATATTTGTAATTGCTTCAATTTGGCATACTGTAAAGTATTAATTTCAGGGGAAGCTCATACAACTTTTGTCAGGAACTCGATGTTGAAAATGAAAATTTTTCTTTATTCGAATCAAAGACTTAATAGACGGTTAAACTCGCTTTTAGCCACTTTCTGCATAGATTATTTGGTTACAAGGTTTAAATGTAAATTGGAAAAATCAAGATTTGTTTCAGTTTTCAGGGGTTTAGATGTCTCAATTCATCAACGAGTAGCTTACGTTCTGAAAATCCTAGTTACAAGTTTACCCGCCTATTTTAGGGTTAAGAAAAGTATTAGCCACACCTGTTTTCCTTTTTTCATAAATAATATATTAAGTCCTTTGCGTTTCAGCAAGTTTTTAGCAGTTTCGAATGTCCTACAGGTCGCTATACAATATCAGCCAACGCTATAGCGAGAAAATGTTCAAATCGCACGACATCAAACGAAGATTTCGACCTGAAGTAGTTCTTTAGCCACTCTGTGGCTTTTATCAGTTATGTATGTTTGTAATAGCTTTAATTTGGCTTACTGTAAAGTACTAATTTCAGGGGAAGCTCATACAACTTTTGTCAGGAACTCGATGTTGAAAATGAAAATTTTTCTTTATTCGAATCAAAGACTTAATAGACGGTTAAACTCGCTTTTAGCCACTTTCTGCATAGATTATTTGGTTACAAGGTTTAAATGTTAATTGGAAAAATCAAGATTTGTTTCAGTTTTCAGGGGTTTAGATGTCTCAATTCATCAACGAGTAGCTTACGTTCTGAAAATCCTAGTTACAAGTTTACCCGCCTATTTTAGGGTTAAGAAAAGTATTAGCCACACCTGTTTTCCTTTTTTCATAAATAATATATTAAGTCCTTTGCGTTTCAGCAAGTTTTTAGCAGTTTCGAATGTCCTACAGGTCGCTATACAATATCAGCCAACGCTATAGCGAGAAAATGTTCAAATCGCACGACATCAAACGAAGATTTCGACCTGAAGTAGTTCTTTAGCCACTCTGTGGCTTTTATCAGTTATGTATGTTTGTAATAGCTTTAATTTGGCTTACTGTAAAGTACTAATTTCAGGGGAAGCTCATACAACTTTTGTCAGGAACTCGATGTTGAAAATGAAAATTTTTCTTTATTCGAATCAAAGACATAATAGACGGTTAAACTCGCTTTTAGCTACTTTCTGCATAGATTATTTGGTTACAAGGTTTTAATGTACAATGGAAAAATCAAGATTTGTTTCAGTTTTCAGGGGTTTAGATGTCTCAATTCATCAACGAGTAGCTTACAATCTTAAAATCCAAGTTACAAGTTTACCCGCCTATTTTAGGGTTAAGAAAAGTATTAGCCACACCTGTTTTCCACCTATTATAAACTATATATTAAGTTCTTTTTGTTTCAGCAAGTTTTCAGCAGTTTCGAATGTCCTACGGGTCGCTATACAATATCAGCCAACGCTATAGCGAGAAAATGTTCAAATCGCACGACATCAAACGAAGATTTCGACCTGAAGTAGTTCTTTAGCCACTCTGTGGCTTTTATTAGTTATGTATATTTGTAATTGCTTCAATTTGGCATACTGTAAAGTATTAATTTCAGGGGAAGCTCATACAACTTTTGTCAGGAACTCGATGTTGAAAATGAAAATTTTTCTTTATTCGAATCAAAGACTTAATAGACGGTTAAACTCGCTTTTAGCCACTTTCTGCATAGATTATTTGGTTACAAGGTTTAAATGTAAATTGGAAAAATCAAGATTTGTTTCAGTTTTCAGGGGTTTAGATGTCTCAATTCATCAACGAGTAGCTTACGTTCTGAAAATCCTAGTTACAAGTTTACCCGCCTATTTTAGGGTTAAGAAAAGTATTAGCCACACCTGTTTTCCTTTTTTCATAAATAATATATTAAGTCCTTTGCGTTTCAGCAAGTTTTTAGCAGTTTCGAATGTCCTACAGGTCGCTATACAATATCAGCCAACGCTATAGCGAGAAAATGTTCAAATCGCACGACATCAAACGAAGATTTCGACCTGAAGTAGTTCTTTAGCCACTCTGTGGCTTTTATCAGTTATGTATGTTTGTAATAGCTTTAATTTGGCTTACTGTAAAGTACTAATTTCAGGGGAAGCTCATACAACTTTTGTCAGGAACTCGATGTTGAAAATGAAAATTTTTCTTTATTCGAATCAAAGACATAATAGACGGTTAAACTCGCTTTTAGCTACTTTCTGCATAGATTATTTGGTTACAAGGTTTTAATGTACAATGGAAAAATCAAGATTTGTTTCAGTTTTCAGGGGTTTAGATGTCTCAATTCATCAACGAGTAGCTTACAATCTTAAAATCCAAGTTACAAGTTTAACCGCCTATTTTAGGGTTAAGAAAAGTATTAGCCACACCTGTTTTCCACCTATTATAAACTATATATTAAGTTCTTTTTGTTTCAGCAAGTTTTCAGCAGTTTCGAATGTCCTACGGGTCGCTATACAATATCAGCCAACGCTATAGCGAGAAAATGTTCAAATCGCACGACATCAAACGAAGATTTCGACCTGAAGTAGTTCTTTAGCCACTCTGTGGCTTTTATTAGTTATGTATATTTGTAATTGCTTCAATTTGGCATACTGTAAAGTATTAATTTCAGGGGAAGCTCATACAACTTTTGTCAGGAACTCGATGTTGAAAATGAAAATTTTTCTTTATTCGAATCAAAGACTTAATAGACGGTTAAACTCGCTTTTAGCCACTTTCTGCATAGATTATTTGGTTACAAGGTTTAAATGTAAATTGGAAAAATCAAGATTTGTTTCAGTTTTCAGGGGTTTAGATGTCTCAATTCATCAACGAGTAGCTTACGTTCTGAAAATCCAAGTTACAAGTTTACCCGCCTAGTTTAGGGTTAAGAAAAGTATCAGCCACACTTGTTTTCCACTTTTCGTAAATTATATTTTAAGTACTTTGCGTTTCAGCAAGTTTTCAGCAGTTTCGAATGTCCTACGGGTCGCTATACAATATCAGCCAACGCTCTAGCGAGAAAATGTTCAAATCGCACGACATCAAACGAAGATTTTGACCTGAAGTAGTTCTTTAGCCACTCTGTGGCTTTTATTAGTTATGTATATTTGTAATTGCTTCAATTTGGCATACTGTAAAGTATTAATTTCAGGGGAAGCTCATACAACTTTTGTCAGGAACTCGATGTTGAAAATGAAAATTTTTCTTTATTCGAATCAAAGACTTAATAGACGGTTAAACTCGCTTTTAGCCACTTTCTGCATAGATTATTTGGTTACAAGGTTTTAATGTACAATGGAAAAATCAAGATTTGTTTCAGTTTTCAGGGGTTTAGATGTCTCAATTCATCAACGAGTAGCTTACAATCTTAAAATCCAAGTTACAAGTTTACCCGCCTATTTTAGGGTTAAGAAAAGTATTAGCCACACCTGTTTTCCACCTATTATAAACTATATATTAAGTTATTTTCGTTTCAGCAAGTTTTCAGCAGTTTCGAATGTCCTACGGGTCGCTATACAATATCAGCCAACGCTATAGCGAGAAAATGTTCAAATCGCACGACATCAAACGAAGATTTCGACCTGAAGTAGTTCTTTAGCCACTCTGTGGCTTTTATCAGTTATGTATGTTTGTAATAGCTTTAATTTGGCTTACTGTAAAGTACTAATTTCAGGGGAAGCTCATACAACTTTTGTCAGGAACTCGATGTTGAAAATGAAAATTTTTCTTTATTCGAATCAAAGACATAATAGACGGTTAAACTCGCTTTTAGCTACTTTCTGAATAGATTATTTGGTTACAAGGTTTCAATGTACATTGGAAAAATCAAGATTTGTTTCAGTTTTCAGGGGTTTAGATGTCTCAATTCATCAACGAGTAGCTTACGTTCTGAAAATCCAAGTTACAAGTTTACCCGCCTAGTTTAGGGTTAAGAAAAGTATCAGCCACACTTGTTTTCCACTTTTCGTAAACTATATATTAAGTTATTTTCGTTTCAGCAAGTTTTCAGCAGTTTCGAATGTCCTACGGGTCGCTATACAATATCAGCCAACGCTATAGCGAGAAAATGTTCAAATCGCACGACATCAAACGAAGATTTCGACCTGAAGTAGTTCTTTAGCCACTCTGTGGCTTTTATCAGTTATGTATGTTTGTAATAGCTTTAATTTGGCTTACTGTAAAGTACTAATTTCAGGGGAAGCTCATACAACTTTTGTCAGGAACTCGATGTTGAAAATGAAAATTTTTCTTTATTCGAATCAAAGACTTAATAGACGGTTAAACTCGCTTTTAGCCACTTTCTGCATAGATTATTTGGTTACAAGGTTTAAATGTAAATTGGAAAAATCAAGATTTGTTTCAGTTTTCAGGGGTTTAGATGTCTCAATTCATCAACGAGTAGCTTACGTTCTGAAAATCCTAGTTACAAGTTTACCCGCCTATTTTAGGGTTAAGAAAAGTATTAGCCACACCTGTTTTCCTTTTTTCATAAATAATATATTAAGTCCTTTGCGTTTCAGCAAGTTTTTAGCAGTTTCGAATGTCCTACAGGTCGCTATACAATATCAGCCAACGCTATAGCGAGAAAATGTTCAAATCGCACGACATCAAACGAAGATTTCGACCTGAAGTAGTTCTTTAGCCACTCTGTGGCTTTTATCAGTTATGTATGTTTGTAATAGCTTTAATTTGGCTTACTGTAAAGTACTAATTTCAGGGGAAGCTCATACAACTTTTGTCAGGAACTCGATGTTGAAAATGAAAATTTTTCTTTATTCGAATCAAAGACATAATAGACGGTTAAACTCGCTTTTAGCTACTTTCTGCATAGATTATTTGGTTACAAGGTTTTAATGTACAATGGAAAAATCAAGATTTGTTTCAGTTTTCAGGGGTTTAGATGTCTCAATTCATCAACGAGTAGCTTACAATCTTAAAATCCAAGTTACAAGTTTACCCGCCTATTTTAGGGTTAAGAAAAGTATTAGCCACACCTGTTTTCCACCTATTATAAACTATATATTAAGTTCTTTTCGTTTCAGCAAGTTTTCAGCAGTTTCGAATGTCCTACGGGTCGCTATACAATATCAGCCAACGCTATAGCGAGAAAATGTTCAAATCGCACGACATCAAACGAAGATTTCGACCTGAAGTAGTTCTTTAGCCACTCTGTGGCTTTTATTAGTTATGTATATTTGTAATTGCTTCAATTTGGCATACTGTAAAGTATTAATTTCAGGGGAAGCTCATACAACTTTTGTCAGGAACTCGATGTTGAAAATGAAATTTTTTCTTTATTCGAATCAAAGACTTAATAGACGGTTAAACTCGCTTTTAGCCACTTTCTGCATAGATTATTTGGTTACAAGGTTTCAATGTACATTGGAAAAATCAAGATTTGTTTCAGTTTTCAGGGGTTTAGATGTTTCAATTCATCAACTAGTAGCTTACGTTCTGAAAATCCAAGTTACAAGTTTACCCGCCTATTTTAGGGTTAAGAAAAGTATTAACCACACCTGTTTTCCACTTTTCATAAATTATATATTAAGTCCTTTGCGTTTCAGCAAGTTTTCAGCAGTTTCGAATGTCCTACAGGTCGCTATACAATATCAGCCAACGCTATAGCGAGAAAATGTTCAAATCGCACGACATCAAACGAAGATTTCGACCTGAAGTAGTTCTTTAGCCACTCTGTGGCTTTTAGCAGTTATGTATATTTGTATTTGCTTTAATTTGGCATACTGTAAAGTACTAATTTCAGGAGAAGCTCATACAACTTTTGTCAGGAACTCGATGTTTAAAAAGGAAAATTTTTCTTTATTCGAATCAAAGACATAATAGACGGTTAAACTCGCTTTTAGCCACTTTCTGCATAGATTATTTGGTTACAAGGTTTTAATGTACATTGAAAAAATCAAGATTTGTTTCAGTTTTCAGGGGTTTAGATGTCTCAATTCATCAACGAGTAGCTTATGTTCTGAAAATCCAAGTTACAAGTTTACCCGCCTATTTTAGGGTTAAGAAAAGTATTAACCACACCTGTTTTCTACTTTTCATAAGCTATGTATTAAGCACTTTGCGTTTCAGCAAGTTTTTAGCAGTTTCGAATGTCCTACGGGTCGCTATACAATATCAGCCAACGCTATAGCGAGAAAATGTTGAAATCGCACGACATCAAACGAAGATTTCGACCTGAAGTAGTTCTTTAGCCACTCTGTGGCTTTTATCCGTTATGTATATTTTTAATTGCTTTGATTTGGCATACTGTAAAGTACTAATTTCAGGGGAACCTCATACAACTTTTGTCAGAAACTCGATGTTGAAAATGAATTTTATTCTTTATTCGAATCCAAGACGTAATAGATGGTTGAAATCGCTTCTAGCCACTTATCGCATCGTTTATTCGGTTTCAAGGTTTCATTATAGATTAGAAAAATCAATATTTGTTTCAGTTTTAAAATTTTGAAAATGACCTCTCTAATTTGCTCGGGTAATATTGGCAGATTTTTTTGGCCGCCAACTTCACGCCGGTGTAAAGTAGCATGTCTGTCTATTTTCTACAGGATTCATTTCGGGGAATGTGCACAAGAGCTTCACGACCTAATTCCCTATTTCACTACAGGACTAGCAGAAAGTCGGCGAATTACCACCCATTTCTCGTTGAAATGCCAAAAATCCGTACTCAGCGATATCGATCCACATTCCTGTTACGTACTGCACAAGAATGGAATTCGTTGCCGCCATATCTGTTTCCTGAGACCTACAATCTTGGAATTTTCAAGGCTAGAGTAGATATCTTCTAGATCGACGAGCTCCATCCTCGGCCACACCGTCGCTTAACATCAGACAAGTTGGTGGTCAATCGTAGATCTATCTTCTATAAAAAAAAAAAAAAAAACTAAAAAAAACAATTTGAAAGTGAAATATCATATTTTTAGGTGTCATCATAAATATTTAAATCAATAATTTTGATATATAGTAGGAGTATGAACCTAAGCTTAGAGGATGTTTATGAATTAGATTTCATCCCGTTTATTATTATAAATTTATTAATAAATAATATAGAAAATTTATTATTATATCACAATATTATTAATACGAAATATGGTAAACGCGCATGTTTTAAATGATTATTTTAAAAAACCGGCCAAGTTCGAGTCGGACCCGCACACAATCGGGTTCCGTACCATTATCTATAAAAACGGCAAAAAATCATGTCTGTTGTATGGGAGCCCCCCTTAATTATTAATTTTATTTTAATTTAATCATTTATTTTTAAAGTGAATAATATAACTCAATATTCGGTGAATATTTCAAGCGTCTACCTATTGCCGTTATCAATATCGAGCAAAAACGAGCAAAAAAATCACGTTTGTTGTATGGGAGTTCCCCTAAATATTTATTTAATTCTGTTTTTTAGTATCTGTTGTTATACCGGCAACAGAAATACATCATCTGTGAAAATTTCAACTCTCTAACTATCACGGTTCATGAGATACAGCCTGGTGACAAACGGACGGACGGACGGACGGACGGACAGACAGACAGCGAAGTCTCAGTAATAGGGTCCCGTTTTATCCTTTGGTTGTTTTTCTTTTGTCGGGGCTATTTGAGTTTTCTGAAGTTATACTTATTTTTCCATTGTATCGGTTTTAGCTTTAAATTAAATTACAATTTTATAGAAAACTAAAACCTTATTGTAGGCATACTTTGAGAGGCACTTTTATTATTATTATTTCTAACTAAAAGACGATGTAGTCTTCACTTGATTTTATTAAAATTAAACTACTAGATAAGTTTAATTTTTAAATCTGTACAATTTAGAAAACAAATACAATGGACTTTATTTTAGAGGTAATAAAAAAAAAAACAGAAGTTTTGAATAACAATTTAATTCTAATTAAAACAAATGTTTCCTAACCTAGTACATTCTTGTATATACACATAAGTCATTATTGTACATTTTGTTGATTCGAGATATTTTATACATCATCTATACAACTACGACTAAAGAGAGATCTACATCAGTTCTAATATCAACTATCAACCCGAATCTACATATAACTACGCTTCATTTTAAACTTGAATTGACACAATTTCCAAACCATCAACCATGCTTCATTTCATTTTTGGATGAAATTGAAATTTATCAGTATAAGTGAGGTGAATAATAGGTATTACTTTGATCTCGAGATTCAGACTTATGATATATGGAAATATTGTAAAACTTGTAATTGAAGGCAGCATCATTGAAACCTTGTGCTTGTCGATGGAATGGAAATCCTAGTGGCTTAGAGTCTAGTTCAGTTGAGACTTCTCTATAGAAAGTGGGCATATGAAGCGTATTTTCATCGTCATCAGGCGTTATCATTACGAATAACGTTAAATTCAATCCTTCTTTAAGACCTCTAGGTATTAACAAATTTTCTGGAAAACGGAATATACTATAATTTGTTGGTTGTTTTTCTGTATGAAACACTGTATTATAGTAATCATCAAATGAAAATCTATTAGAAGTTTCCGGAGACCATGAAATAATATTTGCACCACTTTTTAAATTATACCGGAATGTGTCAAGCTCGAAATATTCATTGAATTGGTCCCAGCAGTTATTGCTACTGCATTCTGGACCTATATAAAGTCTGACTATAGTATCTTTGTCTACTTTAGATTCAACTCTGAAGTTAATAGAGAAATTTATGTGGTTCAGCCTTCTTTGTCTAACCTCAAGAAAAGCTAGCCAATTCTTTTCATCTAAGATATAATTACTTAGTGCCTGGTTCACTGGGAAGCGGTAATATTTAAAATATGTCGTTATTTGAGTCAAATTACTAGCAACAATTTCAAATTCGTCTGTTTCATATTGACTAACGTCAAAAGGTTCCATGGTGGTTTTGTATTCAGTATAATAGTTAAGCATGCGCTGAATCATAAACCAGTAAGCTGGATCTTTCAGTGATGTTTCCGGATGATGAAGTATAGATGGCGCTGGATTGTACCTGAAATAAAATAAGATATAATCATATTTTATTACATAATATGTATGTACGAGTATATTTTCTATGAAAGTATGTAGACTTTACGTTTCCTATTTACGGTTTTTAGTATCTATTTACTTTCTCATCTTTTCATGCCTTGTCTATTTTTAGGGTTCCGTACCTCATAAGGAAAAAAAAACGGAACCCTTATAGGATCACTTTGTTGTCCGTCTGTCCGTCTGTCCGACCTTTATCTCGGGAATGCGTGAAGGTATCATGCTGCAGAAAGAAAAATAAAATTTCTAAGATTTCATAAAAAAAAGTTATAGCCGAATATGTCGTACAAAACGCACATTTCGACACTCACAAGGGAATCAAAACCTATTGGGTACTTTCCGTTAACCTAGAACTATTAAATTTGGCAAGAAGCATTGTGTTAGAGTACACATATAGGAAAAATCCGAAAATTGGACATTTTTAATTTAATCACAAAAAAATAGTGTCTCTATGCAAGGAATGAGGGCCCAAATTTTAAAGTGAATTAACCGTATCATGTGGGGTATCATATGAAAGAGCTTCATTAGCATAAGCTAAAACAGGTTTAAATATTTTTACGCTAAAAAAAAATAATTAAAAAAAAATATGGTTTCCCCCTTTTATTTAGCTTGTACGGAACCCTTGGTGGGCGAGTCTGACTCGCACTTGTCCAGTTTTATTTTTTCTAAATTTGACTCCATCCCATGGTTGCCTGGAAAGATAGCTTTTAGCGATAATACCGACCGTTGTTATGCTAGTTATATATTATTCCTTTTTTACTTTTTTCTTAATTTTAAGGTGTGTTCAAGAGTTTATCTATCTATCTACGAGTAAAACGATCACCCATCATCCTACAACTTAACCACTAAAAGCTCTAACAGGCGATATTCTCTTCTTTTGTTATAAAGAATAAGTTTCCGCTAAGTAAGTTCATGTAGACTGAGTAGCCAGCCCTAGTGTCAGAGTTATTAAGCCGCCAAAAAGCCTCTGACCTGGCTTGACTATTGCTGTTTTATGTTTCCGCTCAACTTTCTTAATGAAAATGGCAAAGTAATTTGGTAGGTTTTTTTTCTTCAGAAAAAGTAAATAGGTCGACATGTCCACATCCTAGACTTCAGTCTTATGTGCCATCTAATGAAATTGTTATAAAATGATAGTTTAATTCGTCTTATTAAACATATTACAAAATGTTATGCTTAAAAAGTTCCAAAAAGGAGAAAGTTCTCAGTTCTTCGGAATCTTTTTTTATGTATGTTCCCCGATTACTCGAAGACACCTGGATCGATTTGAAAAATTTTTTTTTTTTTAGAAAGGATTTTTTGATTTTTCTGTATACTTTCTAAGTGGTCCCATAGAAATTTTAACAAAATAACTGGAAATATATGATAAATAATATAGGATAAATAATTAAACGATTACTTGTTTGTTACTTACTCGTTGGATGGGTAAGCGTTAGCTCCATATCCGACAACGGATCTTGCAATTTTTGCAAATTTAATTCCATCTAGATTAGCTCTTATTAGTTTAGCCAGTATATTAATGTGACTATCGTTTGTCAGCTTAACTGTTTCTCCGTTTTGCTGAAAAAAAGTAACATGCACAATGAGTACAAAAAGTGTGAAAGTAATTTTTTTGTTTCATAAATTATATTCCAAATTATGTTGAGATATTTAAAAACCATAATTATAGGTAGTTTATGAAACAAAAAAACATAGTTATTACAGGTACGCAAACATTTACATAATAAAAAGTAAGTAAGTTCATATAGACTGAGTGGCCAGCCCTAGTGTCAGAGTTATTAAGCCGCCGAAAGCCCTCTGACCTGCCTTGACGATTGCTGTTTTTAAGAACAAACAACCGGGACCTACAATTTAACCTGTCATCCGACCCACGGTAGTGCTCAGAAAGAAATGCCACTCTCGGTCACCCATCCGAAGACTGACCGGCCCGTCCGTTGCTTGACAATGGTGATCGTTCGAGAACACCTATTCAAACTACGCCACGAGCGCTACATTTACATAGTAATTAGATGACAATATCGTTGCACTCACCATTATAATGAGGCCTCTCGATATACATTCCCGAATTGCAATATCTACAGTTTTCAAATAAGCTTTTTCATCGCTCCAATCCCCAAGTATACAGGATCTTGTTGGAAATGGTAGACCATTCTTATAACTCAGATATGGTACGTAATCCCAATTATCAAATGGATAAGATGAATTCCTTGATTTGATATGCAATTTTTCTAAATTGTATCTAGCCATGAGCTGTTGATGAGCATAGTAGTAATGTTCAGCAAATCGGGGATTTTGATACTCTAACTCTTCGTTAGGCATCCAAAATGGATGTAATAGATGTACACCCAAGTAGTAACTATTTAATGAAATATCTTCTCTGAAATAATTCAATAGATCTTCTTTCCCATTTCTTTGCCAATTCCATCCGGAATAGTTAGTGTTGATAACCACCAACTCTCTAACCTTAAAAGATTTATCCAATGGTTCTCTCATAATGTCATTAAATTTTATTGATGCCTTTGCTATACTTTCAGCATTAACAAAGTAGTGAGGATTCCAAACAAAAGGAGGCAGTAGTGTACTTTCGTTTGTTTTAGAACCATATACTGACTCTAAACGTAGAGCATACATGTACATCTCAGGGTTTATGTTTTTCTTAGTCCATTTTTTTACTCTTTCAAAAGTTTCACCGTTAGTACTTTGGAAAATTCGAAATAGAGCAATAGCAGCGTCTCTCATAGTGTCATCATAGATACAAAAGGTTAAATGTCTTGAAGTAGTTCCTTTCTGTACATGTTCATTGAAGAGTTTGAAAAATTCATTGTCCTGAAAATTTTTAATATAATTGTGATGATTAATCCGATGCTGTTTTAATTTTACGTACATATGT
Source organism: Lycia hirtaria (assembly GCA_947563715.1). Taxonomy (NCBI): domain Eukaryota; kingdom Metazoa; phylum Arthropoda; class Insecta; order Lepidoptera; family Geometridae; genus Lycia; species Lycia hirtaria. Next base: position 8,882,247 of record OX387377.1, on the reverse strand, counting down.
AATTTATTTTATATCTATACTTATATTATTTTACTTACCGAATTAGATAATACTAAATCAGACCATTCGTCATCTTTAGAGCTTGAGTATCGTGACTTTAAATCAGCGGTTATAGTTCTTGAAGGCACAATATTTGAAATATCACCTTTTTGTGAAATATCTGTAAAAAGTAATTGATTCGTCAAATTCGTTTGCCAATTATAAATTTTGTGTTAGTTATTTTGAAATGAAGAAACCGAAATACGAGAGAAGAAATTCGATTTTTTTGACCATAATTGTTTTATTTACTAAACAAACGACAATATTAGCATTCGTATAGAAATTGAAATTTTATAATTCAAAGGAAATCTTATTGTATTTCAACGGCATATTTTATTTATTTATTATAGGTGAATATTGCTCACAAATTTATCTTGATTTAATATTTGTACTCGTTTACCGTCTTCAAAAATTTAATTGTAACTTTTTGATTTCGCGATAACAAACCATATTTGGTACGCATGAACTTGGTCACTAACCAACAAAATAATATTTCATGGAAGACAAAGAATAAGCAAAAATTAATAAAGACTTACCTCCAACACCATTGTTAACAATCTCCGTAAATTCATCGACAGGTGTACTGAGCACAGAGCCCAGCAAAAGGAGCCAGATAAACATGATTCTCTCCAAACCCATCACACGGTGAAACCAGAACAACAACTAGCAGAAGGAGTAGTTAATAACGCTTATATGCGAAAGAGGGTCAGCTTGTACTGTTTTTCCTGAACCAATTGAGATCCTTGCGTTGGCTTAATGGGAATAATCTACAACGGTAGGTACTGTCAGGGTGAGAGCTATTTTTATGCTAAACATGTATGTAGAAAATTTATTCAATTTTTTTCGTAGTGATAAATCTCCGTAAGGATAACATCTGTGTGTTAAAAGTAAAACGCGATTACCATCTTCAACTAGTTTTGATCTACTATCGGCAAAAACTATTTTAGCTATCTGATGATAAGTTTTCTTGTTATGACCGCTAAGTTCTCTAAATATTTTTTATGAATGAGTAAATATTAATATATTTATTTACTTCTTTTTTTTCAATTAGCAACCATAGACAAAGCTGGAAATTAACATTTTTTTGACTATATTTTGCCCACGAAATCATTAAAATAAACCAATTTAGATGATTTGATACACAGAAAATAGAAGATTTAAAAGATGGTTTCATAAAAATTTAAATAAAAGATCAGCGCTTTATTAACTAGATTCGATTACATGAATGTGATAGATTTGCAACGCGGTTTCACCCACGTAGTAAAAAAATTAAGTGTTAATGACAATGATGAAATGTAACCTGACATAGATGACAGGTTCTTTACAGATTTATAGCTATCGTTGTTAGTTCGGTCTTCTTGACACTACCACATTACCGACAAAAGCACGGTCTACTGATCAATCTTTGATTTTGACCTTTCAAGAGGATTTTATTGGCGACTCTACCGATCAATTCAATATGAAGAATACCAAACTCTACCGATCACTCTCCTTGACACTTCTGACATTGGCAAAGTTGCTACAACGCACGGAAGCCATCAAACAAGTTGAAGTTGAAGTTGACTATCGTTGTTAAAATTTTATAACTATCGCTCAACAGCTGTTCTTATCGTACAGCTGTTCGTACGTACGTATAGCAAATGTGCTGGGAGAAAGACACAATTATTTTCCCGTTTTAACCGACTTCCGACTTCCGACCGAAAAGAAGGAGGTGTTCAATTAGACTGTATATTGTTGTTTTTTTTGTATGTTTGTTCAGAGATTACTCCATCAATTATGAATATTTTTTATAAGTAATATCTCAGAGGTGGTCCCATATAAATTTTATCAAAATCGTTTCAGTACTTTGGTTTTTCTAACAAAATAACTGAAAAAATATCATCCAAGTAAACGAATTGCGTATTTTGAAGTCGGTTTTTTCAGTTATTTAAACTATAATATTACAGATTTTATTTCTGTACATGCAGTCTGATAATTGGATATTCGTATTTTTGTTGCAATTTTAACTATTTATTTCCAAAAATGTGATGGTTTTTGTAGGTCTCTTGTCTAACATAGATTTAATTATTTATTGTTTTGTACACAGATATCTTCATAAATGTGTTTTGTTTAGAACTGTACCATATTCACAGGAAACAGAATGCAATTGGTCAATTTTCCAATTGCGACTCTTGGAATATACCTCCCTCTTATTTTGGTTGAGAGGGAATTTAGCAGTCTCAAACAATTTTAGTCATAATACTGGTTGATATATGCTTACGTAAGTGCTAGGTGTTCGCTAGTCTCACTTTTTTGGTTTGCTTGTCTTTCTTGTTATGAAACAGTGAATGAAAATACTTCTTTCGTAATTAGTTATGAAAAACAACTACGAAAATGGACCAAAGGCTTATGGTTAGTACATAATATTATCCCAACAAAACATAATTATACATAAGGCTATGCACAGCGCGTGAAAAATATGGTCATCAAATCTTTATGTAACATTCTACTAAAATATTATGTGATCAGAGGAATTCAAAGTTTTGATTTTATGGTTTTATTTTTTATTATTTTATTTATTTTTAAAAAGTTACAATTTACAAAAAAAAAATTGCCAAAAAAACCAAATAAGGTTTATCTAGGCAATAAGTTAACTTAAGTAGGAGAGAAAAAAATAAGAAGAGAAAGTTCTTTTTTAGCTTCTTTTCCATAAATTAATATGTGTTTCTGGGATTTGTTAATATTACTTGACAAGTTCGGACGTCATTATATAGAGAAGATATATATATTAATTTTGCTGCAATACTTTCTTATCACAAACATAGCTAAAACATTTACATTTACATTATATCTGGATAAGAAAAAATGCTTAAAAACTGAGTTAATACCTTAATACTGCCATGTGGAGATTAAATTTATAACAGTATTAATAGGTAGGTAACGAATTATGTCACTCAATTATTCGTAAATGTATGTCAAAAATATTGTATATATCTTAAAATATAAGTATACATTTATATACAGACATTACGATGAATGAAATACAGCAGGATATGTGTATAAGTATATGATTGAACGTTGTTTGTGCGAATCTATTTCTGGACGCCCCATTCAGCAGTGCTATTCTTCAAAATATAGCTGAATCACGTATATCCTGATGTACGTGATTCAGCTATACGTGTTATAAGAAAAGTTAAAGGTTATAGTTTATGAGGAAATGTAAGGATAATCCCTGGATTTACTGAACCGATACTTAACATTTTTGTGACTGTATCTATATGGTCTCTTGAGTGAGTTTCCTTGGGTTTAATTTTAATAAAATAATTAAAAAAAAACTTTTTTTTTTTTATGATTTAGTTTTTTTATAGGAAACATTTATTGACGGTCCTTGGCAGTAAAATTAAATCCTATGCCGTTCTCTCCGTTCTCGTTCGATCTTTCATGCCGTTACGCCCCCTCTACCTTGCCGTTCTGCCCCCGTAAACAGAACTCATTCGGATTCGGAATCTATATCTCCGTTTCTGTCATTACCATAGAGAATGACAAAAACGGAGATATAAATTTCGAATCGATTCCAAACGCGAATGAGTTCTGAATAAGGGGGCTGGACTCCCTTGTAAGTGCGCGTGCTTATACTATACACTTAATTAGTTTTATACTTATTCATGAGTGTGTCTGTGTATATTTGACGAGCTCACAGCTTCTACACGCATTTTTATACTGACACTCCTTATATTTCGCATCAGCCGGGCATCCGTTATGGCCAAGGGGCCATTCATTTATTACGTAAGACTATTTTTGCCAGTTTTTGACCCCCTCTCCCCCCTATGTAAGAAAAAATAAGAATAGGCTGACCCCCTCCCCTAATATGCCCCTCCCCCTCCTAATATTTATTACGTAAGAATCTAAAGGAAAAAAATTATACACGTTTGGTATATTATAATGTTTATTTTTCAAAGTAACAATTTTTAGGAATGTTTATTTGTACTTTTATACACATCCGAGCACACTTCGGCACTCACGCGGTTGCCCGCGCTTTTTCAAAGTATAGTTATAACTTTTATTTTAATTTTTGTGATCTTACGTAAGAACTATCAAGACGGGAGTCTTGATGGGAGGGATCCCACCCCCTTGTAAGAAAAAATAATAAATGGTCGCCCCCCTAAATCATCTTACGTAATAAATGAATGGCCCCCAACTGTTTTTACTCATGTTTTTTTTTGTTTGTATCCTTTATTTTTGTATGTCATATTTTATAGTCAGGAGATAACATAAAATCAATACAAAGCATACATCGCTTCGAGAGCTAATAAAGTTACGCTGCATGAAGCCTCTCAGCACTGCAGTGTAATATTATCATTAAGCGCATTTTAGTAAAACAGTGTTTTGTTTCGTTTTCGCACGTGACAGTTCTCGTCTGACAGAAGTAGACAAGTCCATCTTCTTCTTCTTTTATGTATTGGACCCGCATTAGAGCATTTGCCAGTGTCAAGTATTAGGATTTTTTCAAGTTTCTTGAATAAAACAAGTTGTAAACGTTCTAGTCACAATCTAAGTCACGTATACAGTCAATTTATAAGTCGAGTCCTGCTTCAGTAAAGTGGTGGCGACTTTACAGAAGCTTCTATGGAGTTTTGCCGACAACGTAAAATCACACGTTTTACTGCTTTATTTCACTTGCCCACACTGACGCACTTTATCGAACACTTTATGAATAAAAAACCACCATTTTTATAGCATTAATGTTCAAAATAACACAAGTTTAGGAAAATAAAACAAAGCAACAACACGTTACTAAGACGTTCCCGCCAAAACTCAGACAAGTCCATATTCAGTGAATAAGATTTTAACATGCGTGAATACTGTCAACGTGGGTAACATAACTCCATACATAACACAACTCTGCGTCAAACATTATACGTGGCCTTTTAAGAAGGTTCTCGATTGTTTTCTCAAGAGATTAGAAATCAAAACTACTGTAAATTAATTAATCAAGTAATTTGACTACTAATCTGTTGGGGAAAATCGAGAACTTTCTAAAAAGCTACGTAAATTTTTTGACGCAGAGTCAAAGTTACCCACGTTGACTGTAACACTGTTTATGAGTAAAAAAATATTTGGAGCAAATATATCAAATATTAGACTAACTCGCTCCGAGCGGGATTTTTCTAAGGCGTACAAAGTCGCGCGCAACACATATTATCGTAATAGCTCTAAAATAAAACGACCATCACTGTTTTAAGACAATTATTATTGTAGAATTTCCAAATAGAGTGCGTTATAAATATTAGCATACAATTGTTTAGAATCCGTTGCTTGTGAGTTATTCCGGAAATAACTCTCTGGAACAAATTCCACTCCTGGCCTACTAGAGTAGACTAAATAGCAAGCCTATCTATAAGATAGATTTCGCATGGTGATTTTATAATTATTTCATACATTTTTTACAACCATGCTAATACCGCATTTGATTTTGTACTAAGTCTTAATTTAAACAATACGTATAAATTAGATCTAAATAATACTATGGTAATGTCAATTATAAGCTTAGTCTCCAGTCATCATCTCCATGAATTCTGTAACAAAAATAAAAATGTATGTTAGAGTACCTACATCATTTAAGGATATCGGGTAGAATGCTTTTCTCATCAGCTATTTTAAATTAGATCTACGTTTGGCCACCACCTCGCGACCGTATAGCCAAGGCTGGAGCGTGTCAATCTAAAAGATATCTCCTAACTCTAGCGTTGAAAATTTCAAGATTGTAGTTCTCAGAGATGGCGGCAAACAATTCCATTTCTGCGCAGTACCCATCAAGAACGTGTTTTCTTCGAAACTAAACATCGCATATTGTTGAGGATAGAAAATTCTTGGTTAAGTTTTTTTTAATATGTGTGATCTGTCTTTATCACATTATTCATCTCCATGCAAGATTGCCTGAGTACTTATCGCACTGTTTTATTGCTCTTTCGAGTCTGAAAGCGAGTATTTTTTTTACAAAAGTGTTAGGTTTACGTTTTCTCTTGTGCATTAATCAATATTTTTAGTGAACGTATATTATTAATTTTTCAAGTCAGCTTATTTGTAAAGAAAACTATTATTCCTTATTAGATTTCCATATTCTAATTTAGGTGGAGATTAAAGCGCGCAGCTATCACTCTCGCGTATCACAGGATTTTGAAACATAAAATCATTGAGTAGGGAAATTAGTAAGGTAAGAGATCAGTGATGCGCGAGAGAGATAGCTGCGCGCGTTGAGCGAATCCTTAATGTTCTATGACAAATCTCTTTCTGACGGATACAGGCTGGTGGAAATTAAAATTAAGTAAATAAAACACGCAAGCGATAATTGTGTTACATATTCTCTTTGACACCTGTATAACATACGACAAATTGAAATATTTCATTTTCATGATCTTTATCCGGCATTAGGAAAATTAAATTAAGTTTTTCTGATTGAAAAATTATACTCTATACTGATTAACTGATTAAAATTATTTACATGCCTTAGTTAAAAAAAAAAAAAAACAAGTAACTGATGAGACATTTGTTAAGTTTCTTGTTTCGGAATACCCTAACGATGTTCACATAATGTTAGCCGATTTTATTTCACATGTTTTAAATATTTCTGTTTGTTTTCATTGAAATACGTTCTCTGATCTCGATCCAAAAGAAATTATGAATGAGCATAATCGTGTTAGATATATGATACAACATAAATTACGTATGTCACATCACATGTTGTGGTATTTTTCGGTATTTGTATTCGCGTATTTGTGTATGCACGTCTGGATTGCGTATTTTTAGCGGGATTTACGATATAAGTGTTTTATCTTTGAAATAAATAACAGCTGCTGTTGTATTGGGTTTGTAATCAACTACATTTATCCACTAATGTCGGTTTTCAAGGTAAAGTTAATTTGAAATAAAAAATATTAGGTTATGTCGCTTATTTGTCTTCATCTTATATCTAAAAAAAAAAAAAAAAAAACAAATACTCTGTTCGCAAGTTTTGTGCCGGACTTCGTTTTGTCGTTATGCTATATATTTTATATTGTTTTTTCTTTTGTTCATTGATCGTTGCTTTTTCAGCGCATATTCATTCATACTATTGCCTGGATCCAAATCAGCCTTCATTTTGTTAATTTCTTCTTTTCGTTTTAAGAAAGTAACCCAATATATTAGCTAAGTGTAAGTTAGCAGACTACATTTATTCGCGAATATCAAGACATGTGGATTTCTTGGCTATGTTACTTTCACTATTTGAAGCGGCAATTAAACACATAGGTACAACCCAAAACTTTACACACATTTTTAGTAGATTATTAAATTATTATCCTCACACCAGAAGATATAAATTCAATCTAATTTATATTATTATTTATAATCGCTGATGTTCAAAAAAACTTTTCAAGATCAAATTTGACTGTGGAAATTGGACTTTTACACAAATTTCATGTTCATGCCATTACTTAGCCATTGTGGAGTTATCTCATAGAGATACAGTTAATCTAACCTTTTATTGTTTTGCCATCAGAATTGAAAACTGAAAAAACTCCAATTACATATATCACGGAAGATTTGTAGTAGTCATTACCTAAAGTTAAAATGAAGCTTGAGTCAAATTATTTATACAGATGATAATTACCATCGAAGTCGACGGTTCCGGAGCCGTCAGTGTCGATCTCAGCGATGATGCCGTCCAGGTCGGAGTTACTGAGTTTGTCATCAAGAGCAGCCAGGATTTCCTTCAGGGTGGAGGTGGTGATGTAGCCGTTGCCTTCACGATCGTATAATCTGTACATGATAAAATATCAAAGTTATTTGGTGGGGCAATACAATCGTCAAATGTCGTCGCTCGCATAACTAACTGTCCTAACTCATTTCAGTCAATTGTTCAAGACAAGCGTTTTTCGGTTCTGAGGTTAGGTTTTATACTTTCAAAAATATTCGTTAATCTGATGTATTTCTCTTATCTGTCTTATCTGATCTTATGATAATAGCTTTCATAGAGTTTACTTACACTTTAATTTCACATTAATATTTTTAATACATTTGAAAAAAAAAACATGTATTTGGTTAAAAAATAAGGAGCAACGTGCAACTAGTGTGATACTAATTAATGTTTTCTGTGACTAAAATCATAATTTGTAAGTACATAATAATAATGCCCAAACCCTTTATAACCAAATCGTGTTACAAATTCTCCCACCAAAATCTACTTAGCAAAATTATCTGTTGCTACTCCTGCTAGACAAACGCGATGCCATGATATTATCCAAGAGTGTATTTTTAAACAGACACGTGAGAAATGAGAATAATTTAACGGCTTCTTACTCTCACAGCTTGTTACTCCTACGCAGAAGACAATTGCCTGGAGCAGTGTTGTTTTATTCCCCCTGGTTTGCTTAGATTATTTCATTTGCGCTGATGCATCGCTAGGGTATCCTGTTTTGCGACTAAATTGTTATATAAGTAGATGCATACTTTGTAAGATTTTATTTATAGTAATTTAGTTATAGTCATTCAGTATTTTCTAGACTTTGTACATGAAAAATTGAATTACTACAACTAAGCAAATTTATTGTATTAGATGTAAAATGTTGCAATGTCAAAATCTCGACTGGTTCTTGTGAATAAATGATGAACAGCGCTTACTTTAAATTAGTCAGAAAAACATTGATCGTATTGCTTTCCATTAGGCGTACTGGTGGTCAAACCTAGAGCTATTTTGTAATAAAGAAACTGGCCGTCTAGATGGTGGAAACCGCAAGAGATGAGTACCTAAGCTCCAGGGTAGAACAAGACATAACGCCGGGAGTAGCTTGTAGTGAAAGCACAGCATATATCTCGACTGTGTGGGTGGCTAAAGGTAGCCGTCGAGAGATGCCAATGTTGCTTCTCCTACGCCAATGTGCGAGGCCTCTATGCGCGGGCTATTTAGTGGGTGATGAATTAACACATGCCTAATTTTTTTTTGCATAATGAGACAAAAATTGTAGGTGCCGTTTTCTCATTTTACTGGTAAGTAGGTACTATCTTATCTTGTATGTGGGAGCATCAGCTTTTAGCCTAGTTTCCTAAGTCACAACCATTTAATTGCAATAGCCAACATTTCTTAACCCTGTATTGTAAAATAGTTCCTTCATCCGTTCCCATCACATATTACTATATTTTTATTTAATTTTGTAAAGGGCCTCTCAGTATTGACTTCGGCTCCACCAAGGTTTCACTGATGCCTACCAAAAACCGTAATTGACCCGAGATTGTTTTAAAACAATAAGTCATATCAAAAGTAATATTTATAATATTTACCTGAAAGCTTCTTTCAATTCTTGTTGCATAGCTTCAGCGTCTTCCTCTTCCAAGAAATGGGAGGCAATATTGCAGAAACCATCGAAGTTGATTTTACCGGAGTCTAGAAATAAAAGAAGCTTAATTAAGTACCTACGCTGTAAGAAACCAAGAGAAAATTTGGAAGTAACAACCAAGTAGTATATGAAGTTCGACAAAAAATATATAAAAAAATATTGTCCATTGCAGCTATTGCAAAAAAAAAAACAAGAAATACTGCTTGTTTTCCTTCTTACTAGAGTCCTTTCTATTAGTTTGGTATACTTTTTAAAGAGCTTAGTTGTGAAAATAAATGCATCTACTTAACTTCTCATTTAGAGATCTCATCTATAGAGTATATTCATGCAGTCAGTCCATATAACTTAGGTTGTAACATTAATTTCTTATGATCGAGTAATAAGGACATATTCCTTATACTTAATTAAGGAAAAGTTGAATAAAAAAAATGAATTGAAATGTACCAATTCGATAAAAAATACAAAAGTAGGAACAATTATATTTCCAAAATTGAAATAAAGCCAAAACTACAACATTAATATTACCATAGAGAAGACACCGGAACTGTCACAGACAGTCCATATACGAAACGTCCAAGATCTAAACCAGAATGCCAGAAAGAGAGGCAAATAAAACTAATAGAGAGATCGCGAAAGAGATAGTCCCGTTTCACTAGTTTCTAGTCACGGAAATAGACTCATTAGTTCCCGCATCTCGCGTGGCTCGAAAATATTTCGTTATTTTAGAAAAGGTGTCATACAGCCGGCACGTGCGAACGTGTATTGGGATGATTGATCACCACTTCAACTGTAGCTGTTTGCTGTTTACTCTTAACTCTTATTGTGAGGAATGTATCTGTTACTGATTCGGCGAGTATTTTCAGACGAAGCTAGAAAAGTTTGAGATCATTGTTCTTATAAAATAGAACAATGTTGAATTTTAAGACGAGGTTCGTGAAAAGTTTGAACTGCTTGTTCAAACTTTGCGCATTAAGATTTTTAATAGAGGACATAATTTTCGGCAGAACTTTTAATCGTTAAAATAAATGATAATTTTAAACGAAGAAAATGTTTAGATAAAATTTAAGACTATCTGAGAAGTTGATAAAATGATGGTAAATATGTAAGTACCTAGATAAAGAGGTCGGCAACTTAAAGGTTTATACTTATAAATGTATTTAGCCAACATCTCCATTTGTTGTATTTTTATGAATGATTTACCAAGTTGTTAAATTTCAACTAATAGTTTTTCAAAGGTTTGGGTTTAAATTTGGTCAAGATCTGATGACGAACAATTTTTTTACCAAATTGTTCGATTCTAATGACTAATGGAAGAAGAGAGAGAAGAAGAAGAGACTCTTGTAATAAATATTTAAAAACTTTTACCTTTAACTTTAAACTTTTAACTTTTTTTATTAAATTATTTTAAATGGTTCTTAGCAACTCCTATAATTTGAATATTTTTTTCTGTGCGCCTGTTCGTTCCTTTAATGAAATATAATCTTCAGATTTTAATCTTATATTGTTCATGTTATGTTATATTGATGTGGTTAAAGGTGTAATATATGTATAGATCTGGGAACTGCATAGAGTTCCTATTATATATGAGATATACCTATGCTATGCTGTTACCCGATGATGAAGAGATTATTAGTAAAATAATTTGCATCAGTTATAAAAACAACCTATGATGGATAAACTACTAATTATTTACGTTTATTTAAAAACAGCAAAATAAATATAAACTAAATAAAAAGTGCATATAGACAAAATTTCCCAAAACAATGCCTTGTTGCTATGTTATCATTGAAACACTTGTTTACATTGTCTCTTGTATGTTTACGAATCCCGTTCTAAACATTTATGGAAACAGGGTAAATATTTAGAAACGTATTCGTGAAAAGGTAAACGTTCACTTTATATTGAGTTGAAGACGTGAGAGATTTTCCGGATTTAATTGTGAATTTTAAAAAATAAATCAAAATTCTGAAATCTTGAAGTTATATAAGTAATATATAATACCTAATTTCGTAATCATCTCAAGCAGCTTTTGAAATTCAAGTAACTTTTGTTAACGTTAAATAAGTAATATGTGTTATTTAAGTTCAAGTTTGTTTAATTCCATTCAATTAAATTTTTTTAATTGCGCATTATTTTTTATCAGCCCTGTTTGTACAAACTGTCCCACTGCTGGGCGCGGGCCATCATTGTGAGAAGGGTAAGGCCATAGTCTCATCTCATATTTGCGCATATGGGTAACATAAAACAGTTAGAAAATTAGTACAAAAGAACGCTATACACGATCGGCATGCAAATACAAGTATAAAATAATATTAAAAGGTCATACCACCATGACCAGGAGGTCATAATTAAATGAAATAAAAGCAAAATTATTGCAATCTACACACAAAAGGTTTACACATTGAACTTCATAGATGTTACCAGGATATAAGCCAAATGTTAATCTATTCCATAAAGGTAGAAACACTTACTCTCCGGGTCATTTTCGTCAATCAACGCCTGGAGCTCAGAGTCGTCGAAGAGCTGGCCCATGGTGTTCAGTATAGTTGAGATCTTGAGGACATCGATGTATCCAGACTTTGTCGTGTCAAACATCTGGAAAGCCTTGCGGAGCATGGCCATTTTCTGATCATCGTCAGTGTCCTAGAACAAATCAATTTAATTAGTTAAATGTATTAGTTATTTAATACATTTTTACATACAGCATCATTATCAACTCAGCCACAAGAAGTCCATTGCTTGACATAGGCCTCCCCGGAAAGCGGATTGCATCCAGCAATACTTATTGGATGGAAGAGTATTTTGTCTATCAGTAACTAAGCGTATTATAAGGCTTATTGAAAAATTGTCCAACATAATTTACAGCTATTTAAATTTTTTCTATAAATATTTGTTATGTAGATACAAATTTACATATTTCTTAATTTTCACAGATGTAAATTCAGCCACAATTTTACAAGCATTTTTCAAATAAAATATTTTTATTCTGTTTTCAATTATATTATTCTTTTAAATCCGCACGTTTCACAACAGACAATATTATATTTTTATTATAATTTATGAACGAATTTTAAGCAATTTGATTTCACATTTCACATTTGAGACATTTAAAACTTGAGTAAAACCAAAAAATAGGCAAAAAAACTGTTTTACGCAAAAAAGTTGTAGTGCACTTTTTTCACCAAACCGCCACAGAAGTTCCACAGTAATTATCACATCACTTTAAAATAGATCCTCACCATGATGTTTGTGTAGGGTTAGCAGCTGTAACAAGAACCGAATCCGAGTGCGAGTGTTGTTACACTAGATTTTACGTCCGTTTGCCACCCTTATTTATAGCATTCCGAACTGTTGAATACAAAAATAAGTGAAAACCTGCCTGTTTCGTTCTCTGTCCAACACGTGCGAGACACAGTGCTTGCCGTAAGTCAACTTCACACAAAATTGTATTTTTAACCGACTTCCAAAAAGAAGGAGGTTATCAATTCGGTCTGTATGTTTGTTAACCGATTACTCAGCCAATTGTGCATTGATTTTGAAGATTCTTTTTGTGTTTGGTAGATTATACTTCAGATGTGATTCCATATAAATTTTATCAAAATCGATTTTGTACTTTGGTTTTTATAACACAATAAGTGTAAAATATCATCCAAGCGCCTGTAGAAAAGTAAACTGCAAGTCACGTATGTGCGTATTTTGAAGTCGGTTCTTTCAGTTTTTTTAAACTATAGTTATTTATCAATATGGTGAATCGATGCTGTAATTTCCTAATCCTCATTTATTAATATACCTATAAAAGCGAGAGTAAATCTTTCTGTCTCTGTCTGTTTCTTACTTTTTACGAACTAATGTACCTATTAACTGATTGTTGTTAAATTAGGTACAGACAGAGTTGAGAAGCTTGAAACGGATATAGGTACGGTTACGTTTGTTTTTGGTCTTAACTTAAAATTAATAAGTATTATTTAGCAATAGATTTTGTTGAATTATTATTGAATAAAAAAAAAAAAAACAAATAGTAAAATGCAAGCTAACAAATTAAATGAAGTTCGCTTAATTTTACTTAAAAAAATAAAGCCATTTAAATGACAAGTATATCGCAGAATAATGATTTTGATACAAAATCAATATGAGTAAAGTCAGAGTTAGTTGAGCAAATAAGATTCAAATTAGCGTAATTGTTTGTGCAATGAAAACTGAAACATAAAATTACGACTTAAGAAACTGTCGAAATGTTTATTTCTGAATATGTTGAATTCTATGACTGTGACGTAAAACACATCGTCATGCCAATGCTACGTAAGCTTCGATGATATTGCACTCGAATCTAGCATTCTGCATACAGGAAGCTAACAGTCACATTTATTTATAATAAATTGACACCATTTTATTGAAACTGAAGCGCTAATGCAATGAACCATATATAGATCGACGAAAATTATATGCTGTTATCATCATCATCATCTCAGCCATAACAAGCCCACTGCTGGATATAAACCTCCCAACAACCTCCCAAGACTGGTTGGAAGCGGCTAGCATCCAGCGTTTTCCTGCCATTTGTATGAGGCCACAGCCTCATGCAAATGGTCTGCACGCAGCGCTTGCCGGTGCGTGGTCTCCACTATAAGCAGATTTAATTCAGAAATTTACGATATAACATTGTCGCACATTATTTTCCGCTTTCGTGGTTTATTAGAATCGTTTCCCGTTTTTTATAGGTCGTTGAAAAGATGTTATTGTAAGAATGTTCTTTGAAATGGGCGTGGTAATACGTGCTTAGAATATTTTCACGCACGATCAAAGTACGTGGTTATGAGAGTATCAGAGCATTTATGACACGCCACTTTGTCAGTTTAAGATGACTATGTAATTACTTGACGACGTATTAATTGGTCAATAAACATTTTGGTTTACGTTCCAGTAAATAATGTTGTAGGCACGCTTAAAGGAATTTTAATACGAGTTAAAAAAGAAAGTTTCCTACACTACAGTTCTGTCTTATGTTTATTTTCATAGGATTCTTCAAATCTTTTAAATGGTGTGTAAAAATGTGATGTCAATCGACGCGTCTTTATATACTGTTTAGGAATATATTAATTTATATTTCTTAGGCATAAGTTTATATCGTGCTTAGTTTTAAAAGAAAAAGTTAATGAGTACCTACAATCCATACATATATAAAATCATACCTATATCTCCTAAAGGGTAGGCAGAACATCAAGGACCTTGAAGCCGTTTGACGCCATGTTTACCGTGGTATTGTCGCCATGTTTACCGTGGTATTGTCGCCATGTTTACCGTGGTATTGTCGCCATGTTTACCGTGGTATTGTCGCCATATTTACCGTGGTATTGTCACCATGTTTACTGTGGTATTGTCGCCATGTTTACCGTGGTATTGTGTGGAGTATTGGATGGAAGGCAGTGGGTTACAGGGTAAAGTGTACAAAATGTTGATAATATAAATATTTTTTTTACAATATAAATAAAGTCGGTATTTTATTTATCAAATATTAATATTTTGCTTTATAGATCCTGTACAGGTTTACACTTATTGAGTTTTTTTATTTAACTATATTTATAACTACGAATGTTATACTAAATTTTTTACTGAAAAAATAGTACCAAAATTTACGTTCCGAATTTTATTATATATTAATATAAAACATGAGTGCAATGACAGTTGTCTGCAACTTTTTTTTTCTTAGAAAGATTCATGGCAGTTTTTTTAAGCAACTCTAATAACATGAATGTTTTCATGAGTACATGCTCATTGAAAACAGTTTTTCAGTGTCAAAAACATCAACACTAATTCAATCATCTGCTTGCGTCCTGCAAAGGTACATTACGTTCCATAAATTTTACATCGAACGTGTTCTAAAAATAAAAAAATGCATTCGCCCCAAAAATGCATCAGTTCAAACACCAAAAGGTGTAATAACAGCTTTTACAAATTGTCCAGATACACGAGCGCAACGGCTGAAGTTTAACACCATCCCAGATTAAAGATCTCATGAGCGTACAAGGCGAGATGAGACGAGATCAGCCACTTGAGCTTATAAAGTGGTACGCTGATGAACAGCAGGAAATTCCTTTGAAGCTTTGATTCACAACAATCCCAATGAAAATATAGGCGACGTCACCTTCAGGAGTCGTCAACGTTTAATTAATTAGTAACGATGAAGATTCGGAATCTGTGAAAATTTATAATTATATTCCATGTCCAATGTACATTAATATGGCGATGATGATGATGATAATGATGAAAAATAAAGTTTATTGTAACGAATTTCTAGTATTAGCTGACACTATCTAATCCTGAGTAATATTATGGATTTGAGTGTTTTCTGGATCTAAAGAAATGTAATTATAAAAAAAGTAATTCTATTACGTTTGATGACTAAACTGATAATTTCTTCAGGATCCGCCTGAAGAAATGTTACTACTACCTATCATCATCCCTGTTTTTCACCACGGATGTAGCCGCATAGATAGATAGATAGATTCTTTATTTGCTCACAATATGAGGAATTTGTATTCAATATATGCACAAAAATAAGATATAGGTATAGTTTTAATATAATTAGAAACTTATAATTCGAACTAACTAATCATTTGAGTAAATTCACATCGTGTTCAATTTCTATAAACTAAAAAAAAAAAACAGTCGGTAAAGTGTACCGAATCAAACAAAAATCATTAAATCATTAGGTATATAATTTGTAAAAGTACAATAATTTCATCAACTTTC
This sequence comes from Lycia hirtaria, assembly GCA_947563715.1. Taxonomy (NCBI): domain Eukaryota; kingdom Metazoa; phylum Arthropoda; class Insecta; order Lepidoptera; family Geometridae; genus Lycia; species Lycia hirtaria. The sequence goes on along the minus strand of OX387377.1, from coordinate 8,866,108 downwards.
AAAGCATCAAAATAAATAAAACTTTCCTAATCAATAACGTTTCAGGAGGGAAAAATATAAAAAGCTACTTTTCTATATAAAAAATATGAAATATGTCAACAACATAACAAGGCTCCAGACCTTGGCGACCACTGGCGCGTGAAACGAGTTATACGCACGGCGCCCGCGCAGATATAGACTGTCGGTGATCGGCTATAATTTTTGTGTTACTCGCCACAATGAAACGTGTCTAAGCTATCCGCTGCTATTGGACGGCACGTGTAATGCGCTTGCGCATCTTTTGTTGTTCAATGGATACTTTGCTACATTAAAAGTTTCCGTAAAAACGATGGTGGGGTTTTGTTGGCACAAATCTAAGCTGTGATTTCTGTGAAGATTGTTTTTTAAAGGCGTTCGTAACTCCAAATAATACTTACTAGTTAGTTAGTTACTTTATTTACTTTTATGCATGCATCATCAAGCTTAAATTTTAGTTCATAGTTTCTAAATTAGCTTGGAGTACTTGGAGTCAATATTTTGTACTTAAATCTTCTTGCTATGATCACATAAATAAATAAATACTTATTAGATTTTGGATACCAACTTCATGTAGTTGCGTGTTGCGAGGCCTTTATTATGTCACCAAATCGCATAAATGAATATAATTGTAAAAACTGACGTGTAATAGTGAATTGGGATTTCGGATACCAACTTCATATAGTTGGGAGGCATGGAAAACTTCTAGTATTTTTTTTTCCAATAGTAACGATATTATTTGGATCATTTGAAATAAATTCCGCTTAAGTCATCTGAGATAACGCGCTCTTATTGGCTAATATGTCATTGCGCAACAAAGATTGCACTAGAAAATCAAAAACTTTTTTTAATCTATATAGATCTACGATTCACCACCAATCCATCTAATGTCAAGCAACGATGTGGCCGAGGATGGAGCTTGTCGTTCTAGACGATATCTATTTACCTACTCTAAACTTGAAGATTCCAAGATCGTAGCTGAATTCCATTACAAGTGCAAGCGAGATGCAAATACAAGTTATAGGTGTTCAATTGCGGACTCAAATAGACCAGCAATAATTAATCTCGCCGTCAGAGTGCCATCACCATTTGAAATGTCTGTTTATTAAGATCACAACAAAATGTAATTCATAAGGTGACTTTATTATGAATTTGGTATATGCTTCCTGAGAGAATGCTTACCGTTAAATATAATCTGGGTGCCTTTAAATCACGAGCAAATCGGGACTTTCCCTCGTGGCCCGCTACGTCGCTTAAGAATGGGCTCAACGCGGCAAGCTATCTCTCTCTCGCGCATCACAACCTTTTTAAACTTAATATAAACTCATTGGTTAGGAATATTAGAAAATTTAGAAGTTATTTTGTTTATTTAGATAGAAGAAATATTTAAAAAAGGTTATCTTTGATATCTTTTAACCTGGCTGAGGAGTAGGAAAATATTTGTTTTTAACACGCTTTTATTAGGTTGACCTGTATGTAACTAACTATGTAATGAAATCTAAGGTAACTAATTTAACCATCTTCCAAGGATCGTAGCGTCATGAAAATTTGGCAGCTGTATGTAGTTCTGATGACATTACAATAATATGGTACTGTCGAACTGATCTGATGATGGAGCCGGAAGATATGAACTAGAACTTCATGATGGAACATCGTATCATTATATACGTAGAATTTGTTAGAAAAGTCTTGTAATGAACTTTGACCACAATAATTTGTAGCGTGTTTTTTAGTTTTTTAAACTGTAATTTATTCACTACTCCGTCACCAGTATAAGTGATATCTGAATGTTTTTTTTTTTAATATTTGTCCTATCTGAATAAACAAACTCATTTCTTTTATAATATCCTAACCAATGATTTTATATTTAAAAACGCTGTGATGCGCGAGAGAGATAGCTGCGCGCGTTAAGCTCCACTTTAATATCAGGTGAGTCAATTGCAAATCTATTACAGAATATAAAAATAATCGGCCAAGTGCGAGTCGGACTCGCGCACGAAGGGTTCCGTACTATCATCTATAATACTACAAAGTTTAGTTCTGTTTATAAAATAACGAGAAATCAACGAAATTCCAAGTAGTAAATTGCAAACTTATAGGTAGGTTTTCGATACACATCCGGGCAGCATGACGACGCTCGCGCGAATACGCGCGGTTATGGCTCGCTCCGTGATGTTACCACCCCCGCTACCCGCGCGTTCGCGCCACCACCACACCGCGGCGCGGCGCTCGCACCGCGTTTAGATGCACGGATTATTTTCTTTTTGTGTGTTTTTATGTATTAGATTAGGTATTTATTTTTATAGTTAATATATTTCTAAATATTTACTTACAAATATTCAAGTTTCTACCTGTTAATTAAGATCGAGTAAAAATTGCTTAAAAATTACGTTTGTTGTATGGGAGCCCCCCTTTAATATTTACTCTCTTGTTATTTAATTATTTATTTTGAAAGGTAATATACAAGTAAGTATTCTGTGAAAATTTGAAGCGTCTACCTGTTACCGTTTTTAATATTGAGCAAAAAAATACGAAAAAAACACGTTTATTGTATGGGGACCCCCCTTAATATTTTATTTTTTTTTAATTTTTAGTATTTGTTGTTATAGCGGCAACGGAAATACATCATTTGTGAAAATTTCAGCTTTCTAGCTATCACGGTTTATGAGATACAGCCTGGAGACAGACAGACAGACAGTCAGACAGACAGCGAAGTCTTAGTAATAGGGTCCCGTTTTTACCCTTTGGGTACGGAACCCTAAAAAGAGCAAGAGCTTGCCTTCAACATTGTCCACTTGAAATTAAGATAACTTGCGATACTGTTAGAGAGGATTTATTGGCCATGGTGAAAATTAAAATTAAGATATGGATTTGTCGCCAACAAATTTAAGCAGTCATTTACATAGGTTCGATCAAAATTTTGATACCTTTCCTTAGTCGATTAAAATGAGTTACTGTAACTGAAATATACGCAGTACAACAAATAAAAACATGCCTGCATAAGAACGATTTTCGTTATGCAAATATTATGCTGGTGTTATTGAATGTACTTACCATTTGTCGCGAGAAGAGTTATATTTATCACATGAAGCTACATAACATAGTACATTTTTTAATTTTGCGAAAATGTTATTAAGTAAAATAATTATAGTTTAAAAAACTAACTACTTGACTACTTTGATGATATTTTTTCAGTTGTTTTGTTAGAAAAACCATAGTACTGAAACGATTTTGATAAAATTTATATGAGACCACCTCCGGTATTACCTACTAAAATAATTTAATAATAATAAATTTAATAAAAATATAATATAATTTAATTGTCGTAAATAACAATTAGTAATCGAATTAACAAATTATTTATTTAGGCAAAGTCAAATATTTAAATACAAATTAATTTAAATTCTATGTCATTTCATCAATAATAAAGTTAAGAAAAAAAAATATTATAATAAATTAGAAGCACAGTCAAACAGCCTACCTAGAACGATTCATAACTGGGGGAGCTGAACAAACACAAAAAAAAACATACAATTGAATTGAGAACCTCCTTCTTTTTGGTAGTCGGTTAAAATATGGAGTCAACCTGAGTTAACGTCGGCTCCGATCCTAATCTATTCTGAACCCATTGAAACTTAATATTTTCACTCACACCTGAAATATTGTTGTTTATTTTTCGTCCCGTAGACCTTGCTTCTATTCCCGTATCTGACGATTTATTTATATCTATTGGTCCCACTCTTAGAGAGGATATTTATCAATATAGGCCAAAGTTTATTTTGGATGTTATAACACCTCATAACTCATTCGATGATCGATCAAACAAATTTATTTTATTACAATTTTATAGACGTTATCACTGGGAAAAAAACCACTCGTAAAATATTGAAGTTTTTTGTAGGGAAGGTGCGTATTTACGCAACCAGGTTTTTACACCAGGTATTTGCTTGCAAGTATGGCGACCAGGTGCCGCCCGAAACACTTGCAAGGAGAAAAAGTATTTACTTTACGGGATTTCGCGAATGCTATTATGCTTCTTATTGTAACATGTACAATGAACATTTTCCTATGCAAGTATTTTAGTTGAAAAACTCGCTACGCAATTGTGCACCTTATTATTACTTATATACAAATCAATTTTCTTTAACGAAAAAAATACTTTCAAGGGTTTTGACCCTGGTTTTTGGCGCTTCACTCGGGTGTCATCGTCAAATACACGGAACGAAGTAGGCAAGCAATATATATCGCGCTCGCTCAGTCATGTTTGGTGTCGTTTGGAACGTTTTGAATTTCGTGAATGCCATTATGCTTCTTATTATAACGTATATAATGAACAATATCCTATGAAAGTATTTTAGTAGAAAAACTTGTTACGCAATTGTGCACCTTATCTTAGTTAAAATACAAATCAATTTTCTTTAACGAAAAAAATACTTTGAAGGGATTTGAGCCCTGGTTTTTGGCGCTGGTATTTTTATGTGGCCGCACTTGGAAGCCCTGGTATGAGATTTTGCAAGTATAACCCATCCCTAGTTTTTTGTGGTTTTACAGTCAAAACATATTAAGGTGAGTGATATCCTGTCTTGTCAGTCTTTACGAATGGACCGACATTGTTGTGGTATTTTACCGGCTTCCAAAAAGGACGTTCTCAATTCGTTGCAATCTTTTTTTTTTAATTCTATCGTCGTAAGAATAGAGCCAAATTTAATTTGTATGTGGAGTCCACATACAAATTAAATTTGGCTCTATTTTCTATCTCCACATTGTGGACAGGAACATGTTGTTATTTAGCAAATGATCACTCTGTTTTTACTTTTTATTGTTTTTCTATATTATTGCCATGTTTTTGTATTTTAATTACTTATATGATTATGATTTGACTGTATGATTTTATGTGACTGTATTGATTGTATATATAATAGGACTGTTTTATTCTATGGGTGCAATTAACCTGAAATAAAATTATTTTGAATTTGAATTGTTTATTTTAGTAAGTAAGCCAAAGAAGTAAGCGCAATAATTAGCATTCAAATTTTATAGTTCGTTTTCTACCTCTAACAACTATTTTGAGTCTTGATATTTTGTACCTACCTATTAGATTGCGTGAACGCAATCTAATACGGTACGGTACGGTACGGCACGGTACGGTGGTGTACGGTACTCGCACAGTCTCCAGTGGTTATAATTTTATGTAGTGGTCTGTAGAGGTGTTCGAGACACTGATCCTTGCAAGACGATGGGCATAAGAAAACACTCCACCAACCTTAAAAACCACAACCGATGCATGGCTCCAGCATCAGGTGCGACAGATAGAGCACGGCACACGATTTCTGGAAAATGTTTCTTGCCGTTCATTTTCTTCAGGCAGGTGTACCTAGTTAGTATCTTGGATGGATGACCCGGCGTCGTTTCGCAAGGTTAGAGCACAACGTGTGTCATATGCGAAAATCGTCAACCGAATAATCGTCACCGTTTGACAGCAGTGAAAATATAACAATTGGACGGAGTAGTTTAAGATTTCTATCTACCCTCATCTTGCAAGGATCGAACATAAACTGTCAAATGTTTGATTCCAATTTTACAGTGACCGCTGCACTGTTTTGATTCCATATAACGTATAATCCATAAGTATAACACAATATATAGTCCCATATCTTGCCTGCGGATTGCTGAGTCGCCTCGTTACCGGCTATCCTGCATTTGGTTGAAAGTCCAGACCAATCGTTGGATGAATGTTGAATTCAATATTAAACGAGAAAGCTAAAGAGCCTTAGCTTTTTTGTTGAATTAAATACTTATTTATATCTAATATTTAGTTCGGCTCTTTCAGTCCCTACAAAGGAATTTTTAAATGACAGAGAAGCTGTAAATCAAGTACATTAAGTTTACTCATTTCAAAGTTTCTAGCCAACTTCTTAAACGTTAATCCGTCTTATATATCCGACAATTTGGCTATAACCAGTGTTTCATTTACAGACTAAATGTTCGGCTTACAGGTTAATTTATGCATTTAGCGACGACAAAAATGATACGTTCTTAGCGTTGGACAGCAAGCTCTTAGCATTTAATAATAAAAAAGTTATATAACTATTTTATTGACTCAAAAATTGAGAAATTAAGTAGATTTTCATTCGAAATTGCCATTGTATTGTATACATTATCACGATTAATAGGTAACAGTCACAAAAACCTTTCAAAACGCAGAAATCATACAAACTAATTCACACACACTAAAACATTAATCAACATTAATAATTTCGCATAAACACCCGCATACCTCACTGCTGACAAATATAATATTCGGTGGTTTCAGCCGAATCTCCTGCAGCTTATTAAATTTACTAGCCGATCCGTAACCGACACGTGTACAAATTAATGTGTAAACAACATTGAATCTACATTATGAAATTAAAGCTATAAACTATTTCTCAGTGTCTTCGGTAGGGAACAATCGGTTTATAAATGACAGATTTAATACGAAACAAATAAAAAAAAACACGGGTTGCACTCCGGGAGTGCCGGCGGAAGTGAAAACTAAAAAATAAAATAGCAAAAAGACTGACTCGTGAAGAATTTGAACCTCCGCCCTCCGATTGACAAATTGAAATTTATATCGGTGCTCTAACCTATTGAGCTAACGAGTCTTACGTGCATGTGTCGATAATAAGAATTCGGCGCGAACGAAATGACGTCATGCTAGAAGGACAAACTTGTACATACAATAATGAACTTTAAATGCAGAACGTTAGAATAGGTTTTATGACTGTCCGTCTTACGATCTGACGATCTGACGCGAGTTAAATTTTTTTTACCCATGCCAAAAATGCACAACGCCGCTAAAGAAGTTTTCACTTTAAAAAAACGCGTTTTACTGTATCACCCCTGTGATATTACACCCTCGGCTTATTTTATATTAAAATGATTTCCATTTATATCCTACCGCTTGAATCCTACTAACATAGAACTTCCACGTTTAAAAATTGTTTAATTGCTAAAATAAAAAGGCGTATGTTTAATTGATTCCCTATTATAGTAAAAATTACACCTAAAAATCTCTTTAGTTTCAAAATTAGCAAATATAATCACCAAAAGTGGCACAGAGTCTTAAGTTTCTGGTCTTTTACGAACATAAAATGTGGTTATTTGCGTAACAGGTCATTTTCGATTCTGGTACAATGCGTAGAAACTATTTTGATGCCCTACTCGATAGGTTTGGTTAAAAATTAATGACTTACAATTTAGCACAACAACAATTTAATACAACGTATTATAGAAATTTACAAACATACAAGATACGTGCGAAAAACGTATAACCCTTCCTAGGCAGTCGGGTAAAAAATGCTATGAACTACAACATATTTATTTTATTGAATAAGGTACATTAACTCACCAAATTATCACTAGCCGTTCTTTAGATATTTTAAAATATACCCACCTACTCGTAAACACAAGAATAAAAAAATGCTGGCATATTTATTTTACTGAAACCTTATATTACCTTGCATCATCAGCTGCACTCTAGATATGTTAAAATATACCCAGATACCTTTGGGGTTTATTGGTATTTAATCTCTCAACTTACCTCCGGGTACATACTACTTATTGTCTGATTACTTGTCTACAAACAAAATCAATACAAAACAATTGTTAAAAAAAAAGATTACACAACACAGTAGTAAAATAACAATAATAAAGCACTCAATATAGCAGATATTATAACCTGTTACACGTCGAAGATCACACTTGGCTACATACAACACCTGTAGCCACGATTCTCTGGAATCTGTGCCAAAATGATCATGCATTCCACTCCATTGACACCGGTGATTCAGAACCTATGAAAACATTACTCTTGGCGGGGATATCCAATTATTTCCTTCCAGACGTGTGTAAAATGTTTTCTTTTCATGGAGTTTGTAATAGAAAATTACTATACGTAGGGGTAAGCACTACATTTGAACGAGCGTGACTTGCTGCTTGAGCGTAGCGAATGCTAACCTGAGTTTATCGAATTAGTGCTACAATAAAGTATAAGTACTATCGATATAATACACTGTATTGTATCGATATTAGACTCAATACAGTATAAAATTATTGCTACAATCTTTATAAGTTAAAGGTATAAGTTAAGTATAAAGTTTTTATAAATCACATCTTTATCAAAGCATATTGCATTTTTAGCGTGTTGATGTATCGTAAGTGATAGATATCGAAGTACCTATAATTATTTTATCGAAAGAGGATTCTTCACAGCAATGTAATGTAAACTAAAATTAAATAAGCAAATTCAAGTTGCCTCAACCCTAGGTTAAGTTAGGTTAGAACTGCAACTTCACTACGCGCGAGCAGAGTGAGCAAAGTGATTGCATTGCGATAGCCACTTGTAAAAAGTAGTATTAAGGTGAGATAAAATTGGATTGATAACACCAGGTTAGGTCAATAGTACCTTCATGTCCTTCATTTACCACCACTACTAATGACAAAACGGATATTTATTTGTTGTCAAATAGTAATTTATTTGGTTCATGTTAATTATTTAGCAACCGTATTATAATGAAACCAGGAAAATTAGTTTAAATTATTTAGTAAAGTTATTTTGGTCGCAATCGTTTGCTAGCTCATTTAACTAACGTTTTATTGGTAACAAACAAGCTATTTTTTTTTTAAACCGTAATAATTGGCGTGACGTTCTTGACAAATTCCAAAAAGATTGGCAGCAGATGGCGCAGGAGCGTGACTTGTGGAGGGAAATGCGGACAGGGTAATAATTAATTTAGAAAAATACATAATCCTAGGAACCTACTTTCTATGACCTATTCCCGATTAGAAATCTACTGTACGACCGACGAATTTACTAAAACTGATTCTGTAACGAGCGTATGATTTGTATTTGCGCATTCAACGTTTGGGGAAAACGTATCTCAATGTTCGACTTTAACGATCCATCATAAAGTTAATTTATGTGAATACTGGCCACGTGGTTTCATTCTATGTGTAATAAATAAAGGCCAAATGACGACTCTGAACGTCTTTTGCACCAATTATTATTTAATATTCGGAATGTTGCTTTAATTTAATATAACTTCGCAGTTTACATTTCATTTAAATTATTAGGCATTATTTGTGTTCAACACAAATAACAGATCAAATTAAAATTTGTATGGATACAAATGATGCCCTATTATAATAATTTCAATGAAATGTAAACTGCGAAATGTAAAGCGGATGCTTATAGTATTTGCCAGTGTCAAGTATTGAGATTTCTTTTTTTTTTTAATAAAACAAGTTTTATTTAAAAAAAAAATAGTATTAAAGTATTCTTGCCACTTTTCCTACTACCAGTGGACTTTTTGAGTAAGTTTTTATTTTATTTGTTTTCTGTATACTTATATATATTTAAAAATTGTTTTTTTAATAGTCTTAATGTGTAGATAGTAATGTATAGTTTAGACAAAATAAATTCAAATAAGTTTTAATGTTCTAGTTATAATTTAAGTCACTTATACAGTCATTTTCAAATTTGTGTTGTGCTTCATTTATGTGGTGGCGTTTACTGAAAGCTTGTATGGAGTTTTGCCGACAACTTGAAAGAACACGTTTTGCCTCGTTATTTCACTTGCCCACACTCACGCACTTTATCAAACACTAAATGAATAAAATACCATCATGTTTCCATGACATTCCCACCGAAACTCATTTGATCTGGTTGTAAATAGAAAAAAGAAAATATGTCTGAGAAACATGAATAATCCAGAGATACAAACTACTTTAGATTCGTATATCTCTCGAATCGACGATCCCCGTTCAACATCGTTCAGTGAGTTAGAGACGACTCAAAAACCATTATCATACTATCAAAGTTTTACTACAATTACATTTTCAACTACCCACATTTTTCAGTCTGCCTTTAAACATGGTAAAACCAATTGTGCCGAAATATCAAAACCCCAATTATTATTAAATAATACAAACCACAATTAAATAAATCCGTTTACCTATATGAAAATGCTATGATAATTTTATCATAGAAACCACAATAAATCCCGTGTTTACGATATATTTACCGTTTATTATGATAATGCTCGACCACTGATTGGTAGCGTACCCATTATGCTACACTGTTAAATGGTAATCGCGTTGGGTCAATTATGCCTAACAATTTGGTCACATTTTACGTCGAAAATATTGCCTTTAGAACAAGAGAATAAAATAACGTAATAAAATAGTTTTCGATAAATACCGATAAACTATCAACTTTACTGTAGACTACAATACATAGACTATTATAGATATGCCAAGTGTATGTACCTAGCGTGTCAACAAGTACGATAAAAAATCACAGTTGACGACCAAGATTTATTTAATTTCAGGTGATATATAGGTAGTACTTCCAATTCGATATTTTGTTAATTAGTTACTAGCGTACAAGCGCGCGGATGCATTAGGTTGAATAAATTTCGCGCGGATAGAACATTCCATCACAAAATCGTTTGTGTGACGTCACAGTCGGTACCAAACATGTGGCACGCAAGGTTTTCATGTATATGAAGTCGCATGCTCCATCTACTGTCTGTGCTACACTATATAAAGGACAATGAAACGAATACTTTGAAACCTTGTAATCAACTGTAAAAGTATTTTCTATTTGTAATCCAGTCGTTGTCACGGTGGTGACCGATGGTTTTTAAATTTTCCGCGATGAAAATAGGGAAAGCGTAACATCGTTGTAAAGTTTTTGGAACATGTCCAAAAATAATGATAGAAAACCACGTAAAATAGCAATAATGTGCATCGGTCTAACGGTTTATTCTCTAGCAACTCTTTTTATGTGGTATGTTGACAACCAGCTACTTTTTAGGATTTTGTTTCCAAACAGGACCTTATTACTGAGACTCCGCTGTCTGTCCGTCTGTCTGTCTGTCTGTCCGTCTGTCCGGGTGTCAATACCTTTATCTCGGGAATGCGTGAAGATATCAATTTGGAATTAAAACCATATACGCAGATCCGTAGTCTCTTGCTGCAGAAAGAAAAATAAAATTTCTCAGTTTTCGTAAAAAAAAGTTTCAACCGAATATGTCGTAAAAAACGCACATTTCGACAATCACAAGGGAATCAAAACTTATGGGGTACTTTCCGTTGACCTAGAACTATGAAATTTGGCAAGAAGCATTGTGTTAGAGTACACATATAAGAAAAAAATCCGAAATCTGGTCATTTTTAATTTAATCACAATTAAATTAAAAATGTTCAGTTTTACACAATAAAAATAAAAATAGTGTCATTATGCAAGGAATGAGGGCCCAAATTTTAAAGTGAATTAACCGTATCACGTGGGGTATCATATGGAAGAGCTTCATTAGCATAAGCTAAAACAGGTTAAATATTTTTACGATGTATATTTTTCGGTTTATGAAAGAAAATATTAAAAAAAAATATATAATTTCCCCCTTTTATTTAGTTTGTACGGAACCCTCGGTGGGCGAGTCTGACTCGCACTTGTCCGATTTTTATTATAGATGGTACGGAACCCTTCGTGCGCGAGTCCGACTCGCACTTGGGTGTTTTTTTTTGTTTTGCAACGTTTTTGTATTATACGTAGCTTATACGTATTAAGCGTATTTTATTACATCGGATCTATTGTGACAACCCCTTTTGGATGACAACACCTCTCCAAGCCCTATACCGATCATGTAGTCGGTGATAGCCTTGGGCCTTTGGGTGGGATTATGTGGCATCTAAGGTGCCGGCTTCTGCTATGGTGCAACGGTTCGCACTCACACAGAATATGTATGGGTGTTTCATCTACTGTGTGACAAAATCTGCAAGCCTTGAGTTCACCTAGTCCCATAGTGTTGAGTTGTTTGTTATGCTTGCAGTGCCCGCTTAGGGTTCTGATCAGGGACCCAATTCAGTTATTCAAGACCGCTCCATAGCCGAACTATATGTGGAGCGTTTCCCGTCGGCCGCCATAGTTTTTTTGATTCAGTCACATTTATGTCATACAATTGACACATTTGATGAAACGTAACACGTCCTTCGCTCGTTACTAAATCAAAAAATGATAGCAGCCGACAGGAAATGCTTCGCAAAAGGTACAGTTACGGATCGGTTTTGAATAACTGAATTGCCCCCCAGGATTTTTATATGAGCCCTGCTTAGTTGTAGTGTTTTTATCGTCGTATTAAACGTATAAGCTATAGGTAGTAAAACTGAGGCCCAATTGCGTCTTTGTATGTTTTATTGGTTTCTATCAGATAAGACCTACTCAGGCAACACACCAAAAAGTTTTGAAGATCAACAACAGAACCGGACCGGATTGTGACAAAAACATTTTATTTATTTTTTGTATGATTTTTATTTTGGTTTGTATGTTTTTTGTTACAATAAATTTATGTCTATGTAAAAACGAAACCGAAGCATTTCGCTCGGATACGAAAGCTCATAGATTCTTGTCAGTCCGTGTGGTAAACGGACTTGGCAGTGGACTGGTTTCCTGTCTATAATAAATAAAAGGCTCGATGTAATGGCGGCTTCGTGTATTTAGATCAGCGTTCTCTCAACAAGTAACAAAAGGTTTTAGCGGGGTTCTCATAACTACTACATATTAGATATTGACGTTGACAGATAGATACATTGAAAAAAATATATGAGTGAAAACACTTGTGACACATTATAAAATGGTACTGATTTATCATTGCACTCTAACAATTCTAAATTGTTATATTATCTTGTAGAAGGTTTGAACGGTAGATTTTTAGCCTCGGGGATAAAAGTGTTTTTATTCAGGGTTAGCATAAACGCCTTGTTACACTCCGGATTTTTAAAACTCTTGCAAAAGTCCTTCGATACAATTGGGTTTCAATACTTATGTCCACAGTGATGTGATATAAAACACTGTTGAACCTCCTTGGTGCATAATCAAAAAAAAAATTTGTAACGTCGAAAGTCGTTATTAAATTTAATCATCGTCATCATCATCACAGCCTTATGAAGTCCACTGCTGGACATAGGCCTTCCCCGTTGATTTCCAAAAAGACCGATTGGAAGTGGCTTGCATCCAGCGTCTTCCCGCCACTTTTATGAGGTCATCTGTCCATCTCGTGGCTGGTCTTCCTACGCTGCGCTTCAGGTGTGTAATTGATTAATAAATAAAAGAAATAATAAATAAAAGTGATTAAGGTAATTTTAAAAAACAAAAGAAATTAATACAGACAATGAAAATACCACATTTATTAAAAACATGATCATACTTTCACAAAGTTAAATTTATAGGCATAATCTAAAAACATTAAAAATATGTAAGACGCTACTTAACCATAAGGGTTTCAATTATATAATTAACGTTAAGTAAGTACAATGATGTTATGTGTTAGTTAATATAATTATCTACTCTTTTCCTGAAATGAAATGTTATTTTTAGTTTACTGCCTTCTTATATAAACTAGCTTTGATAGTTTCAAGTATATTTTATTAGTTTTTTTATTATTTTTATAACCTATAAATAATACCTATACAATTTATAACTATTTATACATTTTGTCAGGGTCTAGAACAGCTGATGGAAGGGTCATATACAAAGGGTTCGAGCTAAGCTGCGGAGTCACAAACAGACGGACATCCCGAAACTATAAAGGTTCCTTGTTGATAACGGAACTCTAAAAATTAAACAACTGCATAATATTTGAGGTAAAATAATTTTCTACTCTTGCATATGTACTAGCGAAACTTGCTGTTTCAACGATTCTTTTGAATATTTTTTGTACTTTTTTATGACACATTGTAAATTAGAATAAAAAGTTAAAAATAACATCTATTTTTAATTATTAAATTTCAGGTAGTGGTGGGGGGCATATTCTTATATTATTTTTTATTTTAGGGTCGTCTAGGTACAATTCTTTATATGCTTGTATTATTTCTTCGGCAGTTAATCCACCATAATATACTGGTTCTTCTATATATTCCGATTTAGGTTTAGAAGTAGTACCTTTTTCATCATCGATTTCCTCTTTATTTATTATGACTAACTTTGTAGTCTTATCGACGGGACTTTCTGTGTTATATGATTTAGGTTCAGGCGTAATTACTCTCTTATCATTGGTTTCATCTTTATTTATTACAACTAACTTAGATTTTGGACCTTTATCAACGGGACTTTCTGTACTTTTTGAACTTTTTTTTAAATTTGGTATTACTATTTTTGGACGGTTGTATTTTGTGTCGCCTGTAATATCTTTTTGACTGGATGAATAATCAGACATGGAAGATTTTAACAAATTGTGTATAACTCCTAAAGGGATCACGATATCGTCATTATTTACATTGTCCATTATATCGGTTTGATCGTATAAATCTGTTGTTGAATATTCTTCTGGAATGTTGTTTGCATTTTGCTTTTCGTTTGATAACTCTATATCTGATAACTCAGTATGATTTTCTACAGTGCTTGTTGCCATTGTTGTTTTACCTTGATAGAGAGCTTTGTAATCAACTTTTTTAGACAAATAATCTGGTTTTTGATACTGTGATTGCTCTGACTTATAGTCATAGGGCCGTTTTGAGTTTATTGAATAACTATATTGTAAAGATTTAGTTGGATCTGTTTCACTAAATGTGTTACTATTCTGCTCAGTATTATAATGGTAGTAAGAGTCCGGATAAGAAACTTCATTTGTGTTGAAATGTATGTTATCCTTATCATATTGTTGTTTTTTAGCTTTGTAATCAAATGGTTCCTTAATTGGATTTGAAGAAAAGCCATTTGTTTTATCATTCCATGATTTCTTGATACTTGAAGAATCCTTTTGAGTTACTGTAACTTCTTTTACCAATGCATTTGGAAGGTCTAACAAAATTCTGTTTTCCATTACGAGGTCTAAAGGATAAAGAGGTGATAAAACTGCAGGATTGAATTCTAAGTTTGGCGTTGCATAAGCTCCTCCAATAGACATTTTCATGATTGGAGCCACAAAAACAAACAATTGAAGAGGTAGCCCTTCTGGTGTGCCTTTAGGTATGATTAGTCTATTAGGGAAATTTATCTGGGATTCTACTGTGTTCAAAGGCAGAGAATCTAACCCAAATTGAGCATCTTCTACATTTTTCCGTAATGTTTTTAAAGATGTAAAATCAGGCGAAAACATATTCATATCGCTCGAAGTTCTTGTAATAATATTTAATCCTTTTTTAAGGTTTAATTCAAAAGAATCGAGTACATAAAACATATTTCTCTTGCTTGCAAATTCTCCTGGCATCATTTTCGGTCCAAGGTAAATTTTAACTAAACCTTTTTGAGTTACTAAAGAGGAAATATTAAGTTTCATCACAAATGGTTTATAGTTCAACCTTTGTTGCCTTACCTTCACTTGGAAAGTTGTATCACCATTTCCTAATTTAAGAGCTTCAGTGACATCAAACTCAAAATAATCAAAGTTAGTCATCAATTTCTTAATATCAAGGCTAATCACTTCAACTCCAGGAAAATAGAGTTCAGTTTTCATATAAGGTGGTAACATTTTAAGAGCATTATCTACTAAAGCTACAATCTTTTTGTACATTTTCCATAACATGGGATCTCGCAGTGAGGTCATGTAGTGTTCAAAAACTGTGGGTTGTCTGAAAATTTAAAAAAAAGTGAATTATGAGGATAATAAATTCATTAAATCATATAATTCAACCAGAAATCTCAATTACCCGTTGTTGCTAAGAGATTTGCCAAGTAGTTGTCGCGCCAGCATATCATAACTTCTCTCGCCAGTGACAAGGATGTCCATTAAGTGATTCAGTATTTGCGTTTTATTATATTTCGCATCTCGCTGAAAGCAGAAATTTTAATATACACACTAATTGTTGTAATTTATTAAGAAAATAATATACGAGGTTCAGGTGAACGACGAACATATTTTTCATTTTTCAGGGTCAAGGACAACAAGTATGTATATTAAAAGAAAACAAAGTACCCAACTGCAGAAAAGAAGTTTTTGCAGTCTAATTTCCGATTTCGTTATGTTGTTATTTATTTATTTCTTGATACGCTGTTGAGCGTACGTTTTTTGTGAGAAAGTATGCGTAAAATCGTTGTTTTAGACTAATTCTAGTAAAATTACTTGTTTATTACGATAAAGTTCGCCGGAGGTTACGAAAAAACACATTTTATTTTTTGCAAGAAATGTATTATTAATATTACAAAAAATATAGCCTATGACACTCAGGAAGTGAAGAATAATCCAACAACACATCGCTGGTGGTTGATCATATAGAAACATACATACATACACTCGAAAAACATACTCGTAACCCTTTTTATTACGCAGTCGGGTAAAAATCATGTACCAAACCAACATTTACAAATAATATCAGTTGTTCTAAAAAAATATTCTACGTCACTTTTTCGTTAATAGAGGCCAAATGAATTTTTGTGATTTCTGAATTATTATTGGTACTTTAGTAAAAGTTATTGATAATTATGAATAGATAGACTGTTTAAAGCATGACTCTTATTTATCTGACCATCCATTATCATCTCAGCTATAAGAAGTCCACTGCTTGACATAGGCCTCCTCCATGGATATCCAAAAAGACCGATTGGAAGCGGCTTGCATCCAGCGTCTTCCCGCCACTTGTATGATTTCATCTGTCCATCTCGTGGCTGGTCTTCCTACGCTGCGCTTGCCGGTGCGTGCTATCCAGTAAATATTATTTAATATGAAAGCTACTTACCATGTGACTAGCAACAGTAGCTATATTGTTTTCAATCGTATGCAACAAAGCTTTATCTTCATTTTCTGGCAATTGTACAGGCGATGTTCTATGAATAAACTCGTTTCCATTCGAATAAACTAGCGCTGGGTCATAAGGTGCATCAGACAAAGAATCCCAGCTTATATCGTCCAGTTCCGGTAACCCATTAGCATACCTCTCTAGGTCATACCTAGCTACCAACTGCTTTATCATGTGATACATTTGTTCGCCATATCTATTGGTGTTTACATTCTTCTGTAACCACGGAGCGAACTTCAACATTTTCAAAAAGAAGTAAGAGTTCAGGCCAATATCTTCGCGGAAGTAGGCTAATTTAGACTCATCATTATCGTAGAAGTTGGCAGTGTAATTGGCATCAAATGTGTATGCGTTGCCTTCATCTCGCACACCTTCAGGCGGCGTGAATTCTTCGCCGGCGAGTAATGACGACCCTTGGATTATAATGTCTTTCCTAATAAAATAATTTGGCAGCAACTCATATGGCGGAGGCAGAGTTAATTTCTCAGTGTCCCTTCGATTTTCCAGTGCCACGTAAATGAGGGTCACGTAAAGGCCACAGTTCAAATTTTGGCGAGACCATGCTGCGACTCTGTAGAATGCGTCGAATGTTTTTGCATTCTGCATTACATCGAACATGATTTTGAGTTCGTTGATGTGTTCGATATTGTATTCGCTAAAGATTTTGCCTTTAGGTATTAATCCAACATTTAATCTGAGATTTTGGTACTTTGTAATCACTTCTGGATCCTAAAAATAATATAAAAAAGTTAAAGCACCTACAAAAACTAACATTCCGTTAGGTTTTTTGATAGCACTCATAATGTTAATAAAACTAAGTGCAGGATCCACGATCTATTAATAAACAAAAAATATTCTAGTGCCATTATAACAGTACCATATTATATTCTCACAACAAATTTCAACTCAATCGGTAGGCAGAAATAAAAATAAATAAAAACTTTACATGAATAATATTAAATCTACAACAACAATTTCAAAGATTAAAAATGAGTGTTTTTAAGTGAGCTTACCCAAAAATCTTCCATAGTTAAATTATTCATAAAATCTTCACCAGATAGTCTACTAATTCCGGAATCGGTGGTATCTTCACAAACATTTTCAAATAACGGCAGTATGAGTTTCTGCAAATGAACCCACTCCAACGATGGCACTAAAAAAAATTGGTTGTCTGTAAAGTCGGTTTACGGACGATAGTTTAAAGTGACGTTCTTAACAAAACACTGATGAAATGAAGATGATGATGATGTAACGGGACATTGAGCGTAACGAAACGGGACAATGAGTCATACTTTTTCGTGCGTGCAGCCGGCGTTCATCGATTTATTAGACGTTGTCACGTCAATATCAATTTGATTATATTATTAAAAGAAAAACAAGTGACATGAATGCATAATTTAATACACGCTATAAAACATAGATCTTAATGTATTTTAATATGAGTTATTTATACTATATTTCTGGTAAGTTTCAGCAGACTGCGCATGACTACAAGAGCAGTCAGCCCGTTTTTATCGTGTGTAATTCCCAAATTACGCATATGGTTACGGCAGGTCATATTTTCAAGTCGCAGAAGTTTTAAAAACAAGGCAAAATTATAAGTAAGAAAACATACTTCATACCTAAAATCACTTTTCGTAACTGGGCCCTGATTCTGTATGACCAAACCACTGCTGGATTTTGAGTTTTCTGAACTTATACTTTTAATATTATTTGGAATAATTCATATATTTCTAAAATTACTTGCATGTCCAATAAACATCAGAAGAGATTTTGAAAACTTGCATTATTTAATTTATTGCGAAAGTTATTGTAGTATTACATCTAGCTAATTATATTAAGGAAGTAAACTGCCCAAGTAGTATATAGTGTCCGGCCACGCGTAAAGTAGGATTCCGTAGCTGCATATCACAATTTATGTGAACAGTGGCGTAGCGTGGACTAATATAGACGTGGGCAAAGTCGTATCAGCGAGGTCTCTTTTTGATTTTAACTCTGATGGCATCGCATTTAAAGAGGCCTCACGAGGCCCCTTTAAATGCCCACTTCGCCCACGCCTAGCTACGCCACTGTATGTGAATTTAAAACAGGGCCACAAGGCCTCTTGTTTAATTCTATGTATATATGCCCACAATTAAATTAACCTATAGATATATTATTAAGATATACATAGTAATTAAATTGTTCTTATTTGAAGGAAGGCACTGGATCTCACGACACAGGACTACCCTAGTGTGGGATCCAGGGTTCTCGAAAAATACAATAGCTTATCTAAATTTATGACTATTTAGTTTCTCATGCATATGTATTTCACTATTGTAATTATCATCTAAATTGTCCAAATAAACTACGTTATTATTATATTATGCTCTTTATTCAATTTATATCTTAAATCTAAGTTTTTTACAATAGAAATACAAAAATATAAATATTATAAAAAACTTAAATATAATTATATTATTATTACTAACCGGGTTACGGGTACGTACTGGTTAACTAAATTTAAGTCAGTTAAAGTACCTAAATTTGCACGAAAATTTCATTTATTATTTCTCTGTACATTTGTTGATCGACTATTACTTGTTAACTGTTTAGGCTATAGTCTGTAATGTAGAAAAAAGTTGCACAGGCAAGAAGGAGGGTATTTTTTTAACACTCGACTGTTCGAGTAAAAAAGTCACTATTTGGCGTCAGTAGGCCAGCCCTAGTGTCGGAGTTATTATTATGGTTCTGTGGATAACCACACTGCAATGTAATGTGATTTGATATCTCTCAACTAACTCAAATTAATGCTTCTCGTCTCGTACCATACAGGCCCGCAGCAAAAAGAAGAAATTCTAAAATTAAACTGTCAACTGATAGAAGGGACAGATGATAAAGTTCAGCAAATTTATGCGCACAGTTTTCAAAATAATTGTGTTTAGATAATTATAGTTAAAAATCTAAAAAAACCGACTACGAAATACGTAATTCGTTTACTTAGATGACATTTTCACAGTTATTTCCTTATAAAAACCAAAATACTGAACCGATTTTGATAAAATTTATGTGGCACCACTTAAATGGGTCCCATTTAAATTTAAAAAAAACCTATCAAACAAAAAAGAATCATCAAAAATCATTCATTACTGGCGGAGCAATCGCTGAACAAACATACAAAAAAAAACAATCGAACCACCTTCTTTTTGGAAGTCGGTTAAAAAGTGCAGTACCTCTATTAGTACAGTAGTAGTAAAAGTATATCTGTGATTACCTGGAGCTGGTTCTAATATTGGAGCGGTAGGAACTTTGACGATGTACCCCAAAGTCCCGGCAGTAACTGCCAGGATTATCACTGTTAGCGCTTGCATCTTGGAACAAGAACTGTGGTAAGCAAAAATTAACTTCTATTTATAAGAGGTATATTGCTCAATGATTATGTATGCTTACATTGGATAATGCGAGTTGAACGATCAAATGTTTCAATGAAACTTGAGAATATTGATAAGAGTTTAGGTGACCTAAAGTGCATTGGAGTGTCTCAGGGTTTGAACTTAAACTAGTTGTTTACTGCGTTTTTCTGATCATTTTTTTTAAATTTTTATGTTCGAAACAAAAGGCTCAATCTTTTAACCGACTTCCAAAAAGGAGGAGGTTCTCAATACGTCGAAATCTTTTTTTTTGTGTATGTTCTCTGATAATTTGAAGACACCTGGACCGATTTGAAAAAATATACTTTGTTTGAAAAGTTTCCAAGTAATTCCATAGAAATTTTATCAAACTCGGTTCAGTACTTTGGTTTTTATAACAAAATAACTTTTTTATTTATACATTACAGATCTACGATTGACCACCAACTCGCCTAATGTTAAGCGACGGTGTGGCCGAGGATGGAGCTCGTCGATCTAGAAGATATCTATTCACTCTAGCCTTGAAAATTCCAAGATTGTAGGTCTCAGGAAACAGAGACGTCGGCAACGAATTCCATTCTTGTGCAGTACGCAACAGGAATGTGGATCGATATCGCTGAGTACGGATTTTTGGCATTTCAACGAGAAATGGGTGGTAATTCGCCGACTTTCTGCTAGTCCTGTAGTGAAATGGGGAGGGTGGAATTAGGTCGTGAAGCTCTTGCGCACATTCCCTGAAATTAATCCTGCAGAAAATGGACAGACATGTTACTTTACGGTGGTGCTCGAGACTGAGTAGCTTCTTGGCAGCTAGTTTATCGTCACCGATTTACCTCACAGCTCGCCGGTCCACTGATTCGAAAGCTTCCAACTGATACTTGGCTGATCCATCAAAAAGGTGGCAGCAGTACTCCATACACGATCGGACCTGTGCTTGATACAGATGAAGCAGTTGTCCCGGTGAGAAGTATCACGTAACTTTATTAATGATGCCAAGCTTTTTACTAGCCAGTTTAGCCTTAGATTTAAGGTAGCCCTTAAAGTTCATTGTAAAAATATATCATCCAAGTAAACGATTTGCTTATTTTGAAGTCGTTGTTTTTTTTTGTTTTTTTATACGATTTCTTTTTTTACATAGCACAGTGGATCGGCAAGTTGAATTGGCAGTGGGCAGGGCACATAGCACGTACAACTGATGGCCGATGAGACCGAAAAGTTCTCGAATGGAGACCACGAACTGGCAAGCGCAGCGTAGGAAGACCAGCCACAAGGTAGAAGTGTAATGTATTTTTAAACCCCAAATATTCTGTGACCACTTCTGTTAAAAAAATCATAAAAGTTAATCTAATAAGTGACAGACATTTTTTTATATTACTTATATCATAATTATAGTTATTTAGATAAGCTGTGAGTCAGGGCGCTGAACTTGACTGACATCGTTTAACATTTTAATAGGCAAAAAACAACTTTATCATATTACTTATACAGAGACATAACAAATCACCCGACATATGTATAAGTCAGCTTTGATAAGGGAAAGTACTTATTTGTTTAACTTTTTTGTACGATTGCTTAGAAGCGTAGCTACCGTGTAAAGGCAATACACTGTAACTTAAGTTACAGTGTTTTGGGTTAACAGGGCCCATTGACTTTCTTGTGACCTGTTCTAACCCCCTGTAAAAAAATAATTCTTCTAACCTTTGTCTACACTGATATAATACTTTTAAAAACACTGTATTCGACAGAACATTACAGGTTTATTATTCCAAAACACGGCAACAAAACATACCGTGTATTGCTAAAACAAAACAATGCTCGCAAAAGTTATACCGTGTCAAAAAACCAACGTTTCAAGACACGCGCGCTGCGATCGACAAGCGATAGCGCATAGGTTTGCCGGGAGCTCAAATAACAGTGGCTCGTTCGCGATCAATGTGCGCGCGCGCGCACGGCTACGCAACTTTGAAGTAAGAGATAGATCACGCTGCACTTGCAAAGGGACCGTGCTGTCGTTCGTATAATTTAATTATTTTATAGAGTTTTTACGTTAAAAATGTGCGGATTTTGGTAACAAACTCTTGCTAAATTTGTCTATTTGCTAAACTTGCTAAATGACGTGAATCAATGTTTTGCCACAACAATGGCAGCATTATTGTAGGAACACTAGTGTGGGAAACCACTCTTTTGATTGTATTTTATTTACTATTAAACATATTAGAGTAAATACTAGATGGCTAAATAGATATCAAAAATACCTTTAAATCAATATCAAACAATGTTCTTGAAAGTCATAAGAAGGAAAAATAATCAAATTAAACCCAAAAAACTTTAATCGGACATTTTCTCAAAACACGTTTTTTCGACTTACAGTGTATTGCCTTTACACGGTAGGTAGGGTACCTAATACTTTCGTGAGTATCTATATCAAGAGTCATTATTCACATTTTTGAAGATATAAAATGACTGTAGGTATGAACTTATAAAAATTCGTCGTTTGTGAAAACTATAAAACAACATCACAAATATTCAACAAACATTTCAATTTGATCCAAGTAAATTTTATACATTAAAATCATTTCTGCTTTTACAAGCGACAATATTTTTTTATAAGTTAATTCAGTCTTTTTTAATCTTCAAAAATGTGAGTGTGTGCGAGCAAGACGAACGATGGTCGAACTACAGACTCTTATTCGTGAAGTGTGTTTTGTGTCCATAACAACAAGAGGCTTATAAGAATCTGTAAGTATAGCAGAACACAGACAAGAACTACAATGGGGAACTCCTCACTGGACATTTTGGAAGCTAAGGTCACCTCTTGTATTTGAGAATTGTTCAAATTATATTCTTGTATTTGAGCTCAACATGTAGGGCCTACGGAGAACTGATGAAAAGTATTATTATGTTATATGAAGCACATTTTATGTAGCTGCGACTGGATGGCTAGGAAGCGATAGGACTTTTTCAAAAAATAATAAAGAAATTTAAAAATAAATATACATACATACAATATACGCGCGAAAACCTAACCCTTCTTTGGCAGTCGGGTAAAAATAGCAATAATTCTTCAGTTATAAATATTAAGTATACAAAAAACCACTATGTAAGATCTCGAACTCAATGAAATTGTATTATTATATATTTAGAAATGACAAAGTTTCGTGAACTACGAGTTCACAAAATTTTACTTGTCCTTAATAATATTATATTCTGGCGAAAAAATATCAAGTAACTTGTTAACAAGTAACAGTTTTAACTAGAATCAAGCTAAAACTGTTTATCAGGAATTATAAAAAATATTTATAATTACCTACTATCATACCTTGAGTTTCCTAGATTCCTAGATAGGGGAGATCCCACTTGAACCCTGTGCAGATTTTCAAAATACAGTAATATAGAGTGTCATCTCTTGACAACCTCAAGAACTTTTTCTCCAGAACAGTATAAACCAGTACCATTCCCGAGTTTTGGAATATAACACTAATGTAAAGAGTTGTGGACAGATGGCGCCACTTAGAATAATACGACGTATGTGTTTTAATGCTTAGAAATGATGGTCAATTTTTTGCTGGCAAAAATAACTAATGATAATTATGTGTTATAGGTATAAGGGAACTGGTATGCAGCGAAAAAAAATATACTTTTTTGGTATGTACGCTTTAATGTGGCCTACATTGAAACTACATGAGACTCACGGTTTAGGTACATTGAAAAAAAAAGCTGGTGCTACTTCGAGTACTACAAAGGCATTCATAGAACCTTTGTAGAACCTCGTTTATACCAAGCGCAAACATTTATTGTATAAAAAAAAACAGAAGCGTAGGTACAAGAAATGTTCTGTTCATTGAGAATTTTTGAGATGTATAGTTAGGGAATTTTAAGTGATTGTAACGATTACTTATATCATCATGAATAATTATAGTCTAAAAAACTGAAAAAGCCGACTTCAAAATATGCTATATGTATAACGCCTGTAGAAAGTTAATAGCAAAGCCTATACCTATCCGTACATACGCGACTTGCTATTAACTTTTCTACAGTTGTTTGGATGATACTTTACCAGTTATTTCGTTATAAAAACCAAAGTAATGCATCGATTTTGATAAAATTTATATGGGACCACCTCTAAAGTATGATAAGAAATAAGTTTGCGTCCTGCCACCTCCCTGCTACCCAACGGTCTGCTGGTGCTCAGCTAGAGGCAAACGATTAAAATATGCCTGCCTGGAATCAACGATGATTTCGTCCCGTTTGCCGTCGAGACAGCGGGACCTTGAGGCTCAGAAGCCAGGGAATTTGTTCAAGATCTAGGGCGGCGAATGCAAGAAAGAGGTCGCGACCCGAAATTTGGGTGGTACCTAATTCAAGAAATTTCCTTGGCCATTCAGCTGCGAGCGTGATGGGGACTGTCAGATCAGGGTCTGCATGCATGGGACTTGCAGCCTTACATTATCATTAGTTAAGAATTAGACTTTATTTTATTATATTATGTTAATATATTTAGTATGTCTACCTATTTAATTATTTTCAATGCTATGGAAAATAAGGAAAATAGATCTTAAACAAAAAAACAGATGTCCCACTTTTTATTACTATAGAACCTTGCTGAATTTGTAACTTTTGTTGACAAATAAATTTTCTATCTATTAATGTTCAAAGACTAGACTAAAGACTAGACAGCGTAGGCTTAGTAATAAGCTTCCACCCTTTTGAGTACGGAAGTCTAAAAATAACGAAACACAAGGTGATTTTCCGGAATGCAGGTACATCCTTTAAAAGTGGGTCAGAATCCGAGAGACAGAGCGAGATAAAACAAGAAAAATATACCATTGCATTAGCAGAGTTATAGACGAGGCGAGCAAGTGGAAAAATTACAATATTGCAGAATTTTAGGTTTGTTATTTGGTCAATCGTATAGTATTTTTTTTTTTACTTTGTTTAATTGCATTTTCAGTTGTATCATTTACATAGACATTGGTATTTATAGAACATACCAAGATACCAATACTTTGGAGATGTTGAATTATTATAAGTCCCCTTTTGACCACCAACTCGCCTGTTGGAAAGCGAAGATGTGGTCGAAGATGAAGCACGCAGACTTAGAAGATACCTATTCACTCTGACCTTGAAAAGACCAATGTTGTAATTCTCAGGAAACAAAGAAGCCGGCAATTTGTTCCACTCTTTCGCTGTACCGATAAGACAGTTTAGTACGAATATTGGGTAAATCCACAATATATGGGTGGTAGTGTGCTGATTTTCTACTTGTTCTGTGGTAGAAAGGAGATGGTAAAATAAGGTCATGCAGCTCAGAAGCACATTCTCCGAAATGTATCCTGTAAAAAATTGACAGACTTGCTACCATACGGCGGTGTTCCAGACTGAGTAGCTTTTTAGTAACTAGCTTATCGTCACCAATGAGTCGGACAGCACGCCGGTCTACCGATTCTAGAGCTTGGAGCTGGTATTTACTAAATTCTCTGTCTTCTTTCCGCAAGTGTCATTACGCCACAGCGAGAAGTTAACAAAATATGTTAAGCATTGCTTAAAGTTAAGTAACGTTTTTCGGTAAGGCTGTAAGTGGTCAGCGCGTCAAAGAAATTTTCACTTCTTTAATGATGAGTATATAACAAACTAAAACTTTTATGTGGTTTCGAGAAATAACCAGTATAGATACCAGTAATTTCATAGAATTGAAAATTCTATGAAAATTGAATCCTAATAGTTGATAATTCTATCGAAACCCGTATCTTAAAACGAAACATTCGTTTTATGTTCTCTGCTTATTCTCGGTAACTGCGTATTGCAAGGCCAGTTCGGGATAACAAGGTACTCCTAGAGAAAATAAACCAGATGAAAACAACTATCATAAAATATTTTTGATAGCGTAACAGAAGACTCCTTCGTAAATATATTTAATTAAGTAGCAAGTCTTGATACGACACAATAAAGTGCAAGTCGTTTTGCACATGCGATAATTAAATACTCTTATTAATATGATATTAATCGTCGTTTCATGGAGGATATTCCAAAAACTCGTAGCAAAACGCTTTAACTCCACTTTTATTGTGCGTACCGCTAAAATGCGGAATGCGCTTCCTGAATGGATCTTTCCGAATAGGTATAGGTAATCTAGATATCTTTAATTCGTGAGTGAAATCTTATTTCTAGACAAGCGCGCTCCATTCGGTCCCTTAACACCAAGCAAGTTAAAGGTCAAGCGCATGCCTATTAAAAAAAAAAAAGACAATTACAAAGTACAAATTAAGTACTAGTACTAAGGGATATTAAAATAATAAAATACTATGTAAGTTAGCTGCTTTTATTATTTATTTATTGGATAATTTGTTGTTGTAGCCATTGCAGATATTTTGCTTGGTTTAGTAGAGGTTGACAGGTTTAATAGATCCTACATTTAGATTCAGATTAGTTTCGACATTTGCCTCGACGTAGTTTTCAGAGTCAATAACATTCCTACCCACAAGGTTGTAGTTCTTTAACACGTATCTGTTCCAACGGGTTTTCATGTCACATGTCTGAGTCTTGTGGAAGATAGTGACATCGACAAATTTCATGTTGGGTGTGAAAAAGTTAGCAGTATCGATTACTCTATCCAGAGGGAAACCAAGAGGCGCTTTGTCAAGAAGCACAGTTGACCTGAAGTCAACTACGAAGTTTTTGCGGTTCTGGTCAAGGATACTGATATCCATGTTGTTAACTAGTTTCAGAGGACTCACAATGCAGTACAGCATCATGTGCATACCGCCAACTGTCCCCTTAGGAAGTAGCAACCTTGCTGGGAATCCAGTAAGCACGTTCCTCAAGTCCTTCATTTGCAAGTCACGCATGTCTGTGATGCTTTCAATCCTCTTCCACAAGTCACGGGTCCGAACGCGATCCCGGACTAGGTTCTGCATGTCAACGGAGTTTCTCACAATGTTATTCTTTCCTGTATTCAGTTTGTAAGGGAATGAGTCTAGTTCAACAAAGTTGACACGGTTGGCGTTGATATCGATAATGCGTCCAAGTTGGTCAGTCTTAGGTCCCAAGAATATCCTTACAACGGAGTCAACGGTTTTGTCAGAAACTACGTTGAGAGCAATTTTGAATGGCTGGTTATTTAGACGACGCTTGCGTACTAAAATGGTCATGTTAGACCGATTTTTTTGCAGTTCCTCCTCGGTCAGGATAACAGCGTTGGTTATATCCATCAGATAGTCATCGAAGTAGGTGATAAGTTTATCAACCACAATGTTGTCGATTTTGACTCCTGGGAAGTAGAGCTCTTCCTTTGTGTAGCAAGGCAGCCGATTCTTAAATAGGAACACCAAATCGATGAGACGTTTCTGCAGTTGGTAAAATACAGGGTCACGGAGTGCGGTTTGATAGCTATCCAGGATTGATGGTACTACAAAATATCTGCAACCAAGAAAAAAAATTGTTAATAATTTGTTTTTTTACCCGACTGCGTAAGAAGGAAGGTTATGCTTTTCGTGTGTATTATATATGTAAGTATGTAAATAAGTCATAAGTATTTTATTAATAAATTGACAATTTCCATGTCATACTTGTATCAAGTAATAGTCATTTATAAAATAAACATTACGAATTAAAGACTTAAGTGCTACCTATCCATAATATTTTTTCAAAACTAATTCGTCATTTTGACATGTAAATTTAAAAAATATAACGTTAATAATAAAAAATCTAATTTTTAGATACAAATGGTGACAGTTAATCAAAACAATAAAAACAAAAATGTCAAATACGCAATTTAAATATAAATAAATAAGTACTAATGTCAACAGAAAATAATTAAAGAATAAATGTACTATCACGTCTATATGTAAGTATGTTTGTATGTTTGAATGTTTGTATGTATGTATGTTTCTATATAATCGCCAGCAGCCTAAGCGGCTAGACCAATTTTGATGTGCGAGGTGTCGTTAGATTCGTTCTCACACCCTAGGTGCCGTAGGCTATATTTATTTGTAATAATATTAATATAGGTATATCTCTCGCAAGAAATGCCTTTTTTCGTAATGTCCAACGAGCTTTTCCGTAATAAACAAGTGATTTTACTAGAATTATTTTGAAGAGTGTGCATTTATAATCTTTTACAGCGATTTTACGCATACTTTCTCACAAAAAAATTATACCGTATCAAGCGTAATAAAATCGTAAATTAGACTGCAAAAATCGCTATTTTGCAATCCGGTGTTTTGTTTTTATTTTTATATATATATACTTGTTTATGCTCTTGACCGATAACTTGCCTGGTCTTAAACATCTGTTGCGGGCTATGATAGAGGCTATTATTTAAAAGAAACCGATACAATTGCAATCACGAGGTTGATGTATTTTGTTTGTACTTACTTATCAGACTCAATCGTATTCAGCCCAAGAACCGACTTCATGATGATGAGTAAGTAGCGATAGGCAGCAATTTGGTTGGTATCCATTTCAGGCTCCTCAATTTTGCCGTAGATCATCTTACCAAGTGTTTCGATGTCTTCTGGCTTGTTAAGTTCTAGTTTTAGTCCATTCCACTGTAAAATAACATTCAGTATTTTAGTAAACATAGATAGGTTAACAGACGACTTCATTCAGGTGGCACATGTCAGAAAGATACTGTTTGCAAGCCACTTCCGACAGGTCTTTTTTTAAACCACACGGGACAGCAGTGATAAATATACGAATTTTTTAACCCTCGACCCGATAAAAGTGTGGTGTGATATGTTGTGTATCCAAGTATCTAACTGTGGCATCGTAGTTCTCAAACAGATGGACTGTTTCAGACAAAAAAAAACTAGATTAACTAGTTTTTTTGTGGTTGAAAGAGGAATTACTTGTTCGAGCGTGCTCTTAGTTAAGTTTTATCAAAATCGGTTCAGCGGTTTTTTTATGTCAGTGGTTTTTTAGTTTTTAATAAATATAGCGTCATTCTTAATTCGTTAGACACTGGAGTATAACACAACGAACTTAGCATAAAACTGTATTTCTATCTACGTCTTGTGGGAAATCACAGTGAAATTATCCACAGACTAAGTTTATCATACACTGAATGAAGAAGCTGATTTTTTGACAGTTGTTCTGTGAAATATGTGTACATTATACTACGGAAAACTATCGGAAAACGTGTACTTAATAAATAGAAAATTTGTTTAGTTAAACTTACATCAATGTAGCCCTTAACGATAGCCGTTCTAATGATCGTTTCATACGTTTCAACAAGGTTCATTACTGGAACGTCCTTGTCCTTTACTATGTACTGGTTGTTCAATCTCATTGGCATTTGAACTCCATTGTGCATCATCATCCACGGCGAATATCCTTCCCTGAGCGGCTTGTTCCACGAAAGCGTCTGAATGTTACCGAGACCGTTGGATAAACGCTCGAGATAGTACCTGGCCAGGATTTGTTGGTATGTGTACAGAATCAGCTCGAAACGTCTAGCCCTCGTCTTGTCAAACATTTGACTGTTCATCCAGAACGGATAGTCAACATGGAAGTAATAGTAGTAAGTGTTGAGATCGATATCTTCAGTGAAATATCTAAGCCTGTCTTCGTCATTCAGGTTAACGCGCTTATCGAATATATTTTCATCAATAACGAACATGCCATCGTTGGTCTTTTTGATTCCATAGAAATCAGACAGCCTCATGTCGAGCAGCCCGTTCTTCATCTTGATCAAGTATGCTTTCTGGATGACATCAGCACGTACGAAATAGTATGGGTAAATTTCGTAAGGAGGAGGGAGGACGATTCCTTTGCAATCCTCTCGGTGTCTGACTGCAACCGTGAGGGCGTAGACGAACATGCCTTCATTGAGATTGATGCGCATCCAGCTAGCAGTCTTCAAGAAGGTGTTAAAGTCTTTAGCGTAGTACAGCATATGGAACATGTTGACGACTTCCTTGAGTTGACGATCCACGTGTAGAGTGAAGATCTCACCTCGAGGAAGAATACCTTCGTTTGCGCATTTCATGAAGTTTTTGACGACGTCTGGTCTCTGTAAATGATAACATTTTCTCATTAGTTGATGCTAAATTAATTAAAACAATAGACTTTACGGGTTAAACTACGGCAGCATAGAAGAGACCGTTTGGCTGCCGTTCGATGGTGGTTTCTATCCCAAGGCACCTTCTAACTTTGATTTTCTCTAATGATACGTATGTGTTGTTATTTGCTGTTGACCTCAAATGATAAAGGAAATTATCGTGAGGAAACTGTGGACTTCTTAACGTTATCGAAGGTCAGTGCAGCCTATCAACCAGCACTTAACCAGCATAAATAGATAATAGAAGAGTAAGGTAGAGTACCTTACTCTGACAATTATAGAAGAGTGAACCTCTTCTAATTGTAAGCAAGTAACTAGGGGACAGTTTAAAAAACATAGAAGATTGAGATCCAAAATACACATAACAAAAGTACTTACAGTGAACATATTAATGTTGTCTTCGATTCTAAAAGTCTTCCCAATGTCTTCAATTTCCTTATACATGACCGGTTGCATAACATGGTTCAACAACTTCAACAAGAAAATTTGCCTCTGTTTTGTATCGTTGGTAACTGAAAGACAAAAATATGGCATATTAATAAAAAAAGACATGCTCATAACTCCACGTTTTTGATACATGAATGAAACACCCCGCCGCTTTCCTTGTTTCCATAGAGCTACAATCTTGGAATTTTCAAAGCTAGAGTGAACAGATATCTTCTAGATCGACGAGCTCTATCCTCAGCCACACCAACACTTACCATCATGCGAATCGGTAGTCAAACTTTAAAAAAATGTGAAATGTTCTTACCCAGATTGGAAGCGCCAGGGTTGTCGTCTCCGGCGTAAGTAGCCATGGCCATTGAGGCCAGGCCTAACAGAACCAGAGTTATAGCCCTCATCGTGCAGCCGACCCGATGAGAGTTCAACTGTACTCACGCCGGCAAACCCTCCCTTTTATACCTTACAACAAGGTAATAAAAATATTATTTATTACTAGATAAAATGAATATAAATAAGCAACAATGTACAATAAATAAAACTTACACATAACAAATAAAGAAGTCATAAAACGGGTTCAAAATGGGCTTGGAGATATTTTTATATCTCTATAGTAATTGTTAAGGGCATTGTAACTTTGATGTCGTACCTAATTAGTAGTACTATGAACATAGTTCCATAGGGAGTTTCCGGCAGCCTAGTGGTGAGACCGTCTGACTTGCGATCCGCAGGTCCTGGGTCCAGGTCGAATCCCACGGCACGCACCTCAAACGGTGAAGGAAAACATCGTGAGGAAACCTACATGTCTGAGAGTTCTCAATGATCTTGAAGATGTGTGAATTCTGCCAATCCGCACTTGGCCAGCGTGGCAGACTATGGCCTAACCCTTCTCACACTGAGAAGATGGCCCGTTCCTAGCAGTGGGACAGTTTGTACAAACAGGGCTGATAAAAAAAATTAAAAAAATAATGAACATAGTAGACCTCGCGAGCACACAGTCTGCACTCGTGAGTTTCTATCAAATATTGGCCACGTAGCAAACTTCTTTTCTTTCATTCGAGATTTTATAAACTTTTACCTCGACAAATTTTTAACCGATTTTGCTCATATTTAAAATACTTGTTTAGAATTAAGTACGAAACATTTTGAATATATAATACTATGTATTTTTTAAATCGGTAAGTAAAAGGCGCCGCAGATAACTTCCTTCGTTTTGAGGAAATACCCTACTTATCAAAAATCCCGACGACAAAAAAATATTTGTAAATACATCTATACCAAATTTCTAAAAGCTACACAATTACCCTATTACATAACGTCAATATTTTATCGTCATGCATCAAACACGCTGTTTGCCTACCTTTTGATCTTTCAAAAGTAACCAAAAAATAAGAAATCAAGATCAAAGTATCAAGATTTTGTTTACTCGTATTAATTCGTAATGACTTAATTTTACTAGATGCACCCTGCGGTTTCACTCGCGTAGTGATGGGAAACGGTAATGATGATGATGAAAAGTAGCCTATGTCCATCACCTGCTACACAGCTAACTCTGTATAAAATTTCTTAACGAATGATTATAAGATTATTATTGATTGATTGATAAGGAAGAAAGATTTTTATTCTAATACTTGATGACCCGGCGTACTTCGTATCACCTATCAATGAGTGGACCCGATATTTTCTCAATGTTTAAGCCTTCCCTGGGCTACGACAAACATTTCAAAACCAAAATCAGCTAAATCGGCCCAGCCGTTCTCGAGTATTAGCGAGACAAACGAACAGCAATTGGTTTTTATAAAAACGAAAATATCTCTCTGTCTGTGCTACTATTGGAAGCACAGAATTCGCCCTATTTACATAGGACCTGCAAGTTACAATATTGGAATTTTCAAGGCTAGAGTGAATAGATATCTTCTAGATCGACGAGCTCCATCCTCGGCCACACCGTAGTTGGTGGTCAATCGTAGATCTATAATGTATAAAAAACCCGGACAAGTGCGAGTCAGACTCGCCCACCGAGGGTTCCGTACAAACTAAATAAAAGGGGGAAAACATATATTTTTTAAATTTTTCTTCATAAACCAAAAACATACATCGTAAAAAAAAAAAACTGTTTTAGCTTATGCTAATGAAGCTCTTTCATACGATACCTCACATGTTACGGTTAATTCACTTTAAAATTTGGGCCCTCATTCCTTGCATAAAGACACTACACACAACAAAGTGATCCTATAAAGGTTCGGTTTTTTCCTTTTGAGGTACGTAACCCTAAAAAAACTCCATGAACATATAGCTGAATCAATCGTTATGAAATTTGACACAAAGGTTGTTAGGAATCTGGCGAAGGACATAGGGATTAGGCGGATTGTGACAAAAACATTATTTCGTTATCTATTTTTAACCGACTTCCAAAAAAAGAAGGTTATCAATTCGACCTATATGTTTGTAATATTGTCAGAATTGCACAATTTTTGTATATGTTAGTCTATACCAGCTTCTAAACATGTGTACCAAATTTCATAAGAGTATGTATGTTTGTCCATGCATTACGCAGAAACTAGAAGTCGTATTTCAAAAAATTTACTTTTATTGTATAAAGTATCTTTCAACTTAGGAGTCACTATAGGTTTTATCAAAATCGGTTCAGTAGTTTTATAAGATATAGGCTTTTGAACACCCACTTCGTTGATGGCAACTGCAGAGCAGTGTCTACACCTTATATTTCAATTGTTTGATAGACAGTGACATGAGCGGTGATGAGCTTTGACAACCGTTTTTTACCGACTTCAAAATAATAAATACTATTAAAAATGAATAAATAAAAGTAATTTAAAAAAATTAAACCGACTTCAAACTGAAAAGTAAGAAATAACTCGAAGAAAATCAAAACTGGGCGTCTACCTACCATAAGACTTAGTTGATGATAGTTTAGGGCCTGACACCGACCTCAAAAAAATAGTTGGTGTATGTACCTAATAATGTAGACGCCCAGTTTTGATTTTCTTCGAGTTATTTCTTTCTTTTCAGTTTGAAGTTGGTTTAATTTTTTTTTATTACTTTTATGTGTATAATTTTTATTCTTTGTTGTATGTTTCTTGTTACAATAAATTTCTGTCTATTGTCTATTGTCTATGTCTATTCCATTGCAAGTGAAACTGCGTGGCGCAGCTAGTAATATTAGTAAGGAAAATATATATATAAACTCTTTGTTGTACACACCTTAAAAGTAATAACAAAATACTTAAATAAACTAGTGCAACAACAGGCGGCCTTATCGCTAAAAGCTATTCCAGGCAATCATAAGATGGAGATAAATATAGAATATAAATTAGATGGGGCGTGCAATGGGACTTTAAACAAGTTACATTATAAACTACAATATTGTTTATTATCTATAGTTTATAATGTTATTTATAATGTTATTTATAATATATATATATATAATCTGAATCTAGGAAACGGCTCCAACGATTTTAATGAAATTTGGTTTGTAGGTAGATTAGGGGACGATAAATCGATCTTGCTAGGTTTCATTTTTAGGGAACCCGGGTTTGCTCGTATTTTCAGTCATACAAGATACGAGTGGAGCTCGGGCGCCTAGGTACTAATAATAAATACAACAAATGTAGAGATAAGATAAGATAAAGAAGATATTTACATAGATATACATATATATATACATATACATAAGATACACAACAAGAGCCTCGACCAACATCTGAAGAGGCTCTCGCTCGATGGTTGGGTCAAGGGTCAGATACAGAAGGCAGTCATCCTGGACACGGCACGTATTGTCAGGAGGTTCCTCTCTCTGTAGCCCTACCACCGGCAGCTTGAGCCCCGCCCCGCTGCCGGCGGCACCCTAGTTTTAAGTTTTTTACAATATTTATGTTTATTTTTTATAAGTTTATATTTGTGTTGTAAAAAATTTAGAATTAAGATTGTAAATAAATAAATGAGTAATACAACAAATGTTATACATAACAAATGGGCATCATTTTTGACAAACCGTAAGAAAGGAATAAAGAAAAAATAAAGAATCGGAAGGATAAGGATACAGTGAAAACTAAAGTTATGTCGAATGCCCGCATTGTGCCCACCTCAATACCTGTGGGATACTCCACTCTGGAATTTATCGATGAATACACCAACTTAGGGCAAACAGCCCGACTAGGTCCAACTTTGCGAAAAAGCTCAATCGTCGAATCCAACTCGGCGGGGCAGCTTTCGAAAAACTTAAAAGCGTAGTTTCGTTCAATATACCTCAGAGCTTCAAGTCGAAGGTTTACGATCAGCCTATGTTAACTATGGCACTAAAACGTGGTCACTCAATATGGGCCTTATAAGGAAGTTCAAAGTCACCAAACAAGCTATGGAAACGCTGGATGCAAACTGCTTCCAATTGGTTTTTTTTTTAATCAATGGGGGAATCTATGTCTAGCATTTAAATTGCGGCTGAAATATTGATGAACATTTTGTGAAAAAATGCTACTCTAAAAAATCTAAAATCACGTACTAGTTTTGGGTACTACGCAAAATCTACGATTACTATGCAGTAATTGCAGTATACTGTGATGCATAAGTCACGCGATAGAATTCGCTCCTTTTGCTTCCGTAATGAGGCTTATGCACGCAAGAGGCGTGTGCACTAATGACTATTTTCAATAGACTTCAAAAAAGGAGGAGGTTCTCAATTCGATTGTATTTTTTTTATGTTTGTTCCCTCAGAACTTTTAACTGGGTAAGCCGATGATTTGATGTTTCTTTTTTTATTTGCGAGTTGGTGCTTCCCTTGTGGTCCCAATTCAATTTGGTTCAGTTCTGACAATGGCATCCATGGGAAGTCGGTTGCTTCAGTTTTTTAAACTATAATTATATTCTTCTAGACTATTTTATATTCTTTTGGTATGAGTATAATCTGTGATATAGTAAAGTTATTAATGTTTAAGTGGAGACCACGTACCGGCAAGCGCAGCGTAGGAAGACCAGCCACGAGATGGACAGATGATCTCATACAAGTGGCGGGAAGACGCTGGATGCAAGCCGCTTCCAATCGGTCTTTTTGGAAATCCATGGAGGAGGCCTATGTCCAGCAGTGGACTTCTTATGGCTGAGATGATGATGATGATTAAGGTTTTCGTATTGCCTCGTTTAAGATAAGTGTTGTCATGCAATCTCCCATACAAATACGAGAAAATCCTAAACGTTAACCAATTTTGATGATTATTTTTTATCTGATTTAAATCATAAATATACGAGTATATGCCTCTGCGGATTGCTTTTTTCAAGTTTCATTATAATTTTGAAGTTTCCGAAATTAAAAAAAAACAACTAATTATTCAATGCCATTAATTCTTCCAAAAATATAAAAAGAAACTAAATTTGATCATATTTAAGGGTACAAAACGGTTTGCTCCTGTTGTATGAAAAAACTAAAACACACGAAAAACTAAAACGAAAAAAACTAAAACAAAATAGTACGACAGCGTTTCTCTTAAAATGCGACCGCTTCGCGGTTATGTTCAGTGATTTCAGAATGTCTCAGAACACGACATCACACTCACACTACGTGAGTAGGTGCGTGTGTGAGCACAGTATACATTAATAGTATAACACGTGTGAGCGAGAGGATGATTACGTTACATTAGCATGATTGCCATCTCATTTCTACTCATTCGTCACCGTTTTTGCGTATGGTATACTAAAATCGCTGTATCTTCATAATTTTCCAATAAAAAAAAATCACAGTAATAAATTAAATTATCATGACTTCACTTGTAGGCAGGAAGAAGCTGGATGCGGGCCGCTTCCAACCGGTCTTTTTGGAAATCCATGGGGGAGGCCTATGTCCAGCAGTGGACTTCTTGTGGCTAAGATGATGATGATGATTGAATTATTAATCACTAAAAATCTGCCTACTAAATATAAACGTGGATGAACTCCATTTTGTATTTTTTACAGGGTGGTGAGTTGTTATATGGGTAGTTTAGCTTACGCGTACGAAGTCCCGGGAAAAGCTTGTAAAAATAACACTTTTTATTTATTTCAAAATTCGTTGGTTCTAGAAATTATTCCATCACGTAAGTGTGTTGTTCAAGTTAGACTCACGTTCAGTATTCAAGGACGGCATTCAATCTAGATAAAAGCTCAGTTATGCCATGTTTTCGATCAATTTACATACTTTTTCACTAAGAAAATATCGCTGACAAGCGTAAACATTCCCGCTCAGAGTCCTACGCATACCGGTCCCACCACTTAAATAAATTTTGTTGGAAAAGTGTGTCGATGAGATTTATAATATAGATAGGAATAGACTTAAAGTAAAACTGACAAAGAACGAGTTTCACTCTCCTATAACGAGGCTTCCGTATTCCCATCCAACATTAAACTGACACCAGGACTAGTTACTCAGCAATGGACTGCATATCTATGTACCTATGTTTGTAACTTTACACGCTTTGTTTATAACAGGAATAGCCCGAAATGTTTGACGTTCACGTCAAAAAAATAAGTAATTAAAAAGTTTAAATAAATTAGTGTTGATATAGGTATTTGAAGTGGTAATAAAATATTAAAAAAAAAATTTTTTTAAGAACAAGCTTTTATTTAAATGCACTAAAACGAAGAAAATAAATTTTGAATGCAATTAAGCCCACCATTTTATTAAATTATAAAATTTTATATTGATATAAATAAAAGCTTGTCGCGTGATTTCAAACAACATCGTACCTATCTACTAAGTAATATTTAATTCCAACAAAAGACTTAGACGCGTTCTTATCATTTGCTTAGAATTAAAGTTAGTTTGTTCTTTTGAAAAAAAAAAAAAATGTTTGTGTTCTCGCGACAAGCGTTTATTTATATCAATATAAATTTTATAATTTAATTAAATGGTGGGTTTGATTGCATTCAAAATTTATTTTCTTCGTTTTAGTGCATTTAAATAAAAGCTTGTTTTAAATTTTTTTTTAATTAATATTTTATTTATTAGACTAAAAAGAGTGCTTGTCATGACTATTCAAACGAGTCCAAACTCGACGGTTTTATCTCTTTTAGTTTAGGAGTTCCTATGGCCACCTTCCGACGCCATCTTGAGACCCTGGATATCACGTAACACAAGAGTGCTTGTCAAGACTATTCAAACGAGTCCAAGCTCGACGAGTTCCTATGGCCACCTTCCGACGCCATCTTGAGACCAGCTTCATGGTACCATATTATTGCATTGTCACTGAAGTTTCGTAAGTAAACCAAATTTAAACCTAATCTAAGGACAGGAAGTGGTTCTAATTTAACTCGCAAGATTTGTCCCATACATTTTATTTTTTATTGATTATTATAGATCTACGATTGACCACCAACTCGCCTCATGCTAAGCGACGGTGTGGCCGAGGATGGAGCTCGTCGATCTAGAAGATATCTATTCACTCTAGCCTTGAAAATAACTACATACTACAACCTAGAATGTTACTAAGGGATTTTATTTAGCAAATTGGCTTCAAACTTATTGATTTATAACATTATCTGAAAGTTCAAGTTAAATTTCAATCAATATTATAAAT
The DNA here is from genome assembly GCA_947563715.1 of Lycia hirtaria. Classification (NCBI taxonomy): domain Eukaryota; kingdom Metazoa; phylum Arthropoda; class Insecta; order Lepidoptera; family Geometridae; genus Lycia; species Lycia hirtaria. The sequence continues at coordinate 8,827,868 of OX387377.1, read as the reverse complement.
TGCTTTTGAAATTGTTGTTGTAAATTTAAATTTAGCTTACCAGAGTGTATCAGGAGTGCATCTTCCACTAACATATTTAAAATTAAAATAAATCTTTGCTCCAAAGCAAGGCTTACTATAGCGCTGAAGAGTTCTATAAGGACAAATTCGAAGTACCTTGTGTACACAATTTTAACAAATTTTTTTTTTTTTTTATAGTTATCAGTGGTTAAAAGCATCTGACTTGTAAATGACATATATTTATCAATAAATTATTTGTATTTTGTAATATTATTCATATAAAGTTTTCGGCAGCCTAGTCGGGAGACCGTCTGACTTGCGATCCGCAGGTCTTGGGTTCGAATCCCACGGCACGCACCTCTGTCTTTTCGAAGTTATGTGCGTATTGCCGGCAACTTCAAACGGTAAAGGAAAACATCTTGAGGAAACCTACATGTCTGAGAGTTCTCAATGATTTTGAAGATGTGTGAAGTCTGCCAACCCACACTTGGCCAGCGTGGAAGACTATGGCCTAAACCTTATCACAATGAGAAGATGGCCCGCGCCCAGCAGTGAGACAGTTTGTATAAACAAAAAAAAAGTATATACACAAAACAAACAAAAAATTCAATTGCAGCATTATTTATTAAAAAGTCATCGAAATAATTTTTACTCATTTGAACGTACAACTTATAAAGATTCCTGTTGTTTTGTACACATTCGTTCTGTTCGTAGAATTACAATTGGATAATGAATAAGCTTTAATTGCCTGTATCTGAGTTAATGAGAGTCCTATCTAATAGATTGTAGTTTTGTAAGACGTATCTGTTAAAACGGGTTCTCATGTCACACTTTTGTTGCTTGTGATATATAGTCACATCCACAAACTTCATGTTTGAAGTAAAGAATCCATTCACATCAATAGGTCGGTCTAGAGGGAAACCAAGCGGCATCTTGTCAAGAAGTACAGTTGATCTGAAATCAGCGATGAGTTCCTTTCTGTTTTGGTCAAGAACTCTGAGATCAGCATTATCGACCAGATTCAACGGAGTTATAATGCAGTAAACCAACATTTCCATTCCTCCAACTGTACCTTTAGGAAGCAGAAGTCTAATTGGAAATCCAGTGTTTACGTTTCTTAGTTCTTTAAGACGGAGATCTCTCATATCATTATTAGAGTCTAGCTTCTTCCATAAATCACGGGTGAAAAGACGATCACGAATCAAATTATGCATATCAAAGGAGTTTCTCAGAATGTTGTTCTTTCCTGTGTTCAATTTGTATATAAAAGAGTCTAGTTCAACAAAGTTGACGCGGTTTGTGTTAATATCTAGAAGGCGGCCAAGATGGTCCTTCTTAGGTCCTAGGAAAATTCTGACGACACAGTCAACGGCTTTGTCTGATAAAACATCAAGAGTGATTCTGAAGGGCTGGTGATTTAGACGGCGCTTACGGGTCAGTATAGTCATATCAGAGCGGGTCTTTTTTAGTTCATCTTCGGTTAAGACGACAGCATTTGTCATATCCATCAGATAATCATCAAAATAAGTGACTAGTTTGTCCACAACAATGTTGTTAATTTTAACTCCCGGGAAGTAGAGTTGCTCCCTTGTATAGTGTGGTAGGCGAGTTTTGAAGAGAAGCACAAAATCGATGAGACGTTTTTGTAGCTGGTAGAAGACAGGGTCACGTAGGGCGGTTTGGTAGCTGTCCAAGATGGAAGGCACAACAAAATATCTGAAAAAATGAAAACAATTTGCGTGTAAGATGATGATTACAAACAAATTACTTGCCCGCTCCCACTTCAACTCGCTAATTCGCTGAACTATGTATTTTAATTTTGTTATGCTTAACAAATTATGAACCAAATAAATATAAAAAATGATGCTATACATACTTGTCAGATGTCAAAGTATTAAGTCCAAGAACTGACTTCATGATGATAAGTAAATAGCGGTAAGCATCAACGTATTTTGTATCATATACAGTTCCTTCAATTTTGCCGTATATCAGCTTTCCAAGAGTTTCGATGTCCTCGGGCTTAGTAAGTTTCAGTCTTATGTCATTAATCTGTAATATAAATAAAAATGAATATTTCAACAACATTTTTAAAGTTATAGAACTTATTTAGCTCTTAATACTTACTTGAACATAACCTTTCATGATAGCTTCCCTGATTATTGTTTCATAGGTTTCGACCATATTAATCGCAGTGATATCATTATCTTGAACTATATTTTGATCGTTAAGTCTCATCGGAATTTGAACACCGTTATGAAGTTGCATCCATGGCCAGTATCCTTTCCTAATAGGCTTGTTCCATGAAAGAGTTTGAATGTTACCAAGGCCGTTAGATAGACGCTCGAGATAATATCTAGCAAGGATTTGTTGATAAATATAAACCGTCAATTCGAAACGCCTAGTTTTAAGCTTATCAAATTGCACATCTTTCATCCAGAATGGATAATCTACGTGGAAGTAGTAGTAGTATGTATTGAGATCAATATCTTCGGTGAAGTATCTAAGTCTATCTTCATCGTTCAGGTTGACACGCTTATCAAATATATTCTCATCGATAATGAAATTGCCTTTGTCGGTTTTCTTGATTCCGTAGAAGTCAGAAAGCCTGGAATCGAGTAGGCCTTTCTTCATCTTGATCAAGTAAGCTTTCTGGATAACATCAGCACGTACGAAGTAGTAAGGGTAAATTTCGTAGGGAGGTGGAAGAACGATTCCATTGCAATCTTCGCGGTGCCTGACTGCAACAGTGAGAGCATATACAAACATGCCTTCATTCATGTAGAGGCGCATCCAACAGGCGGTTTTTATAAATGTCGCAAAATCTTTGGCATAGAACAATACGTGGAACATCTGAACTACTTCTTTGAGTTGTCGGTCAACATGAAGAGTAAATATCTCTCCACGTGGTAAAACGCTGATTTTTACGTTATTTACAAAGTCTTTTACGACATCGGTTTGCTGAAACAAATTATAAGAGTTGCGTGAGTACTAGAACATATTTACAGCTTGGGCTTAAAATTTGTAAAAAAATATCTCTTACGGTGTACATATCGACGTTGTCTTCAATCTTGAAGTTCGTTCCAATGTCTTGGATTTCTTTGTACATAACCGGTTGCGTAACGTGGTTCAAAAGTTTCAGGATGATTTGTTGCCTTTCTTTGATGTCCATGGTTGCTACAATATGACAATGTATTTAACAATCAGCTTAGATTACTAAGATTGATACAAAAATGACAAGCTTATAGATTCAAAATAAAATCTATTTATTTTCTTACTCAGGTTTATTTGATCTTCATTTTCCAATACTGGGGAAGCCATGGCCACTCCGGCCAGACTCAAAACCAATAGTAAAGCCTTCATCGTGCAGCCAGCCCAACGCGAGTCCAACTGTACACTCACAAGAAAAATTTGCTTATTTATACCTCCTCCAGAGCAGAGATATGGAGATGATAGAAAAAAATATATGTTTTTTATTCCTGATCGATAAAGGGCAGCAACAAAGTAATAATGCAATTAATTATTGTTATCTAAAGGGTCAAATTTGTAATAAAAATATGTTGTTGTAAGAAAGAGCAATGGTTTGTCGTTTGCTTGGCAACAATAATGATGTCTGTAGCTAATCTGTAGCACTTATCTTGGTATGCTGTGTACAATCAAAAGCTTCAGTTGCTGTTTTTTATTTTAATATTTCAATATTTTATTATTTTATCCAGCCATTTAGTAGAAATCAAAAAAAATCCAGGAGTCTTTATCATCTTCAGGGTAGTAAATAAATTCATAGGAAAGTGGGTTCTATTTTCTCATCTTTTAATCTTAGTATGAATGTCTGTTCTGTTCTGTTTTTAAATAAATCGGACACTTAGGGATTTGTTAGTAATATATTTTTATCCGATTGCGCAAGAAGGAGGGTTATGTTTTTTGATGTTTGTATATTATGTATGCACCTATGTATGTTTTTTATTAACTCTTACTGTCTAACTGAATGCCTTAACTTTTTGATTGGATTCGTCTATACTTCCCCCTACTCAAAAATAAGGGAGTTATAAGTTTGAAGTGTGTATCTGTGAGTCTGTCTGTGGCATCGTAGCTTTCAAACGGATGGATCGATTTTAATGTAGTTATTTTTATTTGAAAGATAATTTATCGAATGTGTTTCTACCTGTTTCACCAAAATCGGTTCTGCCGTTTTTGTAGGGAGTTGTTGAGTTTCCTAAACTTATACTTGTTTTAAAACAACTCTTACAAAAATATTATATAACTGATTTTACAAGAACTAATTAATCATCATCATTTCAGCCACAAGAAGCTTACTGCTGGCCATAGAACTAACCATAAAATTTTGCAGTAGCATTGCGCATCGATTAACGCAAATTTATACATTTAGGGTGTTTTTTTACCGTCTACAGCAAAGCAAAAGGGAGGATTGTGTTTTAAACCAGTATGTTGATATTTTTAAATATTAGTCGTATTTTGGGACGATTTTTTTAAATGTAATATAGGTTTGCGCTTAACCGCCAACTCACCTGATGTTAAGCGATGTCGCGGTCTACGATGAAGCGCGCCTACCCAGAAGAAACCGATTCACTCACGATTTAAAGACACCCAGATTGTATCCATCGGGTAAAATCCACTCAGGAAGTGGATTCTACAATTTTACGGTCCGTACGATAAATGTGACAATTTCGGAATTTTTATTACACAATCTTAAAATTTGTTGCTTAAATAACCAACTAAAATATTAAAGTTATTACTGGTTTTCCGCTTTTTGTTGTTATTTTTATTGCTTATCATTGTCAAGGCAATAGTCTCGCTCAGTATCTTTCAATTATTTATCATATATTGCATATTTTAATTGGAATAATTTATTACATCTAGTAGGCGTAATTGTGATATGAGTGATTAATTATACTAAATAACTTTATTATTGCTTATGATGTAGTTACTTTAACATTAAATTACTTAGAGATCAGAAATCGAGAAACAAGAAAACTTCCGTAAAATCCTATTTTTTGCCAGTTTCATTTTCAATACTACTCCAGAGCACATTAAAAAAAAACTAATAGGACTTACCCTAATCTCTGTAGAAGTAATCATCATTAGTTGCATTTATAATGCTCTCTATAAACAAGCAGACAGCAAAATATATATTATTGCAACTGTGTATTTTCATTTTAGTGCAATGCGAGTATTAAAAACAGTGACGTGAATGGACTGTAAACTGTTCAGTTAAATATACGACACGATTCACAGCGCTAACGTTGGAAAATAGAGCTCCTTCACGTCGGTCATATTTTCAACAGAGAATTGTTTTTGTAAATCTGTGCGAGTCCATTTAGCTGCTTTTATGGATTCTCAGTGGATTAGAGAGAGCATTAATTAAGAATATTAAGCTAAAGAGCTTAAATATGTTTTACTATTTTGCTCTACCTTTCACGGTCCCTAGAGAAAACTGTGTTTGAAAATGTCTAAAGTTTTGTGTTGATTAAATTTTAAGTAGGTAAAGAACTCCGAGATAAGCACAAAACTATTTACTCTCTTTAATATGATATTTCTTAATTTTCTTTATCTTAAAGTATTTCAGATTTTATAATTTAAACGTGTTTAGGGTTTTACTTGTAGGTACATAAAAGTGTTTCTGCTAACAATAGGCTTTGACGTGACACTAATGTATAAAACACTCATTAATGTTCAAATAAATTTACATGATTAAATTGGTCGGTTTCATGCGTCAATTTAAAGACGCTCGCTTCGCTCGGCTACATCTGATAGGGCTAAATCTAAAAGAGACATCAAATTACGATCACCAATGTCAAGCAACGGGTGGACCAGTCAGTCTTCGGATTGGTGACCGTGAGTGCCATTTCTTCCTGAGCGCCATCGTGGGTCGGATGACACGTTAAATTGTAGGTCCGGTTGTTTGTCCTTAAAAACAGCAATTGTCGAGCCAGGTTAGAGGCCTTTCGGCGGCTTAATAACTCTGACACTAGGGCTGGCCACTCAGTCTATACGTACTTACTTTTTTTATTAGGTACTTAATTTGATGACTCTTTCAGATTTAGCCCTATCGAGCTATGTATTCGGTGTGGTTATTTTTACATTTTACTGTCATAATTTGCACTTGACCTATCCTCCTATTTGCACCTCCCTATCCTCCTTCTTGGAAGGAGGATAGGGAGGCCTTTGCCCAGAAGTGGGACAGAACAGGCTCAAAATAAATAATAATATAATTTGCACATCACCCAACTCGACTTATGTTGAGCAATGTTGCGGTCTACGATGGAGTACGCTACTACAGAAATAGCTTATTTGCAGAGATTCAGATTATAACTTACCGGGAAAGACCTATTCGGACAGTCTTCTACAATTTAGATTTCTGTACATTAAATCTGGAAACTAAACGTTACGTTCTGATTTTTAAAACATCCACCACGAAGCGATATCGCTTCGTGGTTAGAATACTACAGAAAAAAGCAATAAAAAAAAAGATCATGCATATCCAATGTACATTCACATAAATATTAGTAAAACAAAAAATATACAATTCACAAGTTTTCGTCCATGTTTCTGACTTTGGATTAATAAACCTATTATTTATTTTCGACATGCCGCCCTGATTCTCCAAACATTCTATTTTCACGGCTAAGCTCATGAGTTTCAAGATTAAGTTCCTGCAAATTAATATTCTATAAATTATTGATAACATCTAACTAAAACATACTGTATCATAAATGTTAATTCTCAACAGAAAGACAGATGTGTGCGTGTATTTCTAGTGATATAGTTCCCGTCACGTAAAAAGAACGCTGGTTTGTTCGCGTTTACGAACAAACCAGCGTTATTTTTACGTGACGTGAACTATAGGTAGCTATTGAATTTGAATGTAAATAAGTTTACAAAAATATAAATTACGTTTTTAACCCGTTTTGTTTGGTTTCATGTTAATTTCAACATTGAACCTCGAGTTTAAGGCTAGTAAAACCCTCGGCTTTAATAAATTTAGTCGTCACCTTCACGTAAAAAGAACGCTGGTTTGTTCGCGTTTACGAACAAACCAGCGTTCTTTTTACGTGACGGGAACTATAGGTAGCTATTGAATTTGAATGTAAATAAGTTTACAAAAGTATAAATTACGTTTTTAACCCGTTTTGTTTGGTTTCATGTTAACTTCGACATAGAACCTCGAGTCTAAAGCTAGTAAAACCCTCGGCTTCAATAAATTTAGTCGTCACCTCTCACCGGGACAGTTGCTTCGTCTGTATCAAGCACAAATCAGATTGCATGTGGAGTACTGCTGCTAGTTTTTTGATGGATCTTACAAGTACCACCAGGAAACTTTGGATTTGGTTGACTGGCGAGCCAGAGAGGCTAATTTCATTATCGAGGCTAGAGTGGATAGATATCTTATAAATCGACATGCTCCATCCTCGACCACATTGTTGCTTACCAACAAGCAAGTGAGTGGTCCATCGTAGATCTTTTCTGTTATAACAAAAAAAATAGATAAAATAAATCTACTTACATTACGTATCCATTTAGGTGGCTGATGAATTTCCCAATATCAAAATATCGAGCCGTTATGAAACAGTTTTTTTTATTTGTTCACTTAATGGATTAAAGAGATGAAATAACCTATTTATTCAGGATCTAAAGACATGCTGTTATATCGCCATAGAAAATCCGGCCAGGGTTTTCAACATATTTTTTTATGTATTGTTTTCGTTTCGTTAACTTTTGAGGCTGCGACGGCTCCACAAATATAGATCAGGGCAAATATAATAAAAAAAGCCGGACAAGTGCGAGTCAGACTCGCCCACCGAGGGTTCCGTACAAACTAAATAAAAGGGGGAAATCATATATTTTTTTATATTTTCCTTCATAAACCGAAAAATATACATCGTAAAAATATTTAACACATTCCTTGCTTACCAAGTTGCTTACCAATTATCCCCAGTGGGGGGAGGGGGGGGATATAGTAGCGGTGCCTTCCACTCGGATCCGAGCGTGCTTCCCGTTCATTTTGTAGTAGTCAGTAAACTGCCGGCGCTTGAAGCAGCCAACGTTGCTTTGCGCGGCCACTCTGTACTTAATCAAAATTCGCCTAAAAAGTTTTGATTCCCAGCTGAAGTGAAGGGTCTGCAGGGGGCGAAGAATGTGTTAAAAACCTGTTTTAATGCTAATGAGGCTAATGAGCTAATGAGGCTCTTTCATATGATACCCCACATGATACGGTTAATTCACTTTAAAATTTGGGCCCTCATTCCTTGCATAGAGATACAATTTTTTGTGAATAAAGTAAAAAGTCCAGTTTTCGGATTTTTTCCTATATGTGTACTCTAACAGAATGCTTCTTGCCAAATTTCAGAGTTCTAGGTCAACGGGAAGTACCCCATAGGTTTTGATTCCTCTGTGAGTGTCGAAATGTGCGTTTTTTACGACATATTCGGCTGAAACTTATATTTACGAAAACTGAGAAATTTTATTTTTCTTTCTGCAGCAAGATACTATGGATTTGCGTATATGGTTTTAATTTCAACTCGATACCTTCACGCGTTCCCGAGATAAAGGTCACCCGGACGGACGGACAGACGGACAGACCGACAACAAAGTGATCTTATAAGGGTTCCTAGTTCATATTGAGGTACGGAACCCTTAAAACGATATTAAAGTTAATTATCACTAGATTTTAAACATTCGCTGACATTTGCTTGAATTGCCCCTTACCCCATTTTAATATAAATAACTAGAGACCGGATTATATGCAACATAAAAAGCTTGAAATATGCTTGAAACGTGGGTAAAATATGCATGAAAATTGTTAAAACATGCAACATAAATGATGCATGTTTTAATTTTTATAAAAGTAAAAAAGGGGAAAAGTGCCATATTTTTTTTTACTTCTAAATCAGCATTAAATCAGTAAATTACGTATTCGTTCAAAATTTAACAATCTTGTAGACTATAAATTATAGTCTTTAGTAATATTAATACACAATACAATTAAACGGTCAATTATTTTAAAAAAAAAAGTGTAGGTATAAAGAGAAAAAATTTATAAGACATAATTTTACACTTTTAGGGTAAGCTACCGAAAATGTAGTAAATACACCGAAAATATGCATGATCACTAAATTTCAGACGAAATATGCAATGATCTCTGAAAATGAGGTAAATATGCAAATGCATATAATCCGGTCTCTATAAATAACAATTTCTCACTCGCCAAAAGACGAAAGTCAAGTTATATTATAGGACTGTATTAGAATCTAGGATTTAATTATTTTGTTTTTATAGCAAAACTATCTAGCCGTCAGTTCTAATTTTTTGCCACAATAATTCTGAATCCAAACAGAATCTAAATTGCTTTATTAGTTGTGTTACGGTCCCTATATCCTTTTCAAAAGACACATCTTATCACCTGTAGATTTCGTAGAACACTGTCAGTTGACCTAATTAATAGGTAACCTAAGTAAGCTGGCCTTTGTAAGTATTATTAGCTAATAGAAACTAGCTCCTGCCCCCAATTGCGGCTTCTGAACTAATTACATTTGAAAGAGGTCGATTTAAATCACATGGTTACATTACCAAATACTTTCATTTACTTTATACTTAGCGGACTGCCCAAAAAAGGGGGCTGTCCCATTTTTTGGGCAGTCTGCTAAGTACAAGGTATAGACAGAATTAAGTGTCACATTTTTCTGTCAAATAAGAATAAAACCGGCCAAGTGCGAGTCAGACTCGCGCACGAAGGATTCCGTACCATTATCAATAAAAACGTCAGAAAATCACGTTAGTTATATGGGAGCCCCCTTAAATATTTATTTTATTCCGTTTTTTTTGTAGTTGTTGTTATAGCGGCAACAGAAATACATCATCTGTGAAAATTTCAACTCTCTAACTATAACGGTTCATGAGATACAGCCTGGTGACAGACGGACGGACGGACGGACAGACAGCAAAGTCTCAGTAATAGGGTCCCGTTTTACCTTTTGGATACGGAGCCCTAAAAAACTACTCTTATTGACTGTTGATCATTTTACCTTTTAACTTGAGGCTTTTTATCAAAATCGACCGACAATATTGTTGTCGTTAGATTTTCGAATATGTAAGGTAGACCTCACGAGTACAGACTGTGTGCTCGCAAGGTCCACTGTTCGTAGAACTGTTGGTATAGTTGACTGGCCTCGTAGCTCAGTTGGAAGTATCGCTGCATGCTGAGTTGTAAGTCGTGGGTTCGAGTCCCACCCAGGGCAAATATTTGTGTGATGAGCATGGATGTTTATTCTATGTATCATACGTATGTATTTAAAAAAAGTATATACTTATATGTATTCTATCAGCCATTTAGTTTCCATAGACAGTCTCTGCTTAGTTTGGGCTAGATGGTGTTGTTTGAAATGTCCACCAATACAAGGGCGGATCCAGCCCAGGGGGGGGGGGGGGTCATGACCCCCATGACCCCCCCCCCCCCCCCCCCTGGGCTGGGTCTTTTGTATTTTTGAGCCTTGTCAGTACTGTGACAACATTAACAGTAAATTAGCATATGAATACCTAAAATTTGATAGAAAGTTTCAAAATTTTTCTTGCACCAATATTTATTTATAGTTCTTGTTGTACTGTGAAGTGGCTACATGTAACCGCCTCTGTATCGCATACTAATCAACCTATTATTGCTGCATGCATTATGTAAATATGAAGTAATCAACACGGAGCTAAGCTAACACATGACAGAGTCTATTAACATGATATTAATTCCACTTCATCTACGCAGATTTTCGTATCACGCTGTATGACACACATTTGACATGTTAGCTGTTGAGTACTCTTGTATATTCTGTCAACGCAATAATTATTTATATTTACCACCTCTGGAATGGCGCATCTGTTTATCAACTTCAGCCTCTTGACTCCCTACAGCGACGAGCCATTAGAATTGTTAACGATTCCAAGCTTACTAATAAGCTAGACTTACTTTGTCTGCGTAGAGATGTAGGATCCCTTTGCATTTTCTACCGGTTGTTTTTTGGGGAATGCTCTGAAGAGCTTTTTGAACTAATACCTGGGGGGCAATTCAGTTATTCAAAACCGATCCGCAACTGAACCTTGTGCGAAGCATTTCCTTGCGGCTGCTATCTTTTTTTGATTTAGTAACGAGTGAAGGACGTGTTACGTTTCATCTAATTTGTCAATTGTATGACATAAAAGTGACTGAATGAAAAAACTATGGCGGCCGACAGGAAACGCTCCACATATGGTTCGGCTATGGAGCGGTCTTGAATAACTGAATTGCGCCCCTGCTTCGGAGTTCCACCATCGTACTTCACGAAACCGCCAAAAAGCTCACCCCCACATTTTGCATAGCTGGAAATCCCATACAGTCAGGTTCTCACGCTCCTTACTCCCGCGAACCAGCAAAATGTGGAATGTCCTTCCTCGGAAGGTTTTCCCGCCGAGCTTCAACAAAGAGCGTTTTAAAAAGGGTATCTACAAGCACCTTTCCGGGTTAGCAAAGCAACAGTAATGTCAGTGATGTTGCAGTTGTCCATAGGCGACGGTTATCGCTTACCATCTGGCGAGCCGTCAGCCTTTTTGCTTCTCCTATTTTATAAAAAAAAAAAAAAAACGTATTACTTATACGAAATGAACTCGTATCCTGTAATAAATGGTAAGTATGTAGAGATCGTATCAAGATAATAACTGCGAACCCCGAACTGCGATGTGTTTGCCGATGACTGGAAGGTGATATTATCTGATGCTTGTTGTTTTGTGAGAAGAATGTATGAATGTTGTTGTGTGCCTTCAATTTTATTTTTAATTTATTTGACTCTCATGTGATATAATTATTATTAGTTTGACACATGTTTATTGTAATTATTACTGTGACATGCTGATTTAAATTATTAACAATTTATTATGTCATTAGTGTAATTGGTGTTTTACCGTACTAATGAAATGAATAATTAAATAAATAATTAAGTAATTAAGCGTGTAAGGTAATATTATATGTATGACTGGCCTTGTGGCTCAGTTGATGGTATGTCTACCTGCTAAGCTGTCGTGGGTTCGTTCCTCACCCAGGGCAAACATTTGTGTGATGAGCATGGATGTTTGTTCTGTATCTGGGTGTTTCTATGTATCATATGTATATACATTTACAAAAAAAAAGTATAGGTATATGTATTCTATCAGCCATCTAGTTCTATAGTACAACCTTTGCTTAGTTTCGGCTAGATGGTGTTGTGTGAAATGTCCTAAAATATTTATTTATGTATTCATATTTATTTTAAAAAAATGTTATCTAATTTACAGAGTCAATTGATACCTTTGTTTTTTGCAGTGCTATGATGCAAGACTCAAACCCAATAGAACAAATGCGGCTTGGCGTAGAAACATCTCCTCGGCCACTAAAACCCCTATTATAATTATTGTTTCTACACTGTAATCGTCTACTTATCTCTATATGCGAGACCGCTGTGACACACTAACGTGAGCTAACTTGGTTTTCTGTTATCAGATTTTTTCCTAAAGTTTTTGTTGACAAACTCGCATTACAACACGTGTGACAAAACCTAACCTTACAACCCCTTAATATCCGCTACAGCTTCTAACACAGCACTGTAACAATTAAGTTTTAATATATAATTTTGAAAATTGATCAAACAAAGTGATATACAATAACTAAGATTAAATACTTTCAGAAAAACTAAAATTGTTTAATATAATGAAGGTATAATAGAAGTGTCTCAAAAGAGATTATTACATACATAACGATGTAAGTATTTAAAACATGAGTGAAAATAAATATACTACTAAATACTATTTCCTTGTTTTCCTTGATTTAGGTGTATTTACTCTTATCAACTAAACCATTAATTTTAAATTATAAAATAAAACAATAAACACACAACTCATCTAGCTCTAAACTATCCAAAGTTTGTACTATGAGAACCAGATGGCTGTTAGAATACATAATTATGTTTTTTTTTGTGAATGCATATTTAATTCATTCCGCGTTCAAAATTCGCTGTGTTTTTTACCATTATTGGTTCTTGGATCTATATTATTCGTTTCTGTTAAATACAAATACAATAAAAACAACCATAGGATACATTTTATATCTAAATAGTTATGGAATGTAGCTATCACATAGCTAAAATAAATCTACAAAGGCAAGAAAATTATTGTGCTCGATATGCGTGTTTAAGTATAAATTTTTATATAGGTAATGAGAATAACATGTGTTATAATATTTTTTTTTTTTTTTTTTTTATTCATTATTAATATTGCTAAATAAGTGACCATGTGTCATATCACAAAAAAAATTGTTTGTACCCCATAACACAAATTATCTAAGTGCATTAATAATTGGTCGTATTGAAGACTCAAATAAATAACTTTAAGTGTTTTTTTTCAAATGATATTTATTTTTAGCATTATAATTTATTTTATGTCTTCGTAATCTATAACTTCGTAAATTTGTGCAATGTACTATCGCTCAAATAATTATTCAGAGCCTTTTAGTTCTTTCAGAGAAAATTAGTTTTTTGCTTCTCCTGTAAAGTAGGTAAAACCACATTATTGAAAACGTAGCGATGAGATGATACAAATAAACACCCAGACACAGAAAAAACATCCATCCATGCTGTGATTCAGAAATGTTTGGCCTTTTTTATTTTTATTTTTGACGAGGTGGGATATTTTCTAAAGATACCCGGCTGCATTGTATTGGGGATACAACCGGGTTATGTGGGATTATACCTACTAAAACAACCTTGGTGGCCAGCCTGAGTACTTACTAGACGGAGGACTCGGGGTTCTCGTCTAACGAACGCATACCGGAGCCCTCAGCACTGTGACAAAGTGCCTTCTCAGCGTGCTAGGCCTTCGACCGCTTGAGCCACTCTGTACGTTCAGCCCAGGCCCGTTTTGGTAGTAGGTCAGGGTCCCGCTCCTGACCAACTCCGGGTCCAGAAGTCAGTAAGCAGGGGTTATCGATGCCGTATTCTAGTGGCTAGGCACCAGGGCGGAGAAATGTTTGGTCAAGGTGAAGATCAAACCCACGACCCACAGCTCAGAAGGCAGACGTACTAAGACTGAGCCATGCAACTTGTCAAAATCGAATTAGCTGCCTTTGTTTGTGCTACAAGATTATTTTATCATTACATAGATAATAATATAATATATTATTTATTTATCTGGTACATATAATTTATTTATCAATAAAATACAATTTGCCAAGTGTTTTCGGCAGCCTAGTAGGCAGCCTAGTCGGCAGCCTAGTCGGCAGCCTAGTCGGGAGACCGTCCGACTTGCGATCCGCAGGTCCTGGGTTCCCGCGGCACGCACCTCTGTCTTTTCGAAGTTATGTGCGTATTGTTGATTGCCGCCAAATTCAATCGGTGAAGGAAAACATCGTGAGGAAACCTACATGTCTGAGAGTTCCCAATGATCTTGTGTGAAGTGATGTGTGAAGTCTGCCAACCCGCACTTGGCCAGTGTGGTAGAATATGGCCTTACCCTTCTCACAATGAGAAAATTGCTTGCGCCCAGCAGTGGGACAGGTTGTATAAAAAAAAATTGCCAAAATAATAAAATTATAACAAATATTGACGTTATTCTGTATCATAAATCATCTCACATGTTGAGAAGCCCAAAGGTACTTGTAATAAGCAAGAAAACCCCATTTACTCCAGCTCTTTTCAGTAACTGGGCCACGGAATTGCTCAGTAATGGAGACCGTAATCTGTATCAGATGTCTAAGCAGCCTTCAACTTATAGAGATTGATTACCTGATCAAGGACGTATCGAGTATTGAAGTATTTTAACGATATTTAGACGTAATAAACATCTCAGACTTATTTTTCCCGAGGAAGGTCATGTTTTGCCCGATAAATTTTACGCCGCCGTCTTTTTAGGGTTCCGTACCCAAAGAGTAAAACCGGGACCCTATTATTGAGACTCCGCTGTCCGTCCGTCCGTCCGTCCGTCTGTCACCAGGCTGTATCTCATGAACCGTGATAGTTAGACAGTTGAAATTTTCACAGATGTTGTATTTGCCGCTATAACAAAAAATACTAAAAAACAGAATAAAATTAATATTTAAGGGGGGCTCCCATACAACAAACGTGATTTTTTTATAGATAATGGCATGGCATGGCTTGGAACCTTTCGTGCGCGAGTCCGACTCGCACTTGTCCGGTTTTTTCATTTTTGTAAATAAATAAAATAATTCTGAAACGGCCCATAGCTCCACTACTGAGCACTTCAAAATATTGCTTTTATATTTATCCTTATGCTCAAATGCGGGTCAAGTTTTGGCGCACACTCGCTGAAATGGATACGATAAAATTTGACATGCTACTTTGTGGCAATGCGCGAGACTAAGATGATACTAAATAATTTGTCATCTTTTGTTTTTACCTCTTGGCTCGCCTGTCACTAGATCTCAAAGCTGGCTACTCCGTCAAAAAAGGGCAGCATAGCAGTACTCCTAAACGATCGGGATTAACACACACTGTCTACATTATGGACACTAAACGTTGAGAGTTTAAACGAGATTACTTGATCTCTTTCAGACGATCTGTTTATTAATTGCTTTAATAATGGATTTACGGAACTGAAAAACTGTAAAAAAACTGTAACTCTAAAAAAGCTCAAATCACGTAACGAGATTTATAGAGGGCTATGCTTGGAGTGTATCTGCAAGATCTAATAAAAAATAAAGAGATCCGTATATATATGAAAATCACTAAAATATAACAGTAGATTAACAAGTTGTATTAGTAGTGTGCAGGACACATAGCACGTAGAACTGATGGCCGATGTGGTCAAAAAGTTCTCAAGTGGAGAACTGAAGACCACGTACCGGCAAGCGCAGCGTAGTTAGACCAGCCACAACGTAGATAGACGACCTCGGAGTGGCAGAAAGACGCTAAATGCGAACTGCTTCCATCAGGTCTTTTTGGATATCAATCGCATATGTCCAGTAGTGGACTCATTATGGCTGAGACGTTGATGATGATGACAAAGTTTTATGTACACACATATTCGCCCAGACTGCCAAATAAATAATGCCGTCTAAAAGTGCTATACTCGAAGGCTTCCTACTTCATTTAAATGGCACGTCGTAAGTTAAATAATTTAAGTGAATCAAACAAACCTTTTACAACTTTCCTTTCAATGTTCAAATACAAACTTGAAGTTACAAACAGTCGTAGGTGTTTTTTCAGGGTGTAACTTTACGAACTTCTTTACGGTGTCTCGTAATTTTGGATCTAAGTAATTACACAAAGTGCTAAGAAATGGCTATCATAATATCTGAGTGTCGTTTGTCTACTAAGAATTTGAACTTTTAAACATTTTACAGACGTTTGTTCTGTAAAAGTAAATAATTATTATATTTAAAAAATCTGAAACATCCGACTTCGAAATACGCGAATTACTTGAAAAGGAAAACTATCTCACATCAAGGTAAATTTTCCATCCATGTACTTACCGAATTCTTAACGTCGTTTATGATTTAATAATTAACCAATCATTAAAAAAAGTTTTGTCTTTATTTACCGATGTTTATTCTACTTCTCGGTGGGCTATTTTTCCAGTAACATTTATCGAAGGTAAACCAATAACCGCTTAATATTTATTGAATCTTTTATTTCATTTCTATCGCCTCTCTGACTTCTACACATTAAGTATTTGATCCTATTTGTTCTCCCTTCGGAGACCAAACCAACTGTGATCAGTAAATGCAATGGTAGATACTTTATGAAAGAGTAAAGATATATTTTTTGTTACACCACTTTTTACGCTTAGAATAAATGGCCAAGTGCGTGTCGTGCCATGCGCAGTGTTGGGTTCCGTAGTTACATATCATAATTTATGTTACTTTAAAACAGGGTCTCTTGTTCTCTTTATACTACGAAGATATTTGTATATGAGTTAACTTATGTTAATTTAAATGAAATATTCATTTTAGACTTGTCTATATAAGTAATTAAGTTGATCGACTATTACTCGATAGCTTGTAAGGCTTAGTCTGAATCGTGATAGTTTTCCTTTTAATTTCATCAATTATGTTCTACTAGAATCATTTTTTTCATCATATTTCTAAAGTCAACCATTTATCTGATAGAGGGGGGGGGGGGGGGGTACACCAATAATTTTTCCAAATTTTATTTTACGACTTCCACGGAATTGTTAATATGCATATCTATACCAAATTACAGCTTTCCCAGTACTTATAGTGTTTCAGCACAGCCGTGGACAGACAGACAGAACCCTAAACATTTTAGTAAAGTATAGGTATGTTTCATCAGAGCCCACGTATTTTTGTATCTAATTAAATCACGGAAGTATGGAACTGTCCTATTCTCATAAAATCAGTATTCATTAAATATCTAAATGTGTAAGGCATTTTGCAAGGACTCTGATAATTGATTATAAAAGCACTCAATGACTCATTCCTTACAGCGTTTTCACATCGTGACCCAATTTCGTGACAGCAGCATTACCCGCAGATACCTTCATATTTTACATTCACATATTTGGTCATTTTGCGATTGCTACTACTGTAGTACTTTTATATCATGAGAAACGTTGTCGCGCACTCTTCAATAGGGGAGAACTTTTTTCTACTCCTAACGGAACCCTAAAAATGAAAATTATTTATTCCAGATGTCATATAAATATGTCTTTATCAATTAAATTAAGACTTTAAATTTTAACTAAATTTTTAGGGTTCCGTACCTCAATAGGAAAAAACTGAACCCTTATAGGATCACCTTGTTGTCCGTCTGTCCGTCTGTCAGGGTGTCAAGACTTTTATCTCGGGAACGCGTGAAGGTATCGAGTTGAAATTAAACCATGCAGATCCATAGTATCTTGCTGCAGAAAGAAAAATAAAATTTCTCAGTTTTCGTAAAAAAAAAATACAGACGAATATGTCGTAAAAAACGCTCATTTCGACACTCACAGAGGAATCAAAACCTATGGGGTACTTCCCGTTGACCTAGAACTCTGAAATTTGGCAAGAAGCATTGTGTTAGAGTACACATATAGGAAAAAATCCTAAAACCGGACATTTTTAATTTAATCACAAAAAATGTGTCTCTATGCAAGGAATGAGGGTCGAAATTTTAAAGTGAATTAACCGTATCATGTGGGGTATCATATGAAAGAGCTTAATTAGCATTAGTTAAAACAGGTTTTTAAATATTTTTACGATGTATATTTTTCGGTATAAGAAGGAAAATAAAAAGTATGATTTCCCCCTTTTATTTACTAGTTTGTACGGAACCCTCGGTGGGCGAGTTTGACTCGCACTTGTCCGGTTTTTAATTATATATAGACATATTATACGTTTCCTCAACTACAATCCCTTTATTTTCGCCATGTGCATCTATCCGCCCGTCCGCGGCTGAGCTCTTAATACTAGAAACAATAACATGCTAGAAAGCTGTAATTTGGAATGAGTAGACATATAATCAAGAGGTGAAATAAAATTATGAAAAAAAGTCCACTTAGATAATTATATATATTCATAGCATTTAACATGTAGCCCTGTTCTGAATCCGCATTACTTCCGTTCATTCCGTGAAGTGGAACTACGTAAGAAGTACCTACTTTTCAGTGTATTATTATAAGCTTATATCCAAAAAGTTTATTTCAGATCTTTTATTGATCAAAGATTTTTATTTTGATCAAATATAAATACAGTTAATAATTTATCGTTGCATATTAAAAATTATTCTGTTATAAATAAAAGGACACAAAGGTTTAATGTAGAAAATTGGTAATATACATACAAACCAGCAAATTCACAGGTAACACACGCGTTTAATAAACATTTGTTATAATGGACACATGAAGCTTCACAACTTCTGCTTTGCATATCGGTATTTCTATATGACTCTTTTTATCAATGCAGTAGGGTTGACTTTAACTGAAAATGTATTTTCAGGTATCAAAAAATGGTTCACGTTTTAAAAGCTTGCTATATATATATATATATATATATATATATATAAAGGTGTGATTGTCACGTGTCTGGCTTTATGGTATGTAAAAATATGAAAGGGATGTGTGTCAGTGATACGCCAAACATGATCTTTATTCCCTTATTTGAAACATAAGGGAATAAAGAAGTGAGAAAATGAGAGATGAAAAAAAATTCAATCTTATGAACGCATAAAATTGAAACTTTTTCATCACACTCAGAATACGGTAATTGGTTTCCATATAAAAGCGCGAAAAATAGCATTTTTCTCTTCAAAAGTTTTACCTAAAAAATTACAGTAACAGAAAAGTGCATTTCTTCTCTTTGGACAGGTTAAAAATATAATGGGGCGCGGGCATGCCGCCACTCGGCTGTGTTTAATAAAACTTTAATATTTATATAGGTACAAAGAGATTGTAGACATCTTCCTACCTATCTATAATACGAATTACGAAATACCGAATAATCAAATGTTTGTAAATAATAAGGTTTGTGGATATAATAAAACAGAAACCTAACGTAACCTAGCCTAATAATTTGTTCGGGCAAATGAAACATATGGCTAACAAACTTATGGGTTTAAAAACTCATGTCAAATAAAACATCTGAAATTAGATATTTCTATAAAACAGATTTGGGCAATTCAGTTTCAAACAAACGTATTTCGGATCATCGACAGGTTACCCTTTTATACGAATTTTTGTTTTCATGCACATTATCGGCCTTACCGAAAAAAGTTACTTAACTTTAACTATCGTCTGAAATTCTCGGTCTTCTTTCCGTAAGTGTCATTACGTGTCAGGGAGAAGTTGACAAAATATGATAAGCAATGCTTAAAGTTAAGTAACGTTTTTCGGTAAGGCCATTTGTGTGTTTATTGATTTAAATAAATGAAAATATTAATTATTTAAGCTGCAATAATTCATGGTTATGTCCAAATCAAGAATTAAGTAGTAGGAATACAGTAAACACAATAAAGTGCAACTTTTTTCAGGGTTCCGTATCTCAAAAGGAAAAAACGAAACCCTTATAGGATCACTTTGTTGTCCGTCTTTCCATCTGTCCGTCCGGATGTCAAGACCTGTAATCTCGGCAACGCCAAACATGTCGTAAAAAACGCACATTTCGACACTCACAAGGGAATCAAAACCTATGGGGTACTTCCCGTTGACCTAGAATTATGAAATTTGGCAAGAAGTATTGTGTTGTAGTACACATATAGGGAAAAATCCAAAAACTTGACATTTTTAATTTAATCACAAAAAAATAGTGTCTTTATGCAAGGAATGAGGGTCCAAATTTTAAAGTTCTTT
The DNA here is from genome assembly GCA_947563715.1 of Lycia hirtaria. Classification (NCBI taxonomy): domain Eukaryota; kingdom Metazoa; phylum Arthropoda; class Insecta; order Lepidoptera; family Geometridae; genus Lycia; species Lycia hirtaria. The sequence goes on along the minus strand of OX387377.1, from coordinate 8,807,564 downwards.
AACCGTATCATATGAAAGAGCTTCATTAGCATAAGCTAAACTAGGTTTTTAAATATTTTTACCATGCACATTTTTTTGTTTATGAAGGTAAATATAAAATAAATATATGATTTCCCCCCTTTTATCTACTAGTTTGTATGGAACCCTCGGTGGGCGAGTCTAACTCTCACTTGTCCGGTTTTATTTTACACAATATAGGTTTGCGCTTGACCGCCAACTCACCTGATGTTAAGCGATGTTGCGGTCTACGATGAAGCGCGTTTACCTAGAAGAAACCGATTCACTCGCAATTTAAAGACACCCAGATTTTATCCATCGAGAAAATCCACATAGGAAGCGTATTCCACAATTTAGCGGTCCGTACGATAAATGTGGAATTAAAACGTTTCGTTCGGCCTTTTGGAATATCCACGTAATAAAACGATGGCGATTTTTCGTGTTTATCCGATTAAATGCTTTTAACAAGTAGATTACATTAATATTTTTCAGCAAATTATGTCCAAAGAAAACCCACCTTTCCCCGTGCTGTTGACCTGAGTACAGTCGCGTGTGAAAGCTTGTCCCATATAAAAGCATAGGCACGCATACCGTTCACAAATTGAATTCCTATTTGGAGATAACTACATTTTTATCCTGTTTTCACGCAACATTGCGACCGTAATATGTGTGTCTTGATTTTTTTTGTAGATATTACGGCGTTTACAAAGGGAAGTTGCGGAATATTGCGTTTTATACTTCATACATGTGTAATAAAATGGTTTATTATACGTAATTTGGAGCGAGTAACTGCAAAATGTTTTATGACATTTATGAATGACGGTTGTGACCTTTCTTGCGGCCCACATGTTATTGAACTGTCCACATACATTATTCTGCATACCACCTTTACATATACATTTTGGAAACAATTATTTAATACTTAGTTAATATAATTAAATAGGCATTTTAATAAAAACAAGTAACTTTATTCAAAGGAAAACCCCGACGGCATAAGGGTGATTTTCTTAGTGTAACTTACGCTTGATATGATGTTGAGTGTACGTTTTCAAAGAAAAGTATGCGCATAGCCGATGTAAAATAAGTTGTAAGTAAGTTGAGCATTCTTTAAAACAATTGTTTTAATATCACTTATCTGATGCGTAAAAGTCTGTTAGAGGATACTAAAATCAATTTTTTTTTAATTTTGCGAGGGTCGTACTATTATCATTATTACAAAGAAATGAAGCTTATGACACTCGGAAACTGAAGATAAATCTAATGTTACCTCGTACATCAAAGTCGACCAACGTGTAGGACTAGGGGGTGATATAAAGACATACATAGAATTACATACATATGTATGTACAATTGCACATACGGCAAATACAAATACAAATATTTTATTCATAACCCCGTAGTTACAAATCAAGTGTAAAAATTATAATAATAAGACGAAATGTATGATGAGACGAAATTGGCAGGTGCCGTTATCTCATTCCGATGCTCCCACACAGAAGAACCCTATCTTACTCACTATGTGGGACCATCAGCCAATAAACTAGTTTTAATAAGTCATAAACGTTTCATCTCAATAGCCCCGATTCGTCAAATTCCATATTGTACAATAGTTCCATCATCTATCCATATACCAAAATACTGTATTTTTTTTTTATTTTATGTAAACGGCGTCTCAGTGTTGGCTTCGGCTCCACTGATGCCCATCAAAGGACTGGGCTGCGACCCGAGATTTAAATTAAATAAAGGATAATAATAATAATAAACAATAATTTATGTAAAAAAAAAATATGTGTAAAATACTGAATTTTTTAAATATAACCCAACACTCAATAATTATAATAAATGTCTTTTGCAAAAAAAAAGTAATTTATTACGAATAATTGTACATCATTTAAGTTAAAACCAAACATACATACCTACATATTTGTATACATACGAATTACTCTCGAAAAACATAATCCTCCTAACGCATTCGGGTAAAAAAGTTAATTGAACATTCACAGATATAACTTAAATACATTATCAGCACCACTGTGAACCGTTTAACTTTGATATGCAATCTAGTTATAACTTTGACTTGATTCATGCCAAGTAGCAAGTAGGTTGGAGCACATCGAGATAAAGTGAGTAATACAATGCCATAGTCGACTACCCTCTCCAAAGTTAATCGTAGATGAAACAAAACAGATAATAGATAGAAAAATTCCTATAATTATTAGCTGCCCAAATTTAATGATTGATTTTTTTTATTGGAAATCAGGTTTAGATTTCACATTCTAAATTAACTGCGAGATTTTGGTTTTAAAGTAAGTTAACTCTCTGATTTTGGTGAAAACTAAAATTATTTATTTAATTATATTTGTTATTTTTAGGGTTTCGTACCTCAAAAGGGGAAATAACAGAAACCTTATAGGATCACTTCGTTGTCCGTCTGTCGATCTGTCAAAACCTATCTCGGGATGGCGTAGAGGTATCGACTTGATATTTAAAACCATATACGCAGATCTGTAGTCCCTTGCAGGTGTGAAATCAAACTTCTCGGTTATCTTAAAAAAAAGTTACAGCCGTGAAAAAACCGCATATTTCGACACTCACAAAGGAATCAAAACCTATGGGGTACTTCCCGTTGACCTAGAGCTATGAAATTTGGCAAGAACTATTGTCTTATAATACAGCACATATCCTTAAATAAATACTCCGAAATGACGAGCTACACGTCTGACTGATGACAGTATGAAGGTTAAAATAACTACTTAATGCATTGTTTGTTTGGAGATTGTTTGAAATATCCATAAGCTTTGTTGCCTATGGATATTTTAAATAATCTCCAATCAATCAGTTTAAAAAAAAATCTATTCCTACCTATTGTTATGTTTATTTAAATAAAATTATTGACCTTAATGCATATGCATATAAGATTTTTATCTACAATTAGGATTACGAAATTGTTTAAGTACCTCCCTACTCAATGCAAAAAAAGGTAAGATAAGAAATAAGAACTGAGCCCATACGTAATGTTGCTTCTTCATGAATAATAATGGCTTTCTTCACGAACCAATCTTGATGTGATGTCTTTTTTGATAGATCTTTCCTTTGGGGGTAAAATTGATCTAGATATTTTTATATGCTAAAAGTTGACTGATTATAGTAATTTCCGTTAACTCAATATTTTGTCTGGATTTTTAGGTAGCGATATTGTATTGAACCTTCACCGTCACTTCCCCATCCTTATTTTAGCAATAATTACAATTTCAAATAGAGTAGCCTTTATAGCTCCATCTGCATCAGCAGGGCATATAGCACGTAGAACTGGCTGGTGGGGCCGAAAAGTTCTCGAGTGGCGACTACACACCAGCAAGCGCAACGTAGGAAGACCAGCCACGAGATGGACAGATGACCTCATACAAGTGGCGGGAAGCTGCTGGATGCAAATATGAATGCCGCTTCCAATCGATCTTTTTGGAAATTCATAGGAGAGGCCTATGTTCAGCAGTGGATTTCTTCTGGCTGAGATGATGATGGGGCCTTGCAATTAGGGTGATAAGGGTGATACTTGCACCCTACGTTTTGCAGATTAACATTGATTTATAGCTCTTAAAAGTTCACATTACACGAACCATAACATGAGTTAAGCCCACGAGTGCTCTGATGTCGTTAAGTTTAAGCTTAGTAATTTGTTCGAATTAGGATGTCGTAAAAGCGAATAAATTTAAGTATCGGGGTGAAATCCGTGGTTTATGGCCGAAATGGCCTCGTCTTGTCCAGTTTTGGCAATTTATTGCGTGTATCGTGGATTTTGAATCGTGATAATTTTGTATCAGTTACTGTTTTTTTGTGTAGCTTGTTTACCTTTGTTTGTAAATAGATGACATCTTACTTAAATTAACTCCAGCATTGTCAGTACCTACTCGGAACACTTCAAGAATATTGAACAATGTTCCTGAAATGGGTATTTGGATAATTACGCTATATTAGATAGATAAACTCTTTATTGTTTACACCTTAACTAAAACACAAGTTACAACTTACTTTTAACTTATTAATATTTACTGAAACGTATAAGCATTTTTGTATTATTACAGTTTGACTTCAGAGAAAAATCTATCAAAAATATAGAAAAAGTAAGATCATGTTTCCCACAAATCTTTATAAATAAGCTTTCACGCAGCAGGCACACGATGTGTCCGTGCATAAATCAAAACTTAAGGGACAAAAGCCTTTTACTTTGACGATCATACGCAAAAACAAAATGTGCGAAAAATTTTATGAACCTCTCAGTCTTGGGTGAGTTAGTATGGTTTGTTTTACATGAATATAAGACAACTTATTTTAAAAAAAACCTTTCAGTCGTCAGCTTTTATTAGGTGGTAGATTCTATCTTCATTCAAGACAAAAAAAAAATGACATTGTGAACATGGATGTTTGTTCTATGTCTGGGTGTTACTATAATATATCATAATGTATGTATTTACAAAAAAGTATATAATAATATCTATGTATTATATCAGCTGTCTCTTAGTAAAGCTATGCTCAGTTTGGGTAGATGGTGTTGTATGAAATGTCCACCAATATTTATTTATTCATACCAAACTACAGCGCGAATAAACCAGTTGCCTCTCAATTAAGATTTTAAAGTTCTACAGCAGTTGCCCGTATCGTAAAAAATATCACCAAATTCGCTAGTGTTGTAGCTCTATACTCTTAGCTACATATAATAAAGTTCTTAATGGAACTTACTTCTTTTATAAATCGTAACTTGTGTGATATATATATGAAGAATGTTGATGCCAGGCCTTAGGAGGAATCAATAGAAACCAAAACCACTGCTAAGACTGCGTAGCATCTAAAATAAGCTACAAAGGTATCTCGTAAAAGTGCTACAACGTAGCAATAAAACGCTACCGGACAAAGTATTCTACGAGCTTCAATCTTCTAAGTTTGAATTTACTTATTTTTAACACGACTATTGGAACTAACCTTGAAACTCGTCGCTTATATTTTATCGCCATAAAACTAAGAAAATCATGTTAAATTCAGATAACAAGAAAATAATCAAATTTTACAACAACAAAAGTAATTAAAAAAAACTTTTGCGTCTTGGGATTACAGACCGACAGAAGTGATAACTTAAACTAATCTAGCCAAACGCCGTCGCCGCCGGCGGCTGGCGTCGTACCGTTACGTAACGAAGCGGTTTACCCTCCCATATGAAGTTATCACTTCAAAAAACCTCTACTTCAAAACTATCCAATGAACATAAAAGATGTTATTTCTCCTTTTTTAGGGTTCCGTACCTCAAAAGGAAACAAAACCTTATAGGATCACTTTGTTGTCCGTCTTTCTGTCTGTCTGTCTGTCCGTCTGTCCGGGTGTCAAGACCTGTATCTCGGGAACACGTTAAGGTATCGAGTTGAAATTAAAACCATATACGAAGATCCACAATGTCTTGCTGCAAAAAAAAATAATTTATCAGTTTTCGTAAAAAAATGTTACAGCCGAATATGTCGTAAAAAACGCACATTACGACACTCACAAGGGTATCAAAACCTTTGTGCCTGTGGTACTTCCCGTTGACCTAGAACTATGAAATTTGGCAAGAAGCATTGTGTTAGAGTACACATATAAGAAAAAAATCTGAAAATCCAGTTTTCAGATTTTTTCTTAATTAAAGATTTTTTATTTTGACATTTCTTAATTTAAGACAGGAGTTTTTTTTTTTTATTTAATCAGAAAAATTTGGATCTTTATGCAAGGAAGGAGGGTCCAAATTTTAAATGGCTTTAACCGTATCATGTGGGGTACCATATGAAAGAGCTTAATTAGCACAAGCTAAACAGGGTTTTAAATATTTTTGCGATGTATGTTTTTCGATTTATGACGGAAAATATATATATAAAAAAAACACCTTTTATCAACTAGTTTGTACGGAACTCTCGGTGGGCGTCCTAAGTCCACTGCTGGACATAGGCCTCCCCCATGGATTTCCAAAAAGTGTATCCACTTGTATGATATCTTCTGTCGATTAACTTTTATCAAATTACTCGAAGACTATTTAATTTTTTTAAATTATTGAAAATTTTATATTGTTTATTGAAAAAGTAATAGAAGGGAAAGTTCATTATATCCCTCATATTGTTTTTATCACACGTACCTACACTAATTTACTAAGAAGTAAAACTCTTTCCCGCGGTTTCACCCTCGTGATATGTTATCGTTCGGTATGTATCGGCTATAAATTGGATCAGCCGCTTTTCTGTCAGATGTTTAACTTTTCTAAACTTACTTGTCGGTTTTTTTTTGGCGGGAACGTCTGAGTAACGTGTTGTTGCTTGGTTTTATTTTCCTAAACTTGTGTTATTTTGAACATTAATGCTATAAAAATGTTGGTGTTTTATTCATTAACTGTTCGATAAAGTGCGTGTGTGGGCAAGTGAAATAAAGCAGTAAAACGTGTGATTTTACGTTGTCGGCAAAATTCCATAGAAGCTTCTAGTAAAGTCGCCACCACTTTACTGAAGCAGGACTCGACTTATAAATTGACTGTATACGTGACTTAGATTGTGACTAGAACATTTACAACTTGTTTTATTCAAGAAACTTGAAAAAATCCTAATACTTGACACTGGCAAATGCTTTAATGCGGGTCCAATACAAAAAAAGAATAAGAACTTACTTGTCGATTTCTCAGCTATATATGTACTATATTTTTTAATGATCTATTCAGCCATGTAATTGTGAAAATGTACTAGCAACAAGCAAAGACTTTCGCTTTTGAGTGTATTGAATTTGTGTTACATATGCTTGTTAGTGGTTTCGACAACATTGTTATAATTTTATATAATAACGTAAAAATCATATAAACAATACTAATATTGCCTTTAGGCACAATTAGACCTTGTATTTCTGAAGCAAATCACGTGTTCCATATCTACTTCGAGGCATCACAGAATATTAAATAGGAGCCATTATTATAAGGAGCCATGTTGTCATTATTTTTATGAAAGTTGGTTCACGTAATTCTGTTATGCGGTTAGAATTCATTTATAACACTCAAAGTAAAACTTTTTTGTAATTGGCCTTTATTTTCATGGCATAAAGTCTTTTTCTAACCTCCAAGCCGTCTGTTGGTAGCAAATGTCAACATAAACATCTTAGATAAAACTATGTCATTTTCTGTACAAAACTGTATAAATTTTGGAGGAGGACATTTCACACAACGCCATCTAGCCCAAACTAAGCAAAGCTTGTACTATGGAAATTAACGTGGTTTTCACACATTTTTAAATAAAAACTACAAGGCGCGTCACCGACCGAGAGTGACGTGTGTGCTGCTCCTTTGAAAAAGACCGCCGAATGCGGTTGAAACTATAGTCGGATATTTCGGCTCAAAACAGACGTGAGTGACCCGTAGTTTTTATTTAAAAAGCTTGTACTATGGAAACTAGATGGTTGATATATATATACTTTTTTCGTAAATACATACCTATGATACATAGAAACACCCAGACACAGAACAAACATCCATGCTCAACACACAAATGTTTGCCCTGGGTGGGGATTGAACCCATGACCTTATAGCTCAGGAAGCAGTCGTACTACCACTGAGCCATGAGGCCTGTCAAATATATTTTAATTCATTAAGAATCAATCAGTATTACTCGTATTATGCATAAGAAATATTTTTAGATTTCCTAAATTTGTATTAGGTAGGTATACCTATTTTCACTTTTTGTAGGATCTGCCTGCAATTTAATAATTCAAGCGTCGACAAGTATTTTACAAACGTTTATGTGTTAGAAACTGAAGTCCTTTAAGGTTTATTATTTATTCATATCAAAAGCTTTTTCAGTGTCCTAAAAAAAGTCAGGTAAATCGTTTTGTTTACCCTAAAAAAATATGTAAACAGCATTCAGATTTCTCAAGCAACCAAAGTTTTAATAAAGTTTACACACATAAACTGACCGCATCCGTCTTCAAATATACTTCCTGTTTCTATCTCTTTTTTGCACTCTCACTATGGTTATAAGGACAGGGATAGCAGAGACGGTTTGTTACGCGCTTGCTTATTAGGCTCATAACAGTAATGCTATAGTATATTACCTTAATAAAAGCTCTCTTTGTGTGAAAATTACATTTCTGCCTTTTCGTTCTAGTTGTAACCTTTGAAGTCTAGCCATAAAAAGGTCAGATGTAATTTAGTAGAAACACGTAGATGTAATTACGTATTACGTAGACGTAGGTAAGTATTTCTTGTTTTAGCCAACCGAGGCCACTGCTGCATAAGCTTCTCTTGACTCTTTTAATATTGACACATCGTTCCCTCAGTGCTTATTTGCTCTATCTACCATTAGTAAAATTGCACAGGAGAAAAGTTTAATGCTATATTTTTTATGAAATAATCGGCCAAGTGCGAGTCGGACTCGCGCACGAAGGGTTCCGTACTAACATCTATAATACTACAAAGTTTAGTACTGTTTATAAAATAACGAGAAATCAACGAAATTCCAAGTAGTAAATTGCAAACTTATAGGTAGGTTTTCGATACACATCTGGGCAGCATGACGACGCTCGCGCGAATACGCGCGGTTATGGCTCGCTCCGTGATGTTACCTCCCCCGCTACCCGCGCGGTCGTTGCTTATCAACCGCCTCGCGCTCGCGCCACCACCACACCACGGCGCGGCGCTCGCACCGCGTTTAGATGCACGGATTATTTTCATTTTGTGAGTTTTTATGTATTAGATTAGGTATTTATTTTTATAGTTAATATATTTCTAAATATTTAGTTACAAATATTCAAGTTTCTACCTGTTAATTAAGATCGAGTAAAAATTGCTTAAAAATTACGTTTGTTGTATGGGAGCCCCCCTTTAATATTTACTTTATTGGTATTTAATTATTTATTTTGAAAGGTAATATACAAGTAAATATTCTGTGAAAATTTGAAGCGTCTACCTGTTACCGTTTTTAATATTGAGCAAAAAAATACGAAAAAAACACGTTTATTGTATGGGGACCTCCCTTAATATATTTTTTTTTAATTTTTAGTATTTGTTGTTATAGCGGCAACGGAAATACATCATTTGTGAAAATTTCAGCTTTCTAGCTATCACGGTTTATGAGATACAGCCTGGAGACAGACAGACAGACAGACAAACAGACAGACAGACAGACAGACAGCGAAATCTTAGTAATAGGGTCCCGTTTTTACCCTTTGGGTACGGAACCCTAAAAACTATATTAGTAAGACTTGAAAGTCTTTTTAGGGTTCCGTACCCAAAGGGTAAAAACGGGACCCTATTACTAAGACTTCGCTGTCTGTCTGTCTGTCTGTCTGTCTGTCTGTCTGTCTGTCTGTCTGTCTGTCTGTCTCCAGGCTGTATCTCATAAACCGTGATAGCTAGAAAGCTGAAATTTTCACAAATGATGTATTTCCGTTGCCGCTATAACAACAAATACTAAAAATTAAAAAAAATAAAATATTAAGGGGGGTCCCCATACAATAAACGTGTTTTTTTCGTATTTTTTTGCTCAATATTAAAAACGGTAACAGGTAGACGCTTCAAATTTTCACAGAATATTTACTTGTATATTACCTTTCAAAATAAATAATTAAATAACAATAAAGTTAATATTAAAGGGCTCCCATACAACAAACGTAATTTTTAAGCAATTTTTACTCGATCTTAATTAACAGGTAGAAACTTGAATATTTGTAAGTAAATATTAAGAAATATATTAACTATAAAAATAAATACCTAAGTAATCTAATACATAAAAACTCACAAAATGAAAATAATCCGTGCATCTAAACGTGGTGCGAGCGCCGCGCCGCGGTGTGGTGGTGGCGCGAGCGCGAGGCGGTTGCTAAGCAACGGCAGCGCGGATAGCGGGGGAGGTAACATCACGGAGCGAGCCATAACCGCGCGTATTCGCGCGAGCGTCGTCATGCTGCCCGGATGTGTATCGAAAACCTACCTATAAGTTCGCAATTTACTACTTGGAATTTCGTTGATTTCTCGTTATTTCCCAAGTAGCAAAAGGTTATCTAAACTGGTCATACAAGATATCTTGAAGACAAAACGGGCATTGTCTCAACTTCTCTTGCTCAAGCCCTTAAGATATCTACTAGATATGCCTCAAGACATAGTTTAGTAAAAGTGGGCACAGGTTTTCAGACAAAGTTAAGGGGGACTTAAGAATACTTTGGAAGATAAAGTTAAGCTATAGTTAAGAATAGAGGTATTAAAATGTTCTACAAGTTTTCTTTAAGATATCTTGTAGATTAAATTAAAACTGAATTTAAGCTTTAAAGAAGTTTTTAAGTTATCTTTAATTCAAGCTTAGGGTACCAAAATAGATTTAAAAAATCTCACATAAGAAATAATTTAGTCTTAGTTTACTTTATGAAGTAAATTTTCACACAAATAATGAAGTATTAGTGAAATAGATTATGGAAATAATGGCGACGAATTTGATAACTATTTATGTACATCTAGAAATGCGTATTCATCTTTTTGTATACCCAGAAACATAAAACGCATGTTAGTTTCTCGTTGGAAATGACAAGATAATTGTCTAAAAATAACGGGCCTCATAAATAACTAAAAAAAAAAAAAAAAAACGCCATAATTAATATTGAAAATATGAAATTTTATGTAGTATGACACACAATGATTGAATTTTGTTTATATTGTTGCTTACTATTACAATTAAAAACTGTTAAAAATGAATTCTAGGTGAATATAAGGAAATTAGAGGTATTAAGATATCATAGCTGATGATGATAATGATATTTCCATTTTCATAATAGGATACAAAATGGCGTTAAATGTAATTTGTCTAGCTGAAGTACAAGTTTAATCAACATTGCCTTAAATAGAAATAGTTAAGGTAAAGTAAAATCAATTCTGTATTATTGTACCTATAGTTAAGGAAAACTATCCTTAACTTAGTCTAAAATCGATCTAATGAAATACGAGTTAATTCTTTTTGTATTTATGATTCCTTAAGTTACATTTAACCAATACTATCTTGTCTATCTTATCATCAATAAATCATTACTTAAGTATACTGTTACGGGCATAAGAACGGATGAGCTTAAACAATAAAAAAGAACATTTTTTTGGAAATAACTGAGCTTCACATAGAAATAAAATTTTACGTTTTGAGTGAAATAGTACCTATGCCTAACATGCCGTTTATCATTATAAAAGTGAAAAAACTGTCAGTCATAAAAAAAAATTATTTTCGTAACTTCTAACAAACGTAATATATGTGTAAGATATAATATAACGTACATAAAACTTCGGTATAGATTTCTCGAACAGTAATAATCAATTACATTTGAAACAAAAATACAATAAATTTTCTCGCTATATTGATAAATGTTGTTTGCATTGATAATCCGCAATGGCGCTAGTTTCTGAGGGTTGCAAATGTTAATGTGAGAGAGTTACTGTCAGCGTGGGTAACTTTACACACACTTTTTCATATTTTTTACGATATTAGAGTATTAATGTATGAGTCTAATAATAGTTTACTTATTTAAACGCGTTCTTTCGTGGTCAATTTTAAAGTAAAGAAGTAACAAGTCCAATAGTATAGAAAATATTTAAGAAAATCGCGTTTAAATGGCTTGTCAAAGTTAAACCCGAATGTGGGTAAAATTGACTTCCGTTCATTTCGATAGCGGAAAATCTTCATAAACGGTCATTTACGTAATTTAGGTTGGATTTATTTTACTCATGTTCATTTTATGGGAAATGCCTTTTAAAAACTTTGAGCTACAAGCGAACGGAAAAAATAAAATAGTTTAATTGCATTTTTTTACTAATAAAATAATTTCTTAAAAATCAAATAAAGTCAAAAAATTCTACATTCATTTGAGTGTTGAATGACCTCATTATCAAATATAAGTTCTAAGATAAATAGTGAGTAATATCAAATTTAAAATAGATTCACCCCATTCTATGAACTGCATATATACTTACCTATTGTTTTCTTTATGTTTCTTGAGTTCTCTTTTGTTTGGTTTTTAGAAGACTAGTTTTCGGGTATGTACTAACTAAAATCAATTTTAAAAATCGGTCAAGTGCATGTCGGGCCTAGCGCAATGTACGGTTTCGTAGTTCCATATCACAATTTATGTATTTGTCAATATTATGCGAACTTAAAATAGGGTTATTTGATACTTACTAAGAATATTCTAGTTAAGCTAAGTTGATAGACTCGTTATTACTCTATACTCGTTAACTTGTAAAACCTACTTACTTGTGATATTTTCCTTACAATTTCGTTAGGGAAATTAATTGCTGAATTTTTTCAGCATACCTATTCGACAAAAACCATTTAGCTGGTAGAGAGGGAGAGATACTTGACCTTAACAAAAATTATCATTTTAAAGCCTAATATTTTGCAAAAGAGACGAAGACAAATATGGAATACTAAATTGAATTTTAATATATTTTTGAATTACCTATCCAATTACAGCCAACACCAAGAGGTAAACGAGAAAAAATCATCCCTACTTTACGTGTAAAGGAATTACAAGGGTACCTCCCTTGTAATTACTCTATTCCCATAGAAAGTGTTTTCAAGATACATTTTAATTACGCCGATAAAGTAGTAAAATTTATTTTAGCACTTGATAACGAGGCCATAGAAATGTAAAAAGTGCTAAAGTGAAGCAAAAAAAAAAGACGTGTGGCACTCGGAGACTGCCGCGGTAAAGCTATTGCATAATAGCTTTACGCACGGTGTGTTAGTCTATTTTCGTTACGGGATTTCTGGATTCGGTCTCCACGCTCAAGGCCCGCGATAGAAGCTATGCAATAGCTTAAAAGTATATCGCCCTATCCGTGGAAAAGAGCCACAGTGGCCGTTAGGGTTTTTTGTTTTTATTGCATTTTTAGGATCTTACAATGCATATGCATCTATTCACATTCACAGAAATTGAAAATTTCCTTTATTTGATTAAAAAAATACTATTTTTTTTTTTCAAAGAGCCACATTAAAATATTGTACGACGAAAAGAGCCACTAACGCCACCGTGGCCGATTTTTCCCGTCAAAAACGGCCACTATCGCCTATGCGCCCCTATTCCACGGTAAAATTGCCGCAGGACAGCCGGCAGACGGGGTCGTAAGCGCATCGCCGTCTTTCTTCGGCGGATTTATTGAATGTACGGATGTATGAAGCGTTGTTTCACTCGAAAATTTTAATAAGAAATTGATGAAAAAGGAACTATGTATTCTTATTCTTTATTTTATTCTATTTTATAATGTAGCCAAACTGTCTAAGCACCTAAATTGCTTAGCAATAAATAGCAGTTAGTGTTCCGTACCTTTTCATATTATCATTTAAATTACATTTTAAAATACAATTTATATGCTCTTCACTGGTCTGGGGTAATTTATTCAGCAGGGGAAGAAGTGAACTTCGAAATAATTCACATTATTATTGCATTATTAGGTGTATAATTAACTGAAACTCCATTGTCAATGTTACCCACAATTAAAGAAAATACGTTGACTTTTTTGTTTACAACCTTTTTACGTAGTAAAACTAAATAAGACCAGAAATATTGTTTAAAACGGTAAGATAGGTCAAGGTTTTATCGATATTAAATAAAACTAAATCCGAAATCTTGGACATACATTTTTTAGTCACAAATTATTGTGTTTAGAAAATGGTGGAAAACTTTTAAAACTTCCATCACATTTGTCAAATTTATGCATAAATTAACATTTATAATGTTTAGCGACTACAACTCACGCATTCATCAAACAATTTAATTACTCATCTTATTTATCTATATTTATATTGATATTTATATTAATATCATTTTCCAAATTTGCAAAATATTGTACTATACTGGCTGTTAGACCATTATGCCAATATTCTCCATTGCCACACGATGTAATCTCCACAAATTTCAATGTCTTAAGGAGCGTTCTCGCATCTTTAGGTACAAGATTTGACTTGTATTTGTTTAAAATCTTCAATAGAGCGTTAATTATTGTCGTATGTGGTATGTGGTATTACGGAGAATCGCCCACTCTCTTAACTCTTTTCTAAACTCGTAATCATCTTTTGATTTATCAGAATCTGAGTTACTCGATATATTCAAATTGTTAACTGACTCGGAGTTATTAAAAATCGATGTGATGTCATCGCTCGATACAACCGTTGAATTCCGAAAACTATTGTCTTTTATTTCATCATTTATATTTGATAAACTGGGATTAGAAACACTATTTGGTTCGTGTAATTGTAATTTTTTATCACTAATTTCAACACTATCGGGAACATAATCAAAAGTTATATATTTTTGGACGCGCCTACGAAATCCTCCAGATCTTTTAATTTTGCGTATTTTACGACTTCCATTCATTATTTGTAAATTGTGGAACACTATAAAACCTTATGTTTTTTATTTGATTGTTCTTTTGCGTATATATCGTCCTTCTAACCTTTTCTTACTTAAAATTTATTTAGCGTAGAAATAATTGAATTAAGTATTCGTAATTTTACATTGACCGAGACAATTTGGTTGTTGTGACTAAATTCAATCTGAAGTTGGCATCTACAAAAGCATGTTTACTTAATAAAGACTCAGGCTATTCTTTATTAATCAATAAAGTGTTAAGTCGATCTTAAAATAATCAAATTAGAGTAAAATATGTATTTTTGTATCTATTATAAGAAACACTTCAGACAAAATGGTTTTGTAAATACTTAACTTTGTATTAAAATATTCAAAATTTACTAAAATAGCCCTACAAAAAAAGTATTTTACTTTGAAGATAAAAAAGATTCAGTGAAATAATATTTAAGTAAGTGTTAAGTCGATCTTAAAATAATCAAAGTAGAGTAAAATATGTATTTTCGTATCTATTATAAGATACACTTCAGACAAAATGGTTTTATAATTACTTAACGTTGTATTAAAATATTCAATATTTACTAAAATAGCCCTACAAAAAAAGTGTTTTACCTTGAAGATAAAATAGATTCAGTGAAATAATATTTAATTCATTTTTATTTTTGTAAACTCAACTTATAGACATAGTTTAGACCAATTAGATTTGACTACTATCCTTGATTGCTACTTGGGTTTATAAACAGAACTAAACTTTGAAGTATAATAGATGATAATAAGGAACCCTTCGTGCGCGAGTCCGACTCGCACTTGGCCGATTATTTTATACCTACATGAGTTATATAGGTATATTCATGTATAAAAAAACTTTCAAGCCTTACAAATATAGCTTTTTGAAAAGAATAGAGCTTTAAACTCTTCTCCTGTGAAATTTTACCAATGGTAGATAGGGCTAACAAGTGGGAGTTTTGGCGGGAACGTCTTAGTAACGTGTTGTTGCTTTGTTTTATATTCCTAAACTTGTGTTATTTTGAACATTAATGTTATAAAAATGGTGGTGTTTTATTCATTAAGTGTTTGATATAGTGCGTGAGTGTGGGCAAGTGAAATAAAGCAGTAAAACGTGTGATTTTACGTTGTCGGCAAAACTCCATAGAAGCTTCTAGTAAAGTCGCCACCACTTTACTGAAGCAGGACTCGACTTATAAACTAACTTGACTTTGACTGTATACGTGACTTAGATTGTGACTAGAACATTTACAACATGTTTTATTCAAGAAACTTGAAAAAATCTTAATACTTGACACTGGCAAATGCTTTAATGCGGGTCCAATAAAAAAAAGAAGAAGAAGGGCTAACAAGTACTAAGGCAACGACATGTATTGAATCATCGCTTTCCACAGGTGACTTGGTGTTCAAAAATGGACTTATTCGTGTTAAAAAAAGTTAAAAATTAAAAGAATACCACACGCTAAAAATAATGATGGCGATGTGATTTGCTTACTTAATATCAGGCGAGCTGTCAGTCAAGTGCAACTAAAATAAGTTTAGAAAATTTAAAAACCCACGATAAAAAAAAACGGTTGAACGATTTACGATAAACGGTCGATTTTCATGAAACATAGCTTCTTAGCAAAAAAAACGGTTGAACGATTTACGATAAACGGTCGATTTTCATGAAACATAGCTTCTTAGCTATGAATTACTAGCAATGAAGAGTGTTAGAACACTCTCGATAAAATCCTCTTTCAAGCAAAAAAAACTGGACAAGTGCGAGTCAGATTCGCCCACCGAGGGTTCCATACAAACTAAATAAAAGGGGGAAATCATATATTTTTTTTTATATTTTCCTTCATACACCGAAAAATATATATCGTAAAAATATTTAATTACCTGTTTTAGCTTATGCTAATGAAGCTCTTTCATATGATACCCCATATGATACGGTTAATTCACTTTAAAATTTGGGCCCTCATTCCTTGCATAAATACACTATTTTTTTGTGATTAAATTAAAAAATGTCCAGTTTTCGGATTTTTTCCTATATGTGTATATATGTGTACTCTAACACAATGCTTCTTGCCAAATGTCATAGTTCTATGTCAACGGGAAGTACGCCATAGGTTTTGATTCCCTTGTAAGTGTCGAAATGTGCGTTTTTTACGACATATTCGGCTGTAACTTTTTTTACAAAAACTGAGAAATTTTATTTTCTTTCTGCAGCAAGAGACTATGGATCTGGGTATATGGTTTTAATTTCAACTCGATACCTTCACGCGTTCCCGAGATAAAGGTCTTGACACCCGGACAGACGGACATACGGACAACAAAGTGATCCTATAAGGGGTCCGTTTTTTCCTTTTGAGGTACGGAACCCTAAAAATTTGTTTAAAATCAGCCCACCCATTTGAGAGTTACCACAAATATACAGATACACACGTCAAACTTATAGGACCCCAGTTTTTGGGTCGGTGGTTAATAAGACAAAGAGACAACGTTAGTTTCGATTTTTATTATTAGTTTTATATAGCTGAAGTAATTCGTCAAGAAACGGATTTTTTCTTGGGCGTATTTTTATCATTCCATTCCATTATGTTTTATCATACCACCTTCTATCAAAAATCTTCCTAATATTGCATCTGTACAATCTTATACAACAATAGATAAACAATATATTTGTTTTAGTGAAATTGTTGCTGCACATTTAAAACAATCATCTATCAGAATATGCTCGATTACATGTAAGTAATCCAAAACAATGTGCATTTAGAATCCTTTTTCCAATTAATACAACAATTATTACACATCAAAATTGTGAGAAAGTTAGATTTGAATTGTGTTTTTGATAATAATCAGCATTAATTTAATAGAAAATTACAACTATTCAGTCTGCTCGCTTAGGGCCTCGCCCGCCTAACCTAACCTAACCGCAATAGTTTTGCTCCAGTAAATGTGACCATATGTGATACAATTTAAGCCTGACAATCAATTGCGGTAAGAAATACTACCTAGAAATGGGATAACCTACTCTTGAGTTCATCAAGCTATTTCTTAGGGTTTATTCACACCACCGAAACCACACTACAACCACACGGGAATGACGTGGGCGAGTGTTAATTTAGATGAATGAACATGTATAATTATAATCGAACAGAGATATACAGATGGCCCATTTGACAGGAAATGTGGGCCGTCTGAATAATCTAATCAATTTTATACCCATGCCGGTGATGTTAAAATATGGTTGAAGCTCATGTGATTGCATCTTTATAGGATATACCAAGAGGCAACGTCAAGCTAGTACTCCACTTGATCTTGAAGTTGACTAATAGTTTTATCTCTTTCTCACTTTTTAAATGCCTATCAATTAGTGAAGGATGGGTAGGGCGCATATCACGTATCAAGACTGAAAATTACTTACTTATCTACATAATATTATCTTGGAGTTTCAAATTGTGAAAATCTATTTTTTCAAAGATCGCTTAATATTAAGTGAGTAAGCTATTATTGAATTAAAAACCGGTCAAGTACAATTTTTTTTAGAACAATGTAGGTCCTGTACCAGCCTGTTTCGTCAAAACATTGCGTTGACTTAGAAGCTTGATTTTTCAAAGCTTCCGGGACCGTACACGTTTTCGATATTATTTTGAGCTTGATACCTCCACCCTTTACTGAGAAATAAGTATAATAGTTTAAAAAACTAAAAAAACACGCTTAATCTTATCAAATTATTGTATTGTCATCGGTTCTTGATAAGTATGCCAAATTTCAAGTTAATCCAATCTTTTGAAGGGGTCAAAATCATGTTCAATGTTTCTGTTACTAACATACGTATGAAGATAATAAAAGCGTGTTAAAACGGACTCGACAAAAAGAGAGATAAACAGACGAACTTGATATACAGACATACGTTTATCGAAATGGTTATATGTACATAAGTATAAAGGTTCCGTATATCCTTTTAGGTACAGTCACCATGGGTAACTTTGAATCCGTCAAACATTGTAGGTACATAGCTTTTTCTGGAGGTTCTTGATTTTTTTCCAAAAAATTTACGTGTGGTCAAATTATTTCATGAATAATCCGATCATTAGCAATTGTTTTGACTAATGATATTTTAGAAAAAAATCGAAAAAAAAAAACAATAAAAACTATTCAATTGCCGTAAAATCGAACAAAAAATACCAGCTAAACGTAATATTATTTATAAATCTGTAAGTACACAAAGCCTGTTATAAGCTTTTGATCATATCTTTACTCCCTCGTTTTTGTTATTTCTTGTTTCATTTGTGTTTCCATTTGTACCTAAGTGAGTTTGCTTTGACTTGTGATTCTTTAAGTACCTGCCGTTTTGTAAGCAATTGTTTTCTTTTTTTGCTTTGAATATATAATAACTTATCAGTAATTGTAATAATCTATAATCTATGTCAATAATAATAACTTTCACTAAAACTTGAAATAATCAAATTATCTATATAAAACACCGATCGTATGTTATTGCTGCCATCTTTTTCACGGACCAGCCAAATACTAGAGGTTAAATAATAAGTTAGTTGCTATTAAGCTACTTAATCTCGAGCATCGCCGCAAAGTAACATAATATCATCAGATAATATTCTATCGGATCCATTTCGGCGAATGCAAGAGCTTCAGCTCACGGGCTAGTGAACAAAATAATAAAATATTGAAAAAAATAAATAATTAATTAAAATAGCCTAAGCTAAGTAAAGCTTGTAATATGAAAACTAGATAGTTTATAGAATACATTTATACTTTTTTTTGTAAATACATGCTTATGACACATAAAAAACATCCATGCTCATCACACAAATGTTTGCCCTGGGTGGGGATCAAACCCACGACCTAAGCTCAGAAGGCGGTCGTACTACCACTGAGCCATGAGGCCTGTCAAATAAAATAAGATGTTATATTGTGTTATATTACACGATCAGTATTATAATGCTATCCGCGAATATCACAATAATATCAAGGCAGTATCAAGGCGTATTATAGTATCGCGGCAATATCTGGTACCGTATTAGGTATCATGATACTGACACGACTAACTCAGAAACTCTGGAATTCCAGAGTTTGAAATCACAACATCGAACCCTAACTCCGGAGCCGAAAAACGGTCCGATGATCAACCCCTAGTCAGCGCAATTCTGCCGAGCTTCAAGGAGTGGCTGCAAAGAAAAGAGCGAGTCACCTTCCGGTTAACCCAAATTATTACCGCCCAATATCACCATTGCAGTATGTTCGTAGATTCCGCGCAGCATACGCTGGAAGAGTGTCCGGCATGGAACTAGGAGTGCCGGTCCTTAATAATAAATCGAAAATTTAAATCTAAAATTCTCGGGTCGTGATAATATTGACCGTGTAATAGTACCCACTGCTACAATAACCTCAGAAATGTCCTAAAATTAATATGTACTATGTAGCTTAACCCTAGTATTCACTTTAAGTATATCCAGGAAATCATGAAATTACCACGGTATTAAAATTTGAACACGGTGTGTTAACTCCGAGTCTGCTTTTAGACGCAAAGTGAAAGGTAGGTCATGCATAAACATACAGCAGCTTATAAAGCTTAACATCTAATTTAATATTGTTAAACTCAAACCAGAGTTACTTAGATGTGAGTGAAGTAGCAGAATCTCTAATAACATTAGAAATACATCAGAGCGTGTGTTAGTTTATTAGTTAATTTATTTAATTTTCACGCAGCGGCCTAGTAACAGAAGAATTTAAATATTATTTATATAAGTATTTTGAGTTACATTTACAGTTCAATTTTGTATGGTATAACGCTGGCTGTAAAATTAAATTGTGCGCACGTTTGGGTTGGTTGGCTAAGTACCAGCTTCAGGTGTTAGAATCTATTGAGAAACGTGCTAAGGCGCTCAAAGGCAAAGGTTCTCTTGTTCGTGTGAAACTCCAAAGCATCTCCGTAAAGTTGCTAGCTTATCGGTATTAACCGACTTTCAAAAAGAAGGAGGTTCTCAATTCGTCGTAATCTTTTTTTTATGTATGTTACCCGATTACACTAAGACCGATTTGAAAAAATATTTTTTTGTTTGAACCCTTTCAAACAAAAAAAAATATTTTACAAGAATATACTTCACAGGTGGTGCCATAGAAATTTTATCAAAATCAGTTCAGTTTTTTTGGTTTTTGTAACAAAATATCTGAAAAAATAAATCATCCAAGTAAATGAATTGCATATTTTGAAGCCGGTTTTTATAGTTTTTTAAACGATTACTTGTTATCGAATTCAATTCGGCGAGTGTGCATCTGATCTGCATCATCTAATGCTCCCATGTACTTTTTATTATTGGACAAATAGAAACACTAATAGGCGCCGTTCATGGCAGATATTCCAAAAACCCGAACTACTATTCTACTACTTCCATTTTGCGGGATGCTAAATTGTGGAATATGCTTTCTGAATGCTTCATCGATAGATCTGGGTATCTTTAAATCGAGTGAATTTTTTGTGGTTTCCCAAGTAAGCGCACTCCATCGTGGAACGTAACGTCGGTGAGATGGCGGTCAAGCGCAAACCTATTAGAGCCTTACCGAAAAACGTTACTTAACTTTAACCAACGTCTGAAGTTCTCTGTCTTCTTTCCGCAAGTGCCATTACGTGTCAGCCAGAAGTTGACAAAGTATGTTAAGGATTGCTTAAAGTTAGTAACGTTTATAGGTAAGGCAGTTTCTGCGTAAAAAATGTAAATTTTATTACTACTATTTTGGCGCTGCATATTGATGTTTGATGATAAGAATATCCATGAAATAACAGTGACATCCGCAACAGTATTTTTTGCTGTTGTAATTGAGCTATCAAAAGGCTCGTACGTGATATTTCAAATTGCTGGGTTAATAAGTTGTCATTTATATGAAAAAAACTGTCTGGCTCTAATAAAAAACATTTTCGAGGTCAGTTTCATTAATCTACAAAAATGTTTTACTACTACGTTTCTTTTCATCATCATTACTGTTTTACGTCGCCGTAAGGTAAAACTGCGACAACTAGAGCAATATACATATAATATGTATCTAATGCCTGTGAGGCAAAACACAAAACAGAATGAGTTAGTAGATGTAGAGGTCGCTGAATAAATAAAGAAAGCACGTTCCTTCACTAAATTTATATTTACGATATGCTTATCTTTTGATATAACTAGCGACACAGAGTTATAATATACTTAGAGCGATAGTTTCATTTAAAATTCCGGTCGCAGTTGAAGCAAAAAATCTATAAATAAATCTAGAAAAGTACGAGTTACACTTGCAGACCTAGGTTTTCGTACTCCTGTACATGACATAAACATGAACACTGACACAATAGCTAATTACTCAACAAAATGTATTTCATATTTAAGAATAACCTTAACTGGAAAGCTCACCTAGCTTGATATTTGCTAGTAAAATTTCCAGCCAGTGTTATGCTTTACTAGTTGAAGTCGCATCTTCTGAGTTTGCCAAGAGTGCCTATTATGGCAACATTTTCTCTCTGTTGACATATGGGGTGATATTTTGGGGGAATTCTATCAATGTTCTATCAAACTTGTTTGCTTCAAAAACGATGTTAACGGATAATTTACAGCAAAAACAGAGATGAAACGTTAAGGGAACTATTCAGAGAAAAACAATTTTTAACTCTAACCGGTATAAATATATACTCGTATACTTGAAATTTCTTTGCTTGTAAGATATAACAAAAATTTATTCAAAAGTAGATCTGATTGTCGAATGAAAAACGGTGCTATGAGAGGCAATGATTATCTTTATAAACCATGTTCTAAAAATGTAATTTATTAAAAAAAAGTACATTTATCAGTGCTGTCAATTTATATAATTTATTGCCAAAAGATATTACTGACATTTCCAATGACAATCAATTTAAGACTAAGCTGAAACAGTTGCTAATTTTATTAATATGTTCTATGACTTGAAAGAATTGGGAAACAGAATTATGACTGGTACTACATTGTTAAATAGACGATTAGAAAGTTGACAAATGTTAATAATTTTCTAACTAATTGATTGTAAAGTATTATTTAAATTAAATTTACATTACCTAATTATACAATACAATGTGATCTCTTGGGTAGAGATCGATTCATATGTAGGATAGGTACGTGACCAATCATAAAATTCCAGAAATGTCACTTGAGAACTTGATCTCACTTCAGACACACGTCTCAAACTATTCTCAATATTTCTACTAAATATATATGAAAACAATCTCACCGGTAAAGTTTACCAAACAACACATCAAAGAGCGAATCACGGAATCCTTTTCAAATAAAATAGTAAGACACCTTTTCCTGATATGAGCTGCTTACCGCAAGTTTATGGGTCAAAGGTCAGCAAACATTAAAGGGTTCCGCAAGTTATCACGCAAACATGGACAAAGTTTCAAAGATTTGCAAAGTACACCAAGAATATTTGCAAAGTACGATAAAAGTCAATAGAATATTCCACTACACATTTTCACACATTCCGCTGGCATTTATTTATTATATTATCTACAGAGCTGTTAATACCATGTAAGACTAAAATGGGTCATTGCACTTTACGAACAACTTTTATATGCGTACAAATCAGAATTCAAAAATCATGCGTTCGAGAACTACATTTTGTCGTGAATCAATAGACTTTTCAATCAAAAAGGAAGATTCTCAATTCAGTTGTTTTTAGGGTTCCGTACCTCAAAAGGAAAAAACGGAACCATTATAGGATCACTTTGTTGTCCGTCTGTCCGTCTGTCCGTCTGTCCGGGTGTCAAGACCTTTATCTCGGGAACGCGTGAAGGCATCAACTTGAAATTAAAGCCATATACGCAGATCCATAGTATATTGCTGCAGAAAGAAAAATAAAATTTCTCAGTTTTCGTAAAAAAAAGTTACAGCCGAATATGTTGTAAAAAATTCACATTTCGACACTCACAGAGGAATCAAAACCTATGGGGTACTTCCCGTTGACCTAGAACTCTGAAATTTGGCAAGAAGCATTGTGTTAGAGTACACATAGGAAAAAAATCCGAAAACTGGACATTTTTAATTTAATCACAAAAAATTAGTGTCGTTATGTAAGGAATGAGGGTCGACATTTTAAAGTGAGTTAACCGTATCATGTGGGGTATCAAATGAAAGAGCTTAATTAGCATTAATTAAAACAGGTTTCTAAATATTTTTACGATGTATATTTTTCGATATAAAAAGGAAAATAAAATAAAAATATGATTTCCCCCATTTATTTACTAGTTTGTACGGAACCCTTGGAGTCTGACTCGCACTTGTCCGGTTTTTTTTATGTTTATTTACCTCATAACTCCGTTATCCGTCTTTCATCGTCATAATAATTTGGAAAAATATTTTTTTTATTTAAAAGGATGTAATTTATGATAGGTCTCATAGAAATTCATTTTTTTTCAAATTTGACTAAAACTTATATTATCCAAGTAAATGTCCAATTTGTATTTTGAAGTCAGTTTTTAAAGAGTTATAAACTATAATTTTATAATTTAACCCACAACGAAAATAAGAGGTTTATAAACCTAACGTGTGTAAATGTGTATCTTTCTGTGTCATCGTAATTCCCAAATATGGACGGAATTAGATTTTTGTTTGATAGAGGATTTCATCGAGATTTGTTCTTAACCATAGGTATTTTAATAAAATCTGTTAGGTTATTTTTTATGTCCTTTTTAATTTATTTTATACAATCGATTGATTTAAATGATTTAAATTATAGTATAATTTATTCAGTTACGGTAGCTTTGTATATCAAGTTGCGAACAACCGCTAGTATAACATAGCAATAACTGAAAAATTACAAATAAATAGACCGCGCAAATACATTTTCCCAAAATCTAAAAAAAAAAGATTTTCAATACTGAACAATGCTGACTCTAAAATTCTATGAAGTAATGGTTGAAACCACAAGGTAAAGCTTGTGAAAATATAATATATTATGTTACAGACAAGCTTGTCTGGTGGTTTGTGGTAGAGAATATGTCACGCAAGACAAAGTAAAACGGTACATTTGTACCTCGGGGGAGAGTGTATTCTAAACAGTAATTTCTTGCCGTGGTTATTTGGTTACGTATGTATGTACTTGTCATTTGTATCGCGCTCGTACGTCAACCAAAATTTTGATATTGTCTGAGTATGTAATATTTGGCTGAGAATGCTTTTTTACCCGACCCTAAAACAGGGGTAATACAAGTTTCAAGTTTGACGTGTGTATCTGTGTGTCTGTCTGTGTGTCTGTCTGTGTGTGTGTCTGGCATCGTAGCTCTCAAATGAATGGACCGATTGTAATGTAGTTCTTTTTGTTAGAAAGATTTTATCGAGGTTGTTTTTAGTTTTATATTTCGTCAAAATTGGTTCAGCTGTTTTTTTAGTCGGTGTTTCTGAATTTACTAAGTTTATACTTGTGTTTGGAATATATCTACATTTGACAATAAACTCAGCTGATGGTAAACGAAAAAGTGGTCGAAGGTAAAGCATGTCTATCTAGATCATAATATATATCTATTCACTGTAGCTTATGAAAATTATTGCTTACTAGATGAACCGGCGTACTTCGTATCACCTATCAATGAGTGGACCCAATATTTTCTCAACGTTTACCTTCCCTGGACTACGACAAACATTTCAAAACCAAAATCAGCTAAATCGGCCCAGCCGTTCTCGAGTTTTAGCGAGACAAACGAACATCAATTTATTTTGAATTTAACCAAGCAAATGTTATTTGCGATCATCGTCGGAAAAGGTTCCGATGAGACCTAAGTAAGTACCTACTTCCTTAGAAAATGTCATCATTCGTTTGAAGAGAAAGAGTCATTTCCTTCCAAAGGATATCACAGTGTAACTCAGGAAGTTATTTCAAAGGAACTAACTTCCTGACTACTCATCGGTAAGTTGGGAAATTAAAGAAATTCTTGTTGTTTGGTAATATTAATGAGACGGGTATTTGTAGAGTTAGGAATACTATTAACGTCTTTATATGGCTTAATCACAGTCATTTTATTCGAAGATTTTTAAATTTACGTAAACGAAACGCACTACGTAAATATCATTTAGATCAATATTTTCCTTAAAATTACGAAAAAAAAGTATTCTAAGGTATACTTAATAGCGGTGTCACTTTATGCATGTGAAAAATGTATGATTTTTTTGCCTGTCCAAGATTTAAAGTTGGTGTTAATGGTGATAGTGATCTGGCACCGACCTCAAAACTAGTCGGGGTACGTAATAACCTACTTAGGTAGACGCCCACTTTCGCCTTTTCAGTTAGTTGAATAGTTTTGAAGTCGATTCAATTTTTTTAAGTACTTTTATTTAACTACGCTTTTTTAGACCAGCCTATAAATTTGGACGTAATTCATTGATTTATTTTCCCAGGTGTCCTAGGTATAGTCTGTAAACGTAAATACACTCCTTTAGATTTCTACTTGAGCTATACTTCGTTCAATTATTTGGATCATTGGTTTATTTTACTTTAGCTATAATAGCTAAATAATAACAAGGGTCCTCAAACTCAAGTATTAATTCAAGGTACGAAATTTCAAGTATCATAACGATTTTTTCACGATCTATTTAGCTGTTTGGCCGTAAAAAGGTAAACAGAGAAAGATATTGTTACTTTCACATAATAAATCGAGTTAGAATGGTTATCTATTCCGTTTTGTCTCTGTTTTTATTTATTTATTCAAACACCATTTTATATTTAAAAGAATACTTATATAAATAAGTATGTCACAAAGTTAATAATTTAATTAAATAATACATTTATGATAAAGTGATAAAGTGGATAGAAAGCGGTGTTAATAACTCAATAATTCAAATGACAAAAATTTACTAGTGAAATACATATAATATTTTGATTATTGACCATAGTTTCCTACCCGAATTTCTATTACTGAGTTGTCATTTTTTATGTTTCAATTATTACGTTCATTATTTATTTTTTTCAATTCATTTTTTTTGTCGCTCCACAGACACCGAGGTCCGCGACCTTTGTCAATAAATGAAAAAATTATTATACTTGAATAATTTTATTTTTTATAACATGTAAATAATGTAATTAATAATAAATTGTTTTATATAAATAATTAATTTTAAGAAAGAAAAAATAACATTATATCTCTATCTATTTGTTACCATTTCACGATCAAACGGCTGAACTAATTGTTATGAAAATTGATACAGAAATAGGTGAGGACCCAGAGACGGGCATAAGATACAATTCATTATTATCGCCGTTTTTAATAAGAATGTGGGTGACACCACAAAGCATAGCTAGTAAATAAACAGAGTAGATAAAACATATTACACAATCATTTTAATTCAAAACCGCACAAATACCAAAAAACTTAACGCCAAAGCAATCAATGTTTAAAGCTTTTGGCATAGATGTAATTAAAAGGCTTTTGGCCTTAAAATCATATACACATCCCAGTGGTCTCACTTGAACTCGTCACGTGTAGTCACGTGAAAGGTCATTTCGAGGTAATCAGGGGCAAATGAGTGCCAGACCGTTCCGTGCCGTACGTGGGACTGACAGGTAACTGACTGTGGAATGTTTCCCTGTGGTTTTCAATAATTATAAAATACGTATTTCACTATGTGCGTTTAATTTGTTCCAAATATAGAGAACATCTGGTTTTTTTCTTCAATACGTTAATCCCTGCGGATTCAAGTATTGATGAAAAAGTGTTTAGCGGATTTCCAAATAAATCAATCATACCTTTTTTACCCGACTGCGTAAGAAGGAGGGTTATGTTTTTCGAGTATATGTATGTTTGTATATAGCACTTAGCATATACACATAGCAATTCTAATTTTTTTTTTTATATATAATCTGAATCTCGGAAACCGCTCCAACGATTTAAATGAAATTTGGTTTGTACGTAGAATAAGGGACGATAAATCGATCTTGCTAGGTTTCGTTGTTAGTGAATCCGGGCTTGCTCGTATTTTCAGTCATAAAAAAACCGAGTGGATCGGTCGCCCAGGTGCTAATTCATAATAATAAATAATTATTTATTTCTTGCTTGTTCCAATAGTTTGGTTTTTAAAACAAAATTGTACATTTTAAAGTCGGATTCTCAGTTTTTAAAACAATTATTATCATTTAATTTAACTTAAAAGAAATTCAGTCAAAACAAATGTCAATATTTCTAAGTTACCATTTATATATTACCCTTTAATAAACACACACAAGGGCTGGTACTAAAAGGGCATTTCTTGTGGAGGACGTTAAAAAGCTCACTCGGCTTAATAAAATCCACTTATTCTCGTCCACTTTACGATTGAAAAGGTGCTAAGTCCAATCCAATTTCAGATAAATAAATTAGTGTCATCGTCAACATGGAAATCTTTATACCGCAAAAAGTTTTTCAGTTGGTTTATATTTCTGGAAATTGTAAACATGTCTTTAAATAAGTAATGAGAGAAACCGTTTAATTCAATTACCTACTAGTTCATTCTGAGTAATAACTGAGTAGAATATAATATAATTGTAAAATTTTACCTATTGCGGGCAAGAAAAAAATCTGGAGCTTGGTATGGCATACAAGTTAAAAAAAACCGGACAAGTGCGAGTCAAACTCGCCCACCGAGGGATCCGTACACAATATTAGATACAAGGGGGAAATCATATATTTTTATTATATTTTCCTTCATAAACCAAAAAATATAAATCGTAAAAAAAAATTATAAGCTGCTTTAGCTTATGCTAATGAAGTTCTTTCATATAATACCCCACATGATACGGTTAAAGAACTTTAAAATTTGGACCCTCATTCCTTGCATTGTAAGAATTGGACTCAAAAATCACTGAACCGAGAAGAATGGAAGGAGGATAGGGAGGCCTGTGCCCAGCAGTGGGACAAAACAGGCTCAAAATAAAATAATAATAATTCCTTGCATAAAGACCCTATTTTTTTGTGATTAAATTAAAAATGTCCAGTTTTTGGGATTTTTTCCTATATATACCTACTCTAACACAATGCTTCTTGGCAAATTTCATAGTTCTAGGTCAACGGGAAGTACCCCATAGGTTTTGATTCCCTTGTGAGTGTCGAAATGTGCGTTTTTTTTACGATATATTCGGTTGTAAGTTTTTTTTACGAAAACTCCGAAATTCTCAAAAAACGAAACGAAACTCAAAAATAACAATACCCCATACCATGGGGTAGACGAGAAAAGATCGCCCTACTGTGTGGGTGATGTTGGGTGTGACCCTAAAATTTATTTCTATTTTCAAGATTTTAATGTACCACCTTTTTGTCATTACAGGCCTCGTGGCTCAGTGGTAGTACGACTGCCTCCTGAGCTGTAGGTCGTGGGTTCGACCCCCCACCCAGGGCAAACATTAGTGTGATGAGCATATATGTTTGTTCTGTATCTGGGTG
Organism: Lycia hirtaria; assembly: GCA_947563715.1. NCBI lineage: Eukaryota > Metazoa > Arthropoda > Insecta > Lepidoptera > Geometridae > Lycia > Lycia hirtaria. The sequence goes on along the minus strand of OX387377.1, from coordinate 8,778,754 downwards.
TTTCTATGTATCATAAGTATGTATTTACAAAAAAAAAGTATAATATGTATTCTATCTGCCATCCAGTTTCCATAGTACAAGCTCTGCTTAGTTTGGGCTATCAGATGGTGTTGTCTGAAATAGCCAGCAATATTTATTTATTTATTTATTAATATAATAACTAAACCAGTACCAAATTACAGCTTTATGGTACTGATAGAATCTGAGTAAAGCCACGTAGAAACAGACGCACATGCCGTATCTAAAAGGGTTCCTTGTTATCTCTGTTATCCAGATTACCTAGTTGTCCGCCAAATTAATAAGCGAAGTACACCTAAGCCACAAATAAATCTACAAAAAAGTGTTACGTTTCTACAAGAGATACGAGCGATATCAAAATACCAATAAATATCCAAATACGTTTTAAAGTTAAAATAAAATTGCCCGACTTCAAACATAAAATTTACTTTGTTATCTACTTTCCTACTGTGCCCGTAAAATTCTTCATTGTCCAGCTATTTGTGGGTGAAACAATCCCGAGATTTATTACAGCAGTTGAAAGGTTTCCCAATATAAGAACTCGAAGCCTACTAAAAGCTTTGAGTACTCTGACTTATAGTGTTCTTCTTATGTCTAAGAGTTAGTTTAGATAGCGTACTGAGCCGAGCCATTTCATACATAGTCAAGAAAAACAAAAAATCTCAAAGAAAAAACTAAGCACGTTGAATGAAATGTACTTAATACATATATTTTTTCGTCACAAAAAAATATTTGCAATGGGGATCACTTCCACATGTTTAATTTATGATATTCTATGAAATATCACTAAATTTGAAGGCGTAGTGTATACATTTTTTATTAATCGACTTCAAAAAAGAAGGAGGGTATTTTTAAACTATTTATTTCATGTCTTAATACGTAAATAATAATAAATATAGCCACTGGCTCTTTCTTAACTGAAATTGGAATGAAAAGTGATAAAATAGACAAATTTAGGGTAGTTTGCTTTGTTACGTTCCGTTTCTTGCGTTACATATACTTATTATGATAGACAAAAATCTGAAGATGGATCTGGAAGATTGCCACTTTTCAGTGGCACCTTCCTTGACGGAAAGTGCTAAAATGGTCAAGTTTGTGCTCATTTTAAGTCATCATAAGCACTTTTGCAACATTACATTAGTAAAAAATAATGACCTTAAAAAGTTTCATTAAATTATCTAGTTTTTAAATTAAGTTTCAAACGTGAACGTATAAAGAAATGCCTTTAATTTAATAATAAACACAATACGCTCCAACAGAAAGTCTATACTTCATATTTAAGTACGGGCATCTCATGAATTCTTAAGCAGCCATATAGCTATAAGCTAAAACGTGGTAAAAGAATTTCATGATCTCATAAAACTCTAAGCTATTTTCAGTTTTTATCTTAGACATAAGTACAAAGAAACAACAGTATTTATTTTAAATCACCAACCCAAAAAGAGGGTTGTTTTAACTTTGATGTGTGTATCTGTCTATTGGCGTATAGCTATGACGTCATAGACAGACGGTTTGAGAGCTCTCAAACGGATGCACCGATTTTGATCGTTTTTTTTTTGCTTGAAAGAGGATTTCATCGAAAGTATTCTTAGCTATGTTTCATTAAACCATTTCAGCCGTTTTTGTTTTGTCGGGGGTTTTTGAGTTTTTCTAAACTTGTGTGGATGAGATATGATAAAACGGAGCACTGGCCTGGAGCTTAAGATTCATTTTTATTGTGCATACCGCCAAAATGTAGAATACGCTTCCTCATGGATTCTTCCGAGTTATATAATCTGGCTGTCTTTAAATTGCGAGTAAATAGGTTCCTTCGAGGCAAACGCGCTCCATCGTAGACCGCAACGGTCACTTAACATCAAGCGTGTTAGCGGACAAGCTTATTTTAACCGACTTTAATAAGGAGAAGGTTCCTATTCCTAATTCGACTGTTTTTTTTATAATGTCTGATACCACATTTATCATGTAACTTCGTCATTTCCAAATAGAGTTAGAAAATTATTTTTCATATGAAACAGCATACTTTCAGATTGGTCTCATAGAAATTCCATTTCAATTCAATTAATAGGTTGGTTTTAAAATAAAATAACTAGAATAAATGCATTCAAGTAAACGAATTTGCGATTTATGAACACAAACCTATGTTTAATTATGTACACACGCCCATACGGAATAGGCAGACCATGAGACCGTTTGACGCCTTATTTGACCATGCTTAGAGGGTTAGATGGAAGGGACCTCTCCTTTCCATATAGCCCTCTAATATCTTACCCTATTATTCCTTCTAACCCTCTAGTACCCTCGTGTTAGAGGGTTAGAAGGAATTAGAGGGTAAGATATAATATTGGCTTGGACTGACAGACAATCATCGCCTACGTAAGCGCCAATTTTCCTCAAGTCCCTTTTCTGACTTTTACAGTAAGTAGGTATGTCCGCGAAGAGAAGCAGCTGGTACATTCTGTTTTTTTCCTCCCAGTCCAGCTGTGTCAGATTAACTTATTAAAATTGAATAAACGTGAACTAAAAATGACATTCGTACCTAATGACATTGCAAGATTTGAAACAAAAAAAAACATAGATATAAACTAAAAAAAAAAATTAAAAAATGTGGCTATAAAATATATTTGTCTTTGTCCTTATGTTACTATGTTGATTTTATTAACATAATTCATAATTGTGGAGCAGAAACTAAACTCTACTAACTTAATATTAGTTTCATATGAGTTGAACCATCTAGTTATGTTCTACAATTAGAGATATTATAACCAAGTTTACTGCGTAAATTCAAAGCTGGAAAAGCCAATAAAATAATTATATTTCGAGATAACGAGGTGAATTAGTAAAATGTTTGTTAAATAACAAACGACCACGTGCACAGCACACAATCCTAAGTAGAATTATATAAATTCCCTAATATTATAAAAGTGTGTTGTGAAAAGGTTATTATAAAGGTTAACAACTGTTGTTATGAAATTTGGTATAGATATATTCATGAACTATATTTTTACTACGGCGAAGCAAAAGGGAGGGTAAGTATGACTGTAAGTATGTATGTTCATCTGTTCTCTCATAACTTCTAAACTACTTATCATAATCTGACAAATGAGGAGTCGTTGGAAGCGTCTTGTTAGTCCGCTAGTTATAGGCTATGTGACGTAACATTAAATTGAATATGGCGTTCTGTAGGGGCACGAAGTCTAGAAAAAAAAAATTTTTTCGCCCTATCCTTTCATTTGTGGTATACTTTTTAAAATAAAAATCAATTCAATCAATCAAAATCAATAATAATAACAAATAATCCTAAAGGCATTTTAAAATGACGGTTGGGTTTTGTACATCATATTTTTGTCAAACGCACCGTTTGCGATATATATCCTGTCAAAGTCATGAAAACTATTTTTTACCCAAGTACCGCGTCGCAAAGAAGCAACCGGGAGCGTTTCGTTGTTTGTTGATCGGTATATGCAATTGTGTTCATTTGTCAAAAACTCCAACATACTTTAAATAAAAAATAAGTCATACATTTTAGAGCGTGATTTTTCAGTAGTCGGATTATAGTTGTTGAACTTATTTATTATATTATTTTGCGTCACCATTTTTCATCATTACGCGAGTTAAGTCGCGGGGCACAACTAGTACTATAACTAATATAGTGCCCACTGTTGGGTACTGCATAGTAATTAAGCCCGCAAACCTCAACAAAGAACTAATTTGCATGTATAAAGAGATTTCATAAACTGTGTTTCATACGGTTTAATAAAATGATATAACAGTGATTAAACTTGGCTTGTAGCTTCACTGCAGTGATTTAAATTACTCTATTTTAAGTTGTTTTATTTAAACTTTCGGTTAATGTAATAGAAATAATGTTTGTTTTGAAAAGAAAAATTATTTAGGCATGCTGAGCATTTTATTTTGTGGGTGTCGTTTGGGTAAAGTTGAAAATCCCGAAATCACCTCTTGCTAGCCTATAGTCCTCTAGTCCTGGGACCAGACGCAGACCGGAAGAGCCTAGGTCCAGTTGCTTGTTAGGTATTGAGTCCCAGCTACATAAGATGTTTCAACCGTCAATTCACCTAGTATTATAGCAAATTCTTTCGTTTATCTTTAAAAATGTGGAAATTCGTGAAAAAGATAGCGGTTTTTATGCATGATAGCTCTACGATTGACCACCGACTCGCCTGATATTAAATGATGGTGTGGCCGAGGATGAAGCTCGTCGATCTAGAAGATATCTATAGGTATTTACTGTAGCCTTGATAGTTCCAAGATTTGTTCATATAAGGCTTTACCTGTGCCTTATACGATCACTGTCGTAATCTGAGTGCATAATAAGCTAAATTAACTGCTTTAAAACAGCGGCATGCTAGACCATTTTGATTATAGTCCTTATGGTTGGCTATTAAAAATTATGGAACGTGAAAATTATTAAAATTTTCCCAGTTTACATTTACTAGGAACGAACCAGCTTCAAAATGAAGCTTATGAAATGTTCGTCTTGTAAAAATAAATCATCCACACTATACGTGTAGAAGAGGTAACCCATTTTATTTTATTTTTTTCAAAATTTTATTATACCACTTTCTTGGTATAACTAATATGCATATCCATGCCAAATTACCGTTTTCTAGTACTAATAGTATTTGAGCAAAACCGCGGACAGACGGACATGGCGAAACTATAAGGGTTATTTACTACGGAACCCTAAAGAACAATGAAGTGCAGATAAACACATCGGCAAATTAAAATAGGTGTTTTTATTTTACCGCAACATACGTATACATTAAACAATTATATTAAATTAAAATTATTAAATTATTATAAATTTTATTTTTTTAAGGAAAAAAATACTTACCTACCTGTTTTATTTTCCCCAAATTTCACTAAAATAACCTGTGACCGGCAGTGTCTCCAAATCCACTTACGGATACTAAATGTTTTATTCGACCTTTATTGGCCGTTTGCTACTTAGTGGCCGTATCTTACGGTACAGGTGACCCAGATACCTGGCCACTTGCACGAATTATGTTGCTCCCGTTTCACTCCTAAATTGAGATTGACATTGGTATGCCTAATACGTTTGATTGAAACCGAGTAATTGTTTGGTAAATATACATATTTTTCACGTTTGATTAACGACAAAATGTAGCTTAAAACTTTTCAGAGATACAAGGGGCGTTGCCTGGCGCGTTGACCGGTGCGTGACGAAACGCGTTCGTTTCCTCCATTTACGGAGAGGCGTCACGCGACGCGATGCGTTTTTTCGGTGTATGGGGTGTCGGCGGGCAGTGTGCGCGCTGTTGTTTGCGGTTTCGCACGCATAAAGTGTTAGATAGATAATTTAGACACTAATCACATTTATTACTGGCCTTGTGGCTCAGTTGGTAGTATGCCTGCCTGCTGTGCTGTAGGTCGTGGGTTCGATCCCCACCCAGGGCAAACATTTGTGTGATGAGCATGGATGTTTGTTCTGTGTCTGGGTGTCTCTATGTATCATATGTATATATTTACAAAAAAAAGTATATATGTATTATATCAGCCATCTAGTTCCATAGTACAAGCTTTGCTTAGTTTGGGCTAGATGGTGTTGTGTGAAATGTCTACAAAATATTTATTTATTATTATTTATTTATTTATTATTACGTACCTTAAAAACAGCCAGGAATTGATTTCATCTACTACGGTGTTGGGTGATAGTAAACCTGTGCACATTTTTATAACGTATCCATGCTTTATTCCATCGCTTTGGTATAAGTAATACAGATTCACATTCACGGTATTACGTATAACATAGTTGTATTCTTTTTAAAATACAATTTTTATAAATAAGTTATTCTTTATGAAAAACCACGACACTCACAAGGCACGAAAGTCCGCCATTCCGACAGCCTGCTTTTTTATTATACGCACCATCAGTGCGGCTCATGTATTTAGGCATTTGCCAATAATGTTAGTAACACATTACTGTGGAAAATTAAATAATTAAACATAGTAAATATTACTTGGCGAAAGAAAATCAGACATATTTAACTAATACTAAAGATAGTAAAGGATACCAACTCGAAGTTAAGAAATTAGCGTCTTTTTGTCTAAATGAAATTCCGTTCAAGAATTCATTTAAATCTGTATTTGCATCAAAAAAACTTAAAATTTATTCGTATTTTTAAATAATTAAAGAAAGTTTTGTGCCAAAAATCGTATCATATTTCTAGAGTTCGTTTCGGCAAAGCCTCTGTTTTTACTAGATCACTGTAAGCAAAGTATACTTTAAAGGTTGTCTAGACTTTGGAGGACCGGTGACCTTTGAAGACAGTAACTGTAGGTACGCTGCGATTCTGTCCGCTTGAAAGGCAATTATCCATCTATGACATACTCTATAGATCAGTTAAACTTTTAAACTTATAAAAAAAAAATGTAACCAGTCAAGTGCGAGTCGGACTCGCGCCCGAAGGGTTCCGTACTATTATCTATAAAAACGGCAAAATAATCACGTTTGTTGTATGGGAACCCCCCCATAAATATTAATTTTATTTTATTTTAATAATTTATTTTTAAAGTGAATAATATAACTCAATATTCAGTGAATATTATAAGCGTCTACCTGTCGCCGTTATTAATATCCAGCAAAAACGAGCAAAAAAAAAACACGTTTGTTGTATGGGAGCCCCCTTAAATATTTATTTTATTCTATTTTTTTGTATTTATTGTTATAGCGACAACAGAAATACATCATCTGTGAAAATTTCAACTGTCTAATTATCACGGTTCATGAGATACAGCCTGGTGACAGATGGACGGGCGGACGGACAGACAGCGGAGTCTCAGTAATAGGGTCCCGTTATTACCCTTTGGGTACAGAACCCTAACTAGCTTTTCTCATTGATAATATCCTTGTTGTATTAAAAAATACGGATAAAATACTAATGAGATTTTATCTATAGAGGGTTCTACTCATTGAATATGAATTAAAAGCATGGCAAATCTCAGTTCTTAGTACTTTCGAGGATAAGACACACCCTTAAAGCATTTTAGTATCTTGGCCTTTTGATACAGGTATATAGCTTGGTGTTGCACTTTCTAAACACACAGGAGAGCATTGTCACTGTTCACGAGTCACGGCACGTCTAACAGCGTTGCCCGACGTGTCGCGACTGCAGACGAGTCGGGCGATTACCTTACTTGAGGCTTGCCACACAGAGCCGGGGAAAACCCATCTACGTAGGTACCCATCCTTATGAAATGTAGCGTAAGTTCTTCTCCCAGCTTTCATATGTTAAATCTATGCTAAATTTTATATTATAACATAGCGCATCAGAAAGTTGAAGTGGAATTAGGTACTGGATGCAAGCCGCTTCCAATGGATGCAAGCCGCTTCCAATGGATGCAAGCCACTTCCAATGGGTATTTTGTAAATCCATGGAGGAGGCCAGCAGTGTACTTCTCGTGAGTGTGTCTTGTGAATGAGATGTTGATGATGACATGTTACAATGAAGCATACAGTTATTTAATTTAATTTTTATACCTTATTCTGCACTCCTAGGATTTAAATTTATGTCATATTACTAACCAATCAATATTATGTACCTAATCTAAGACAAACGTGTAAGCAAAATATTTATATTTGTAAAATACTTCTAAAAATAATTTGGCCTCATGGCTCAGTGGTAATACGTCGACCTTCTGAGCTTGTAGGTCGTGCACACATTTCGGCTAAACATGGATGTTTGTTCTGTGTCTGGGTGTTTAAATGTATAATTTGTACAAACAAAGTATGTATCTATCTATTCTATCAGCCATCTTTTTTCGGTTTTCATAGTACAAGCTTTGTGTAGTTTGGGGCTAGATGGCGTTGTGTGAAAAATGAAAATATCCTCCAATATTTATTTATAATATCACTATAATAATACTATTATATATAGCTTTCTTAAGACCTTTCATGTCATTCTTTTTTCATATTTGACTAAGACTTATTAACCATTTCAAATTTTATTTTAGGCATTTTGGAATGTTGACTTTAAAAATATTTGACATTTAGATTTTAAACATTTCATCGTTAGGTATTTACATTTTTGACATTCAAATATGCACCCATTAAAATCATATGACTGATTTAACTACTTCACTATTCTGGGTTAACTACTTCCTAGTAGCTTCACAGTGCGTAGCTTAAAATGATCATCATCATCATCATCTCAGCCATAAGAAGTCCACTGCTGGACATAGGCCTCCCCCATGGATTTCCAAAAATACCGATTGGAAGCGGCTTGCATCCAGCGTCTTCCCACCACTTGTATGAGGTCATCTGTCCATTTCGTGGCTGGTCTTTCTACGCTGCGCTTGCCGGTGCGTAGAAATGAAATAAAAAAAATGTGCTGTTTAAAATGATAACATAAAATAATTTATTTTGACTCTACATAAATGAGTCATTAGTATGTGGTCACTTTAATTAATATTCGTGGGCTTGCCAGTAATTTGTTTGCCCCAGATACATTGTTCTAAAATTAATGTGAAACGTTATGACTCCCTTGTTAATTGTCAGTGTTTAAGTTATTGAAAATTCTAGGGAAATTTTGCTAGTGGGCTGATACTCGGTACGAAATAGCACGTAATCATTTAGATTCAAAACTATAATTACAAGTCAATAATTTACAAATTGTCAATATGTATATACTAAAATTAACATGTCAATAATTGTATTTACTTAGTCTGGCCATCTTAGTCTGGCCATAAATACTGTTACAGTTAAAAATAAGAAAGATATTACATTTGAATTTGGAATCTGTCATTTTTATACGATTGTTCATCGAGTTTTCTAATTTTGGCGCCAATACATTGTACAATATTTTGCGATATTAAAATGGAGTGGGGTGATAAAGAGAACCGAATCGCTGTGATTGCATTACACAAAGTTGGTATGGAGCCAAATGCAATTTTTAAAACTCTCCATACGCTTGGTATTAGTCAAATGTTTGTGTACCGGGCTATTAATAGGTACAATGAGACCTCCTCTGTTTGTGACAGAAAAAGATCTGGCCGTCCACGTAGTGTTCGTACGAAAAAGGTGGTCAAAGCAGTAAGGGAAAGAATTCGAAGAAATCCTGTCCGAAAGCAAAAGATTTTATCTCGGGAGATGAAGATAGCACCCAGAACCATGTCGCGTATTTTAAAAGATGACTTAGGACTTGCAGCCTATAAGAGACGCACTGGTCATTTTTTAACTGATAATTTAAAAAAGAATAGGGTGGTAAAATCGAAACAACTACTGAAGCGGTACGCAAACGGAGGTCACAGAAAAATTTTGTTTACGGATGAGAAAATCTTTACAATTGAGCAACATTTTAACAAACAAAATGACCGTATTTATGCTCAAAGCTCTAAGGAAGCTTCCCAATTAGTCGACAGAGTGCAACGTGGGCATTATCCGACTTCAGTGATGGTTTGGTGGGGTGTTAGCTATGAAGGAGTGACTGAGCCATATTTTTGTGAAAAAGGTATCAAAACATCGGCACAAGTGTATCAAAATACCATTCTTGAGAAGGTAGTTAAGCCCCTTAACAACACCATGTTCAATAACCAAGTATGGTCCTTCCAACAAGACTCGGCGCCAGGTCATAAAGCTCGGTCTACGCAGTCATGGTTGGAAGTGAACGTTTCGGACTTCATCAGAGCTGAAGACTGGCCGTCGACTAGTCTTGATCTTAATCCGCTGGATTATGATTTATGGTCAGCTTTAGAGAGTATGGCTTGCTCTAAACGCCATGATAATTTGGAGTCCCTAAAACAATCCATACGATTGGCAGTGAAGAATTTTCCCATGGAAAGAGTGCGTGCTTCTATTGATAACTGGCCTCAACGTTTAAAGGACTGTATTGCAGCCAATGGAGACCACTTCAAATAAGCTTTTATATTTTAAATTGTTTTATATTTATGTATTAAACTAACACACTGTAAAAGTAATAAATATTATTTGCAATAAAAAAATATTTTTTTTCTTCGTGACAATATTTATGGCAAGACTAGGTAAAATATAATAAACATTATGTCAAAAAATATTAATGCCTATTGGTATGAAGCCCCTCGCGCGTGGAACCTTGGGGAAAGGTACCCATTATGCTGGCGGCGTTTCCTCGCTGGATGGCAATAGAGACTTTTTGCACCAAATACCATCCCGACCGGGAATCACGTCCCTTCTCTCGTAGACGGCGGCCCAGATCCTGCGTGAACTTCTTGGCTTCGGACCCCCACGGCCCACCTGTCTCCACCGCAAAAAGGACAAAATCATACGCTGATTCCAGGCTGGTGTACTTTGCGTGTTTTCCTTTGGCGGCCACCTCGGCGGCAGCACCGGCAGATTGCTGGGTGGCGGCAAGGTGGCAGGACGCAAAAGTACTCACACACGTTGCATCCCAAATAAGGCAACGTCCTTTTTGCCAAGGAATCAGCGTAAGACCGTCCGGTCTTTTGCCATCCAAGCGGCACAAGCCGGGGGGTTCTAAGACGCATGGCACCTCCGCCGAAACGAGTGCCCGCCGAATCACCTCGCTTATTGCATGGTGACGAGGCCTACGACCGGCGCACCTAACGCAATTCAAGCCATGGATACCGGTTGCCTCGACCTGCGCCCCACAAATACAAATATGGGGCTCACAAACTGCGCACCCCAGGCGAAGACCTGATGCCACCCTTAGGGAATCGTCATCTAGAAGTGAACCCATCTGAGGGGATGGCAGGGCGTGCAACCAAGCTCCAGACTCTGGCTTGGTGGCTGCGTTCAGGCGTGCCAATTCAATACCCGAGCATCCATCCAATAGTTTTGAGAGAAGGTACTTCGAGCCAATATCATCCCAGCTCCTTTGAAGAGCAGGTTTATCAGGCGGACCGATGCCCGGACAGAGAGCCAGCCAAGCCTCCCGAGCCTCATCAGAGTATGGCACGTGGATCATGTCACCATTATTAGAGAGGATGCGGGTGACAAGCTCCGCAGAACCATACGAGGAAGCCAAGAAAGCAATCGGACCAGTCTCCAGTAGACGATGAACACCTAACCCACTAAAACGAACTGGCAAATTCGCCTGGGACCACTGTGTCTCGTTCAGACTCACGTTGAGGATCTCCGCAAGGATTCGCTTAAGGCTGCTGTCGAAACGAAACACCTCCTCAGGACAACTCCATATCGGAGCTGTTCTTACGACGTATGTGAGTTTAGGCATCGCAAAACAATTCCTGAGCAGGATCAAAGAGACGTGAGCAGGCAGGCAGGCAGGCAGGCAGGCAGATGTCTGAAATGGTCCGCGAGTGATTCCAGAATTTGAGTTTTAGCCAGCATTGCCTCATATACACCTTCCGAAAAAATGGGTGCTCCCAACAAGCACAAGGAATCACGGTCCTGCATTCTAAGCCCTGGTATAAGCGACGAAAATTTATTGAATGACCTTACGGCTTCAGGACTGCACGGGTTAAACTCACATTTGTTGGTGTTTACCTCCAAGCCTAACTTCTTTAAGGCTGGAAAAAGCACCTCCACATCCCTTTCTACTGTTTCTGGGCTACCCCTGATAGTGCCATTGTCCAAATACCAAATATTGAGGGGAGCCTCTAGAGATGTAATTGATTTGTGAATTGCCAAACCGAAAATTAGTGGGCCTAGAGGATCCCCTTGCTGCGCACCCACTTGGGACAAAATGCAGCCATTATCGAATTACAAGTTAAATGTTGGAAAATTAAAACCATACTAGGTACGTCTTTTTGCTTTACACATTTTCTTACAAAAATATTTTCAATAGTGAGCATTTTTGTTGTACAAGTAAGAGAAAGTGTGTGTGTGTGTGTAAGTTTTATAAGTTTGACGTGTTTATCTGTGTATCTGTATGTCGTACCTCTCAAACGGATGGACCGATTTGATCTAGTTTTTTATGAAAGAATATTTCATCGAGCGTAATCTTAGCTATGTTTCATCAAAATCGGTTCAGGCGTTTCTTTTCTCGGGGGTTTTTGAGATCTTGAAACAGTATCTTACGTCTTTCTTATCTCGCTAGGAACTTGACCACACTGAGAAATTTGTTGCAGCCTAGTAGACGAGTGAGTGAGTGAGTGAGTGAGTGAGTCGAGTGTTTGTTGCACCATCATTTTTGTCAATGTTCGTGAAATAAAAAATAAAACAATAGTCATGATGTCATCATTTTAATTTCATCAATTTCAGTTGCACAATATATGGAAATAATACTACAATATAATATACATATTGGCGATATATTAACATTAAAGTAGTATATACCTAGTTGTGTTCCTTAGATAAAAATCTTTAGTAATACATTTTTGATATATCATCCACAATGAGCAATACTTATATTTTGAGAGTGTTAATATTAAAGAATTGTGTTTAGTTAATTAAAGAGTGATAAGTATATTTTTTTTTCTATTTACAACGAAAAGTGTAAATTGCTAATTACAAAAATATCTGAGTAGATAAATTTTAATTATGTATGTTCTTAGTTTATTAAAATTCTTTATGATATAAAATTTTTAGGTTATAAATACAAAACGGCATATTTCACCTACATTAGCGTAGGTCATAAAACTGGACTTGAATATTTGTTTGCGTATCTTTGAAAAATAAACACTTAAATGAAAGAAGTAACTTCATTGAATTTACTAATGGGTATTTCTTCTAATTTTCCGACCCAAAATACTAACTTTTGTAATTAAATTGACCAAAGCCAAAACTTAGCTACGAAAATGGGCTTTCGCCCACTGAATGCTTTGAAAACAGTACTTGCTAACAAATTGAATCCCAACTTAAAGTAAAAGACAAAATGTTTGACCAATGAGATAAAATATCGTAGAGTTTTGTTATAACATAGCTAGTTATTATTTCATGCTAATGATAAAATATTTGATAGTGCTATGCAAAAATATCCTCCAATATTTAGAAAAATTAATAAATCGTGTGTTACTAATACCACAGACATAGCAATAAGCTACCTTTTATCTCAATAAGATATAATACACAGATAATGATTACAGGGATTTATTCAAAAGCAATTTTATATAAACATATTACTACTGAAAAAAAAACTGTATTATTTATATCATTATCATGGTTAGTCAGACGAAAACATGTTATTGTTTATTGGCTAGAAGAGTCTTCTGAGAAATTAATTGCATTGGCACAATTAGAGACTGGTTACGTTGTCTTTTAAATGAAATATTATTTTTTGTATCCAAGTAGCCCGTTTCATAAATATATTGATTCATATTACTCATATTTCCTTATTCTAAGTAATATTCATAATAATTCCGTAAAATATTAAAAGATTTCTTACACTAGGTCACTTAAATCTCAATTGTGCGAAGAAAAAAGTGCTCTGTCACCAGATACCTCATTTTCATTCATAAAAGGACTCATTCATACACGTTCAAAAGTTTCAAAGCACTTTTTTTCTTTTTTAAAAGTCGTAATCCTCTTTGATTTAGCGCCTTAAACGTTTTGAGATCTTTTGTGGGATTTTCTTTTAGTATAAAACAAATCATCAGAGGTTTAGTAGAAAATCTTACTTGCCGAATGCCGAATAATAGAATAATGCAAAATAAAAGTGAGATCAAACTATAAATTCACATAAAAGCTAGTAAGCTTTTTAAATAGTACTTTTAATTTAATAGATAAACAGAAATGAACTTTAAGTCGTATGTCAGAAGGCTTTCTGCATAAATCCCAGAAAGAAAAACGATCCGAGAAATACTCGCTTTGACACATGATATCACGAAACAGAACGAATATGCATAGTTCAAGGTGAGGAAAAACTCTGCAAGTTGAACTTCCCAAGGACATCCTACACTCCCACATAAGTACACTCTAGATATTTAACACCATTTCCAGAAAAATACGTGTTGTACTTTGTACATGTACCTCTTTCAACTCAATTACACAACAGATACTAAGATGTGTATAGCACTTAAACATATACAGTACACCAATGATTGATTGATTTCTTGGTTAATGGCTTCAGCGACAGTTGTCACAATTCTGCCAATGTCCGTTTCGTGAGCTTCGTAACCAACTTCTTTTTACAATGCTTCTGAAAATATTTGGCAGGAGTGCGTTGTTGCGAGAAAAATTCAGTTGATACACCTTAAAACACAATGGATAGAGTTAGTTTATGTATACTTATAATAAAAAAATATACTAAGATCTATTAAATATACAGGGAGCGGATATATGTATGAAGCGTTAATAAATTAGCTGTTCATACATATATTTTTATTAGAAAGGATTCTTTCCTGAAAGTTCTAAGATGACTGTTGTGAAAAAAAAAAAAAACGGAGTGGGATATTTTTTGTTCTATAATAATTTTATGTTCGATTTCAATACCAAAGTATTTTTGCCAAAAAGAGTATAATTTTACATTGAAGTAGTTGTGATTTACACAATAAGCTTTAATATCGGTCTTTATTGGCAGCAAATTACATATTTTGAACAAAAAAGTTGAGATTAATAGCAAAAATATCAAATTATTTCTATGCACATAATCTTCGGTAAAAAATAAATAAAATTTGCTATTGATCTTCTGTTTTAAGACAGATATGATAGCTAATTAAAATTACTTCATTATAAAACTATACTAAAAATAAAAAAAATAAAAAACTCTTTTCAACCATTACTGGTAAAAGTACTTTTCTTTGAAAACCTTAACGTCGAAAAAAAAAAATTTACTAAAAAACGTACACTAGTCTCGTTAACCAAGTATAATAATAATTGAAGGAAACACTTGTCAGTTCGTATCAGTCCTTGTTAAAACGCCAGTGGTTGTTTAGTTAGTGAGGGGGTGCCATTGCTGGACTTGTTCCATGGGGGCGGCCAGAGCGGCGTTCCAGTGTTGCAGCGCTCTTCCACGGGCGAACATGTACGAGCCCAGTACGAACTTGCCTAGGAGACGATCTGAAATTAAAACAATATGTAAAAAAAAAGTAACGGACCTAGGCCGCCGCTTAAGGGAAAGAAGGCGGAACCCTCAGGCTGATTGATTCCTGGTCCAGCAAATATCCATGGCAATGCAGCGTGGAAATGCTGCGAGCGTAATAGGGATTTGCACAGGGATCATTGATTTGTATGCCTTGTAGTTTAGACTTGACAATTTTTTTTTGTTTCGGGACGAGTATATATGTAATAATATTAGGAATACGATTATTTTTTTAAATTTGGATCTTCTCTATTAATAATATGTATTTGAATAAGATATAATTATGTAAATAAATCCTTGGAAATAATCTTGACCAATTATACAAGTTTATATTTTTAATAGTTGGATTGCAGATTTTTTAACAGTTCTAAATCAAACTTGGATAAGGTTGGCACAAGAATAAATGGTGTGCAAGAAAATAGCAGGCGTGCCATTTTCAATTCAAAGTATTGACGCTTTGAATTTTATCTCGCTCTTTTGACTGTAAAAGGAGTTAAACAAGAAACCTACCGTGGTTTCTTGTTTTGCTCCTTTTTTGAATTGCAATTATAGCTTACTCTGGCTAGTAAATGCCCAGCAGTGAGCAATACCTAATAAGCTGAAAATGGTGATGTTCATAAAAAATATTGTGTGGAATGATATTTCATAGTTTCAAACTCAAATTATTTTGTGAATAAAGCTTTTAAAGTAAGATAATGCACAATTTCTTTTCACAGCCCATTTGTTTAGACGGGTTTTGGAAGGAAATTGTGCGTGGGATACTTTAAGTGCCTATAAGCGGCGGCGGCAATCTCGTACATCAAGTGCCTCATCACATATAATAACATTAGTATTTTCGCATAATGACACATACGCAAGGGGACGCATACGTACGCATAACGACACATATCTACTACTGCGGTTTTATAAACAGCATAATGAGATATGCGCTTTACTGCGAATTTGTGATCGCCACCGCCTATAGGCACTTTTGACTTATGCCACTGACCTATTCAAATTATGATCTTCTTCTATACCTTTATTCGTGACATTTCGTCCACCCGATTTTAATCGACTTCAAAAAAGAAGAGATTGTCAATTCAATTGTATTTTTTTGTTTGTTACCTTATGCTCATTAATAAACCTATTTGAAAATATATTTTTCATTTTAAAGACATTTTGAAATTGGTTCCATAAAATTACATCTAAATTTAAAACAAAAGCTTAAAACAAAATAACTGAAAAATAAGTCGTCCAAATGAAAGAAATTGCGTATTTTGGACTTTCTTGTTTAAGTTCTTTAAAGTACAATATTTGTTTATTATCATAATTACTTTTTTTTAATATTATTTTAAATTATCATTAAAAAAAAAAAAGTTACGGGGTAGAAATAATGGATGGCTGGGATCTATGGTATCTATCTATCTATCTCTCTCTCCCGACCTGAATATGTGTGTTAAAATAAAACATTTTTAGTTCCGGAAACCAATATTAATACAACGTGTTTAATGTTCAGCATAAATATACATCTACCAGAGAATATTTCACGTCTACTTCAAAATAACATAATGCCTGTTTAGTGGGTAAATTATCTGAGTAAATTAACAAGCTTTTAGGTAAGTTACAGCCTTTAATAACTAAGTACTGTATTTCAAAGGGTTTTGAAACAAGGAAGTAACTTACAGAATACTCGTACTTATACTTGCTAAGCTTAGCTTAACTGTGATAATCGAATGAAACTAACAAATTGTCTCGGTTTCTTATGTCTTCGTGTTTTTTTTTTACCAACTTAAAAAATTTACAAGATTATTTTTAACCGACTTCAAAAAGGAGGTCGTTCAAAATTCGATTGTATGGTTTGTTTTTTTGTATATTTTGTTATACCGTAACTCCGTTATTTATACACCAATTTGAAAAAAACTTTTTTTTTGTTTAAAGGAATATACATTCAGATTGTCTAATATAAATTTCATTAAAATCAGTTCAGTAGTTTGGTTTTTAAAACAATTGTGCATTTATAGTAGATGTTTTAGTTTTTAAACTATAATTAATTAATATCCTCACTCATTGATTTTACATACTTACATAAAATCACGCTTATTTTCCCCTACGGGGTAGGCAGAGCATCAAAGACCATGAACCCGTTTGACGCCACATTTGACCGTGGCTAGAGGTTACATCCTACCCTCTATCTCCTCTAACTTTCTAATCACTGATTTTAAATGTGTAACCATGATGTGATGCGCGAGAGAGATAGCTGCGTGCTTTCAGCACAGCGTCAAAAGCGTGTTCTAACGTAGACTGCATGTCGCTTATAACTGAATTTGTTATCAAACGCAAACATAACTCTCTAATTCTTGTTAATACTAAAGCAATATGTTTTCATATTATAACATTTATATTTATATAGATTATGACCCCGTCATAATAGTTTCACAGTCCACTTTTCTTATACAAGTATATTCCTAGAAGATAGAATTTCGGTGCCATAATGAGGGTAATTTATTTCGCTCTTGGCTTGTGAATGACCAGCTCTATCTCAGTCTATTTGCAGTTTTCTTCGCTCCATTTTACTGACAGATGGTATTACTTACACGCCTTGAACAATTTTAGTGTACTTTAAGTCATTTTAAGTTTTCTGTTTAATTTATCTAAAAACCTACAGGTGCTTAAGGGCACCAAGGGCTTTATTTCCTAAGTATTACTGCGGAAAATACTTCGTGACAGAAATATATTTTACTGCAGCAATCCTGAATAATTGAGAATTGTCGAAAAGTAAATATCCCAAACATATATTAGTTTGGGATATTTACTTTGCTTTAATTTTTAATTTATTTACTTTTTTACAGGATATATTACCTGTATTAGGATGTATTTACGTGGGATCATACCAAACCAAATCCGACCTTATTTTTCCACGCTATGACCAAAGACAATTGATATTGCAAGCGTATTTTATCATGACACACTAATTATCTGGGTTTCATTAACCGAGGATTTTGGAATCTACTAAGAAACGCGTTAAGGCTTCACTTGGCCGTGACGGATCTTCAAAACAACACTCTGCGGTGATAGTGGGACTGCAAAGAAGCGAAGTGGAATAATCTCTAGCCGCCCCTCATCTCTGAATTCTCTGTGCGCTGTTTGAAAGCTCTGTTGTGTACATTTGGGTTTACAGTTCGTCCCGGGACAAATTAGGTATATCCATATTATCCATATTATCAGGTATATCCATATTTGCCGTGGGGTACCGGCTTAGAATAGTACCTCCCCCTTTCTTCCCGTGGGTGCCGTAAGAACCGGCTAAGGGAAATACCACCAGAAGTGGGCAGCAGCACATTCTGAGTAAAACGCCCCCTACTGCGCTCGCCAACCCGCCTGCCAAGCGTGGCGAGTACTGGCAAAAACCCCCTATGACAGACAAAAATACCAGGCCCCCAGTCCCCGGCAGCTCCGCTATTCCGGGCTATGGTAGCGGTCCCGGTCACGGCGGAGCAAGGGGTGCTAAGAATCTCCGGAAGAGATCCGGCTACCACCCCCTGCATAAACGACGACTGGCCCTGGTAACACACAACATTCGCACGATGAGGACAGACGAGAAGCTAGCTGAGCTGGAAGAAGAAATGGGTAGGTTACATTGGGATATCCTGGGGTTATCAGAAGTCCGACGAGAGGGGGAGGACACGATAACCCTGAAATCCGGTAACCTACTCTACTACCGGGAGGGCGACCAACAGTCCCAAGGTGGTGTCGGGTTTCTCGTCCACAAGTCCCTTGTTAACAACATTCTTGCCATCGACAGTGTATCGAGCAGGGTTGCATACCTGATACTCAGAGTATCCAAGAGGTATTCGCTGAAGGTCATCCAGGTATACGCACCGACCTCGGCACACTCCGATGATGAGGTAGAGGTGATGTATGAGGACATTAGTAGGGCCATACACACTTCAGAGACCTATTTTAATGTTGTTATGGGGGACTTCAATGCGAAGCTGGGCAGGAAATGCGAAAATGAGTTGAGAGTAGGGCAATTTGGATATGGACAACGGAACCCCAGGGGACAGAGGTTGGCCGACTTCCTGGAGAAAGAGGGACTCTTCATGATGAACTCTTTCTTCCAGAAGCCACCTCATAGGAAATGGACCTGGTTGAGTCCCGATGGTTCTACGAGAAATGAGATAGACTTCATCCTGACCACCAAGAAACAAATATTCAATGATGTCTCTGTGATCAACATGGTTAAAACCGGAAGTGATCACCGAATGGTACGAGGCACTTTGAATATTAATGTTAAACTTGAGAGGTCCCGTATGATGAAGTCTACACTCCGACCTACTCGCGCTCATATCCAAGACCCCAAGAGCTTTCAGCTCGAACTATCAAATCGCTTCGAGTGCCTGGAAAGCTGCGCATCGGTGGATGAGATCAATAACAGGTTTGTGGAAACTGTCCGTACGGTGGGCGCGAAGTTTTATAAACCCCACCGTACAAATAGACCGCAAAAGCTCTCGAGCCATACCCTCGACCTCATGGCTGAACGACGCTCATTGCAACTGCAGTCTTCCGGTGACGCCGAAGCATATAGGCGGCTCAATAGACTCATATCAAAGTCTATGCGACACGACATCCGTACCTTTAATACTAATCGTATTAAAGAGACGATAGAGCGGAATAAAGGCTCCAAAGTGTTCGCAAAAGACATGTCTATTGGGCAGAGCCAGTTGACGAAGCTGAAGACAGAAGATGGCAGTCTAGCGTCGACCAAAGCAGAAGTCTTGAGGGAGATCGAGAAGTTCTATGGACAGTTATACACATCGGTCGCAAAACCTGTTAGCAGTTTGGGTAAAGATCCAAGAGCCAAACTGACTCGACATTATACCGAAGATATCCCGGACATCAGCCTGTACGAGATTAGGATGGCCTTGAAACAGCTCAAGAACAACAAGGCACCGGGCGATGACGGAATTACATCAGAGCTACTGAAAGCGGGTGGAACACCGGTACTGAAAGTCCTTCAGAGGCTCTTCAATTCCGTCGTGCTTGAAGGTACAACGCCAGAAGCATGGAACAGAAGCGTGGTGGCGCTGTTCTTCAAAAAAGGAGACAACACTTTGCTGAAGAACTACAGACCTATCTCGCTTCTGAGCCATGTCTATAAGCTGTTTTCAAGGGTCATCACGAATCGTCTTGAACGCAGGTTCGATGACTTCCAGCCTCCCGAACAAGCCGGTTTCCGAAAAGGCTATAGTACCATAGACCACATCCACACGCTGCGGCAAGTGATACAGAAGACCGAAGAGTATAACTTGCCCCTTTGCTTAGCGTTTGTGGACTATGAGAAAGCCTTTGATTCGATCGAGACCTGGGCGGTGCTTGAGGCTCTCCAACGATGCCGTATTGACTATCGGTATATCGAAGTGCTGAAGTGTTTGTACAACAACGCCACCATGTCAGTCCGAGTACAAGACCAGAACTCAGAGGCAATTTCATTGAAAAGAGGCGTGAGGCAGGGAGACGTTGTCTCTCCGAAACTGTTTACCGCCGGTTTGGAAGATGCCTATAAGCTTCTGGAATGGAAAGGGCTCGGCATCAATATTAACGGCGAGCACATCACTCACCTTCGGTTTGCCGACGATATAGTAGTCATGGCAGAGTCGATGGAAGACCTCAGTACGATGCTCGAAGACCTCAATAGAGTTTCCCAACGGGTGGGCCTCAAAATGAACATGGACAAAACGAAGGTTATGTCGAACGCCCATGTAGTGCCCACCCCAATATCTGTGGGGAACTCCACTCTTGAAGTTGTTGACGAATACGTCTACCTAGGACAAACGGTCCGATTAGGCAGGTCCAACTTTGCGAGGGAGGTCAATCGTCGTATCCAACTCGGCTGGGCAGCGTTCGGGAAACTTAAAAGCGTCTTCTCGTCCAATATACCCCAGTCCCTCAAGTCGAAAGTTTACAACCAGTGTGTGTTACCAGTGATGACATACGGCACTGAAACGTGGTCCCTAACTATGGGCCTTATAAGGAAGCTCAAGGTCGCGCAGCGAGCTATGGAGAGGGCTATGCTCGGAGTCTCTCTACGAGATCGAATCAGAAATGAAGAGATACGTAGACGTACAGGAGTCACCGATATAGCACAGCGGATTAGCAAGTTGAAGTGGCAGTGGGCAGGGCACATAGCACGTAGAACTGATGGCCGATGGGGCCGAAAGGTTCTTGAGTGGAGACCACGTACCGGCAAGCGCAGCGTAGGAAGACCAGCCACGAGATGGACAGATGACCTCATACAAGTGGCAGGAAGACGCTGGATGCAAGCCGCTTCCAATCGGTCTTTTTGGAAATCCATGGGGGAGGCCTATGTCCAGCAGTGGACTTCTTATGGCTGAGATGATGATGATGATGATGATATTATCCATACTCTAAGTTCAGCCCCATTTCTTGCTACTACAAATGCATATTGCAAATTGACCTCATTAGGTACCTTCACTTGATAAGCATATAACTGTGATAATATATAGTAATAATACAATAATATTCTGCGAACTTAGACTTCTCGAGCACAAATATTTTAGTAAAAAATTTGTTCAATCTGCGCATGATTTGTTCACTCAGTTTCCATTATATTATAGAATGGGTTATTTGGTAATGAAACGTGGTAACTGAGAACACTTAGTACCTATTGCGTCCCAAACAGTGCTCGATATTATGTTTTGGTAACCTCTGGTATATACATTCAAACAAAAAATAATTCAAATCGGATATTATGCGGATAAATGCGGTTACAAACATAAAAAAAATACAGGAAAATTGTACATCTCCTTTTTTGTTGAAAAAATAATAGGTACGATAAAATAATAGGCGCCGCCGCAGCTAACTTCTACCCATTTTAATGTGAAATACCCCCGTATAAAAATCTCCATCGACAAAAAATCTATGAGATTATAGAATTTGTACATAACATTTCGCCAAAATTGGTTAACATCCAAACAAAATACCAATCAAATTTTCAAACAGATGAAAGAACAATATGCCAATGTATAAAAATACGACTCGCTTCGTTTGCTCGGTCATTTATAAAGAAGAGACATTACCTTTGGCATACACCGAATGTGGTTGCAGCGCCTGTATCGTGACGCTGGTCGTGTGCAGCTCGTCTGCTTTCAGTCTGAAGTGGAAGCACTCGGAGACAAGCGCGCTGCCATCCTCGGCCACTTCGACGGCGGCGGTGCGGCGCGCGCGCACGCCGCGGCACGCGCGCTCCTGCGTCACCCGCACTACCATCTCGCGCTTGCTTGATGATGGGTCCAGCTACAATCCATCATCATATTATAAAAATAAGCATAAATTTTAATTTATGGAATACATATCATTCAAAGGTTTCTTTTAGCTAAAGTTAGTTAGCTGAGTTAGTTTAGGTAAGCCCGACTCAAAAAGAGGTATTATAAGTTTGACGTGTGTATCTGTGTCTGTCTGTGGTATCGTATCTTTTATACGATTGAATCAATATTGATCTAGTTTTGTTTTCTTGTTTCAAAGAGGATTTATCGAAATCGGATCATCCGTTTTTCTTTATATCGGGGTTTTTTAGTTTTTAAAACTAACTTGTTTATTTTTATGAGCACTTGATCTAGCTCGACACATTCTTTATTTGCAAATTTACGTTCCGAAATATAGAAAACATATTATTCTTAAACATGTTTTCAATATTTCGGAACGGAAACACTAAATTCGGTAATTTATGTTTAATTGTGACTTTAATTATTGAGAATAATAATATTAATTCATGCAACAAATTCAATCGTCCGTATGCAAGCTAGCTGACCCGTCCATTTATAAATGAATAAGTTGATAAATGTCTCAATGATCAATTTAATTTATATTTATATTAATATTATCACTGTAGACTGTCGTCGGCGACTCGCGGAATGCTTCTTTATTATACAGAGAAGACAGAGAAGTGCATTTGATATGCGTAGTTGTTTTAAACTACTTGTTTTAAACATTCTAAAAAAGTATTCTATATTATGTATGTTTTTTGCAAGGAAACAAAATCGATATTCAATTCGCAAAGTTTGAGTGCTTACATACGTTAATAGAACAACTAAAAAAATAATGTAATTACTAGTGGGTTTGAGCATTTGGATTATCTTTAGACTTTTATCGGTCTGGGGTGATCGATGTGCTTTTTGTGTAGTAGTTGAGTCTGTATATTGTTGTGTTGTAGTTAATAAAAAAAAAAAAAAAAAAAAATTACTATAGACATACCTTTAGTCCTCTTACTTCAATAACAGTCACTGTGAGTCGGTGTAGATTCTCATTGTACAGTAGAGAAACTAGAATCTCGCCTAAATCCGTAGAAGTAGGCTCTTGACAATCCTAAAAAAATAATACAATTATCATAATAATCCAGCGACTTTAATACCTACTACGTTCTACTATGAATTTGAACTATGTGGTCCTGAGATTCAATAGTCCATATGGTACGATATATGGTATAGATAAAATTTATATTGATTAAAAATATAAGCAGTTACAATTTATGTATAATTGATTAAAATAATTTACGTGTCAATTGTACCATCAATGGTACTACTGACAATAAGGCTAATTTACGGTCAAATTTAAATTTTTGAAAAGATAACTAGTAAATGACAGACTGAATATGGGACGTTATTGTTGTATAATATATGTACGTTCTGTTTGTGCTAGAAAAGTACTGTGTTCCATTTTCATTATTTATTTTACTATCAAATAGGTTCTTATAAAGGTTTGACGAATAAATTGTTATGTGAATAGCAAAAAGGAATGTGATATAACGTTAATACGTTATATCACATTCCTTTTTGCTATGTAATATTAAGAGTATTTGTATATTAATAATATACACATACTCTTTATACATATGTGTACTTAGTTGTCAACCTTTTGTTTTCTTTAGAATATAATTCGGCGAGTTTGCATGGTAGTTTATATATTGTTATTACACCTTGCTCTGTCTTTGTAATATTTTGTACTCTAATAGTAGTAAAATTTGACGTCTAATGACCTCGATGTTTAACACTCTGCTTATAGTTATGTATAAGAAATTATGATAATTGAATCTCCGGTATTAAGGTACATAATTTAGAATAGTCTTCATTAAATGTAAACCCATACATATATAAATATATAGGGATCTCCTAGAGGAATGCCACTCAGCCGACTTTAAGGATAATTAGTTGCTGTAAATTATTTTGCAAGCAAAATGTGCTAAGCGAAAGTTTGTGCAGGAAACTGACAGTTCGAAAGACAATGAGAAACTTTCTAAGGCGAAGTTTAATAGGTCAACAGAGATAGGTCAAATTACCGCATTGGATAATAATATTAGGTATTGTTTAAATTATAGAATAGGTAGGTTTAACTTTTACAATTAATTAATCCATCAATCGTCCTGAGTGTCTGACTGACTGTCACAAACGAGGCTGGTTCTAGAGACATGAAAACTGGAGGTTACTTTTTTTTTTTTCAAAATTAGTAGTTATTCCTACGTGTATAAAGTTGCGAGTAACAGTTTGATTTCATAAAAGCGATATTAACCCTGTCTCTCCGTTATTACCATTAGACGTTCAAATGACTGAACCGATTATAAATAAATATTTAAATAAATAATTATGTGAAGTATGGTGCAAAGATAGCTGAGAATCTGGATATGAGTACATATGGATATAGGCTTTTAATCAAAATCAAAAAAATATAAAAGTGAAAATAACTCTGTAACTCTGTTTTTTATGTTGTATTTTCTCGGCTAAAAAGCTGAAGTACAATCCACTGACAAATCACTATAAAATTTGATAGGTAGGTACTGTAGGTATACATGTTGGAAGAATATAGGATATATTTTCGGCTATGATATTTTTTTTACTTTAATGTGACTGGAAGATAAAGCAAAATATATAATGTACCAACTGATTCTGTTACCGGATATATGTACGTAAAATTGTCGTTTCTGTAGGCGATGGACTGACTCCCTATCACTGCAAGCCGACATTATTTTCATTTAACTCCCGAATACCCTCTAACCCTCTAAGACCCTCTCCCTTCCATTAACCCTATGTTGAGTTGTTGACTCAGAATGATAAGTAATAAATTAATTAAACTTATCCAGCTATAGTACCTATTATGCTATCATAATATAACTTAAGTATTCGTATCAATAATTTAAGTGACTAGTGAGTGTATGCGTGTATGTATGTAAGTGTAAATATAAAAATATGTATATATAATACTACTTATATGTCTGTATTTATATTTTCATCGATGATAACTTTAGTTTAACTTTATATCCGCCCATTTCATTAGAAATTATTAAGATAGACCTATTAATGGCTAATTTTATTAATTAAGTATTTTGTTCCTAAAATGTAAATAAGCTGTTGGTCTTAAATAAATAAATAAACAAAAATAAACCCTCTAACCGCGTTCAACTGTGGCATTAAATGACCTCATGGTCTTTACTCTGTAAAGACTCTGGTCTTTGACAAGTATAAGTTTAGGAAACTCATAAACCTCCGGCTAAACCGATTTTTATGAACAACAATACCTTTTCAACGTCCAGTTTGTAGAGCTGAGGTTCTTCATCAGGGGCAACTCCTTCCAGCTCGGTCAGCGGCAGGATGATGTGGCCGATCAGCTGCTTATTCTTGCCGACCCTACCGACGTCTACTAGCGACAGCTTCAGGGTGAGAGCTTCTATCTTGCCAGGAGGTATCTGTCATAAAAAAAAAAGTTTGACCTCATTGAAATAATGTCAATGTTATTAAGGAATCGCTCAACGCACGCAAACACAAAAACTTGTTTAAAAACAAGTTTTTCTTCGATATCTTTTATTCCTCTTGGCTGAGGAATAGGAAAATATAGGTATAGTTTTTTTTCTAATTCCGTCGCCAATATAAAAGATTTCTGATTAAAACGTTTTTTTAATGTTTCTCTTCTCTAAATAAACAAATTTAGCTCTCACTTTTCTTATTTACCTATTCAATGATTTGATATACTTAAAAAGGTTGTGATGCACGAGAGAGATAGCTGCGCGCTTTAATCTCAAGTTACTATGTCTGTCTACGAAGCATGCTACGCGAATGTTGTTTGCGTTTGCATTCGCGTAGCATTCTTCGTAGAGAGCCTACGATTGTAGGTCGCTACTACGAAACTTCTTGTAGCATCCGTAGCTGTCAGTGGGTCAAATAACGCTTTTAGACGTGCGCTTCTATTCTATTGATATAACAGTAATTAAGGCGATATCTCGTTGCGAAAATGATAAAAAGTGGGCGGGGTCTAATATGCAAGCGAGCGCATTACGTACAACAAAATTTGAAATCCGCGCGCAAGGAAGTAGCGATTTAGAACAGAGAAGTAGTGGAGTAGATTTACGCTTATGTTTATTTTATTATATGTGTGGAATTGTGATTATTTTATTAAATATTTATCTTCTTTATTCGTTACTCACAAAATTAACAATCTTATTTTTTTTAAAGTATTTGGTAATTAGTATAATTTTTATATAACATGAAACACATGTTGGGTTATTGATACATTTTTAAATAAATAATATGAGAGATTTTTTTTATCCGCGAGCGGGATACGAACCCGCGACCTCCGACAAATCGTGTCATTGCTCTTTTACCAACTTGTTTCATGTTAAATAAAAATTATACTAATAACTTTATTATAAGGAATTATTACAAGACAAACATTCTAATTGAAAAATATGATTTGTCGGGTACCAAAGCTATAAAGCTATGATAATCAGATGTTTCCTACCGTCCTATAAGACGTAAAATTATACATGGTAGTATGAGAGAGAGAATTTCGAAGCGAGCGGTTAGACCACGATAGCTCAGTTGGTAAAAGAGCAACACGGTTTGATGGAGGTCGCGGGTTCGACTCCCGCTAGCGGTTTTTTTTCTCTCATATTATTTATTTAAAAAAATTAGTATTTGGTAATATGGTAAAAGGACCGGAAAGTATGTTGTATTTTGAAATTAAACTTTTGCGCACAGTTGCATTCGAAGGGAACTCGTACTCATTAAGCTAGCCTATGCGTCTATCTAGGTTAGGTATAAACTATAGAATACCAAAATATCATCCTAATCAGTTGAGCTATTTAAGCTAAATATTAAGCTTTGAAGTGATTATTTTTTGTTAGAGTTACGTGCCTAAAGCTTAACTTAAAAAACATACTAGTATAATATAATGATTAAGTTAAAATAAAACTATCACGGCTAAGTAGGCTTTACAAGTTATAATTGTTCCCGTGTAAGTATAACCATGTAAACAAGTATCTATGTTAAAAAAATACCCTACTGCAGAAAAGCAGTTTTTGCAGTCTAACTTACGATTTCGTTACGCTTGATATGCTGTTGGTTTCCGAGATGTAGCCGTGTCAAGTTTGACAGCTGTCATTTGAAATGAAGTTCGCGACGAGATCTATCACTTTTGTAAAGAAACAAATAGTCTAAGATCAATAGTTTCCAAGATATAGCCGTGTAAAGTTTGACAGCTGTCATTAGAAATGAAGTTCTTGACGAGATCTATCACTTTTGTAAAGAAACAAATAGTCTAGGATTAATAGTTTCCAAGATATAGCCGTGTAAAGTTTGACAGCTGTCATTAGAAATGAAGTTCTTGACGAGATCTATCAATTTTGTAAAGAAACTAATAGTCTAGGATCGATAGTTTCCGAGATGTAGCCGTGTCATGTTTGACAGCTGTCACTAGAAATGAAGTTCTCGACGAGATCTATCACTTTTGTAAATAAACTAATAGTCTAGGATCAATAGTTTTCGAGATATAGCCGTGTCAAGTTTGACAGCTGTCATTAAAAATGAAGTTCTCGACGAGATCTATCACTTTTGTAAAGAAACTAATAGTCTAGGACCGATAGTTTCTGAGATAAAGCCGTGTCAAGTTTGACAGCTGTCATTTGAAATAAAGTTCTCGACGAGATCTATCACCTTTGTAAAGAAACTAATAGTCTAGGATCGATAGTTTCCGAGATGTAGCCGTGTCATGTTTGACAGCTGTCATTAGAAATGAAGTTCTCGACGAGATCTATCACTTTTGTAAAGAAACTAATAGTCTAGGATCAATAGTTTTCGAGATATAGCCGTGTCAAGTTTGACAGCTGTCATTAGAAATGAAGTTCTCGACGAGATCTATCACTTTTGTAAAGAAACTAATAGTCTAGGATCGATAGTTTCTGAGATAAAGCCGTGTCAAGTTTGACAGCTGTCATTTGAAATAAAGTTCTCGACGAGATCTATCACCTTTGTAAAGAAACTAATAGTCTAAGATCTATAGTATCCAAGATGTAGCCGTCTCGAGTTTGACAGCTGTCAAACTGATAGCTTGACAGGTAACAACTGTCTCTTTGAAATATGTGGCGAGCTTTTTATTGCAAGGACGTAAAAATAATTTTATATAAAAACTAAAAAATCTGTAATCGGTTGTATGTTCTTGTGTATGTACTAGTGAAGCAAAGAGGTTACAAATACAGAAGGACAGATTTTATCGAAACGTCCAGTTTCGTACAAAGAATAATTACGTTTACTACGTAACCAGTTACATAACAAACGCCGTGATTACGTATAACGAAAAAACTTCTTCGTACGATACTAGTATAATTATGTTTCGTACGTAACTAGTTACAGAACAATAGTTACGTACGCGGCCGAAGCGCTTATTAATACTTAATTTATTTTCAACCAACGAATTATCGCCAAATAAAAAAAGTGCGAAAACTTCCCTTTTATTAAAGTCGGTTAAAACAATTTATTTCAAAATGCAGTATACTTTTGACTATAACAGTAGTACAAAATAACAACTTTATCTTTTCAAGTTTCAACACTTTAAAACTTTTAGTTGTGGTTGCGACTCCACAGTCTCGAAGAAATAAAACTATCCGAAATCAATATGGCCTCAACACTGAATAAAAGAAGTAATTGTAATTCGTAAAGCTCGTCAAGCGTCAACCGACACAGAACCGTCGCGCACGATGTTCACGGGCGAACTGGGTAAATGGTTGAGAAGGATAGAACTAAGCGATAGCAACGTAAATAGATAGAGAGAGGAAACATGCAACCTGCTCCAAAAAAATAACGTAAGCGCCATACCAAATAAAAATTAATTAAAAATTCGTTATTACGTTTCTTTAAAAACTGACTTGGTATTAATGTTTAATAAGATATTATCTACATTTTTCATTATTTGAATGTAACAGAAAGTACATGACTACGACATAAAATTCATAAAATGTTATTTTTAGAGGTAAGTTCTGATTTTTTTTCTATCGAGGAAAGTTACTTGTTTTATGTTTCTGTCTTCTAATTAATGGAAGTAATATAGTCAACAAACACATTTACAAAAATTGAATTATTCAAGCAAGTATTCTTAAAATCAAATTATTATAAAAAAATGGTTTTATTACCATAACTCATCTTAAAATGAGTAAATCTAAATCTAATCCTAATTGCCTAAATCGTCAAACAAGTCATAATAATTGCAATCAACGGTTAAGTAAAATAAGTAGCGGTCAAGTATTAGTCATGCGTTAGTGAAGTGGTGAAATTACCAAAAGCTTGCTTTACTAAAAGACTTTTTGATTTTACTAAAAGTTTTTTCGACATATAAATAGACATTACAGCATATTATTATACTCTCCTAAACTTTTGCGCGTAGCATATTATAATATAAAACTAGCAATTTTACATATTGAAATCCGAATACATACAATTTTTTAAAATTTAAACGAAGCCACCACGTTTTTTTTCCACGCCACCACCATTTTTTATCACTCCTTTTTTATCAAATCGACATAAATTTATATACAGTAACCATAATATTAAAAACACAAGTTTGAGAATTGATATTGATTAAAATTATACATACTGCCATGTATGCTCAAAGCATACCATAGCATCGAAGTGCAGAACATATTCCGAAGACAAACGTATACAAGAGAAGTAGTTTTCCTAGGGGATCAAAGTTTCCATCTAGTTTACTGTTTCAGCCTTCGCCGTAACTACCTAGTACATACGTAACTTATATTTCCATACGATATAGTACCATCGGTGGTACATATAAAGTTCATTTTATGTTATCCATTTTAAAATAAAGTAGTAATATAATATGCGCTTGTTTTATACAAATATGGTTCTATTGAAATAGCCAACAAAGCGTGAAAATCTACTCCATAGGCACAGTGTTCGAGTGAAATGTTATAATACCATAATAAAACGAGTGGTATAAATGCGAAAGTCTTTATACGTTTGTAGTCTCCATTTGAATAATAAAATTGATCAAGAACGTGTTGAGACACATATATGTTCAGGCTTCCACTACATTCATAAAGAAGACTCCATCTAGCGAATTATTTTCCAAAAAGATCAAAAATATTTCAGCTACGTCTTGAATATTTACTCATTTATATTTGCTATATTTTTTAAGTTTTGGCCACAGAATATTCGCAATAAAGGTTGGTTCACACATATCAGTGAAGTCACAGTTCCAGCACGGTAACGCCACTGTGATAATCATTTTGACGTGACAACGTCTAATAAATCGATGAACGCCGGCTGCATGCACGAAAAAGTATGACTCATTGTCCCGTTACGTTACGCCCCTTGTCCCATTACAACCGCGCGCGGTGGCTGAGGAAGAGGGCGGGTGTGCGCCGCGCCCGACCGTCGCTTCAATTATCATTCCTCGGAGCTCGCGCGCGGACGTATGTTATCACGTTAAGCTATCGTCCGTAAATCGACTTTACAGACAATCAATTTTTTTCGTACATTCTGATAGTTCACTGAGAGCACTGGGTCGTCACTGACACTGACATTTCTGAAGGTGTTTGTAGGTATATATGTGAACCGACTTTTATTGTATTTAAATTTCATGATAAGATAGACAAACGATAAGAATATGACGAACTAATTCGGTTTATAACACAAAATTAATTCCATTTTGCTCCTGACAAAATATTCATACATAATAATTAATTCTAGTTAAAACAGATTACATTTTTCAAAGTGTCATGAGAGAATCACGAGTCTAATCAAGTCAAAACTTCTATTATATCTAAACATAAACATAATAATATAATAACAATTTAATATTTATTTATTTATTAAATATTTAACACAAAAACTTTTACCCATTATTGCTTTGATAAAGTATCGCATTATTGCATCAAT
Source organism: Lycia hirtaria (assembly GCA_947563715.1). Lineage (NCBI taxonomy): Eukaryota > Metazoa > Arthropoda > Insecta > Lepidoptera > Geometridae > Lycia > Lycia hirtaria. The sequence continues at coordinate 8,747,574 of OX387377.1, read as the reverse complement.
CCATCTTAGCAACATGTTATTCTTATTTCTAAGTAATAACAAAAGTTTTTCATCGGCTTTTATATTATTTGAGCCATTCAATCATTCTCCCAGACATATGGGCAATAATTAATTAATATATTTCATACAAACGTCGAGTCCACTTCGTCACAAAAGCCAATAAACCGACATTGAGAACTCTCAATACCGGATCATAATATCTGTACCTATAATACCGGTATTAATAGCCGTACCGATATCGGTATTACCGGTATTTCTATCGCTATCGTGTGGACTGAATAGCTCAATCTCCATCACAGTAATTAAATCTCGATTTTCGATAAGAAAGTATGTACTTATATAGCACGTATGTGAAAGTTTTGCACGTTTGTTGCTTGAACACGGGTTCATTAATTGGCGAACGAATTTTGTTTAAACTTTTCAGTATTATGGATAAAATATTATATTGTATATATTTATTAGAATACATTCAAAATTAAACTTTCTAAATACGGTGTTGAAGTTTACGGCAGCGTAGTGGTGAGACCGTCTGACTTGCGATCCGCAGGTCCTGGGTTCGAATCCCACGGCACGCACCTCTGTCTTTTCGAAGTTATGTGCGTATTGTTGATTGCCGCCAACTTCAAACGGTGAAGGAAAACATCGTGAGGAAACCTACATGTCTGAGAGTTCTCAATGATCTTGAAGATGTGTGAAGTCTGCCAACCCGCACTTGGCCAGCGTGGCAGACTATGGCCTAACCCTTCTCACAATGAGAAGATGGCCCGTTCCCAGCAGTGGGACAGTTTGTACAAACAGGGCTGATAAAAAAAAAAAAAAAAAAAAAAAAAAAAATACGGTGTAATCATTCATTATTTTTTAATTATGGTTCAATATTTTTTAATGAACCTAGCCGTGAGAGGCAGCTATAGTAATCGACATGATTGTTACATACTAGCTATTAATAATATGTACAGCTTCTTTATTCAATATTTTCACGACAAATACGATTGAGAGAGTGGGTGTATCAATACATTAACATTTAGAGTTTTATTTATAGATGTTGGCGTAAAGTTTATATATAGATCATATTCTTAGCCAGCCTACTCTTAAAACAGGTATGCTGATTCATAATCCTAATACTACGAAACACTGGACTAAAATAACTGAACCTAATAGAAGGTCGAAGCCAGAACTATGAAAAATAAGCTCAAAAAATGGGATCTTAGAATACGGTGTCCGAGATCCCCTGTTTGCCGTAAGAATTATCTAAAATGGACCGTTGCGGGTCGTATATATCGATTTAGGGAGGCCGACAATCATAATAACAGGTACAACACATTATGCGACGAGATCGTAGAAGGAAAGAAATACACATTTGTAGAAGTTTTTTTTTTAGATTAATAGCAAACATATCAACATACATTAACCCATGATTTTCTAACTGTACCTTTCTTGTACCTAGACCCACAAACTACATGAATTTGAATTTCAATAAAATCGAAACAACTACCAGTTGAAAAATGTTACTATAAATTTTACTATGGAAATTAACGTGGTTTTCACACATTTTTAAATAAAAATTACGGGTCACTCACGTCTGTTTTGAGCCGAAATATCCGACTATAGTTTCAACCGCATTCGGCGGTCTTTTTCAAAGGAGCAGCACACACGCCGAATGCGGTTGAAACTATAGTCGGATATTTCGGCTCAAAACAGACGTGAGTGACCCGTAGTTTTTATTCAAAAATGTTACTATAAAGTTGGTGATTTCCTAAGTGATCAATTTTAATATCCTCATGCTCCTAGAAATTTAAATATGTGACAATTTATAAGTAGGAACAACATTAGTCTTTTGACTTTTGAAAAATGTATTTTTTTACAAATAATATTATGTATTAAGCGATTATTAGAGTAGGTAATATAAAGAAACTGGTAGTGCTGCGTTGTTATATATATATAATCTGTTTTGATAATCATATTATAGTGTTTTAATAAGCGGTAACTACTCAACTAAAAATATTATTGTTATTTTGCATCATTTATTCAATTGCATCATTTAATGTTCTTAACTGCTTGTATGCTTACAAAGCAGGATCCGGCAGGTTACTCAATGTTAATACCAACTTACCTTGTACCCAGGCTCACAAGCTAAACAAATTTGAATAAAATTTGCTATTCATTAATTTCCTGTATTCTTCAGCAAATATGATTTACGGTCAATGAAGATGAAGTCGTGCTATAGATAACCACAATTACTTCATTGGAAAACTATACTTTTTTCGACCATAACTGGTAAAAATGTTTTTATATTGAAATCGTACCACCCTAAATAAATTTAATCCTTAATATATTTAACATTGAAAAGAAAACGGGGTTCGCTTCATCGGTATTTTGTAATACTCAACGTTATTTGAATATGTTACAAAATATATCGAAGGATCGCCTATTTACATATTAGATAACTCTCGGGACGTATACAAAAGAAAGTTAAATAAAACAACGACCGCAGACCACATTCCAACGTCGACTTTGTTGAAGATTAATTAAAATACATGCGACGATCCGCGCATGAGCCTAAATCAATACATAGGGTCGCACAGAAAGAGCCCAGTTTGTCAGATTTGCGATCGCCAGGACCTGGGTTATCCCAGTTTCTGGGGATCGCAAATCAGGGATGCAAAGGCACGCATATTTGTATTTTTTTGTGTGCTAATGTTTATTCAGAAAGAACTCATTATGTTTTTCATCATAATAAAACTTTTTCCAAAAAAAATTTGCCAAAAATGACGCAAAACGAGATCCATACATTTTAAGCGGGTCTTCTCTGATAAGTACAATCTAGGTTTATTTAAATCGCAATTACAAGCCTTTAGTTTGAAATCGCCCATCTTTCTCGTACATTTTTATTATGTAAAATAACTGAATGAACTTATAAAAATCCATTTTGATCCAAATTAACTTTCATACATATAAAATATTTATTATGTTATAATTTTATTAAATTAATAAATTTATTTATTTTTCAGGGATGAAAATTAAATTGGATCGAAGTGATTTTTTTCGTAAAAAAATGTGATGTTGCTTTCTAGTGTTTGGTGTGACGATTTTTTTTATAAATTCATTCGGTCATTTTATATCTTCAAAAATGTTCGTTTGCGCGAAACGGGCGATACCAAACTAAAAATTTTCTACATACAGCGCAACATCGCTTCATACAGGCATTTAATGAGGGCATTAACGACGATAATAAAATCAACTTGACATTTTACTATGCTTTATTTACAATTTCTCGAAGATTTACAGTTAAAAAACCAAAGTTTTGAGTTTATCCTTTAAAATATTTTTTCCCAATAATGAGTTTAATGAGCTTATTTCGGTCTAGTGTATCCTTTCTGTCTAACCCTGGAGCTCATGTACTGAAAGGAAAGTAAATATTTGATTTGTGAAAGCCTCAGGCCACGCCTGCGGTACTGTGTAAAGACAGAATAAAAAATGGTAACACATTTTGAACAAAGAATTTTTCGGAACGCGAGGTTAGTTGAATAATTTCATGAATTTTTAGTGAAGTGACGAAATAAAGGTATTCGCACCACAGTGGTTGGAGCGGTGCGAATGGGCCAAGGTATATTTTGGCATGGGTCGATTTGGACCACGGAGCAAAACTATCCAATGATCTTTTCGTATAGTCTGAATCGACCCATTACAAAATGCTCTTGGTCGATTCGCACCTTGGTGCGACAGAACTAATTCAAAAAAGTTCTTAGGCGATTACCTACATGTATTTTTATTGATTTATTGATTACATACATGTATACTATGCCCCAGCGCCTGGGCTAAGTGACGATCCATGGGAGGGGTCTATGTGTTGTAGTTGGCGGTCTTTAGGAGTTTCGCACCGCAAGTGGGTCGGACCGCGGTGCGAAACTCCTAAATGCCCTCTATTTCATCATCGTCATCAATCCATTTTCGCCAACACATAGTCCCCTCCCGTGGATCGTCACAGCGCTGGGGCATAGTATACGAGTACATGAAAGTAGTAAGAACCTACCAACAAAGGACCTAGATAGATACATAGATGAACCCTTTATTGTACACACCTTAAAAGTAATAACAAAGAATTTAAATAGACTAGTGCAATAAAAGGCGGCCTTATCGCTAAAAGCGATCTCTTCCAGGCAACCATGTTCCAGGCAACCATGGACCTATTTATGACGATGTACAAATTAGAAAAATTTCATGCTATGACTGGCAGCAACGTCATTAGAACAAGAAGCTACGCCGTGTCCTTGTATTTGCCGCTATGGACAAATACTCCCTAATGAATAACCAGCCTAAATTTTATGTATTAGGTATAATTTATAATTAACTATGACACGTTCTTGGTTGAATGTATAGGCATATACTTTTTAACCGACTTCAAAAAAGGATGAGGTTATCAATTCGGTTGTATTTTTTGTTTGTTGCCGATTTCAAACATATTTTTGAAGAGAAAACTTCTTTAGCGGCGTTGTGCATTTTTGGGATGGGTAAAAAATTTTATACTCGCGTCAGATCGTCCGATCGCAAGGCGGACAGTCATTGAAAAGAAAGGAAGAAAAAACCGGCCAAGTGAGAGTCGGACTCGCGCACGAAGGATTCCGTACCATTATCTATAAACACGGCAAAAAAAATCACGTTTGTTGTATGGGAGCCCCCTTAAATAATATTTTTATTTAATTATTTATTTTTTAAGTGAATAATATAACTCAATATTCAGTGAATATTTCAAGCTTCTACCTGTTTCCGTTATCAATATCGAGCAAAAACGAGCATAAACACGTCACACGTCACGTTTGTTGTATGGGAGCCCCCTTAAATATTTATTTTACTCTGTTTTTTAGTATTCGTTGTTATAGCGGCAACAGGAATACATCATCTATGAACATTTCAACTGTCTAACTCTCAAGTTTCATGAGATACAGCCTAGTGACAGACGGACGAACAGACAGACAGACAGACAGCGGAGTCTTAGTAATAGGGTCCCGTTTTACCCTTTGGGTACGGAACCCTAAAAATGATAATTGCTTACTGACCTGATAAACAAACGTTTCGTCATAAAACGGGTTGCAAGTCTTCTTCTTCTGTTTCGTCTGCAGCGCTCTCCTCTCGTCCGGCATCAACTGGATTCTGTTATAAAATACATTATCTTGAAAAGTTGTGCTACAGAATGTTTTCAATATCGTCAAAATATTCCAGACACCTGCTTGTTATTCATAAATTCGGCTAACTTGAAAATCCTCTCGGGCAAAGAATTAGTTAGGTATCAAATTAAATGAAAAATGGCAAGCAAATAACAGGAAGTAATTGCCAGACATCGATTTGTCTTAATTTTGAGTTTTGACAATTTACATACTAAAATCCTACAAACTCTTGTTAATGGAACGTCAATGTGGAAAATGTGATTTGGCTCTATCTTGGCTCTATAAGACAAATTTCACGTACATAACGTTTAATCGCTACAAAGTGATCTATTAAATTTAATTTATTTTGAACATTCTTTTTTTCAACCTATAAATTAGTTTTCCGAGTTAGTCTGTATGGATCAAATTTAGGAATTTAGATTAGAATCAGAAAATTAGGACCACGTTTTGACATTCGACCAGGTTTAAATTTGATATATTTGCGAATCTTCGTGTGACAATGGAAATAGATTTAAAAAATCTTTGACGGAATGTCTACTTAGCCATTGTTTTTATAGTGTTAAGGAATATTTTGATTATACAAATACCTACAGATAATATACTTAATTCTCATAATATAATATCATCATCATCATCTCAGCCATAAGAAGTCCACTGCTGGACATAGGCCTCCCCCATGGATTTCCAAAAAGACCGATTGGAAGTGGCTTGCATCCAGCGTCTTCCCGCCACTTGTATGAGGTCATCTTTCCATCTCGTGGCTGGTCTTCCTACGCTGCGCTTGCCGGTACGTGGTCTCCACTCGAGAACCTTTCGGCCCCATCGGCCATCAGTTCTACGTGCTATGTGCCCTGCCCACTGCCACTTCAACTTGCTAATCCGCTGTGCTATATCGGTGACTCCTGTACGTCTACGCATCTCTTCATTTCTGATTCGATCTCGTAGAGAGACTCCGAGCATAGCCCTCTCCATAGCTCGTTGCGCGACCTTGAGCTTCCTTATAAGGCCCATTATAGGGACCACGTTTCAGTGCCGTATGTCATCACTGGTAACACACACTGGTTGTAAACTTTTGACTTGAGGGACTGGGGTATATTGGACGAGAAGACGCTTTTAAGTTTCCCGAACGCTGCCCAGCCGAGTTGGATACGACGATTGACCTCCCTCGCAAAGTTGGACCTGCCTAATCGGACCGTTTGTCCTAGGTAGACGTATTCGTCAACAACTTCAAGAGTGGAGTTCCCCACAGATATTGGGGTGGGCACTACATGGGCGTTCGACATAACCTTCGTTTTGTCCATGTTCATTTTGAGGCCCACCCGTTGGGAAACTCTATTGAGGTCTTCGAGCATCGTACTGAGGTCTTCCATCGACTCTGCCATGACTACTATATCGTCGGCAAACCGAAGGTGAGTGATGTACTCGCCGTTAATATTGATGCCGAGCCCTTTCCATTCCAGAAGCTTATAGGCATCTTCCAAACCGGCGGTAAACAGTTTCGGAGAGACAACGTCTCCCTGCCTCACGCCTCTTTTCAATGAAATTGCCTCTGTGTTCTGGTCTTGTACTCGGACTGACATGGTGGCGTTGTTGTACAAACACTTCAGCACTTCGACATACCGATAGTCAATACGGCATCGTTGGAGAGCCTCAAGCACCGCCCAGGACATAATATATTTATACAGGCTGACTGTTTAAACACTAGTAAAATTTAAGGACATGTTAATTAGTGGTCATATGAAACGTATAAAGAAATAAAACCGAATCAAATTCTGAAAAAAAAAACTCAGAAAAGTTTAAGTTTTTCCCAAGAATTTAGGGATGCCACGCACTCTCCACGCAAGTAAGCAAGTCACATTAAATAGGTAAGTACGTTGCGCAGTGACCGCGCGACTTGCATGTACTTTCAGCGCTTGGTTTGAATGTCCGTAATTTTTGTGTTTTGTAAGGATAATTTGGTCAAACATTAACCACCTATTTTGTTTGATTATTTGGAACGAAAATCGGGTACTGAACATACTGTATCAATATTGCTAGTGCTCAACAGTCATCCTGTCTTCCTGTATTTACTTTATACTTACTTGATGTAAGGATCGCAGGCGTTAGCAAGCGCGGGTGTCCGTGAGGGAAGATGCTTTGCCTTCAGAATGTGAATCTGAAGCCTCTCAGTAGCCGCCTCGTACTTCAGTGTGAACCACACTCGACCCTGGGGAAATCAAAACGGGCGATTAGGGTGCGGCGGAAGTACAATGGGGCTCCTTAATGTGACTTTGTTGATCGTGACTTGACATATTAAAAGTTTTTATTTTTAAGGGAGGCTATTAGGACCACTGAGTTTGTTTTGACGCTAAACTATGGACATCTTTTTTTAAGTAAAATGTGTAAGTGGCTTCAGGAATTATATAAAAATGTGATACGACTATTTTTCGAAAACTATTTGATAACTGTTGAAAACTATTTGATAAATGGTGTAAAATCACTCCTGTAAAGCTTGTTTCATCAGCTATTTGTATGCTAAAATGTATTTTTTTTTATTATACCTATTTTTTAAAGCTATTTTGCTTAAATATCTGTTATTCATTATACAATAACCAGTGTTAAGGTTGTCTTGAATTATTTCCATGGCGTAATTCGTATTTAATTTTTATTTGTATTCCGTAAAAGCCACCCTGATTTTGCTAGAGTAATTATTTTGTTTTCCTTAATACAAGCTTTTTTTTGCTACTAGAAATTGATTTACTTAACATTATTCAAGTTTATAAATAGTATCACCAGCTCAAACATCCGATTCTTAATATTTAAGATTAACATATATGATAAAGATGGACAATTATAATAAATAATATATTATTTATATAAAAGTATAATACAACACGCGTCCGTTCTTAAAAATGTCACGTTTTATTTCAAAACGTTCATATACTGAAATATCACCCTTTACTAAATTTTGCAACAACTCATTTTTTCAGACGCTGTGTAACTCCCAACACAAATATTTTATTTTGTGCACAATATAGCCCACAAAACACACTGGTCGTAAACACACGTAATTTGGGGCTAAATTAAAACATGTAGGCGTACATTTATCCTGTTAACATCTAATTAAACCCTAGAACCTTATTTTCGTGTGCTCGAGATAACTTTACTAGCCCTCCCTTTCAAGAAAATCTTAAACAAGAAAAACAATGTCTGTCATAATCTCGAGCATTATAGAATCAAACGAATGACCTTTTTGTAAAAGTAGTTGGTCGTATTTAAAAAGTTTGGCCTTTGTTTAATTTAAATTTTAAATAATATCCAGTAAGCGACAAAAATGTAAATTGTTTTAATGGTTTTTGGCCTTTTCCTTTAACCTATTTTTCTAATAAGCAATAGCGACAAAGTAAAAAAATTTTTTTTTCTTATTAGAATGAGCGCGTACCGGCAAAAGCATCACCGCAAGAAGACCAGGTACAAAGTGAACATACGACTAAGAGTATATAATTATTATATACCAACCGATATTTTTGAAAGTCCATGGGGGAGGCCTACGTCCAGCAGTGGACTTCTAGTGGCTGAGATGATGACCATGATATTGATTAGAAAAATTACGCTTGGAAATATCTGAGAAATTAAGTTTACACTAAATTCTAACGGACATAAAACCAAATGACAGAAAAATTATAATATTAATAGCACTCGTACCAGGTACCTAGAGTTCATTGTTTTAATAAAATAAAAACGATTAGATGTATATAAAATAGAGATAGATAAATTGGACTAGCTAGAACGAAGTACAATTGAACGATAAAATGGATTCTATTTTATTTTTAAACTGTAATTGAAAATTTAATCGAATACCAACCGACCAACGATATTATTTTAGTAAAAATGCTCGAAGCAGATTCCATTTTATTATTGTTAAAATCACATTTAAATTTGGAATTTAAACAGAAAAAGTCCTCATTTTATATTTATTGTAATGTCCAATCATCAATTTTATAAAATTCAATTTTACTAATAGTAGAGTTTTACGAGTAACTTATTATTTACATCGTTTCATTCGTAAATTGTATCGCAAATAACTTTTATCATACCAGAGGCTGTATGATTTATACAGCCTCTGGTATACATATTATTATTTATTTGTCTGGTACTCACACAAATAAAAAACTTTCTTGCTATACAATTTTCCCGCCTTAGTAGGATTCAAAGTATAAGGTCATGGCTGTCGGCTATAAATTATAATCCTTTATATAAAAATTTAATTCACGAAAAGCGGGAACACAGAGAGCATCATCATAAATATTCATTAGGAATACGCCACAGGACTAAAGAGTTTACTTGAATGTTGATTGTGGAATACTGTTTCCTTTTCCTTATCGTGAATTTGAATTAAATTATCGACTTTATTAACCGTTTTAAGTAATATTCAAGATAAAAAATAAAGTTTAAAAAAAATTATGGCCTATGGGGCCGAAAGGTTCTCGAGTGGAGACCACGTACCGGCAAGCGCAGCGTAGGAAGACCGGCCACGAGATGGACAGATGACCTCATACAAGTGGCGGGAAGACGCTGGATGCAAGCCGCTTCCAATCGGTCTTTTTGGAATTCCATAGGGGAGGCCTATGTCCAGCAGTGGACTTCTTATGGCTGAGATGATGATGATGAAAAAAAAAACAGATTAATCCAATTCCAATCTTCCAACGCAGGCTGAAGTAATATATACTTTGAAGTTTAAAATTTAAGTGAAATAGTTATCTTATATTTCGACGATCTTTATTCTCAGCTATACATGGTCATCGTGCTACATGGATGCGAGGAGCGCAAGCTAACTTCAGACCACTATAAGAAATGAGAGTAAACCCCCAAGTTATTTAAAAGTATATAATTAAAGTTTACATTATGATTAAAACATGTTACTAAAATCTCTGTAATTTAATTAAGCTTAAAACACAAGTGACGCAGCTGTTTCAAACACTCCGTGGAGAAATATTTTACATTGATCAACGATATATAAGTATCCACGGACGGATAAAGTTTACGATAACGATATAAGTACGGGGTAATGAATCCTGATATATTGATCGTTAGGGAACCTTTACTCAGCCGTTATTGCCATAATTGAGGTACTCAGGTTATATATCACTGACTAGACTCAGCCCACATCTTCACATCGCTTAGAAAAGTACTATGATAAGCCGTAACTGGCACATAATAACTAAAACGTTGACAATCAAAGTTAACAACATCCCTCTGAAACATTTTTAACAAAAAAAAAAATTACAAGGCAATTACAGATAAAATTACATGAAATAAATATAATGTAGATATAAATAATTATAGTTTAAAAAACTGTAACAAACGACTTCTCATGGATGCAATTGTCAAAACTGGACCCAAATGGGACCACACGGGAAGCACCAGCTTTCAAATAAAAAAAGAATCATCAAAATCGGTTCACCCAGTCGAAAGTTCTGAGGTAACAAACATAATAAATTACAGTTTAAAAAAACTAAAAAACACGCTACAAATTATTGTGGTCAAAGTTCATTACAAGACTTTTCTAACAAATCCAAACACAGCTATGATACGATGTTCCATCATGAAGTTCTAATTCATATCTTCCAGCTCCATCATCAGATCAGTTCGACAGTACCATATTATTGTATTGTCATCAGAACTACATACAGCTGCCAATTTTCATGACGCTACGTTCCTTGGAAGATGGTTAAATTATTTCAGATTTCATTACATAGTTACATACAGGTCGACCTAATAAAAGAGTGTTAAAAAAATATAGTCAAATTGAGAACCTCCTCCTTTTTTAAGTCGGTTGAAAATATAAGGTTCAACATAATATATGAAGTACAATATTAAGTTTTAATTAAATAATAAAACAAATTACAAACTTCTAAAAACATGATTTTCACCGAACACCGGGATATTGCAAATTCTCAATTTTTCGTCAAGAGAGAGAAACTGTCATTCTTATTCCAAATAGCCACATTAACTTTGATGCGGATCGTATGGGACTTTGCACTTTTGTGCTGTGTTTTCAGGGATGATTTTATAAGCTGATTTATTTTATGGGATATTATTACTTTAGTAATAACTACCGAATTATTTTTTCCACAAGCTGTATAGGCTGAAAACTACAAACCGAAAACGTCCTTTTGCTATTTTCTCCTGCAAAAATATTTATAATATAAATTAAATAAAAAAAAACATTTTACATGTATACATAGTACATAATTGGAATGATTGCGACATAAAAAACACCAATTACAGGTTAGCAAGCCCAACATATCCAATGCTTACATATTCCCACTCATTATCTTATCCTTACTTGGTTGGCACAGCGTGTTTCCTGTTTAACCTCCGTCCAAAAAGATTGGTATTATAAGTTTGACGTATTTGTGTACCTGTGTGTCTGTCTGTGGCATCATCGCTCTCAAACGGATAGACCGAGCTTGGTTTAGTTTTTTTATTTGATAGAATATATCATCGAGAGTGTTCTTAGATATATTTCATCAAAATCGGTTCAGCCAGCTGTTTTGTTAGGGGATTTTGAGTTTTTTTATAACATTATACTTCTGCTAAAGTGAAACACTTTAGCAGTCCTACATTCATACCTTTCACACGCTCACACACACCCCACACATATCCGCTTTCACACATCTCATCCACACGTTCATGTTACTCCTTCCACGTTCGTTAGACACCCCATTTGTTGAAATCTGATCAGTAATTTAAGAGAATAGAGGAACACATAAACATATTAATTCCCTTTAGACATTGAGGTGCCTCTAGGCATGACTCCAGTATGCTGTGATTCCATTAATGATAATGTCAACTTTTTCATCCTTTTAAGCTTAGTTCACATATGTATTTCCTAAGCTTGACAAAGAAATCCAGCAGGGTAACGCTCAACTCTTATAGCGATGGAAAATTGGATCGCACCCATTTTTATCTTGCTTTTTCTGCAATTAAGAAAGCATGACACTCGAAAAACATAACCCTCCTTACGCAGTCGGGTAAAAACAGGCGCGAGTCAACTTTGCATCGCTATAAGAGTTGAGCGTAACCATGCCGGGCACATTTTCAATTGAATTTTCAGTATCAATTGAAAGGACATTTTGAGTCCGTTCAGTTAACAAATTATCCTGGATACTATTGTGAAGCTTGGCAAATATACTAAATTTAATAGAACGATAAACTTTGTCATTGACACTGATTCTGTAATTTTACGGGAACTAATGTATGCTCGTTGTTTATACGACTGCAGCAAAATTACAATGGGACTAGATAAATGGACCATAAGCACAGAAGACGTTAACAGTAAGTACTAAATACCCTAAGCGTAGTTTTTTTAAGAACTCAAAAATATTATTAATTGTTAATCTTTATTATAATGTGATTACAGCGATTTCATGAGGGAACACAGTCTCTGAACGGACTCTACCCACTACACACATGTAACAAAAATAAACTGTCAAAACGATGACTTTATATATAATCAAGTAATGAAAGTAATTAAAAAAAAAAATAACCGACTTCAAACTGAAAAGAGAGAAATAACACGAAGCACATCAATACTGGGTGTATACCTAAGTAGGTACGTAAACCAACTATTTTTGAGGTCGGTGTCAGGACCTAAACCGTCATCTACTAAGTCCTATACAGACACCGACCTCAAAAATAGTTGGTTTACGTACCTACTTAGCTATACGCCCAGTATTGATTTTCTTCGTGTTATTTCTCTCTTTTCAGTTTGAAGTCGGTTTAATTTTTTAAAATTACTTTTATTTATTCATTTTTAATAGTATTTACTTTTTGAAGTCGGTTAATAAAGTATACCAGACCTTTTCTCATAGTATGAGTGATAAATCTACCGAATTTCGTACAAATCCACCCAGTAGTTTGTATAGCGTCGTTGATAAAAAAGCCCATATCTTGAAAACTACTCAACCGATTTTGATAAAACTTACAGTGACTCCTAAGTTGAAAGATACTTTATTCAATAAATAAAAATATTGAAATACGATTTCTAGTTTCTGCGTAATGCGTGGACAAACATACAAACATACATACACTTATGAAATTTGGCACACATGTTTAGAAGCTGGTATAGACTAACATGTACAAAAATTGTGCAATTCTGACAATATTACAAACATACATGTCGAATTGATAAGCTCCTTTTTTTTGGAAGTCGGTTAACAATCCTTATTCACTTATTAACACGTAACGTGTCGATAGTCCGGATTGGTGGTGCGAAACGCCGAAGCAGCCACTTGCCAATTAACTGCAAATTACGATTCACAAGTGACACTCAGCGACAGAGTAACTTGAAGGTTCACATATTGACATTTAGGTGGCGCGCTGAAGCCATAGGGATTTATATTACGAGTATATAGTACGGCTGAAGCAATGTGCCCTTTCGTCGTCGCACCAGTCGCAGCCACTTCGAATAGAATACAAAGCTTGTATCATGGGACTAGGTGGTTATAGAATGTATATGTACAGGTATTTATTTGTAAATATATACTTATGATACATGAAAACATCTAGACACAGAACAACCATACATGCTCATCACACAAATGTTTGTCCTGGGTGGGGATTGAACCCACGACCTATGGCTTAGTAGGCAGACATACCATACTATCAACTGAGCTGCGAGGTCAGTCATCATCATCATCATCTCAGCCATAAGAAGTCCACTGTTGGACATAGGCCTCCCCCATGGATTTCCAAAAAGACCGATTGGAAGCGGCTTGCATCCAGCGTCTTCCCGCCACTTGTATGAGGTTGTCTGTCCATCTCGTGGCTGGTCTTCCTACGCTGCGCTTGCCGGTACGTGGTCTCCTTTCGGCCCCATCGGCCATCAGTTCTACGTGTTATGTGCCCTGCCCACTGCCACTTCAACTTGCTAATCCGCTGTGTTATATCGGTGACTTTTGTACGTCTACGTATCTCTTCATTTCTGATTCGATCTCGTAGAGAGACTCCGAGCATAGCCCTCTCCATAGCTCGTTGCGTGACCTTGAGCTTCCTTATAAGGCCCATAGTTAGGGACCACGTTTCAGTGCCGTATGTCATCACTGGTAACACACACTGGTTGTAAACTTTCGACTTGAGGGACTGGGGAATATTGGACGAGAAGACGCTTTTAAGTTTCCCGAACGCTGCCCAGCCGAGTTGGATACGACGATTGACCTCCCTCGTAAAGTTGGACCTGCCTAATCGGACCGTTTGTCCTAGGTAGACGTATTCGTCAACAACTTCAAGAGTTCCCTACAGATATTGGGGTGGGCACTACATGGGCGTTCGACATAACCTTCGTTTTATCCATGTTCATTTTGAGGCCCACCCGTTGGGAAACTCAATAGTAACATATGTATGTACTAAAGTCATAGATATTAATATACTCTTTATTATTCACTTCCTCTGATTAAATCAACGAATAATAATAAATAAACATACATATTTTCGCATAAATATCATTAATCCAATTTAGGGTTTTCTATGTGCGCGGGAGCTTCACGACCTAATTCCACCCTCCCCATTTCACTACAGGACTAGCAGAAAGTCGGCGAATTACCACCCATTTCTCGTTGAAATGCCAAAAATCCGGACTCACATTCCTGTTGCGTACTGCACAAGAATGGAATTCTTTGCCGCCATCTCTGCTTCCTGAGACCTACAATCTTGGAATTTTCAAGGCTTGAGTGAATAAATATCTTCTAGATCGACGAGCTCCATCCTCGGCCACACCGTCGCTTAACATCAGGCGAGTTGGTGGTCAATCGTTGATCTATAATGTATAAAAAAAAAACGTCGCTCGTCCATTCATAAATACCTAATATTATAAAAACAGTCTTAATGTTAAAAATAATTATATTATATGAAAGGTAAGAGAAGATAACGGCATCTGTGTCAAGTTACGCATGTTCCCGACATTTCAAATTAAGCGTTCCGCATTACCGAATTAGAATTTCCTTAAATCCGGACGAGCATCATTCTCAAGCGTACCTTTTCAAGTAGGTCTTGTAGACCATGGAAATATTATGCGGGTATGTTATTCAGCGATATAATTGAATTAGGTCTGACAGGCCGTAATTAGGGTTCCGCCGGCCGTTGTTCGGTTAAATGGAGTCTTAATTTACTTTCCCTGTTATATTTGACTGGTGGAGTGCGGTGTAAATCTTCGTTGGTTTGATTTGAGCCCTGGAGTGACTTCAACGAAAGCTCTTGTCAAAGGTCAGGATTGTGATACTGGTGAACACAATTTTTACCTTTTGAAGTATACTTATATAAGTAAATTGTTTTAAAGAGATCTAAATGTCATGCCGTGATGTATAAATATTCACATTAGCTGTTTTATAATGCATTAGTGAAGTCGTGTTCTATCGAATCGAATTCCGGAGAATCCCAAAAAGAGTTTGAGACGCTTTAGAATTAATTTTCACTAAAGCTACATTTTTATTTATTTAATTTATAATTCCACAGACACCGGGGTCCGTGACTTTTGTCAATTTTGCTAAATATTGCTAATAAACGAGTATATACATTGTTACGGGAAGACAAGTTTTATTTTAGATTTTTTTTTGCTCATGGTATACACACAATATAGTAACAAGGTAGACCTACATTTAGATTCTATCATTTTCTTATTTTTCTATATAATTGTTATAGAATTATAATAATTGTTATCATTATCATATCTTTTACAAATTTGTAGATAAGTTAAAATAATCACATCCGAAGGGACTTGAACCTGCCTATTCCAATCAGTACTTGAGAGCCTTTACCAATTTGACCACTGGTGTGTCACGTGACACGTGACGTGACGGTCGAGACTTCCGAACAGTCCTTTGCTTAAAAATTATTCCATATAGCAGTCAAGGTCACGCAACGAGCTATGAAGAGGGCTATGCTCGGAGTCTCTCTACGAGATCGAATCAGAAATGAAGAGATACGTAGACGTACAAAAGTCACCGATATAGCACAGCGGATTAGCAAGTTTAAGTGGCAGTGGGCAGGGCACATAGCACGTAGAACTGATGGCCGATGGGGCCGAAAGGTTCTCGAGTGGAGACCACGTACCGGCAAGCGCAGCGTAGGAAGACCGGCCACGAGATGGACAGATGACCTCATACAAGTGGCGGGAAGACGCTGGATGCAAGCCGCTTCCAATCGGTCTATTTGGAAATCCATGGGGGAGGCCTACGTCCAACAGCGGACTTCTTATGGCTGAGATGATGATGATGATGATAGCAGTAGTAGCACCTTATACACATGCTTGAAGTACAGTGTGTTACAGTATACTTAATACTTACAACATGTCCTTCTGGCCACATGAGGTCTTCATCCAAGCAATCAGATTTGTAAAGAGCTGGGTCCAAAACGCCAAGGTCTGCTGTGTTTGCTGTAAAGAAAAAGAACAACAACGTTAATACAAAGTTTGCTAAGTGAGCAATACGAGCTAGTGTCTGACTCTTTGAAATTATGTACATATTAACCGGTGCAAGCATACAATAAATATGTACATGCATACATATTCTTCTAATCTAGCGAGCTCTATCATAGATCGCAACGTCACTTAACATTAAGCGAGTTAGCGGTCTAGTGCATGCCTATCACTGATAAATAAAAGTCCAAGTATATCTCTATCAAGTTTCTAATAAAAGTAATAACTTTTGTGTGTGTGTGCGTGTCTAAAGTTACCCCTTATCCCCAGCTCGTATTGCTAAGGTACGTGTCACGGATACCATTGCCCGTATTTCTTCGCCAATGTTTATTGGACCAGATGCGACTTTTATTTTATAGGAAACGAAAACGCTTTGCTGACTTTGGTAAATAAGCAACTAATGTTAAGTTAAACTTTCTTATTCTTCTTTTATACGATGTTTCCTATCATATAATTCATTTATCATTTTTAACCAAAACTTTTAATTAAATAGCGATTAGTGAATAAATCTCTTTCGCAGGAGGGATAAGATGCAGATAAGATGGACTCTCATCGAAATGTATTCGATAAAAACTGATACTTAAACCAGCCACTTTATGATTATGCCCCAGACTCTGGAGCTTAGTCCGGACAATGGAATCGTTACAAATGAGCCTCTTAACACATTCTCAATGGATTTCAACGTTTTGAGCTGGTACTTAGTATCCGTACTTGTAGCGTTATGACTACTACAGAGTGCATCTAGTCTGTCAGCACCATATTGTTGCTGCCCTAAATGCGACTCAATATCATACCACAGAACCTGCTAAATGTGACTCTATACCATACCATATAACCTGCTAAATGCGACTCAAAACCATACCATATAACCTAGTAATCTAAAAGCTTTCCTGTAATGTCAAGTACCAATTTTAAAACAACATCTAACTCTTGACTAATGTGATAATGTAGACAGAGAACGATTTGAGAAACGAACTAAATCTCTGCGCAAGTTCCTGTAAAATCTAATAACCTATTCATAGTCCTAAAATGTAGGTACGATAAAATATTTGCTAGGTAAATATAACGCGCCACCTCTACACTATTATTAAAACGATGGTCACGTTTTCCATATTTACATTTCCTATTTAATGTGTGCTTTCCTTGACTTTGTTGATTTTTGTCTTATAACATTGTGGTATGAAACTTTTCCTGAGTTTCGTTAAGAAAGTACTAGAATTGTGAAGTATGAAAAAATATAATCTATGGAATATAATATATACTATTGCAAAGCTTATAATATATTTATTTAAGTAACAAGAGATATTGTTATCTACCCCAAGACATTGCTTGAGCTATGAAATGAATTGAAGTTCCCGGCAGCCTAGTCGGGAGACCGTCTGATTTGCGATCCGCAGGTCCTGGGTTCGAATCCCGCGGCACGCACCTCTGCCTTTACGAAGTTATGCGCGTATTGTTGATTGCCGCTAACTTCAAACGATGAAGGAAAACATCGTTAGCAAATCTACACGTCTGACAGTTCTCAATGTTGTGGAAGATATGTGAAGTATGCCAATATAGGCTATGGTCTTACCCTTCTCACAATGAGAAGATGGCCCGCGCCCAGCAGTGGGATAGTTTTATTTTTTATTGCTATTGTTTTATATTTTTATTATTAAATAAACATACAATTTCAAATAAGCCCTAAAAACAAATTAGAATGAAAAAAAACAAGAAAATAATGTAATGTTAGGTTTAATTTAATATTGTAATGTTTGGTGTACAATATAGATATACTTATTTATTATTATTATTAAAATACATAGTATAATATAATAAGCATAAATTATTTCACCTCACTCTAATCTAATTAGATGTAGCAGTAAAGAATAGTATTATGAAAACAAAACAGAAATTATGAAAATCTTGTTCGTGTCACTTTTCATGATGTTTTGTTTTCATTAGGCTTTGTTCTTGTTTTAATTAGCAAGCGACGTCTAGGTTATTAAAAATTAGAGCTCGTCGCTAAATTATAATGGAATTTTGTATTATAAATATAAAACGATAAACTGTTGCTTGGACACAACGACATTTTTACACTTGTAACATGTTATAAAATAAGTATCTATATTAAAAGAAAAGCAAAATACCCGAGTGCAGAAAAGCAGTTCTTGCAGTCTTACTTACGATTCCGTTACGCTTGATAAGCTGTCGAGTGTGCGTTTTTGTGAGAAAGTATACCTAAAATCCCTGTAAAAGATTATGATTGCGCATTCTTTAGAATAATAATCAAAAAAATCATTTGAAAAAAATCGATGGAAGTTACGAAAAGACGCATTTTATTTTCGCGTGAGATATATTATTATTATTACAATACCATATAGCCTATGACAATCTGGAAGTGAAGACGAATCTAACGACACCTCGCATAATAAAATCGATCAAGCCGTTTAGGCTGTAGGTCTTATAGAAACATACATACACCCGAAAAACATAACCCTCCTTCTTACGCAGTTGGGTAAAAAAAAACAAATTAATTTATAAGCTTGTCAAGGCCGAAAAAGACAAACTCCTCGTCCATTGTCTTCCGATATCCTTAGCCATGTCGTAATTTTACTTTCAAACTCGCTAACTCCCTTCAACTCGCCATTTTATTATTTTTTTCAATACAATGTGATTTTTGTAATTTTCACAACACTTATTTTACGCTATCCCAAATAAGTCCATATTTTGACGTCTCGAGGCAAAAATATTTATATTACGGTGAGTACCTATGCGATGGATTTCGGATATCAATATCCAGAACGGGAAATACAACAAGAAGTTCTGCGACAAAAAAGGTCTATTATGATGAAAGTTTTCCTGTTTCTCTGAATTATATAAGACATTTTCATTTACGCGTATTTTGGCATAAATTTGTCGTAATTTCATAGCAGATAAAATATATTGAGTTGGTATAAACATATTTTTACAGTGTACAGGTACTAAAACGAATAATTTAAAACCTACGTCACATTTCGGACACTCCATACATTGGCGTGCTAATGAATGACACATACGCAAGTTGACGTCTATGAATAACAAACACACACACACAAACACACATGTATAACCTTAACTTCAAGTTAAGGTTATCGTCTGATTGCCGCTCGCTCTTGACGTCAATTGTAATTCGAACGCTTGAAGCTCGCAACGCTTGTGTTAACAAGCGTTGCGAGCTTCAAGCACTGACAACCGCGCCGCACACTCCGGCAAAGAACGGGGCCTCAAAACTGCTAATAGTCCACTTTTGACCGATGATTAACCAACGAACGACGAAGAACGCAATATATTTTTACGAATTCCACCCCGGAGTGATTAAAAGAGTCGACGCAATTTCTTGATAGACATGAGCATAAGGGCGTCTATTGTTATGGCGTCGACCGCTAAAGTTAAGATGTGCCAACGCACGAAGCACTCATTTTTAACTCTATCTATGCATATCTAATAACGGAAAACCCCATTCAAAAAAGTAAATCCATATTTTAGTAGTACGCAGAATAAAGGTGGAATGTTTTTAGCCGACTTCAAAACAGGAATAGGAAGAGTTATTTTACATAAGGTAATACTTTAAATTGGTTTAAATTGGTTCAGTAATTTGTGTTTGTAATTGGTTTGTTTGTTCTCGAGTGGAGACCACGTACCGGCAAGCGCAGCGTAGGAAGACCAGCCACGAGATGGACAGATGACCTCATACAAGTGGCGGGAAGACGCTGGATGCAAGCCGCTTCCAATCGGTATTTTTGGAAATCCATGGGGGAGGCCTATGTCCAGCAGTGGACTTCTTATGGCTGAGATGATGATGATGAGTAATTTGTTCTTAAAACAAATAAACTGAGAAAACCCTGTCATCCAAGTAAACAAAAATGCATATTTCTAAGTTGGTTGTTTTAGTTTTTCAAACTATCAAAAATACTTGTAACTGAAAAACAATCCTGCGTATAATATTCAGACCTTTCACCACCAACTTATTTTGGCATTTGAAAGCATTAAAAAATTCTAAATCCGTCTCAAACGCACTAGAAATAAACTCATTATTTATTAAAACCAACCCCTTCTCATTTTCCAAAAACAAACACGGTCCACTCTGATTGATTAAAAAACCACAAAGTGACCTACTAAAAGGCTATCAGGGACGTTGACCACAACCTGATTGTAGTGGGTTATCTCTGAATAAAGCATAGAGCAATGGGTGAATCAACGAATGGAATTTACACCCACTCACGGGCTCCAAAATCTACTATTTCAATTGTTATTTAATCTAGCGAGAATGGCAAAAATGTTGTCTAAAGTAGCCTTCTATTTAAAAGGTATGTTGGTAGTATTTTCTGCCTCTCTCACACATCAAAAAGAGGGGTATTACAAGTATTACGTGTATCTGTCTGTCTATGGTATCGTCACACTCAAACGGATGGACCAATTTTGGTCTAGTTTTTTTTTAAATATTTCATCGAAAATGTTCTTAGCTATATTTTATTAAAATCTGTTCTGTTGGTATTTTGTCGGGGGTTTTTGAGTTTTCTGAGCATATAATTGATGTACTATCATCATAACTGAGCAGCACACATTCACTCGTATATTTAAAAGAGGTGGTTGAAATTTCAGAATTCCAGAATATGCGTTAAAAATATTGTCACTCTCAAACGGATGGATCAATTTTGATGTAGTTTTTTTTAAAGAAGATTTCCTTGAGCGTTTTCTTTGCTGTTTTATCAAAATCGGTTCAGGTGTTATACTTGTGAAGATATGAAATGATTGAATTAGAAAAAATCGCCTTGTACAAAACTAGAAAACAATATTAAATAAGTTCAACAAATCATTATTTTTGATCCAAATAAATTTTCTATATAAAAATTTTTGGTAATAAAAATCCGTTTTTCTATTGATTCAATTTATGTGTAAATATTATAAATACGTGTAAAAACTTAAAAATCCCGGCACAAAAAACGGCTAAACCCTAAACCAATTTTATTGAACATAGCGAAAAACACTTTGGATCAAATCATCTTCAAAACAAAAAAAAATACTTAAATCAAAAACAGTCCACTCGTATGAATGCCACAAACACAAACTGAGACCTACAATCTTGGAATTTTCAAGGCTAGAGTGAATAGATATCTTCTAGATCGACGAGCTCCATCCTCGGCCACACCGTCGCTTAACATCAGGCGAGTTGGTGGTCAATCGTAGATCTATCTTCTATAAAAAAAAAAAAAAACTCACAGATACACACGTTAAGCTGTGGTCAAACTTATAACGCTTCTATACTCGACCCAAAAGGTAGGGTTTAAAAAATGAAGCTTTTAGAAGTTGCTTTCTAGTTTAATGCTTGACATTTTTTTTACAGAAATTCAGTCAGTCACTTTATGTTACATGTACAAAAATGTTGATATGCACAAGATCAAATAGATGAGTTGAGATGATGAGATGAGCAAATGCGAACGACCCATCGGTAAAAATTGATGATCTATGCGGTAAGTTTTTTTTTGTTGCTAAGCGTATTGCCCATTCAACATTTTAAATGATATTGTATTTATATAATAAATATTTCGTAATCTCAGACATGAATTGTTTAAGAATAATTTTTGAACATTTTGTGAGATATTTTAATTGGAATTTTCCGTTTTTATCTCAATAAACGAATTTGAATTTAAATTTGTGATAAGATTATCAAAAAAATCTTAGTTCACTCAAATTAAGCATACTTTTTCTCTCCGTAACTCATCTCTAAACAATTTTTATGTGTTAATGAAACTTAAGAGATTTAATATTTACAGAGTCTGAAATCGAAGTCTGTCATTGGACAAACAATTAATTTATTCCCGTTGTCCCCCACTTCCGTGTTCCACTGGTGGACATCGACAACTTTTTACATTGTTCCCGTTGTCCACCACTGGTGGACACTGACAGGCGTTTTTATAAACCATTCGCATTGTCCGCCACTGGTGGACAGTGATAAATTTTCAAAAAGTTTTCCTTTAGAGTCACAAGGTCTAGTGAACCAAAAGGTCCAATGGGCAAAAATTACAAGACCCAAAAGGTCTAGTCTGAAAGTTGTAAATCAAAGCCGCGCATAAGTCTTAAAGTTGCATAATTTATCTCGTATTGCAATTCTCACAAAATCAAAATAACAGCCCTGATTAGAGAATGTACACATTCAGGCCAGCTTTGGGAGAAGTGAAATTGTTTATTCAAACCGACCCTCGTACTTTAGATTAGCTAACCTCAACCTCCAATCTACCTCGTAATAGTATTTGACTATCAAAAATCAATCAAACTGTTTGTTTAAACTATCCAACGGCTGGTAGCGGGCTTTTGAGAGAGAAGAGTACAATTTTATTATACGGCAGAATCGATTACTATTTGACTTTAACGTGCATTTCTTCTCCATTTTTCCCGGCAGCGAAAATGTTTCAGAGCGCCCAAGATACAGGCTTAGCCTAGTTTGGGGCCCATTGCTATATTCCATATAGTCTTGCTAATTATAGTATATATGTATGTATAAAAAAACCTATTTACTTTTTTTTATAAATATAATAAACATACATACTTCTGAAATCTTTATCACCTTTGTTGCGCAGTGGAGTGAAAATAAAATGTGTAATGTTTCGTTTTGTACCAACAATGTTCATGTTATTTTAGTTCACACACCTAAGAATGCGAAGGAAACACTTCAGATAAAACCACAACGAACCTCCTTTCATGAGGTTGCCCTCATGAAAGGCCAACGGAGACACGTTAATTATTTTAATTAAATATTCAGAGCTCTGCGAAGACAAACAACATTCCACTCGAGGTGGCTTAATTCGCCCACTAGTGTTGGAGCTCGGCTTTCTGCCAGAATTTCCATTTCCCTAATTATTTTAAAGAAACTGACATGTTACAGTAACCATGTTGGAGCACACGAACAAAATAAGAAAATTAATAATATAAATAAGTGCCTATAATAAATGAAAAACAAAATACCCGACTGAAAAAAAAAACAGTTTTTGTAGTCTAACTTACGATTCCGTTATGCTTGATACTTACGCTGTAAGTTTTTTGTGGGAAAGTAAGTATGCGTAAAATCGTTGTAAAAGATTATATAATCTTTTGATTTATGATTTTACGCTTATAACACAGTTTGTTTGTTTGTTTCTGTAATAGTGATTACAGTGGTTACAGAATCAAGTATAACGACTATACCGAGCCGAGTTTTTCGATTCGTAAGTCATTGGGTTTGTGTTTACATACAAGAGTGACTGGTGACTGCCCTTGTGGCTCAGTTGGTAGTATGTCTACCTGCTAAGCTGTAGGTCGTGGGTTCGATCCCCACCTAGGGCAAACAGTTGTGTGATGAGCATGGATGTTTGTTCTGTGTCTGGGTGTTTCTATGTATCATATGTATATATTTACAAAAAAAAAAAAAGTATATATGTATTCTATCAGCCATCTAGTTCCATAGTACAAGCTTTGCTTAGTTTGGGCTAGATGGTGTTGTGTGAAATGTCCACAAAATATTGTTTTTTTTAAAAAAAAAATTTTTAAGAAGAGGTTATCGATCAGTGTACATAGAATTATATTAAACTAGCTGCGCCCCGCAGTTTCACCTGTACAGTGAATAAATCGATAATGATGATGATAAAATGTAGCCTATGTCCTTCTCCAGATCATAAAGAACCTCTGTGCCAAATTTTATAACTATTGTTATAGCCATTTAGCCATGATAAGGTAACAGACTGAGAGACAGACAGAGTCACTTAAGCTTTAATAATACTAGTTAGAATGATCAAGTATACTATTATTTGTTTCATTATCTAACTAGATAAATAAAAATCATTTACTCACTTGAGGACAGGACGACTGAATTTGGCAGATTTTTTTTTTATTATTGAAACTAACGTGGTTGTTACACATTTTTATGCCACAAAAGACCACCGTATGCGGTTGAAACTATAGTTGGAGAATTCGGATCAAATATAGATTTTTTTTTGTTTTCTTCACGATTCTCAAGACATGCATGAAAAGTTTTATTTGTAAAATTGTAATCACCGTGTCTCACAGTGCGTGTGGATCCGCGGGGCACAGCTAGGTTTGAACTAAAACGGAGCACCCATAGCATAAGTTAAATATCTTGAAAACTTGAGAACATCTTAAGCTATGTGCTCGAAACGAGCGTTTGTCGCGTCTGGTATTACCGTTTTGTAACAGGATCGCTTCAAATGATACATTACAAGCAAACAGTATAAGCTAGTTTTCTCCTTCAGATCGTGAAATATATTTTGACGTGACAACGTCTAATAAATCGATGAACGCCGGCTGCATGCACGAAAAAGTATGACTCATTGTCCCGTTACGTTACGCTCCTTGTCCCGTTACAACCGCGCGCGGTGGCTGAGGAAGAGGGCGGGTGTGCACCGCGCCCGACTGTCGCTTCAATTTATCATTCCTCGGAGCTCGCGCGCGGACGTATGTTGTCATGTTAAATTATCGTCCGTAAACCAACTTTACAGAAAACCAATTTTTTTAATTCTATTCAGCCTTTTTTCACACACTGCTCTTTTGCATTGCACTGCATTTCTGCTTGAGCTAATCAGAAAAACCTTTAGGCTAATGTAGTAAAAGAAATCATTCCAATCCAGCATCAAGTCGCTTTTTCCAAGGCGAAGCTAGCTGAACGAGACGTCTTTTACGCTCTTATTGACATAATTTATATTCCCGCACGACTCAAACCGATTTTTATCGAAATGTGTGGTCATCCCCTTATAAAATAATGTGTTGGAAATGCATGAAGTGAAATATGAATTTATAGGTTTGTTGATAGACTATAGCGAAGATAAGTAGCAAATATTGAAGCCTCTCTCTCACCATTGGCATTGTATACAGAGTTGCTTTATAGGAAAAAATAACATAGCTTTTATAGTTCACGCGGCGTGTGTTCTAAGAAAACTGCCTTCAAAAATCTGCTACGAAACAAATATTAAAATAACACCAAAAATGTTGTCTGTCCATAACAACAACCGCTATACCAAGGAAGAAACCTCAAAACACTTTTACACGACCTTATTTTTGTCTACTTGGCCCGCCCTGGCACTATTAACCCGGGGTACACCTGCAGCTTCCTCCCTAGATCCGTGTCTGTCTACATTCTACAACTTGTCTATTTACGCTCATACTGACACACCGTCCGAGCAACGCTCTCTGTTTTGTTATTCAGGGACCGAACCTTGATTTAGATTTATGCTGGTGCCGTGTACGTGGTGAGGCAGTGTTTAGGAATACTTTCCGGCATACATTTCGCATGCAATGTTAGGTTATAGACTATTTGCGCCAGAGGCATTGAACCTTTTTAGGCATAAAAAAGGGGTTTTATAAGGTAACCTATATGTAATCCGAAATATATTTTCGAAGTGAAAACTTCTTTAGCGGCGTTGTACATTTTTGGGTAGGGTACAAAATGTTAAGCTCGCGTAAGATCGTCAGATCGTAAGACGGACAGTCGGAAACCTATTCTAACGTCCTGCATTTAAAGTTCATTATTGTATGTACAAGTTTGTCCTTCTAGCATGACGTCATTATTTTAGTCAGAAGCCTATTCTAACGTTCTGCATTTATAGTTCATTATTGTACGAGTATGTACAAGTTTGTCCTTCTAGTCTAGTAAAAATAAATCCGTTTGTATGGAGCAGATCATAGTATTTGCAACTAGGGTGATTCTTTGAAATTACGATAGAAAAATAACCACAGGCGTAGCTATAGCTTTCTCATGGGGGGTGTCCGCGGATACAAAAATTTACAAAAATATACTACTATTTGCCTCTATTTGCGCAGACTATACGCAGACGAGTACTGGTTTCTAAACGTCAATCTTAGTTATGAACATTAAAATACACGAAAATTAAGCTACGAACAAAGTATAACTGTAAATAAAGTTTAATAAAGCTTATAGGTAACGTCGGAACATTATTAATTTATATTAAACTAGATGTACAGGTGTAGGTACATTTAGTTTAATTTGCATCTAGTTTTTTACGGGAGATTTCACCCGTTTTAACGAGCACTCGGCATTTGCATGTGCCGGCACTCCCGGAGTGCAACCCGTTGTTTTTTTTAATCTTACTTGTCCGAATCCATTTCATAGAAGTGCCTGATTTCAAATGTTAAAACATTTGAACACTTGACCCGAATTTCTGATTCCATTAGTTTGTTAGCCATCAGTTTCATTTGCCCGAACAGTTATTAGGCTAAGTTTGTTAGGTTTCTGTTTCATTATATCCAAAAACAAATCTTATTTACAAATGTTCGGTTGTCAGATATATCAATTATCAGGATTGGTCCGTTAGGTTTTTTTTATATATAGGGAAGAAGAGAAGATGGACGGTGGACTAAAGCAGTCACAGAATGGTGGCCGCGAGACGGAAAACGAACACCTGGCAGACGTTACACTCGATGGTCAGATGACATCGACAAGGTAGTGGGACTGGGAAGACAGTGGATGGATGGCACAAGATCCGAAAAAGAATGGCGCACTAAAGAGTAGACCTATACTCAGCAATGGGTGGACAACGGTTGATGATGATGATACAAGTAAACTTTCATATTATAAATATTCCGTTATCAGACGACTTTTCGTGATTTTGATATTATCTTTTGAAAAAATAAACCATTTTCTATGAAATTATATTCGGTATTTAAAAATTCGCATTACAGATAGGTAGCCGTTGTTAAGTTTATCTATATTTATATATGTAGTTGTGTATCTGTGACAATGTAACTTCCGTAACGAATGAATAAATTTTGTTTGTTTTTGTCAAATTTATATGCACGTTATACGACTAAATTGCATCCCAAAATGTAAGTTGTTTTTTTTAAACAGATGAAATTAATCTACAAATTCATGAATGAAACATAAAGTATAACTTGGTTAATGGTTAGGTTATTGGTTGATGTTGCTTTGAATATATATAATGTCTTATTCTTAATAGGTACATACATCGTCTTAATCTTCTTATTACGTCAAAGGGGAATATACGAGCAGGGTAAAGTAATATGGGTAGCAGTTAAAATTAATCGCCTTGGATATGTACCTTAACGCCATGATATCTCGTTACTGAAATGTATAATAAGCTGCTTGTTTTTGCTACGTCATAAAATATTTAGTAAAATATAAGTAAAACAGATATTTTACGATATTTAAAAAAAGTAAGTAAGTTCGTATAGACTGAGTGGCCAGCCCTAGTGTCAGAGTTATTAAGCCGCCGAAAGGCCTCTGACTTGGCTTGACGATTGCTGTATTTTAAGCACAAACAACCGGGACCCACAATTTAACGTGTCATCCGACCCACGGTAGCGCAAAGAAATGCCACTCGCGGTCACCCATCCGAAGGACTGACCGGTCCGTCCGTTGCTTAACATTGGTGATCGTACGAGAACACATTGTCAAGCTATGCCACGAGCGCTACATGATACGCTAGGTATAAGATATTGAATGAGGTTTTCAGAATTCTGTAGCTAATAAGGCACTTATAATTGCGCCATGTCCGTTGTCTGTCTGACCATGTAATGTATGTGGTGTGGCCGAGGATGGAGCTCGTCGATCTAAAAGATATCTATTCACTCTAGCCTTAAAAATTGCAAGATTGTAGGTCTCGGGAAAAAGAGATGGCGGCAAAGAATTAAAAAAAAAATTCTGGAAAATTCTGCGTACTAAATATCAATTTAGTAATTACTGTTTTTGTGGGCGGGTGTAAAGGGTGTGGTGGTCACTGACATGGACTGTATAATTGCTTACAATTAACGTTGCCATCCGACCCATGTTCTGTGGGACATCCCCTATTTTTTGCATAATAATTCGTCAAATATCCCGTTGGGAGTTGCCGCGTCCGGCATTTCCATAATTATAA
Organism: Lycia hirtaria; assembly: GCA_947563715.1. NCBI lineage: Eukaryota > Metazoa > Arthropoda > Insecta > Lepidoptera > Geometridae > Lycia > Lycia hirtaria. The sequence continues at coordinate 8,719,057 of OX387377.1, read as the reverse complement.
AAGCATAAATGCAATCATGTCGCTTTAGTGTAAGTAATAGAACTTCCATGCTAGACTAGTCTAGACTAGACTAGTAGTGCCATAGTCATTGTATGACTAAACCTCTTCAAATAATACAAATTTAAAAAAGTGTATGTAAATAATAGATTCGAGAAGTATGCACATGGGTGTATGCTTCGTCAAGTTCGATCTTCCGCTTTCAAACATACTTATGTACTGAATTCTAAATAATATTATTATTTAGAATTATGTTCTCATATTGACTGGCCTTGTTTGACTGGCCTTATGGCTCACTTGGTAGTATGCCTGCCTGCTGTGCCGTAGGTCGTGGGTTCGATCCCCACCCAGGGCAAACATTTGTGTGATGAGCATGGATGTTTGTTCTGTGTCTGGGTATTTCTATGTATCATATGTATATATTTACAAAAAATAAAAGTATATATGTATTTTATCAGCCATCTAGTTCCATAGTACAAGCTTTGCTTAGTTTGGGCTAGATGGTGTTGTGTGAAATGGCAACAAAAATTTATTTATATGTCCCTTAAACCTATAAAAAAGTTGACAACCCTATTTCAACTTTTGGTTACGTTACATCTATATACCACATAAATGTGGGATAATTCAATTGGAGTTATAGTGGAGCTTTGATTAATTCGAAGTTCCTTTGTTGTGATATATGCAAGGGATAGTTTTTGGACGGCTATGATCAATGTAAAATTAAGAGGATTATTGGACACACAGTTAATTATATCATCAACATCATCACCGTTTTTCATCAATACACGGGCAAAAGCGCGAAGCGCAGCTAGTTTAATTGTGAAATACATACTTTCATACATGCGAAAAACATTATCCCCTTTCTGTAAGTACCAGGACCAGGCGGGACGTCAACTGAGAGTGGCGTCTGCGCTGCTCATTTTGAAAAAGATCGCGAAATCCGGTTGAAAGTATAGTCAGAGATTTCGACTATAATATTTGCGAGTGATCCGTAATTTAATTTAATAATCATAGTTATATAAAAAACTGAAAAACCAAAAGTCAAAATGAGCAATTTTGTTTAAAAACCAAACTACTAAGCCGATTTTGATGATTTTTTTATGGGGCCGATATGAAAGTATAGCCTTTAAGCAGTAAACTAATTTTCAAATCGATTTATAACAAACATAAAAGATACAACCAAAAATACAACCTCCTTCTTTTTGAAGTCAGTAAAAATATGTAACAACCACGTTAGTGTCCATAGTAAAATTATTCACTTGTCTAATAAATTTGCGCAGAGTTTGAGATATTACAAAAACACTATTGTATAATACTTAGTGTATTCCCTAAGTGTATTAGTGTGTGGTCCCTAACTATGGGCCTTATGAGGAAGCTCAAGGTCACGCAACGAGCTATGGAGAGGGATATGCTCGGAGTCTCTCTACGAGATCGAATCAGAAATGAAGAGATACGTAGACGTACAAAAGTCATCGATATAGCACAGCGGATTAGCAAGTTGAAGTGGCAGTGGGCAGGGCACATAGCAGGTAGAACTGATGGCCGATGGGGCCGAAAGGTTCTCGAGTGGAGACCACGTACCGGCAAGCGCAGCGTAGGAAGACCAGCCACGAGATGGACAGATGACCTCATACAAGTGGCGGGAAGACGCTGGACGCAAGCCGCTTCCAATCGGTATTTTTGGAAATCCATGGGGGAGGCCTATGTCCAGCAGTCTGAGACCACTTCTGACCAGACTTCTTATGGCTGAGATGATGATGATGATGAGTGTATTATCTAAAAATCATTTATAACATTTCTTCTTGTTTGCTATGACTTATCTCCGTAACCTTCGGCATCGCGATTGCTCTCAGATAATCAAATGCCAGCGGAGCTGTGACAAAGGGCCTTAATTTGTCTTTAGATATTGATCAGTAAGGCTAGAGGCACACCAAGGACGATGCCTTCATTAATAGGGACGGCAAAAACGAAACCAGGCGATTTACTCAATAATATTATAAATGCAAAAGTTTGTTTGTGTGTTTGTTACTCTTTCACTCTAAAACGGCTTAGTGGATTTGGATAAAATTTTGAATTTATATAGCTTAGGTAGGTAAATCTTCGAATAATACTTATGTTAGCGACCTCGATTTAACATATTATACCTACGACTGCAAAATTAATAGTTTTATAAAGTCTCTGAGCTCAAGCTATGTATATGTTCACATATCATTTTTAGACTTCCATAATAAGGGACCTATTCGTGAGGCTAAGGTGTCTGTGTGTCTGTCTATCCTGCACTTAAACTGCTGTATTTTTTGAATGGTAATAGATACAAGTCTCAAACTTGGCAAGATTGTAAGTTTTTCTTTGATGTAAATCTACAAATTTTAAAAACTTATCAAGGCGAGATTTATTTTTCGTTCAATATCATGGAATGTTGTCTTCACCAGTAATTATTTTTATTGTGATTTTTACTGACAACTATGCATAAGATTACAAAAATAATGAGCATGTCTGTCTATTTTCTACAGGATTCATTTCGGGGAATGTATGCAAGAGCTTCACGACCTAATTCCACCCTCCCCATTTCACTACAGGACTAGCAGAAAATCGGCGAATTACCACCCATTTCTCGTTGAAATGCCAAAAATCCGAACTCACCGATATCGATCCACATTCCTGTTGCGTACTGCACAAGAATGGAATTCGTTGCCGCCATCTCTGTTTCCTGAGACCTACAATCTTGGAATTTTCAAGGCTAGAGTGAATAAATATCTTCTAGATCGACCAGCTCCATCCTTGGTCACACCGTCGCTTAACATCAGGCGAGTTGGTGGTCAATCGTAGATCTATAGTAAAAAAAAAAAAAAAAAAAAGATTCTAAAAAACAGTATGTTAGTGTCTGTTAAAAATATCCGATAACATATATTTTGTAACCAAAACTCAGTGTGTCCCTACTTTATTTCCCGGGTGTGCCAAGGCTACAACGCAAATTGCAATGCCATAGGAACGCTTTATGAGCTTTCATACTTTTTCCTTCATTACAAAACTAGCTACGACCCGCAATTTTACATGTGATTTTCTTTGTAAGTTCTTAATCTCTGATAGTTACACAGTCTTCTGGGGGCTGGAATATGTTTTATAGCCGACTGTACTCGTATGAGCCTATAAGGCCTCCTCGACTGACAAAAGTAATTTTATAAAGACTCCATTAACTTTTGATAAAGGCCATTGCCATTAACTATAAAATCTATGACCGCGGTTATTATACAAGCAATCGTTTAAAAAAAAGGACAAGTGCGAGTCAGACTCGCCCACCGAGGGTTCCGTACAAACTAGTAGATAAAAGGGGGAAATCATATATTTTTTTATATTTTTCTTCATAAACCGCAAAATATACATCGTAAAAATATTTAAAAACCTGTTTTAGCTTATGCTACTGAAGCTCTTTCATATGATACCCCACACGATACGGTTAATTCACTTTAAAAGAAACCTTCATTCCTTGCATAAAGACACTATTTTTTTCTGATTAAATTAAAAATGTCCACTTTTCGGATTTTTTCATATATGTGTACTCTACAATGCTTCTTGCCAAATTTCATTGTTCTAGGTCAACAGGAAGTAACCCATAGGTTTTGATTCCCTTGTGTGTGTCGAAATGTGCGTTTTTTACGACATATTCGGCTGTAACAATATATAAATAAACCACAAAATAAAAAATAAAATAAAATTACGTGAAATATACGCGATAAATCCGTTTTTTTTAATTCAATGAATAAAAATCGCGATAAGCTTAAAGAAAATCTGTAAAATATTTGAACTTAAAAAATGAAGCAAAAACCTTTTACATAAATATTTACACATAAAACAGGAAATGAAATGTATGTGGTAAATAAAATCTATAAAATATGTAAACTTAAAGTGAACGTTTTTGACACATGCTTTTATTGAAAGACCAAATTAGGCCTAAACTAGACGGACGCACCTCATGCTGTTTTCTAATTATTATATGACAATTTTTCAGCATTTCCGCCAGAACTTTATATATATAAAGTTTTCTTTTCTTTCTCATGGTATACATTTTCAGAAAAAAATAATTGAAATTTGTATTTATGTAAGCTGCCACATTATGTAAGATGCGGATTTTTGTTTCATTGTTTTTTATCTGTAAGACTAGAAAAAACTCTGCCCAGCGTTTGCTGATTACAAAAAATAGCTCCACAAATCTAGAAAAGCCAGTATAAAAAGCCAGATAAACTTTTTATCTAGTTTGTTGCTAGGGAAGTGGGAGCACTAACTAGATTTATATTAAGACTTTAACTTTCATTACTGTGGCACTTTGCTCTTAGAAGGACATAAACTAAAGTACGAGTAAGAAAAGCTTTAGTTAAATTGCAATTTAACCGATTGCGTACTTTTGCAGATTGCCTCCAAACTTTAAAATTGTCTACTTGAAGAGGCACGTGAAATATTGTTAATTTTTAGGGTTCCGTACCTCTAAAGGAAAATAACAGAACCCTTATAGGATCACTTTGCTGTCTGTCAAGACGCAAAGGAATCAAACCCGTTGACCTATAACTTTGAAATTTGGCAAGAAGCATTGTCATATAGTACCTACATATGAAGGGAAAATTCCGACAACTGTACATTTTTAATTTAATCACATAAAATCAGCTGAATAAAAATAAGCTGTAAAAGACGCATATTTCGACACTCGCAAGGGAATCAAAACCTATGGGTACTACCTGTTGACCTATAACTGTGAAATTTGGCAAGAAGCATTATTATATAGGTAGTACACATAAAGGAAAAAAATCCGAAAGCTGTACATTTTTAATTTAATCACACAAAATAGGGTCTTTATGCAAGGAAGGTGGGTCCAACTTTTAAAGTGCTTTATACGTATCATGTTGGTTATTATATGAAAGAGCTTAATTAGCACAAGCTAAAACAGATTTTTAAATATTTTAACGATGTATATTTTTTTGGGTTATGAAGGAACATATAAAAAAATATATAATTTCCCCCATTTATCTACTAGTTTGTACGGAACCCTCGGTGAGCGATTCTGAATCGCTCTTGTCCGGTTTTTTGTTTGAAAGAAATTACTTCATAAGTTTCCGCATAGGTAATATATTTATTTAATCAAAATTTGATGATAGGTTTTAGCAAAAAATCATCATATTTTATTTTGACGCTTGCTGATTAAGGTAGTGTTTTTAAATTGATAAGTACACAATAGTTTCAAATATAGATAAATGTATTACGTTTCTACTCTCAAGATTTTAAATCCCACTGTATTGCAAAACTACCGTATTGTCATATTTATCCATGCGAGGGACCGACGACGTGCATGAGTGCTTTTTCGTATAGTTTCTAGGAAACAAAACTCCTGAGAATTCCATTTTATAACATTTTCTCTTCACTGCAACGAAAGCTTTTTAAATCCTTTCAACAAGGTAAATCTGAATTTTTGTACGAAAAATTCGCTGCGATGTTTCTTTGAAATAGAATATTTAGAACATAACAAAAACTAAAAACTTTTACACTATCCAATTCAATATACAATAATATACGTACAGGTAAACTTACTCGCTTACCACCAAACGAGCCGACAGTTTGTTTAATGCTCTTCGCATAAAAAGTTTTTTTTTCTTTTCGAAAATTGTTTTCTAATAAACTAACAAGCGTAACGAAATGCAAGATTTTTTCTCAATAATTTACTAGTAAACATTTGTAACGACATTTTCATTAAAGACAGTCATTATCTTGGAATAAAAGGAGTAAAACGTTTTTCCGCCGACTGTTTATGAACTCTGGTTTATTTTCCTTCGCCCATTTTTCTCCAGGAATGGCCCTCTTAAGGAAGCCGCGGAAACTTTTATTTTCGTCTTCCAAATCATTCATAAATATAGAACGAGTGAGAAAACTGTCGTAAATGAGTACTACAGAATTTCTCAATTTCAAATATCGCAAACAATATCCAAAAAAATATATTTTATAAGTTTAAAATGTGATGCGCGAGAGAGATCGTATATAAGTACATATTAATATATATTTTTGTAGTTAAATAATATATAGCTTTCGGAGTCAATAAAAGAGAAAAGTAGTAATTTGATAAATGACACGACATGCAGACTTGAAATCATTGGTAGAAGAAAGGGGAACATGGAAATAGCTTCATGTTCGCCATAAGCACCATATTGCTTGAATAATAATTGATATTTTTTTAATGACTTTTTTATTCACTGACATTAGCCATAGAACGATTATTTATCTCTATCTCTTATCTATACCTCTATTTATATAAAAATCTATTACTGTTCGTTTGTCTCGCTAAAACTCGAGAACAGCTGGGCCGATTTAGCTAATTTTGGTTTTGAAATGCTTGTCTTAGTCCAGGAAAGGTTTAAACGTTGCGAAAATATCGGTTCCATTCATTGATACGTGATACGACGTATCAATGAGGACGTGACGTGGTCATCTAGTTATTTAAATAAAGAAATTCTTAGTAAACAAGTGAAGTGAAGTAAATGACTGGCCTTGTGGCTCAGGAGGTAGTATGTCTACCTGCTGAACTGAAGGTCGTGGGTTCGATCCCCATCCAGGGCAAACATTTGTGTGATGAGCATGGATGTTTGTTCTGTGTCTTGGTGTTTCTATGTATCATATGTATATATTTACAAAAATAAAAAAGTATAAATGTATTCTATCAGCCATCTAGTTCCATAGTACAAGCTTTGCTTAGTTTGGACTAGATGGTGTTGTGTGAAATGTAAAAAAAAAAAAAAGTATATTTTTTGTATATCTTACATAAATATATAATTATAAAATATCATAAGAATCCACAAGTATCTATAGTAAAATAAAAACAAAACCGTCCGCAGAAAAGCAAAGTTTTTGTAGTCTAACTTACGATTTCGTTGCGCTTGATAAGCAGTTGAGTATACGTTTTTTATAAAAAAATATGTGCAAAGTCTCTGTAAAAAATTCGCACTCGCACATCAAAATCGATCAAGCCGTTTAGGCTGTTGACTGTCATATAGAAACATACATACCTACATACATACACCCTTACATACAAAGATACACTCGAGAAACATACGCAGCCGGGTAAACAGGCAACATTCAGTACCTACTCACCTACTCACATTTCTACATCCGATTTCCAGTAATCGCACCAAGCTTTAAGTGACCTTGACTCCAGGCGTCCGATAAAAAAATCATATCAGATCAGTCCAAATGTCACGAGCACAACGATTTAGGTACACTAAAACACCAATTTGGTGCGAACAATATTGTATATAAATATTTCCTGTTAACTATACCTATCTATTTAAATTATAATTATAAAATGCTGCGGTGACCTTGAATATAAAAATAACTTAAAAACTTAGACGAAATGTGCTATATTGTAGATGAACTGTGTTAAAAGAAACATGTGTTCGTGAAATGTTTGAATGTAGAGACAATGTCTGCTAGAGTGAAGTGGCGAAAGGAAGCGAGATAAGCCTAACACACCAAGTGGGATAAGGACAAACGTATAGTATATATATTATGTAGGTATAGCGTCCCGTCGGTGGCTTAAAGTTTTCGAAGGTTACCAATCTGAGTCATGTCTCTTGTGACCACCATAATACCTATTGCACTTATAGAAAGACTTAACAGTGCCCCTTTGTTACAACCGCGTGGTGATGATGATTATGATTATTAACATTATGAAGTATAATTATGTTCTTTTCTTGTTTTGAGACAACTAAAATTAGTTATCTCTATATTAAATTTCATCACGTACCATTTAATTGAGAAAACATAACGACAGTTGCTATAGCTTCTAAAATATAAGTCAGATGACGTCATTAAATCCACATACGTCATCAGTCTGTTATCATTTTGCCATACCATGCGACCCATGGTATGCGTAGCTTTTTGACATAGCTCGCTGCGCTCACTTCTCGGATATCGGAAAGAATATTAAAATTAGTCAGTATTTTGTCGCAGGACAAAGAGGACGTGTACAATATTAAAGGAATAAAATAGTTTAATTAAGTAGTGTTCTTTTTTAAGTTCATATAAATTATTATAGTGTTGTATTAATTTTATTGGATAATAATTGGCACAGAATTATAAGTAAGTATAACAATTATTATACAAAAATGTATTTTATAGCAGAGGCGATCCGAGTGAGTCATGCGATATGCATTCAATTCTGGCGGGTAATGTAGATAATATAATTCCCACAATGTCTGAAGTTGCACGTTGTAGGTACGATTTATTTTTAGATTAGCTTATTTAAACTTATTATTACAAGTTTCATCATGAATCTGGCAGCTGACTGTCCTTGTGGCTCAGTTGGTAGTATGTCTACCTGCTAAACTGTAGCTCGTGGGTTCAATCCCCACCCAGGGCAAACATTTGTGTAATGACCATGGATGTTTGTTCTATGTCTGGGTGTTACTATGTATATCTTTACAAAATATATATATATATATATGTATTCTATCAGCCATCTAGTTCCATAGTACAAGCTTTGCTTAGTTTAGGCTAGATGGTGTTGTGTAAATTGTCCCCAAATTTAAAAATATATAAATTATATAGAGCGCTTGGTGAAAAAATGGGCATAGTCACTTAGTGGAGGAAAGTGGGGAAAAATTAAGCGGCACGTCATTTCCTCCGCCAAACAGACCCTAAAATTGACTTCTGAACACTCAAGCACTTTAGTAAAGTAGGTAGTAGTAGTAGGGTTTAGTAAACAAAGAACGCTTATAGTGTCACCATGACCGTCTCTTTATCTGTGCGTCTGCGGCTTAGCTCGTAATGTTAATAGAACGCTGTCATTTGGTATGTCATTAGGATTACAAATGCGTAATATATACCCTAAAAAGTGGTATAATTAGTGCAAACAATTTTTTATTAGGATTCAGTACTAAACAAGAAACCCTTTCTGTTTCGCCATGCCCGTTTGTATGTCTGTCTATTATATAGACTATTAGTTACTATATTTTTTTTATTATCAGCTTACTACTTAGTTAAGCTGTAATTTCGTATATTAGTCACACAAAAAAAGTCTTAGAAGAAAATCTTGAAAAAAGTTCTTTGGGTACTTAACACCCCTACATGTTAAGTCGGGATATTATATCTATTTACATTGGGAGCGTGTTAAGCTTTTTGAAGTGATCGTTTTTATTAGATTTAAATCCCCCCCCCCCCCCCCCCATCTTATCGATCTACCGGGTATACATATAACGTATACGTAACATATTATAATTATACTTTATTAAACTGAAGAATAATTATTTTGTTTTAGGATCATGAGTGTATTACAAGAAATCACCGTTTACGATGGACGTAGAAGACAAGCTTTGGATTTAGCAGATATTACTTTGAATTTGCCGCCACTAAAAGAACTGCAAGAGGTATATTGTTTTTTTTTTTTTAATAATAATAATTAATTACAATTAAAATGAAAACTGCAAATTATTTATTCACAACAAAATAATATAGACAATTGCAGTGAATATGAAAATTTATGATTTATGATAACATCAATTATTTATTAAAGATGACCAAATCATAAGTGGATCACTAGGACTGGATGTCAATTGGTAACTATTAAAATTAGCCAAGTGCTACAGGTTAAATAAATGCTGAGTCTCAATTCTCTGGCTAAGCAAAGCTTTTATTTCAGAGAAATGCACTCCCCATGTCTGATGACAATAATGATAAGGCTGTAGAATAATTTTATTATAAGGTTAAAAAATTCAAAAAAAAAACTACTTCAAAATACGCAATTCGTTTACTTGGATGATATTTTTTCAGTTATTTTGTTAGAAAAACCGAAGTACTGAATCGATTTTCATGAAAGGTATATAATAGCACCTGTGATGTATTACCTACTAAACAAAATAAGAACCTTTAAAAACAATGCATAATTGGCGAAGTAATTGCTGAGCAAACATACAAAAAAAAAGAATGCAGTCGAATTCAGAACTTCCTTCATTTTAGAAATCGGGTAAAAGGTTTAGTTTAATATAATACTTTAAAATAAACAATAATTGAAATCATTGTCAATTTTACAGGATTTAATCAAATGTAACATATAATATACACAAAATAATATGTAAAATATAAAAATATGGTACGAGATAAAAGGTTGTGAATCTCGGTTGAAAAGAGGAATTGAAGAATTAATATTACTGGAAGTAAAAACAGCTTGTAATACAAAACCAAATCTAATTTATACATCACACTTCAAAATTTGTTAAGTTTACCATGTTTCCCTTCATACACCTGAAACTTATTCTCCTCCTAGGGGAGTCGGGAAAAGTATATTTTTCCAAATAATGTAAAAAAACGCATTTGTTATTTTTTGAATCAAATAAACGCATATGTGTTCCATAAACAAGTTTTTTCAAAAGTTTTTGATTAAAAAAAATAAAGCTGTATGTATGTGTAAAGTATGTCTCATCTAGTTTTGTGGGTTTCAATTTTTTTTAACTGTATTAACTAGGTATCTAGTTTTGCTTACAATGTATTAAATTGCTTATGTATGTAATATATTTTGTACGTAAATTACAGATAACTATAGTGGACCACACGGGCAGACCATACGTATTCAAGTTATTAAAAGACAGACCGGAAACTCCTCCATTAGGTACAACTTGTATTATTATATTTGCTGGATGCAGGCCACTTCCAACCGGTCTTTCTGGAAATCCATGGGGTGGCCTATGTCCAGCAGTGGACTTCTTGTGGCTGAGATGATGATGATGGTGATTGTTGTTTTTTTTTTATCAATCTCTTGATAAAAAAATATTTCTATATTTCTTAAAAAAAATGAAATACATGTACTCGTATATATTGAAATGAAGTACCTAATGTCACTGATATTCCAAATGTCCATAGGCGACAGTTATCGTTTACCATCAGGCGAGGCGTCTGCCTTTTTGCTGCAAAAAGGCTTTTATAAAAAAATCATATACAAGTATAATTTTTATATAGGTACTTACCTGTTCAGTTTTTTACTTACGTATATGTAAAGGATATATATTTTATAACTGTAACTTTTACTTTCAGATGGGTTGGACGATACCATTTCATGTGAAAACTTAGTAATCTATCTGAATGATATTAAGGAAATATTTAAAATTTTAACTGATGATCAGCGTAACATCGTAATGCATGTATATTATGTGTACAAAAATAAGAAAAATATGCAGAACGATACAAGTGAAGAATATGACGAAAATCCAAAAATTTTTCTGCAAGGACCAGCGGGTTCTGGAAAAAGTACTATTATCGATTTGATAGAGAAATTAATAACATGGGAAGAAAACAAATCATCCGACTCTCCAAATAAAATTAAAGTATTGAAATGTGCATTTACCGGTAAAGCTGCTTCGAACATTGATGGTGTAACACTGAATAGTATATTTTCAATACCTATTTACATAACGCGAAGCCTTAAGAAAAAACGCCTAGATTCTAAAAAGGATTTGCTACAAAGTTGTATATTCTTTATTTGTGATGAAATTTCCATGGTTGGTCAAAGGTTAATGGACTCAGTAAATATGCGTTTACAGCAAATATTTGATAATACCAAATTATATGGAAATAGATTTGTTTTGTTAGTTGGGGATTTATACCAGATTGATCCAGTGCAACAAAAACGCCTGTATCCAAATTCGGAACTATGGACATGTTGTGAATTTTACGAAATGACAAAGATTATAAGACAAGATGATGAAAGATTTATCAACGCGCTTAACAACTTTAGAGATTCTAGGATGACTCAGGAAGATATTGCTTTATTAAAATCACGAGAAATTGAGGATATTAATGAAGTACCAGATTTAGTTATTCATTTGTTTTATAAAAACAATCGAGTTGATGATTACAATGATGTAAAAATACAAAAATCAAATGAGAAAGAAGAGATCGTTAATGTTATTGAAGATGATGATAAATGGCGGCCTTCTAATCTACGTGTAAAGTTAGGCATAAGATATATGATTACATACAATATGGATGTAGGGGATGGTTTGGCAAATGGCACAACGGGAGTCGTTAAGGGTTTCGATTATGATAAAGACAGCAATGTAGTTGTAATTTGGATGGAATTTCATTCCTATTTAATTGGTAAAAGAAGCAGGGCAGCTTATTTTAAGCAAAACAGTAAACCTGGTTTTGAAAATTGGGTTCCCATACATCGATCTAAAGTTGTAGTAAAATATAAAGATAATCCAAAAGTAAGCAAAACAGTTGGAAATATGTTTCCTTTGAGAGCAGCAGAAGCAATAACAGTACATAAAAGTCAAGGTCAAACATATCACGGCGGTGTTTGTATACATATAACCGACGATCAAAAAGATGATTTACGTACGGATAAGTCCTTACAGTACGTGGCACTAACTCGTGTCAAACGCCTTGAAGATTTATACATTTGCGGAAAACTTAATTTTTCCGTTACAAACAGTAATAAATTTATTCGCAAAAAAAATGAACTGGATCGACTGCGAAATGAAAAAAAACTAAAATTAGCATATGAAACATTTGAGGACAATATTAGTGACGTGCTAATTTTTTTAAATACAGGGTTAACTTTTAATGAGCACCATCAATTTATTTCCACTGATAAATGGTACAGTAATGGGTCTCTGCTGATATTTACAGAAACAAACACTATTGAAACAGATGAAATTGAAATACCGAATTTTGAGATTGCATTTCGATCCGATTGCCAAACTGCATTGAGATCAGAAGGAGAAATAACTTGCTATAAAAAAGCAAGTACATCTGTAGAAGCAATCAGTTCAATGACTGACGATGAAAATAAAATCCATTTAACATTAATGCTTTATGAGAAGTACTTGTACATTATAACTGCAGTTAAAGGAAATTTGAATGATGATGACTTTAAATTGGCAATTAACAAATTTATATCCCAGTATGTAAAAGACAAGAAATGCATTTTATTCATAGGAAATTGTAATTGTGATTCAAACAATACACCATCTCTTAGCGAGTTTTTTGACGAATTTAACTTCATAAAAAAAATATCATGTGACGTATCCACCACAAATGAAAAAAGCCAATTTGACATGGTTTTCACGCGAAATTTTGAAATGCATGAGGACAATATTGGATTTTATGAATACATTCCTTCGCCCCACAAGCCGATATATGTGAAGTTACCAATCACTTCAGAATCGAAGAGATGTCCCGATGAAGCTCAGCCAGTGGCTTCTAGAAATGCCAGTAATTCAGAACAGAATAACGCACAAGGCGAATTTTTTTCGATACCTTCTGACTCGTGTCCAAACCCAACTAAAAAAAAGAAAGTACCAAACAAGGTACAAGAAAAAGGCACAAAGCGCAACTACAAAAAGAAATAAGGTTTATGAATCGTGTGCACTATTGCTCGCTAAAAATATTATGCAAAAATTTGAGCCATACAATAATGACATTTTAGAAAGTTTTAATTTAAAAGGTGAATAAATCGCAGAATGACAGGAAATTAAATAGGTATTATATTTTAATATTTTAAAAACTCAATAGAATAAGTTAATTTAATTGTAATCATGTAGTCCACTACATATTATTATAATACATAAATCTTTGTTAATTTAATTAAATGTAATAATAAGATAAGCTTATACTTAAGTTTTAAATATAAAAATATTTAAGTTACTATGAAAAATAAGTATATTCGTAAATAAATTAAAGCGACTTTCATTAAATCCAAATATAATGTATTACTGTTGATTCACTATGTAGAAAAGTTAATAAGGGCCTATGACAATTCACTGACCCACATATTAACACTTTTTTGAGGGTGTACGTAAATAAATAAATTGGCCTAAAACATGATTCTCAAAAATTATCATAGGTGCTACGGTTATTACATCGGTTGGTATATAATCTGTCACGTTTTGCCTAGAAGCTAAACTAATAAACTTATTTCAACTCTTTTTGACCACCGTATTTTAACATTCTTTATGAATTAAGGTGGTCAAAAAGAATACAAGCACAGAACATAATATGTTCGGTGCTTTTATCTTCATAGTATTATATATACAAAAAGACAGGTAGCTTATATGTATATATGTGTATATATATGTGTGTGTATATGTATGTATATTTAATTGAACTGAATATGCTTGCACGCGCACTGTGCTGTGCGTGACGTCACCTGCCGGATCCAGCGGAAGACCAGCGCCGGTTGTCAACAACTGGCACCATGCTGAGCTGGAGCCGGCTTGTGGCAAAAACTTAATTTAGTTAAATTTTTAATTTTAAATCGTGTTAATATTTTTAAAGTTTTTGGCACAATAAAAATCTTGTCTATTGTCTATTGTCTTAAATCCATGGTATTCTAATGTGACTTGTCACTTGAGTTTGACAGAATGACTGAAATTTTGAAATTAATCAGAACAGCGTAATACACACTGACGAAATTCGTTTAAGATAGAGGTTGTAATATACCTTAGTAACTTACCTTACTTACCTTATACCTTAGTTACTTACGAAGTAACTGGCTAATCAATTGTTTGACCAAACGTATAAAAATACTTGCTAGTCAGAACTCACTGATCATTATAAATTTAAATTCAAACCTAGCGTGTGAATTTATTCTCCTGGAAAGATGTTTCAAGATCTTCAAAGCTTGGCTTGAAGTAAATATGAAATGTTGCACGGATGCGGTTGAACACGGTTTCCTAGATGTAAACGTGAACGTGAGACGTTCCTTGTGTGCTTTGATGTGGAAAGAACTCGCGAGTATGGAATTTTAGATATCTGTTGTGTTGGTGTACTCTGAATGCGCGTTATACAATTTCGGGAACGCTTTGGGATATAAAAAAACCGGACAAGTGCGAGTCAGACTCGCCGACCGAGGGTTCCATACAAACTAGTAGATGAAAGGGAGAAATCATGTATTTTTTTATATTTTCCTTCATAGACCTATAAATATACATCGTAAAAATATTTAAAAACCTGTTTTAGCTTATGCTAATGAAGCTCTTTCATATGATACGGTTAATTCACTTAAAAATTTGGGCCCTCATTCCTCGCATAAAGACACAATTTTTTTGTGATTAAATTAAAAATGTCCAGTTTTCAGATTTTTTCCTATATGTATTACTCTAACACAATGCTTCTTGCCAAATTTCATAGTTCTAGGTCAACGGGAAGTACCCCATAGGTTTGTGTGCGTTTTTTACGACATATTCGGCTGTAACTTTATTTTACGAAAACTGAGAAATTTGATTTTTCCTTTTGCAGCAACAGCAGCAGGACAGCCGGACAACAAAGTGATCTTATATGGGTTCCGTTTTTTCTTTTGACGTACGGAACCCTAAAAATGAGAGTGCGTGTGCGTGCGTGTGTGTGTGTGTGTATTCATCTTCAACTTCAAGCTGTCGAAACGTTAATAAAACGAAATTTTAGTATAGCAGTGATGGATTGACTGTATCTCTCTCGCTCGCAGTTAACTCGAGCCGACTTTACTCAAACAAGCATTACATAGCCGAAATTGACGGCTCAGTCATCAATGAGACTCCAGAATGTCCAGTAAGGGATAGGATATAGTGATACTTATATTTCATTTTGTAACCCAAAACCTGTATATTACCTATATTCATGGAAATAAATTGATTTGATTTTGAATCTGAATGTACCGTGATTTGTGTTGTTTCTAACTGACCGTTTTTTTTTGACTGGCCTTGTGGCTCAGTTGGTAGTATGTCTGCCCGCTGTGCCGTAGGTCATGGGTTCGATCCCCACCCAGGGCAAACATTTGTGTGAAAAGCATGGATGTTTGTTCTGTGTCTGGGTGTTTCTATGTATCATATGTATATATTTACAAAAAAAAAGTATATATATGTATTCTATCAGCCATCTAGTTCCATATTACAAGCTTTGCTTAGTTTGGGCTACGTATTAAGGTAGAATAAAATAAAGTACTCAGCACCCCTAAAGAAGTTTTCATTTACAAAAAACCCCGATTGTTTTGTTGAATTATTAAATTATAGTTGTATTCGAACATTCAACTGTGTAAGAATAAAATGCTGCCTTACAATCATGAACATAATAAATAAACCAAACCGGACAAGGTGATGGCCTTACAAATAGACGCCAATCGATTTTATATATATAGATGATATAAAACAGTTTTTTATTCTGAATTACCTATTCAAATCTACCCCACAAGATTGAATCAATTTTCTATCGTGGCATATCGTTGAATAGGTCTATATTAAAAGATATACATAACAGGCGATGATAATCTTTTAAAAGAGGCAATGATTTTTATTTAAGTACATGTATGTTACCATAATTTTTAACCGACTTCAAATATAAAATTCTCAATTCGTTTTTTTTTACCGACTTCCAAAAAGAAGGAGGTTATCAATTCGGTCCGTATGATTTTTTTTTTGTTAAGATCGATAGGTTAAAATCGATTTAGCAGTTTGAGTTTTAAAACAAATTTCCGCGTTCTGAATTGGATTGTGTCAATTTCAGGTTTTAAAACAATGATTCCTTATTCTTCTTACTCTGTTCCCACTTATATCAGTTTTTTAAACTACGATTACAAAACATAAATATGATTTTTCTATGTAGGTAATAGATTACCAAGCGGAAATTTATTCAAATGAAAACTTACAGTTTTCATAACAGCTAAAGACCCTAAAAACCCTAAAAATTAATGATCACCGAGAACTAACAAGATAGGATCATTAATAGACAAAAAACAACGGGTTGCACTCCGGGAGTGCCGGCAGAAATGAAAACTAAAAAATAAAATAGCAAAAAGACTGACTCGTGAAGGATTTGAACCTCCTCCCTCCGATTGACAAATTGAAATTTATATCGGTGCTCTAACTCGTTAGCTCAATAGCTAACGAGTCTTACGTGCATGTGTCGAAAATAAGCATTCGGCGCAACGAAATGACGTCGTGCTAGAAGGACAAACTTGTACATACAATAATGAACTTTAAATGCAGAACATTAGAATAGGTTTCTGACTGTCCGTCTTACGATCTGACGCGAGTTTAACATTTTTTACCCATCCCAAAAATGCACAACGCCGCTAAAGAAGTTTTCACTTCAAAATTCATCAAACTATTATACCCTTACAGAAGTTAGACAGCTAGGAAAACATTATTTCGTTAGTAGTAGTACATTATTACAAGTCAATATTGCGCAAAGCTTGTCTAGCGATTGACGTCCAATTGGCGCCCCAATAGATATTTTTTCTCTGTTTCTTGAGAATTACCTCTAATTAATCTTGGAATTTTAAGGGCTAGAGTGAAGATATCTTCTAGATCGCCGAGCTCCATTTTCAGCCACACTGTCGCTTAACATCAGGCGAGTTTTGTAGGGTTCCGTACCTCAATAGGAAAAAACGGAACCCTTATAGGATCACTTTGTTGTCCGTCTGTCCGTCTGTCCGTCTGTCCGTCTGTCCGTCCGTCCGGGCGTCAAGACCTTTATCTCGGGAATGCGTGAAGGTATCGAGTTGAAATTAAAATCATATACGCAGATCTATAGTATCTTGCTGCAGAAAGAAAAATAAAATTTCTCAGTTTTCGTAAAAAAAAGTTACAGCCGAATATGTCGTAAAAAACGCACATTTTGACACTCACAGAGGAATCAAAACCTATGGGGTACTTCCCATTGACCTAGAACTATGAAATTTGGCAAGAAGCATTGTGTTAGAGTACACATATAGGAAAAATCCGAATACCGGACATTTTTAATTTAATCACAAAAAATAGTGTCGTTATGCAAGGAATGAGGGTCGAAATTTTAAAGTGAATTAACCGTGTCATGTAGGGTATCATATGAAAGAGCTTAATTAGCATTAGTTAAAACAGGTTTTTAAATATTTTTACGATGTATATTTTTTGGTATAAGAAGGAAAATAATATAAAAAAAGATTTCTCCCTTTTATTTACTAGTTTGTACGGAACCCTCGGTGGGCGAGTCTGACTTGCACTTGTCTGTTTTTTATAATACAATATAAGTTTGCATTTGACCGCCAACGCACCTGATGTTAAGCGATGTTGCGGTGTTAGTGATCAATCGTAGATCTATCTAACATATAGAAATAGCGGTAAAATAAAACACATCCAAGCTTATCAGTTTTGCCATGTTCCAAATAAATCATTACGACATAGTCACATCTCGCTAAAAGGCCACATGTCCGTTTCGTATAACTTATTCTTAGAAACACAGGAATGCGATTACTTGAGTCCTCGGCAAATGGAGACGACACACGCTTCAAGATAATCTCAACGGAACGAGTGACCAAGCAAACCTTTCTCAGGGATTACGGATTTGTAGAAATATGTGAGTAAAACGTGCTCGTACGTAGAAAGTTAGATTTCATAAGATATACCACACTATCTCGCTAATATTATGAAGGTGGAAATTTGTGAGTGACATAACTCACAGGATTCTTTCCGTTTGTTTTTTTCAAAATACACGGAGGATACTTTATGTCCCGCAGTGGACTTCTCATGGCAGAGATGACGATGATAGCTCAGTTAAAAGCGATGATATAACATGAATACCTTGAAGAATTGGAAAATTATCTCTTTATAGCTTATGTGTTATTTTTGAATGAAATTTGAAATAAATAACCAACACACTGGAACAACACAAGCTGTTTTATAAAGGGAATTTTCCAATTCCTCACGTCAAGTAAAATGGCATTGAGCAATTTAATGGCACATAGCATGTAGGCCGATGGGACGAAAATTTCTCGAGTGGAGAGCATGAATCGCAAAAGCCAGCGAGCACACTCACAAGTCCGCGTACGAGTATAACTGTGTAAAACAAGGAAACAAGTGGACAGGTCCAAAGTAGAAGGAATTCAAGCAAATTCAAATGATAAATATTATTGAGTTATATTTTTTAATTCATTAGACTTTTTTAATGCAAAAAATCGTAAAATATACTTTCTTTTAAGGTCATTGTTTTACTAACAATTTACTAACAGTTTGCAAAACCTTGAATACTTACCTACTTATGTTAGTGAAATATTTACTTTACTGTAATATGACTTCGGGACTTCGAAGTTAATGCAAATATTTCACTGAATCAAAATTTCTCTACGAACAAAATAGCTCAGATTATCATTTTGCAAACGCTTTAATTACATATTTATCGTACGTACTACTAAATGTGGAATAAGCTTCCTCATCATCTTTCTCTTTTTTCGTCTTTCTCGTTGAATACAATCTAGATGATTTTCTTCTAGATAAGCGCGCTCCATCGTAGACCGCAACGTTCTAAAAATCAAGTGAGTTGGCAGTCAAGCGCAAACATATTTCTGCCTAAAAAATAAATAAATAAAAAATCACTTGACTGATGGTAAGCGTCACAATAGCCTGTGCTGCATGTTTTAGCAAGTAATGGGTGGTCCAACCGCCAGAAGTTGCGGCGCGCCGCATTTGCATATAAGGGCATCATTCTCATTATTCAGGCTGGATTCGCTTCTACAACGACGGACGTCTGCAATTAACGTCGGCGTAGGAGGATATCCAGCTTTAATATTGGTAAAGTTTCACGACTATCTCTAATGCGGGGGCCACACTAAGGTCGACGTCAAAGGAAACGTCAATGCCTATCATAGCAATAAATATTGCGTTAATTATTAACGCGATAAAGTGAGTGGCTACACTTGAACGGTCAACGTGAATGCCCATTCTCGTCGATCCCGTCGCCCTCACGGTACATACTGACAATATGTAGTGTGGCCGCTTCACCCTTTAATTCTCGCGTTAATCTCTTTGATGTACCGCCACTTGAGTTATCGGCTAAGGGTAAACGGCAATGTGAATGCCGTTGTCAAATTATCGCGTTGAGTCGTGGCCACACTTACGTTAAACGTCAATCAACGCGATAATTAATGGCATTTCCCGTTAGTGTGGCCCTAGCATAACAGTTCATTTTCAACAGTTTCAGTCAGAATACGACAGCATCAACTATGCTCTTATCAAATTTCTTGACATTTGGTAGAATGTCTATGAAGTTGTGAAATTTTGTCTTGCGATAAAAAAAAATACAACAAAAAGTTTTTTGACAAACAAAAACGGCGTTTATTCATTTAAAAGTAATGTAACATTTATAGACTGTGTCTATTTTGTATGTGAAATTTATTTACGATAAGTAAAGACTTTTTGAAAACAAACAAACACCCCTATAACATTACTTCCTTATTTGGCAGACAGCACAAGAAAACAATACGCAATATGAAAGTTTTCATAATGTGCAAATTGTTAGTTGTTTCCGTGTAATCGGTCACAGTAGGTTAAGTATCCTGCTTCCGTGGAGGAAAACGGCGAAAGTGGGTTAACTAGTTAAGTTATAAATTATTCTGTGTACTTGGAGCTTAATTCAACATTCATGTTTAACATTATAACTTAAGAATTACCAAAAATATGCAAATTTCTGAAATCGTCGTATATTAAAGTATTTTTGAAAACATGCTGTATCATTATTTTGTTTGTTTTACTCTATTGTTTCATCATCATCATTTCAGCCATAAGAAATTCACTGCTGGACATTATGTAGCCCCCAAGGATTTCCAAAAAGACCGGTTGGCAGTGGCTTGCATCCAGCATCTTCTTGCCACTTGTATAAATAATGTATCAATCCACCTATGACTCAGCAAAAAAAATAGAATCTACGATGCGTCTTTAATTTATTACAAAATTGATAAAAAAATATACTTTTATTTGCGTAAAAAAACATACTTATTTATAAGTTGTATTTTTTTTTGTCAATTTTTTTTTTTGTACTTAATACGACAACCCAATTTTAACCGACTTCAAAAAGAAGGAGGTTATTAAATTCTTTTTTTTTTTGCCTTTTTTGTATGCCGCATACATTCAGAAAGGGGTCAAATCTAATTCATAATATGTTTATTTGCGCATATGGGTGTACAAAAAAAAACTGTTGAAATGTCGTATAAATAACAGAGCTCCATATCCGACCTTACGCCATGCAAAAGCTAGCTTATTTTGAATATTAGATAATGTACAGAGAAAAATATTATAACAGTATAAAAAAAAACATATAAACCTGTAAAAACATAACTCCGTTCAAGATAAAGCTTCAGATAACTGATCGATAGGATACTGTGCTTTGAATACTGATTGCATCTTTTGCGTGGTCCGAGTGAGAAATAAACCGTACTTACGTCTATAAATCTACGCCCAAACTATTTCTCTCGTGACGTCACAGGTTTAGTGACGTCGAATGAACTACTACTTATTCTGTGACTTTACTGAGAAATACGACCATTTGTAGACCGCTGCCCTATTTTGCAATGTCTATATTTTTTTTTATAGAAGATAGATCTACGATTGAACACCAACTCGCCTGATGTTAAGCGATATTAAAGTTAATCAAGTCACGTCTGAGATGCTACTTTGTATTGAATGACTTATGCGTCAAATCGGTTTTTGTATGGCCCAACGATTTGGAATTACTCAACGTACTTGGAATTCCTATGCACTTATATAACACTAGCTGATGTTAAGCGATATTAAAGTTAATCAAGTCACGTCTGAGATGCTACTTTGTATTGAATTACTTATGCGTCAAATCGGTTTTTGTATGGCCCAACGATTTGGAATTACTCAAAGTACTTGGAATTCCTATCAAAGCACTTATATAATACTAGCTGCGCCCCGCGGTTTCACCCGCGTCGTGATCGATTATTATGTTTTATTTATTATTTATTTACATACACAGGAAAAACGATCTTAAATAACATTTGCATAACAGTCCTCACTAGGATACCCCGTGTCGAGGACTGCTACAGTCCTCGACAGTCTGTTGTTATTGCTTAATGTATCCCACAGGAACTGTTAAATTTTTCGGGATAAAAAGTATGCCAGATCATTCTACATAGTATGAGTAATAATCCTGCCAAATTTCGTCCAAATCCATCCAGTAGTTTCGGTGTCCGTCGGACACACCGTACAGACAGACAGACAGACAGACAGACAGACAGACAGACAAACAGACAGACGGACAAAAATTATAAAAATTGCTGTTTTGGCTTATGTATCGATAGTAATGCATCCTCCAATCAAATTTTTTTCAAATATATTTAATGTACAGTTTTTGACCCGTTACAGTCTTATTATATGTATAGATTTCCTTCCTTTGTCTTGAGAAAAAGAGTAAAAAGCAGCCATAATTTCAGTCAGTCAGGTAAAAAAAAATATGCGGTTAGCCACTATTTACTCTGATAAGTCTGACAATAATGTTGCTTCAGATAGCTCCTCTAGTACGTAAGTACATACAGCTCAATGGTAAGTACTTACTGAATGAGTTAGAGCGATACTGTGTGGGCACGGGTGGGCACAGCACGTCGCTTCCCAGGCTGCTCACGCTGACTACGTCGCGTAGCTCGCCCAGGGATGACGACCGCAACGTAGGAAGTGAGAAATTTACCTCCTTGGTCCTGGGGAAATAATCGCGAGTTAGTTTGCTTACTCACGTCGGTCATTTGGCATTCCGGAATTCTTTTCAGAATCGCAACTGTTGCTACAATAGCTTAGATTTAAAAATAGAAGGCTACTAACAGCAGTATACCTTTTGTCAAATAACATTTACCATCTCGCAAGATTCATTGCACTACTGTGTGTAGATAACTCCTCTGTTTTTCTCATGCATAGCAAGATATTTAAAGATATAAAACTACTGAATATGCTATGCAAAACAGCAGAGAAAACTACTACAAATGCTCACCAAAAAAAAAAACATCTCAACCACAAGAAGTCAATTTTTGAACATAGACCGGTTG
Organism: Lycia hirtaria; assembly: GCA_947563715.1. Lineage (NCBI taxonomy): Eukaryota > Metazoa > Arthropoda > Insecta > Lepidoptera > Geometridae > Lycia > Lycia hirtaria. Next base: position 8,696,250 of record OX387377.1, on the reverse strand, counting down.
GAAGAGGCGTGCAACCTGCGTCTTCCTGCCATTTATATGATGGCATCTGTCCGCCTTGTGATCCTGGGTGATCTTCCTATGCTGCGCTTCCCGTTGTGAAATCTCCTCTCGATAACTTTTAAACCTCATAGGCATGACCAAGAAATTTATTTTGACTAAATAAGCATTCACTCGAAAACTGGATTCCCGAACTTTTTGTTATGTGCAAATAATATATGCAAATTAGGATTCGCTTAACAAAATGATATTTTTGATGAAATTGTAAAAAAATATTCTCTACTTTTTACATTCCTGTGGTGGGTATGGGTAATTCTCTACTTTTTACATTCCTGTGGTGGGGATGGGTAATCCCATTCAATATTTTCTGTTTTAAAACATGTTGGAACTACTAATCGCGCCATATTAACAATTTAACTATTATACAAAAATTAACAATTTAAATTATCATATTTGAATCCCCGGTTTGTGCTAGACTAACTTTCAAAACACAAGTTGTCTTTAGGTCAGATAGCTGAGTGCCTAATTTAGTTATTTTTTATTTAAAAAAAAAAAACTCAGCCGTTACTGCCCACTGCAGGGCAAAAGCCACTCTTCCCTCTTTCCATTTTTCTCAGTTAAGACCTTTTTTAGTTTACATTAACAACAAGCATAAGTTTAGGAAACTCAAAAACCCCCGACATAAACAACGAACCGATTTTGATGAGTTATAGCTAAGAACACTCCCGACTAATTCACCTTTCAAACAAAACAAAAAAAAAAGACGTGTGGCACTCGGAGACTGCCGCGGTAAAGCTATTGCATAATAGCTTTACGCGCGGTGTGTTAGGTTATTTTCGTTACGGAATTTCTGGATTCGGTCTCCACGCTCAAGGCCCGCGATAGAAGCTATGCAATAGCTTAAAAAAATAATCTAAATCGGTTCATCCGCTCGGGAGCTACAATGCCACAAACTTATAACACCCCGTCGTTATTGCGTCGGGGGTTAAAAAATAACTAAAATATGCAACAGGATGGATTCTTCAAGTTATTTTGTTATAAAAACCAAAATCCTGAACCGATTTTGATATTTTTTAGGGTTCCGTAACTCAAAAGAAAAAACGGAACCCTTATAGGATCACTTTGTTGTCCGTCTGTCCGGGTGTCAAGACCTTTATCTCGGGCATGCGTAAAGATATCGTGTTGAAATTAAAATCATATACGCAGATCCATAGTATCTTGCTGCAGAAAGAAAAATAAAATTTCTCAGTTTTCGTTTTCGTTTCTCAAAAAAAAGTTACAGCCGAATATGTCGTAAAACGCAAATTTCGACACTCAGAAGGGAATCAAAACCTATGGGGTACTTCCCGTTGACCTAAAACTATGAAATTTGGCAAGAAGCATTGTGTTAGAGTATAGGAATATATAGGAAAAAAAAAACGAAAACTGGACATTTTTAATTTAATCACAAAAAATAGTGTCTTTATGCAAGGAATGAGGGTCCAAATTTTAAAGTTCTTTAACATGTGGGATATCATATGAAAGAGCTTCATTAGCAAGCCAAAACAGGCTTTTAAGTATTTTTACGATGTATATTGTTCGGTTTATGAAGGAAAATATAAAAAAAAATATATGATTTCCCCTTTTTAACTACTATTTTGTACGGAACCCTCGGTGGGCGAGTTTGACCCACACTTGTCCGGTTTTTTATAGGAGTACCACTAAATATGACCTACATCAAACAAAAAATAATAATGAAAATCTAATCTAATCTATTATTTTAGTCATGAAAGCTAATAAATAGATAGACATACAGTTACTTTCGCATTTTTATTATTATTATGTTGGAAGTTAGGATTAGTTTGGTAGGAAGCCAGGAAGTTAGGAATGCAAATGATCATGTGCGATGCCCTTAAGCTGGGCTTAACCCGATCTTCAGCTTTTTCGCTTCTAGCCACTATAAAACTTTCAGCGTTGTTCGTCACTAAATCGTCTCTTACACTACATCTGCCGTCACGTGGTCTCTAACCTAGAACGCGTCTATTTTAATGGTTATCGTCAAATATAAACAGCTTACTGACATAATGAAATGAACAGAACATCATTTATATTTATAAAATACGCAGAAAAAGATACAGATACGTTTATGTATTTATGTACTATTTGTACGATGCACAAGGCTGAAATCATAATTTTCATTGTGACTTCCCGTAGTCGAGGAAAAATTCGTTTATAAAGTTATTTTTATTTTTATATTTATATTCTAGACATTACTTTAGGTAAATTGCGGTTAGATTAACTCTCAGATTTTGAAGGCCTTGTTTACTGGCTAAATTTATTTAATTTTGTGGACGGTCTTTGAAGGCTTCGAAGCTTTAAGAATTTCATTTACGACAAATATAAAGCAAGTTTTTGTGGGTAAATAACAAGTATCTATGTTAAAAGAAAAACAAAATACCCGACTGCAGAAAAGCAGTTTTCGTACGTACGATTTCGTTACGATGTTGAGTGTACTTTTTTGTGAGAAAGTATGCGTAAAATCGCTGTAAAAGATTACAAATGCGCATTCTTTAGAATCATTCTAGTAAAATCACACATACATGCATACACTCGAAAAACATAACCCTCCTTCTTACGCAGTCGAGTAATAAAAATAGATATTGGTTCCTTAAAAAATTATTCTTCTTTCTTTTAGCGTCTCTCTTACTAGTCAAAATTTTTAGAAACCTAAAGCAGGCAGAAAAACGTTGGTGTTACTTATGACCGTCATCCACTGTCGGATTAATTAGAAATAGGATGGGAACATACAGGTGGCGGGAAGACGCTGGATGCAAGCCGCTTCCAATCGGTCTTTTTGGAAATCCATGGTGGGAGGCCTATGTCCAGCAGTGGACTTCTTATGGCTGAGATGATGATGATGATTTTAATTTTAATTTCTGAATATTTAATTATCATATTACCAATTTTAGTAGTAGGACTTGTTTACCGAGTCCGCCCGGAATAATTTCGAATATTCTGCTTTCAATCCTTTATAAAACTAATTTAACTATTGAATAGAGAGTTTAAAAGATCCTATGCAACAGTAAGTGCATAACCAGACCAGCTCCTTGGTACCATATTATTGAATTCACACCGAAGACACACAAGTATATCAAATTTGATCTATATCGAACGTCAGAAAGCAGTTTAACTTAGCTTCCAACATGAGACCCATACAAATGGATTAACAGAAATAAATATGTAAGTATATTAAAAGCAGTTCAGCAGCAAAAAAGCAGTTTTTGCAGTCTAACTTATGATTTCGTTACGCTTGATACGCTGTTGAGTGTACGTTTTTCTGAGGATGTATGCGTAAAATCACTGTAAAAGATTATAAGTGCGCATTCTTTAGAACTGTAGTAAAATCACTCACACACGCGCAAAAACGCTTTTTTTTTATTAAATATTTTTGCAAAAAATTTATTATTATTATAACAAAAAAATATAGCCTATGACACTCTGGAAACGATGAAGAATCACAATTGCACATCAAAAACGGTCAAGCCGTTTAGGCTGTAGGTTTTATACATACTAACATACATACACTCGAAAAACATAACCTTCCTTCTTACGCAATCGGGTAAAAATACGGCAAGTTAATATAAAACAACTATTGATATATTCTGTGATAAAGTTTGCAATTATAAGTTATCATTTGCGTGTTAGAGGCATTTTCGTCAACGTTTGGTTAGTGCGACAATAGAAGGATAAACAAAGCTGGTTATTCAAGTTATTATCGAGTTCATTGTTTATGTGGGATCTTCATTAATCATTTGACATTACCACCTCGGATCTTGTCATTTTAAACATTTAATTTATCATGTTTATTTGAAATATATAATGCAAACAAATGGCTAGATTCAGAAGACGGACAGACAGAAAGGAGTAAGTATGAATCATGAATTTCTAGATCTAAGTTTAGAAGTACGTCAAACTCATATTTGGTAATTTTTTATGGTTCCGTAGTCAACAAGGAATGCTTATTGTTTCGCCATATTCGTCTGTCTGTCCGTCTGCTACTTTGCTCAAACACTCTTAGTACTTTAAAGCTGTTATTTAGAAAGAGTATTTATATTCGAAGACAATGTAACAAAAATGGTAAGTATCTACAAGTAAAGTTGGAATATTTCTCGTCTAGCCCTGTATTAAGGTGGTACGATTTCCATCATCATCATCTCAGCCACAATAAGTCCACATCTGCTAGATATAGGCATCCGTATGTACCCAATGAAGTGTGGTTAGCTTTAGCGTTTCTATTGACGGCAAATCACATCTGCTGAAAAAGTTGATATTGATAGCAAAAATGACAGTTAAATATTTTTTAATATTTTTCGATAAAATAGTTATTTGAATAAAATTTGTTATTATTCACGTGTTTTCTGCAACAAATGCGATTTGCCGCCAATAAAAACCGATATTTAAAGTTAACCACAGTTACTTTAAATAACTACTTATAGGTACTCTTTTCGATCGTATTTGGTAATAATACTTTTGTATTGAGACCGTACCACCTTAAGTACAAATATTGTGATGTGAAACTACGGCACCCTGCACTACGCGTAGTACGATACGCACTTGACCGGTTTTTTTTTAATTTGATTTAACAGTCCGTTATCTGTTTAGTCTCATTTGTAAAATGATTAACGTGTCCATTTTCAAAGCGGTTTATGCAGATGTCTGCGTCTCATTAATATTAATTAAATCTCTGAACTTTCTTTGAAACATCTCAATTATTATTAATTGTTGTAAAATTGGTGTATTTAAAAAGTATATTTTTATACAGTAATGTTATACTCTTACTTGATCAAAGAGACAAAAAAATTAATTGATCTTCTGTGGATTCGGACTATGCCCGACTTTTTTAATTTTAAGATTACTTCTTCAATTTTGTTTATACTTATTTTAAGAAATAAAAATATTCTGCTCTCATGCCTGACTACTAAAATATCTCATAGTGATTTTTTTAAGAGAAGCGGGAAACTATTAAATATAAATGAATATATAATAATAAATAAATATTGGTGGACAGACCACGCAACTATGGGAACTAGATTTGATAGTTGAAAGAATACTTACATACTTTTTACCGATAAAAAAAGAGATTGGCAATTTGGCTGCATTTTTTTTTTGTTTGTTATCACATAAATCTATTTACAAACCAATTTGAAAAAATCTTTTTTTTTTAGGATACCTATACTTTTAGATTAATTTCATAGATCAAAATCGGACCAGTAGTTTGGTTTTAGACTAAATTCAAATAAAAAAATGCGATATTAAAGGCATTAAAGAAGTTTTAGGTATAGGTAAAATTTGGTGACACAAATAAATAATCTTCAAAAAAATTCATCATCATCATACATTTTTTTGTGGCATCAGAAATTTTTTTGGTCAAGTTATTATTTTCTAAACATATGCTGAACGCACCCACTCATTATGTCTAACCTTAGGCCGGACACCCTGTATACGATTGAGAAACATAACCCTCTTTCGGCAATCGGGTAAATAAATTTTGACCATAAAAAAATAAACATACGCATTTATTTGAATAAAATTGGTAACTGCAAATACTTATGCGCTTAAAAATACTAAATTACGTAGATAGCAAGTCAAACTAACCATCATCTTACTCCTAAGTATTCGTCGATTCAGAAGTTGAAAAGTCTGGAAATATTTTTCTGCTCGCCACAAGAAAAAATCCTTAATTAAGCAAGTACAATAAGATTGTTCAAGCGAAACCAAAATAAACAAGACCTCTCGACCTTTTCAAGTTTTAAATGACTGGATTTTTCGAGCGGAATTTTTCCGTCATTTGCTAAAACGTTGGAATAATATATGCCAGTCAACTTCTGGCGGCTTTCGTTAAATAAAATGGATTTGACAATATTTATATTAAAACCTTTCGAGTTTTTTCAGTCATTTTGTGCAAACTTTGAAACATTTGTTCTTATTATACCTATACATAAAATCACACCTATTTTTCCTTACGGGGTAGGCATTGCATCAAAGACCAAATGGCCTCATAGCCATTTGATGCCATATTTTGACCGTGGTTAGAGGGTTAAATGGAGGGTATTAGAGGGTAAAATATACAAAATTATGATCTTGTTATTGCCAAATATTGTAAAGTTTTCAATAGAGTTAATAAATTAAATACCGTTCTATCAAAGTATGGAGTAAACAAGTTACGTCAACAAAATTTGTTACTTTTTAGGGTTCCGTACCTCAAAAGGAAAAAACGGAACCCTTATAGGATCACTTTGTCGTCCATCTGTCCGTCTGTCCGTCCGTCCGTCCGTCTGTCAAGACCTATATCTCGGGAACGCGTGAAGGTATCGAGTTTATCTACTAGTTTGTACGGAACCGTTGGTGGGTGAGTCTGACTCGCACTTGTCCAGTTTTTTATTATACACAGAAATTTTCGTATTACAAGGATTTGGTAAGGCTGGTTTTAGAGTCACGCTGACCGTAAGCTGACCGTCGGTGCTGACGGCCGAAACGTATAGACTTCTAGGAAGCGTTTTATGCCTCTACACATCAACGGATGCATCTGCAGACGTCATCTGCGGATGGGTCCGCCGTCGTGTAGAGGGGGTAATTAGTGCGTGTGTGGTAGGTATTTAACGTCAGCAGATGCGTCCGCCTTGAATCCGTTTGTTGTCGGTTTTTGTGTCACGCATCAAAGGATTTCGGCACGAACGTCCGGCGTCTGTCCACACGTTTGCCGGTGCATCAGTTTGATCGGAGTTGCGATTGCGAGTGCACGCGTGCTTTTTGTGTCGCATCATTCGTAAAAACGCTCGAAATGACGAACAATATGAGCACCGAGGAAACTTTTAGGTTTATTGAGCTATATCAAGCTGAAAACTGTTTGTGGAATCCTAAAAATAAATGTCACAAAAATAAAAATGTTGTAAGTATACTATTAATTGATATAATATGTAACTAAATACCTATCTCTATTAATTTCTTCTATTGAGACTACTGTAAGAAAAATGGATATCTAACCTACCTAAAAAACCTACATGTCATTATAATGATGCGAGTGCCTGTTGCGTCTGTCGAGAATGAACATAGACTGATCGACCTACAGACGTATGGACAGCTCGTGGAAATTCATCTGCGGACGCATCTGCCAGAGTCCACGGCCGCATCCGTTGACGTGTAGAGGAGGCATTAGTAGCTACTAATACGTAGCTATCAGGGCGTGCGGTTCCTAGAAGTTCATAAGTTTTGGCTGTCAGAACCGACGGTCAGCTTACGGTCAGCGTGACTCTGAAACCAGCCTTATTAGATGAGTTGTCAAACGCGCCTTTGTGATTTTGATTGCGTCTTTAAAAAAAAAAACGTTTTCAGGGAAATTATATTCGATATTTCGTAATTCGGATTATAGATAGGTAGCCAATTATTCGAATATGGTAAGGTAACAGTCTACTTACATGTAGCAGGGAGCAGTGATGTCATGAGGCGGGTAGACGAGGATCGGCGGCGAGGGTGCGGGGGAGGGGCTGTTCTTCCGTCGACGTGCGCAGAACACGCCCGCCATCACTATCAGAAGCACTAGTGCTGCGCCGGCGCCGCCCAACGCAACTAACACTACCTCTGTGGAGATATTGTCAAATTAGTAAATATGCCGTAAATCAAGCATATAATTAACACCGCGTTCATAGGCTTGCGTTTTTGGCGAGCGTAAAAGAGACAGACGTATAAATCTTCGTAGTCGTGTCACGTTCTTACACGACAATAAAAAAGATAAGTAAGTATAAGTTCCTTATTTGTATCTATTTTTGCTTTGAGGTCGAATGTGTATCAGAAACGAACATAAAAAACATTTTTACCGACATTTTTACGAATTTATAGTTTATTGATATTTCAGTAAAAATTAAAAAAAAACACAATGAAGTCGGTTAAAATGTATTCTTCGTCGTATTAAAAGTTTAAAATGACGGGGTATTATAAGTTTGACGTGTCTGTGTCTGTCTGAGGCATCGTAGCTCCTGAACAGATGAACCGACTTTGATTTTGTTTTTTTTGTTTGAAAGGTGGCTAAGTCGGGAGTGTTCTTAGCTATGTTTCATAAAAAACGGTTCAACCGTTTTTTTGGCGGGGGTTTTTGATTTTTCTTAACTTATATTTGTTCTTCTAAAATTTCCCTACACATCTACTCAGTTTGTCAAATCTTAAACCGGATACCATGTTTAAATAAAATTTTGCAGGTAAATGTGTTCAGTAAGCCGCTACAAAAGCCTGCAGTTAATTTTTAAAAAAAGTAAAAAAATAGGTATGGCAGTGGCACTCCATATAAGTAAAGAAAATATGAATTTATTTCCTTCAACCCAGTGGGGTAATAATTGAATAATCTTTTGAAATGAGACATCAAATATAATTTTCGTTTTTGGTTAAAAAGATAGTAAATAGTGGAAACTAAGGTTTAGTTATTAAGCTCATACCATATGTCTCATCTCGGCACTGTTTTTAACACATTTTTTTAATACACATACACATTTTTTATAATGAAATTACGTTGTTCAAACCTATTTTACTGCATTTGCCTAGGAACCAATAACACGTTGGTAAAAAAAAATTGGGTTTAAAAACAAATTTTAATAATATATTATAGGTTAGAACATGGTTAGAACGTGCAAGAAATAAATCTATCGAAATGACGCATATAACAAACGGCGAGCACAGACCACATAATCGAGGGCCGTCATTTATCATGGTACCTACTTTGTATGCCCAATACTGATATAATATGTACGTACAATGTACATACCTACATAGGTTAGTGGATATGAGTAGGTATATATAAACTCCGCATTCAAAGTCTATATGGAACAGCACCCGACCCCAATCTGAAGGCTCACTAGCCCGGTGGTATTTCATCGCCTAAATATTGTAGACATAAATATATACACAGGCATATTTTAATTTGCGACAGGAACAACATAATACAAACACAAAAATAAACCAACATCTGCTTGTATTGAAGTGGAGTATCTGGCCTAAGTATAGTTTAAAAAACTGAAACAACCGACTTCTCATGGATGCCATTGTCAGTACTGGACCAAATTGAAATGGGACCACACGGGAAGCACCAGCTTTCAAAGAACAAAAGAATCATCAAAATCGGTTCACCCAGACGAAATTTATGAGGTAACAAATATTTAAAAAAAAATACAGTCAAATTGAGAACTTTTCTGAATCGGTTCTGAATCCTTTTTTGATTCGGTTGAAAAAAAGCTGATGAATGCATGATGATCAATGCATTGAAGGAACCGGCAAGCGCAGCGTAGGAAGACCAGCCACAAGGTGGACAGAAGATATCATACAACTAGCAGGAAGACACTGGATGCAGGGCGCTTCTAACCGGTCTTTCTGGAAATCCATGGGGGAAGCCTATGTCCAGCAGTGGACTTCTTGTGGCTGAGATGATGATGAAAAAAAAACAAGAAAACTAAAAAAATAATACAATGTATTAATATTATCGCACTAACTAAACACATCACATCGTAACAAAGACTTAGCACAATAAAATTGCTTCGCATCAAAGAAAATTCTTTATTTCGTCGTAGAGTACCAAAACGAACGCCGCGCCAGTTCCACGTAGAACGTTCGAAAATGCACCTTTGAAGAAAGCATAGGGGCCCTCGTGCTTTAGTGTATACGACCAACAGTGCATCGTGCTCTTGTAGAGACGCTCGCTGGGCGGCTTGCCCGATTGCATCATCATCCGACGGCGCACCGTGTCCAGAGGGTAAGACACGATCCCTGCGCCCGTCGTCACAGTCTGAGCAATCATCCAAGTAAAAACTAGCGGCGTGTTCTTTGGATCCGGAAGGTGATCCTTCGCTGTGTCGAAGAATCCAAAGTACGCAGCTCTGTAAATAATGATACCTTGTACAGACACGACGAATCCACGATACAGGCCCAAAGGCCCATCACTTTTGAACGTCTTTGTGAGACAGTGTATAAGGCCGTTGAACTCTTTGTCTTTTGGACCTTTACCCATGTCAGCCGCTAATCTGGTTCTCGCGTAATCTAAAGGATACACAAAGCACATGGAGGTCGCCCCGGCGGCCCCGCCCGATGCTAAGTTGCCCGCGAAATGCCTCCAGAATTGCTTATGCTTATCAACGCCAGCCAAAAAAACTTTTTTGTAGGTATCCTTGAAGGCAAAGTTAAGTGCTTGCGTCGGAAAGTACCGGATGACGTTGGCTAAGTTACCGCGCCATAGCGACGTAAAACCTTGTTCCCTGGGAATTCTGATAAACGCATCTACAATGCCTTTATAGCGTTGGTCTTCCGGTATTTGTTTGTTAATGTTTTGTACTTGTAATATAAGCTTCACGCGCTCGATTGGAGCCACTGCCGTCTTCGATACGGCCGCTGAGATGCCTCCCGCAAGGAAGTCTTTGTAAAATGCTCCCTTCGGTTTCACATCTTTCTCTTTTTTATCTTTGCCTTTTCCTTCTGACATTTTACACACAACTTCCAAACACAACTATATAAGTTGTTTCGTTTTTTATAATTTCGTTTAGTGAATATTTTTCCTCATGATCGTACAAGAAACCATAAATTTGTGCACAAAAAATATTTTTAATTACTGAAAGGTTATATGTTGACAGACGTTTAAGACGTGACAAAAGAATGTGACATTAAAAACGACATTTTTTTCATAAATCTACAAAAAAGGCCTACTATGAAGGTTTAACAAAATAGAGACAGCAGTCTCTATTTTGTTACTTCATTCGAGAACAAGGGCGCTGTTGTGAATTGTGAAGTTACAAATAGATAGATGTACAAACACATTAAAAAAGACAATATTACTATGGCTAATCTTTCAATAGGTGGCCTTATCGCTTAAAGCGATCTGTTCCAGGCAACCATGTACGGAGTAGGATAGGTGGCACTGATAAATATACAGATAATAATATATTAAGCACATTTTGCTAGTAACTAGCCCTAGTGTCGATGTTCATGATACTTGGGAGTACGGGAGCCTCGGTGTACGAACAAAACTTGTACTTTGCCGGATATGTTTTTTAACAAAAACACATGAGAACTTTATGAAAAACTAAAAGAAGATTGTAACTTAGAAATTTCAGTCTTATGTTTTTAAAATCTAATTTTTTTTCGGTTCGTAAAATTTCATGACAACTTATCCATCTTTAAAAGCTCAAAGTTCCATAATTTAATTGAAAAGAAGCACTATAAGTCGCTTTCTCTAGCCAAAAATTGCTTTCATAAAGTTCCCACCAAGGATTTAAAAATTGGCTTTCGTCCTTGCAAAACTTTCAAGCGGGTCCATAAGGGCTTTGTACGCTGATTGAATAAAAACATCCCAGTCTACTCTAAGAACTCTAAGAAGAAGAATGTTGAAAAAATAAAGATAAGTAGATAAAACTACGATATGTGTACATCATACGTATTGCTATAGGTGAACTGTGTCCTTTTTAAGAGTTCGTAGTCCGACCATCGACCGTCTCGCTCACGCATACCTACATTTTTTAAGATATAAAAATGACTGGCAGGAATTTATAACAAAATCGTCGTTTGTAAAACTAGAAAATAACATCACAAATATTTGTCGAAAATTTCAATTTGATCCAAGTAAATTTTCAGACAAAAATAATTTTTAGAAATTATTGACACAAAAATGAGTTTTATGTACTTACCTATGAAAATTGACTTGAATTGAATTGAAATTTTTGTCGAATATTTGTGATGCTATTTTCTAGTTTTGCAAACGACGATTTTTATAAGTTCATTAGATATCTTCAAAAATGTGGGTATGTGCGAGCGAGACGGACGATGGTCGGTCTACGGACTCCGACTTCAAAAAGAAGAAGGTTAACAATTCAGTTATATTTTTTTATGTTTAGTCCCATTGGTCCATTAGTCCCGTAGAAATTTTATCAAAATCTGCTTAGTAGTTTGGTTTTATAACAACATTGCGCATTTTGAGTTCCAGTTTATTAAACTTTAATTAATTATTAAATACTATCCGTCTTACATATAAACACATGTTAAAATCTTATTCACTGAATAAGGGCTTGTCTCTTTCGGTCAGACAAGAACAGTCACGCGCGAAAACGGAACAAAACACTATTTAACTAAAATGCCCTTATTCATCGTTTATAAGTAAGACGGTATATCTCTATCCGATACCAATCATCAGAATTAGATACAAAAATTATGTTTATGTACACAAGTATTCTGTTTACACAACTGCAAAGAAAGAGGGTTGTTGTGAATGTTTTTCGTATGTATGTATTTGGGTATATAGGTAGATATGTATGTATGAATCTATGTTACCTCATACGGTCTAAACGATTTTGATGTGCGAGATGTCGTGAGATTGTCATAGGCTAAATTTTTTGTAATAGGTTATAATAAAACTTTCGCAAAATTAAAAATCGCACTTTTTCGTAATAAAGAAGTGATTTAACTAGATTTATTAAAAATAATGCGCATTTATAACTTTTACAATGATTTTGCGAATAATTTCTCATTAAAACCGTACACTCAACAGCGTATCAAGTGTAATGTAATCGTAAGTTACACTGTAAAAAAAAATCTTCTGGAATCGGTTATTTTTTTTTCTTTTAATATAATCACTTGTTAAAATAAAAAGTTTTAGCAGCACCATAGATAAATAATTTTTGCTACGCGTAGCTCCCGCGCTGTATAAGTGTATATATACTTCATAAAATATTGAGGATACGGGAATGATTACATTAAATCAACCTATTTTTATATATTTTTTATTTATGTACCCAAAAACAAAAAACCAAAAAGATAAATTACGATGTACCCCACAAGAATGCTCAAAAACCCCACCAATAACATTTTTTTTATTTTTTTACTTTCTCCCACAAAGTTGCTCTCTGCATAACTAGGTCCTTACTCTATTTAATATACACGTTGACCGAGATTAAGATGGAGCTTAATGGCGTCAGGAAATATGATACGATGCCATCAAAACGTTTTTATGGGCGTCATTAAATGCGACAATATCTTAAGGTGCTCCATCACCGGGAGCATTCACGTGTAATGTAACATTATAGATTCGACTTTGAGCATTACATTACAATACTACCTCTCTGACTGACGAGCATTCGCATGTAATGTCACATTATAGATTTGATTTGACTTCATATACTCGTTTTGTATCATTACAAGGTGCGCGCTGTAATGCTCGGTTTTCCTCTCTCACTGATGTAATGCTCGAATCTGTAACGTTACATTACACGTGAATGCTCCCGGTGATGGAATACCTTTATATTACGTCGAAGGAGACCTAGGAACAATGTTTCATGCTGAGTATCACTGTCCGTTCTACGACGCAACAAAATGTATTAAAGTAAAGTAAAATAAAGTAAATATTTATTTCAGAAATAGAATTACTATTAAAGTAAAGTAAAGTAAATATTTATTTGCGAAATACAATACTATAGTATAGAATTACTAGTACAATGCATTCTCAGTGGGCCCCAAACTCGGCTAGGCCGGTATCTTGGAAGCCCAGAGCAGATGTTCCTATTTTACAATTTTTACGCGCGCTAGGAAATTAATTTAGTGATTATTATCAATGCTATTAATGACAAAAAATTAAATACAATTTGATATTATATACTAGATAGATACAAAATAAAATGTTCGAAATATAGATTATGAAAACAATGCTATGAGTCATACATACCTAATATTAATTTTGAAATTAAAAACTACGATTTATTCTGTTACAAACAACATCGCACAAACAATTGTTGCATACATCCCTTCTTCAATCCTAAGTATACTTAGTCTGGCCATAAATACTGTTACAGTTAAAAATAAGAAAGATATTACATTTGAATTTGGAATCTGTCATTTTTATACGATTGTTCATTGAGTTTTCTAATTTTGGCGCCAATATATTGTACAATATTTTGCGATATTAAAATGGAGTGGGGTGATAAAGAGAACCGAATCGCTGTGATTGCATTACACAAAGTTGGTATGGAGCTAAATGCAATTTTTAAAACTCTCCATACGCTTGGTATTAGTCAAATGTTTGTGTACCGGGCTATTAATAAGTACAATGAGACCTCCTCTGTTTGTGACAGAAAAATATCTGGCCGTCCACGTAGTGTTCGTACGAAAAAGGTGGTCAAAGCAGTAAGGGAAAGAATTCGAAGAAATCCTGTCCGTAAGCAAAAGATTTTATCTCGGGAGATGAAGATAGCACCCAGAACCATGTCGCGTATTTTAAAAGATGACTTAGGACTTACAGCCTATAAGAGACGCACTGGTCATTTTTTAACTGATAATTTAAAAAAAGAATAGGGTGGTAAAATCGAAACAACTACTGAAGCGGTACGCAAAGGGAGGTCACAGAAAAATTTTGTTTACGGATGAGAAAATCTTTACAATTGAGCAACATTTTAACAAACAAAATGACCGTATTTATGCTCAAAGCTCTAAGGAAGCTTCCCAATTAGTCGACAGAGTGCAACGTGGGCATTATCCGACTTCAGTGATGGTTTGGTGGGGTGTTAGCTATGAAGGAGTGACTGAGCCATATTTTTGTGAAAAAGGTATCAAAACATCGGCACAAGTGTATCAAAATACCATTCTTGAGAAGGTAGTTAAGCCCCTTAACAACACCATGTTCAATAACCAAGTATGGTCCTTCCAACAAGACTCGGCGCCAGGTCATAAAGCTCGGTCCACGCAGTCTTGGTTGGAAGTGAACGTTTCGGACTTCATCAGAGCTGAAGACTGGCCGTCGTCTAGTCCTGATCTTAATCCGCTGGATTATGATTTATGGTCAGTTTTAGAGTGTATGGCTTGCTCTAAACGCCATGATAATTTGGAGTCCCTAAAACAATCCGTACGATTGGCAGTTAAGAATTTTCCCATGGAAAGAGTGCGTGATTCTATTGATAACTGGCCTCAACGTTTAAAGGACTGTACTTATTGCAGCCAATGGAGACCACTTCGAATAAGCTTTTATATTTTAAATTGTTTTATATTTATGTATTAAACTAACACACTGTAAAAGTAATAAATATTATTTGCAATAAAAAAATATTTTTTTTCTTCGTTACAATATTTATAGCAAGACTAGGTATATCGTTTGCTGACGCCTTTCGGAACATGAAAAGATGAACAAGCTCACTTTGTCTGCGTAGAGATGTGGGATCCCTTTGCATTTTCTACCGCTTGTTTTTCGGGGAATGCTCTAAAGAGCTTTTTGAACTAATATCTACTTCGGTGTTCCACCATCGTACTTCACGAAACCGCCAAAAAGCTCACCCCCACATTTTGCATAACTGGCTCTCAGGCTCCTTTCTCCCGCGAACAAGCAAAATGTGGAATGTCCTTCCTCGGAAGGTTTACCCGCCGAGCTTCAACAAAGAGGTTAAAAAGGGTGTCTACAAGGACCTTTCCGGGTTAGCAAAGCAACAGTATGTTGCAGTTGTCCATAGGCGACGGTTATCGCTTACCACCAGGCGAGCCGTCTGCCTTTTTGCTTCAAATATTTTATTTAAAAAAAACATGATCTTTGATCTGTTACGTTGGGTTATAGTTATAGCTATGATCCATTATAGGTACCCAGAAACTTTATTATTCATATAGGTTTGATTAACCGATTAGTTGTCAAATGAGCTTTCGGAATTATGATATAGTGTCTATAAAAAATAAAACCGGCCAAGTGCGAGTCGGACTCGCGCACAAAGGGTTCTGTACCATTATCTATAAAAATGGCAAAAAAATCACGTTTGTTGTATAGGAGCCCCCTTAAATATGAATTTTAAATAAATTTAATAATTTTTAAATAATATAACTCAATATTCTGTGAATATTTCAAGCGTATACCTGTTTCCGTTGCAAAAACGAGCAAAAAAAAAATCACGTTTGTTGTATGGGATCCCCCTAAATATTCATTTTATTATGTTTTTTAGTATTTGTTGTTATAGCGGCAACAGAAATACATCGTCTTTGAAAATTTCAACTATCTAACTATCATGGTTCATGAGATAAAGCCTGGTGACAGACGGACAGACAGCGGAGTCTTAGTAATAGGGTCCCGTTTTACCCTTTGGGTACGGAACCCTAAAAAATAGAATGGCTCGCCCAAAGCAATCTTGAGTCATTCCATATCGATACTAATGTACATTTCTTTTACAATTGTTTTTCTGCAAAGATAAAGAGATTCTTATACAATTAAATGACAACAATATAAAAAACCGGACGAAGTGCGAGTCAGACTCGCCCACCGAGGGTTCCGTACAAACTAGTAAATAAAAGGGGGAAATTATATTTTTTTTCCTTTTTATACCGAAAAATATACACTGTAAAAATATTTAAAAACTTGTTTTAATTAATACTAATTAAGCTCTTTCATATGATACCCCACATGATACGGTTAATTCACTTTAAAATTTCGACCCTCATTCCTTGCATAACGACACAATTGTTTTGTGATTTAATTAAAAATGATCAGTTTTCGGATTTTTTCCTATACTCTAACACAATGCTTCTTGTTTTATACTACTTTGTTGTGTAATTTTATTTTTCTTTCTGCAGCAAGATACTATGGATCTGCGTATATGGTTTTAATTTCAACTCGATACCTTCACGCGTTCCTGAGATAAAAGTCTTGACACCCGGACAGACGGACAAACGGACAGACGGACAACAAAGTGATCCTATAAGAGTTCCGTTTTTTTTCCTTTTGAGGTACGGAACCCTAAAAACATTAAAACTTCTTCTCTAGCTTGAGAAGTGCAGACGACTGTTTTTATTGACCTTTTAGGAGAACGGAACACATAGTGATTTGTGGAAATCACCTGAAAACAGACCTTTTCCGCGCGTTTATAGCACTATTAGAGAGAACTAATGCGATTCTGACTAACCTAACAACTATCTGCTCGATTTCTGAAGTTGTATATTAGTTTTATTAGACCACGTAATTACAAGGCGTGGAATTCTGGAAATCTTGTTTTGGTGATGTTGTCTCTAGTAAATACCGGGCAAGGGGGGTAGCTGCCCCCCCCCCCCCCCCCCCTAGAGATAAAAAAAATGTAGGCAACTGCAAAGCAATCAAAGGCCGTGCAAGTGTACCTGTACCTACAATTCATATTTTTCCTCCATAATATTAACTTGCCCCCCCTGGGCCATGGGCTGGCGACGTCCTTGATGGCCGATATCCTAACTTAATATTATAAAACTGAAAATAACTCTGTCTGTCGTCTGTCTCGATCTGTTTGTTAGCTTTCACGGCTAAAAGGCTGAACCAATCGTTATGAAATCTTGCCCAGAGATTTAGAATCTAAAGAAGGACTTAAGCTATATTTTTTCATCGTCACCATTACCGGTTTTCATCACAACGCGGGTGACACCACGGGGCGCAACTAGTGTATCTATATATTGACAATAATAAAATTCCCCTGCTTATGAGTTATTATAAGTATTGAGTTAATGCTGTTACACTTGATAATTATTCTGATTTGAATGTAGTATGACACTCACGAATTTATAATATATTGATAACTGGCACATCAAAATCGATCAAGATATATTAGAAATGTTATATAATATATACAATCTAACCCGTGCATATACACTTAAAAGACAATACTCTTCTTGAGGAGCCAGTTGATAAAAAAAACCGGACAAGAGCAAGTCAGACTCGCCCACCGAGGGTTCCGTACAAACTAGTAGATAAAAGGGGGTATTTATATACATATATATTTTATAGTTTCCTTCATAAATAAAAAAATATACATCGCTAAAATATATAAAAACCTGTTTTAGCTTGTGCTAATTAAGCTCTTTTATATGATGCCCCACATGATACGGTTAAAGCCATTTAAAATTTGGACCTTCCTTCCTTGCATAAAGACCCAAATTTTTGTGATTAAATTAAAAATGTCCAGTTTTCGGTTTTTTTCCTATATGTTTACTCTAACACAATGCTTCTTGCCTAAACTGTGTCTCATAACCTTAACTTAAATCAATCTACAGGAATGTTCCTCCTAGACATAGAAAAAGCGTTTGACACAGTTTGGCACAAAGCACTTCTTTACAAGCTAATTATGTTGGGTATTCCCTATTTACTCATAAAAATGTTAAAATCATACTTAGAACAACGTAGTTTTTGCGTTCACATCAATGGCTGTACTTCCGCACCAAAATCCATGCCTGCAGGCGTTCCACAGGGTTCAATCGTCGGGCCGTACCTATTCACCTTGTACATAAATGACATTCCCATACAGACGAGAACTAATATTGCATGTTTTGCTGACGATACAGCGTCCTTTACTTCATCTCCTGATTTCGACATTATAATCAGCCGGCTCCAACTCTCCATCGACAAATTACAGACATTTTTCAAAAAGTGGAAACTTAAAATTAACGCGTCCAAATCTGAAGCCATACTTTTCACTAGGAAAAGATCTCTCCCCCTAAGAACTTTAAAAATCGATGGATACACTATACCATGGAGCCGCACAGTGAAATACCTGGGTATCACTCTAGATAGGAAACTCAATTGGTCCGAAAATACGTCGAAACTTCATATTAAAGGCATTAAATCTCTAAATGCTTTAAGTCCCATACTTAATAAACGTTCTTGCCTCAGTAGTACTACAAAATTACGCACGTACTGCACCTTGGTCAGACCTTGTATCACGTATGCTTGTCCTATCTGGAGTAGCACCAGCAAAAGTAACTTAGATAAACTACAGGTGATACAAAACAAAGCCCTGAAGTATGCATTCAACACCCCCTTTCTCACAAATTTGCATAAATTACACTTGAATATTGATCTACCCAAAATAGACGTTTTTATCTACAAGTTGTCAGAAAAATTTTATCTATATAATATTCCTCGTAATAAAAACAAATTAATTAAAAACATTTGTAAAAGTCGTAAAAATAAACTACCATTCATCGATACTTATAATCGATATAAGTTACCTCACCACTTATTTCTAGAGTGCTATGAATAAGACGAGTCATGCTTGCTCGCGTGTGCGGTGCGCCGGCGGCGGAGCGCGGGCCATTCCCGCCTGTATTACCAGCTGGTATAACGGGCGGAATTGGACCGCGCGACGGCGCGGCTTCCCGCGCACGCCTGTATGTGTGTGTAGACCACGACGAGTTCTGCTAGCTGTTTGTTTACGTAAAGTGAGTTTTGTTGTGAGCTGGCCGCTTCTTTTATAGTGTTATTACCCGCAAATGGCTTTTAAAATTGTTTTAATAAATCATGCTATAAATTCGCAATGCTCGTCCTAAAGCTTACGAAACCCTTTTAACAGTAATAATAACTAATTAACTTTTAATTTAATTAACTATTCTAATAATATTCATTGTTTTAAGTTTTAAATAAGCCGACGTGCTTGTAGGAACATTTTTGTATTGCAATGTTAGTACCGCCAGGATAAATTTAATGTACACTGGTGTCTGTACCTATATGCATTGTTCATGATGAATAAAGATATTTTGAAATTGAATTGAATGCTTCTTGCCAAATTTCATAGTTCTAGGTCAACGGAAAGTACCCCATAGGTTTTGATTCCCTTGTGAGTGTCGAAATGTGAGTTTTTTACGACATATTCGGCTGTAACTTTTTTTTTACGAAAACTGAGAAATTTTATTTTTCTTTCTGCAGCAAGAGACTATGGATCTGCGTATATGGTTTTAATTTCAACTCGATGCCTTAACGCGTTCCCGAGATACAGGTCTTGACACCCGGACAGACGGACAGACAGACAGACAGACGGACAACAAAGTGATCCTATAAGGGTTCAGTTTATTTCCTTTTGAGATACGGAACCCTAAAAAATACTAGAATAAATAAACCGCTGGTAAAATCACCGATTGAAATAAAAAAGAAAATGAGACTACTTCTGGGGATGTGGGGTCCTTAATATATTTATTCTATAATATTGGCCTCGAGACACGCAAATGTAGGGTTCCGTAAACCCTACATTTGCGTGTCTCGAGGCGCTCTTAGTCAATTATTTGAAATGTTTAAAAAGGGTAGACTCTTGTCAAGTACTTAGCCATAAAGTCTAAGGTTAGGTTGCTTTAAAGTACTCTGTATAAATAGGTACCCATTTTTATTTTAAAGCCAATGTTCTACGTGAGCACTGAAGCGTAGATTTTTATTAAAAAGTTATTTTACGTTAAAAATAAGTTGAGATAAATTTTATGAAGCTTTTTTTTTAAATCTAGTCCAAGTGCTCTCTCTCCAATAGTCTAATCATTATTAAAATGATACAAGTCGGAAAATATTTTGTAATAAATTTAGAATATAAAGTCAAAGAAAAAAGTATAAAATTAACTGTGAATGTAGATTGTAGTTGAACCTTGAGAATGTAATTTTTTTATTTTTATTTTATAAATGCTTGTAACTTTCTTATTTTTGAAGATATTTTAATTTTATTTTGTATGATATATCTATTTGTGGTTAGCCTTTTTATGACCAAATAAAATTAAATCATGCATATTCCCTATTACAGACAAAGCCTTATTCCTCACCTCTCAAATTCACAGCATTCGCAATAGAGAACTCTGACACGGAGCTTGTAGTGGGGCTCTGCTCAAATCTGGGATTGGAAGTGGTCTCCAGCTGAGCAACACCTTCAGCGTGGCGCGAGCTCACAGGATCCTCGTAATGGGGCTGGTCATAGTAATCCACAGGCTTATGGTGCTGCTCCTCTTGACCACCGTACTCAGACTCGTATTCTGGTGCAAAAACAAAAGCAATATAATGGTGTTATAGTATTATCTTCTATACTGGACTGAAAGAGAAAACATAGAGTCTACCTGCTGCTTCTTTTCTCTGGAACAATGTAAATTTATGTGACTGGCAGTCAATATTTTGCATATAATATTGTAACTATTTAGCAACCATGAATCAACTCTTATATGATAAATAAATTTATTTGTATTTGTCTGTCATACAAATATCAAACCCCTAAAATTAAACGTTTCCTTTATGACGTAATACATATATATATACTCGTATGACACTACTTTATTAACCGACTTAAAAAAAGGAGCTTATCAATTCGACCTGTATGTTTGTAATATTGTCAGAATTGCACAATTTTTGTATATGTTAGTCTATACCAGCTTTGTCTCTGAGTGTACTTAGGTAGACGCCTAGTATTGTTTTTCTTTGTGTTATTTCTCTCTTTTCAGTTTGAAGTCGGTTTAATTTTTTTAATTACTTTTATGTAGGAAGTAGTCGTGATGGGATAGAAAGGTAGGATAAAACTGGATTTAATAATTTAAATCTGCCTTGAAAACAACATCAAAAGCTTATCGTTCGAATACAATATTTCAGAATCATCATTTTGTGCATTTAGAATTTTGGTACCAACGTCTTTTGTCTCCGTCATCGGTGATTAAATTATCTTGCCTACTAAAATTTCTCTAAGATTTTGTTGTTATGTAAGATAAGCAGTACTCTCGTTAGGATTTCATCCTAACAGCTAAACAAGTACTTTGCTTCAGACAAAAGACCGTAACCTACATTTCAGTGGCTGGCAGATAAGCTGCATTGCACGCTGAAATGGGCAGCTAGTTATCTTCAAGTTGTACAATGTTTTCCTTAAAAATAAATCTTGAAACAAGTATAAAAGTACAAAACACCCGACTGCAGATAATTTTAAAGCAATATTCTTATTAACGGGATATTTAAGGTGATTCGCGTTAATTTTGAGCTCCCGATGTTTCGGCACAGTTACATGCACCATGTACCTAATTTAGTAATTTATGTAGAATCATCCTAATGCAATAATTGAATATTTGAAATATTTTGTATTGGTTTTGCGCATACTTTCTAGCGAAAAGGTACACTCTACACAGTCCCAAGCATAAGACGCAAGTTATACTAAGAAAATCTCTCTTATATAAGTATATAGTCGAGTATGAATGAGACGGGAAAGTCACTTTCAAATAGTTTTATCAGGTATGTATTGTAATATTATGTACGCAACGAAGCGCATTTGACAATATAAAGAATAATAGTATAATTTGTCGTCTTTGACGAATCGGCCCATTTAGAAACAGTACATGGGCGATTCGCACCGCGGTTCTTTAAATTGTGACATAAAAATGTTAAATTATTATTGTGACATTTACAATCTTTTCTTCCTTTACAATATTTGTTTCCTCAGCATCTCGCCATGGTCGGCTGTACATACCATGACTGCAATCGGAATGAACCTTCTTGCTCTTTATCACTTACTTACTCATCACCAACATTTATTCCAAATTGTGGCAAGATTAATCTAAAGACGGACGTATTGAACCTTTCCTCACCAGTGTTATAAGCCTCCTGTTCCCTCAGTATCTCGTCGGGGTCGACAGGGGGCGCATACCACGGCCGCCGCGAGTATATCTTCTTGCTGTTCACCACTCGCTCATCACCAGCGTTCCGATAACTCGCCGGGGACAGGTTTAACATCTCTAAACATCTGATTGTTCCTGGAAAAGAGAAGCGAACGTTATTAAAATAAATTAAAACAAAATAATTTTACCGTAACGATATGTAGTAAACAATAATTTGTAATTTTGACAAAGATCACGGACCCTGGTGTCTGTGGAGCTAAAAAAAATAAATTAAGAAATATTTGTGGACATTTCACATAACACCATCTAACCTAAGCTAAGCAAAGCTTGTACTATGGAACTAGATGGCTAATAAAATACGTCTATACCTTTTTTGTAAATATATACTTACGAATCATAGAAACACCCAGGCACAGAACAAATATTTATGCTCATCACACAAATGTTTGCCCTGAGTGGGGATCGAATCCACAACCTACAGCTCAGCAAGCAGACATACGACCAACTGAGCCACAAGGCCAGTCGATTATTTTGGCCAAACCAAAATATTTGTTGAGCTTGGCTGGAAAGTTGTATTTTACCGTCAAGTGCCTGACAGTTGAATCCAAAACAAACGAAGGATTTTAGGTGTACGAGTATAATACGAAGTTTATCATCTCAACAAAGCGAGGAAAACTTTTATTTCACCTATTTTCTCTGGTAGAAAGATCTGTCATATAAATCGTTTGTTCAGCATTATAGTTATGCAACCTATTGGTCCTAAAGTTACATTATAATATTCTGAGTGATTCTTGTATAAGGGCGGGAAGACGCTGGGTACAGATCGCTTCCATTCGGCCTTTTTGGAAATCCATGGGGAGTCCTATGTCCAGCAGTGGACTTCTTATGGCTGAGATGATGATGGTGAGTTCACTTGCAAATGCACATTTTTTTTAATACAAGTTTACAAAGCAACAAATTGTACGAAAATTACATACCTAGTACAATTTTTTTTATTTGTTTTTTCTACTAATAGACTTGGCACAACTCGCTTAATATTCTTCACACATTCAAACCTCTTTTTCTGTAAATGTTTGTAAAAACTTAAAAACTACTTAGAAAAATAAATTGAACATTTTTAACCCCCGACCCAAAAAAGGGGGGTGTTATAAGTTTAACGTCTATCTGTGGCATCGTAGCTCTCAAACGGATTGACCGGTATTGATCGTCTTTTTGTTTCAAAGAGGCTTTCATCGAGTGTTCTTAGCTATGTTTCATCAAAATCGGTTTAGCCGCATTTTTGTCGGAAGTTTGTTTTTGAGTTTTCTAAACTTATGCTTGCTATGAATCAGCTCACATATTTTTCGTAAATTTTTGATTCTAAATTGAAATATATAAGCCCCTAATAAAAGTTTTTCATACTGATGATTACAATAACCTCCGGTTCAGCTTGTTTCAGGGTTACTATAATAACCCTGTCTATGTTTAGAAACCCGTGACGGATTTCTTTATGTCGATAGGCATTAAAAAATATTTTTAGGATTTGCGTGTATGCAACATTTAAATTTTCGGATGATGAACATTGAACCAATAACCATTAACCATACTTTCAAACATCAATTTACTTTTACTTCTAAAACCTTCGCTTCACTGAGTCATAGTTTCATTTAAACAAGCCTAAGATTAGAATCATAATAATTTATGAATTATCAAATAAGTACATACATTTACTCCTTAAATTTTCTTTAAAAACAATCACTTTGGCTAATTCCAGTTAAGTACATACATCATTAACCTTAAGATTAATGTATTAATTAATCTCTCATGACTTTGCTCCCACGATGTTAAGTCCTCAATTTCACTGCTTTACAAATCTCCAAAGACTCGAGACCTATTTACATTAATTATGTGGGGTAAAAATAAACAAAGCAAATTTTAGGTCAGTATTTATTTTTCCAAATAAAATGTTGCGGCAAAGAGAATTTAGTTTACCCCAGGGAGGGCTCGGTTCGTTGATCAACAGTATTAACTCAGCGCCAAAATGAGTTACAGACTTCGAACTTTTGGAGGCTGATACACACTAGTTAAAGTTAGTCGGCCAGTCTCTTACTTTAGCGTATATGGTAATAGATAACACTAAAAGTAGCATTCCGAGAGTCGCTCCTTATGCGACGTTCACATGTTTTGATAAAGTAGGTATCAACGGGATGTAGCGTCAGTCCTCAAAAACGTTCGAATTCAATGTGATCTCATTGGACCCCTTACACGATTAAAATAATTTCGATTTTCAAAATAATTCGAATCGGCAAAATAGACGTCTCTAGACTTCTCAATCTAAATTAGGCTTTAGCACGGCGACATAGTCTTTATATCAAAATCTTTAAGTGCGTCATTGTTGGTATGAGTATCGATCAACGCAACGCAATATTTATTACGATGATAGGCATTGATTGACGTTTCCTTTGACGTTGACCTTAGTGTGGCCCCAGCATTACGATGGCTTGATGTCATTTCACTTGCACCTCTTTCGCGGCTGTTTTTGCGCATAGTGCAATACTTTTTGGTCTCTCTTTTTATAAATCTTCTAATAGATGTATATTCTTTATATTATGTATCGATAACATGTAATATGATACCTAATATTTATTTTAAAATGAAAGTAACTCTGTCGAAAAGAAATCTGAACGTATCGTTCTTATATTAGGTACGAAATACATAAACTACCTTGATATTGGGAGTAAAACTAATAAAATTTTAATATAATTTTAAATTCCTATTTTTTTTTTGTGTGGCAACATTATGACAATCCCTGTATGTCAAATTTAGAATGGCGGTTGTCGCAGTACCCGTTTTATCGAACGCAGACTGTGAAAACTTGCTTAACCAACTTTGATTACCTAAGGTAAATGTACACAAGTTCGAACATGTCCTAGAGCTCGAACGCTTTGCGGTTTTTTGTTTTTTAAACTTTCCTACTAATACTTAATAAGATTTTGTGAATGGCAAAAAATTTGTGGTTATATTCTAAACCAATATAGTAGCAACACTGAAAAATTGGTCTATTGGCGACCAGTCTACATTACAACAAAAGTGCGGTATCCGAAACTATTAAAAAAAAATTAAGTTTAGTTGCTACACTTCGTTGCCACCACGTCATTTAGTTTATTTTGTTTCTCAGTTCTGCGTAATGATACGGTAAGTGTGTTAGTTTACTAAGATACTTAAGAAAATTCTCTAGCGATATAACCTATAAATTGAGAAGATTTTAATTGATTGGTTGTTATATTTGTGCGTTCGCCTACTAGTACACACTTAACCTCTAGATGACCCAATACTCGGACAAAATACATATTTTTCGTCCGAAGACTAGGACACACTTTAGCTTTTGGTATTCCTTGTACCTAAGTCCGTAATACATCTTTATTGCTTTGAAATTAGTTTCAATTTCCCTTAAACCTGTGGCAAATATCTTCCGAATGTTAGGACATATATCGATGGGTGCATTTATGTGTCTTATTACGTTGAGTTTAGTTACATTTTTGTTTGGCTTAGTACGAGTAGATGAGATAATATATAGTTAATTCTATTTAATTGACATATAATAACAATTTAATACAATTTATACTATAAAATATATAGATGTCTCTGAGTCTGAAACAAATTAATTTTGATTTGATTTGATAATTTCAAAGTCAAGCAAAATTTATAAAATAAAAATGCAATTATATTAATTTCGTATAAATTTACTCTGTATTTTTTCTTTATTTTTGTGGCTTGTAGTTTTTACTCAAAACTAGGTCTCAGTGACAAAGAAGAAAAGTTTCCTAAGAGTTTAGGTACTTATCGATCGATTTTGATAATATTTGGTACATTTTATGATATAATTTTTGATCTACGTGTTTTTTTTTTGCAATGATAATTATCTATGTTCAGTTTATGAAATGTTATATCTAGTAGTTTAACCTAAACAATTTTTTGATCTATATTATTTTACTTTATTTCTATTATAGTCCATCATAAACAAGAAGCGCGAGGCAATGTTTGAAGTCTTAGAGGCAGCCAATAAAGGAGCCACGGTTTCAGCTACTGCAAGACAGTACAATGTAGTCTAGATTTTTTATACACGACAAACAACGCGGACTCTCTTCTGTCGGAAGCTTCATGGGACCGCCGACGGTTTTGTGCGGGATTCGTAGCACGGCTTTCCGCTGGCCGACCACAGAGAGTTGGGGGCCCAAGTACGCTAATCTCACATGAAAGGCTGCCTCACCATATAGCGAAAAATCCTGGGACTGCTCCTTGATGCCGGTTGGCGACCGGACGAGAAGACCTCAAGGATTTTTGGGGGATTATGGGCGTCCCCGCAGTCTCTAAACTAGCCTCCTTATAGTGCGATGTCATCTCGTGTTTGTAGCCTGGACTATGTGACTGGTGCCTCACCCAACTACAATAGTAAGCTGTGCAATCAGCAGAAGCACACTCTCTCGCTGCGTGCACTTCTGCAATATATTCGATATTGGCGTGCGAGATCTGCACGCAAATATCGAACCAGTACGATACCATCTTGAAACTGAGAACCCGCACTTGCTATCCGTCACGGAAACGCAAATCAGATGTCCTACTGACACAGCCTATCTCTCTTTCCCAGGCTATGTACTGAAGCATAGGTGGTCTGGTAAAACACGTGCTGGTATCTGCGTCTACGCACGTGATGACATCTTCTATCCGTGACCTTGAAAGTTCCAGATTCTCTATTCTGTATATTTTGGTCGACACCGGCTTAGAAAAGACCCTACGCCGGCTTCTATCCCTCGCACACCGAGAACGAAGAGACAACTCTGCTGTTTCAGCAGCTCAGTGAAAAGGCAGATCTGGTTAAACGGCGATATCCCACAGTTCAGCTTGTTCTTCTGGGGGTTTTTAATGGTTATCACCGGAGTGGCTATTCCCAAACCAGAAGACAGACCACGCAGGGAGAGAGGCGTATAACCTAGCAATGTCATTAAATCTCAACCAACTGGTCAAGGAAGCTATGAGGGTACCCAAAGTTGGCAGCCACACTGCCAACTGCTTGGACCTTTTACTGACGAATGATCCCGACAGATATTCCATATCGTCAGCACCACTTGATGGATCCGATTACTGTCTGGTGAAAGTTGTATCGTCTAGCACATCTACAACATGCTTGAATCAATCGGCAATTGCCCAAGAAACCAATTTCAAATACATTTAACACTATTTCAAGCGAATTTTAATACCTTTATAAGATGAAATGGCTGAACCGATCGTTATGAAATTCAGTGTGAAAATAACTGTGAAACTGAAGACGGACATAGGCTACTACTTATCATTATAACCGTTTTTCATAATTACGCGGGTGAAACCGCAGGTGCAGGTAGTTCAAAGTTAGTAGTATCAAATTATTGTTAATCTATGATTTTAGGTATTTTTCTTTCATAATTTAAAAGAATCCCTCTAGGTTCATTTAATGTGATTTGGTCCATACAAATGGATTTAATTTTATTAGACTATATTTTTTTATACAAGATAGATCCACGATTGACCACCAACTGGCCTGATGTTAAGCGACGGTGTGGCCGAGGATGGAGCTTGTCGATCCAGAAGATATCTATTCACTCTAGCCTTGAAAATTCCAAGATTGTAGATCTCAGGAAACAGAGATGGCGGCAAAGAATCCCATTCTTGTGCAGTACGCAACAGGAATGTGGATCGATATCGCTGAGTATGGATTTTTGGTATTTCAACGAGAAATGAGTGGTAATTCGCCAACTTTCTGCTAGTCTTGTAGTGAAATGGGGAGGGTGGAATTAGGTCGTGAAGCTCTTGCGCACATTCCCCGAAATGAATCCTGTGGAAAATAGACAGACATTCTACTTTACGGCGGTGCTCGATACTAAGTAGCTTCCTGGCACCTAGTTTATCGTCACCGATTAACCTCACAGCTCGCCGGTCCACTGATTCCAAAGCTTCCAGCTGATACTTGGCTGATCCATCAAAAAGGTGGTGATACAGTGCGTACTTTGTAAGACTTGTTATCAAACTGTTTGCGCAGAAGTTTTGCCTAGGGAAATAACGTTTCGATGTATCTATTGTAATGTATCATTTGAAGAACAAAGTAAAGTTTGTTTATAATGGTTGATTATCTGTAAAACAATCACAAAAAATCCTAATTTCACTAGAATTTATTAAACTAAATTTATTATTGAACTGATTCTGAAACTAGGTAGTTTCGTCTATATTTTTTCAAAAGATGTTCCAAATAGGTTTCTAGGTAGGATAGGTATCCACCAAATATTAAATAAATAATTATGGCCCTAAATCTCCCCGTTGCTGGTCACGGGCCTCTCTTTAACTGCAAAATTAGTAAATGCTTTTCGTTTTTAAGTTGTAGGTATATGAAATATATTATTTCGATAGTTATTAAAATGTATTTTTCTTTCACGTGAAGGTCTTTACGCACTTTGAACTGAAATACTATTTTATTCGTAGTTTACGCATGATTTTTTCAGCTATGCCTAAAATTTTTTTGAGTAATGACGGGATTTTAAACTCTAAATTCAAGCAGATACAGTTCATATTTGTAAGGCGTTCGACTTCTGGGACAACATTCCGATTTCTAGTGCAAATCGTTCGAGCATTGGTACTTAAGGGTCTTTTTTTACTATTTGCTTATTAATTACTATTAAACCTCAAATGTATCCTAAACAACTTATTTTGAGATAAACTAGAATGTATACCCTATCTAGCAATTAAAATTTCATATTCGTATTTTAACTAGTTTCAGTATGGTAGAGCAACAAAGTCAGCAAAGTTCGAAATCGTTCGATTATTGGGACGTTTACCTTACTTTACTAAGTTACAAAATCCAAATCAATGTATTCAGAATCAAGTCTCGGATTTAATGTCCAAAGTATAGACGATACTTAAAAAGCACTCGTGTTAATCTAGCTTAAATCAATATTAATATATCTAGACTATTTGCTACTATAAATCTGAATTTACTTTGAGGGGATCATTATTGAATCAATAAAACTAAAACCATTGAAAGTGTTGCTTTTTTTTTTTTTACATTGATAGACTTACGATTGACTGCCCGCTCACCTGACGTTGATTGACGCTGCGGTCGATGATGAAGCGCGAATTTGAAAAAAAAATATCATTACATAAGGAAGAAACTTTTCATTTCGCTTTTTATGATATTTTACCAATTTCAGTAATTATTTTTGTGTTCATGAATTATAATACAGAAAAGCAGTATATGTAACTTTAATTCGTTGATCTAAATAGGTACAGTAATTAATGACTCTTTTAAGCTTTTGTCGATTTTAATATGAGATAAGGTTATGTTTTGTTACATTCATAAGTCGTTTCAAATTTACGGACAGAAGCTTATGAATTAGGTACACTTTAAGAATATTCTATAGTATTTTTATTAATTAAAAAAGGATTCATTAATTTATATTAAAACGCTCTTTTTTCACCCGAAATACGTTCGGGATATTTAAACGAAGGAGCGAACAAAATTCCGAGAAAAACGTTGGGCAACTTTTCTTTTAAAATCCATGCAGGCTTTTACGGCTTTTCACGAGTCGTTACTTCTTTTGATGTTTTAGAAAATGAACAATATAATTGTTATCAATCTATACACAGGAATTTGCGTACAGTTTTAAAATAACCACATATATGTACATATATAACGAGATATTGTGAGGAAAAAAAACACATAATGGGTTGCGATTAAATCTAAATCCATAAATGATTTTGGATTAGAAAACTGATTAAAAGACAACGTTTAGCATAAGCCGCTAGCCTGAGATATTTAATTTGGAAAGAGTCTTCTTTGTGAAATGTAAGCAATGATTTCTCGGCCGCGGGTAAAACTGCTACAATTAAAACTAATTTATCTGAGCGCCTGATCGATGCGACGCGTGACCAAAATGCTGGTGCGTATCTGACCCAACGCTTGCAAGCATTGCCATTCAACGTGGCAGTGTGGCATGCTGGGTACGTTGCCAACTGGTAGTCGGTTTGAGAATTTGGTTTGTCTTTAGACCTTTATCGGTCTGGGATAATCGATATGCTTTTTGTGTAGTAGTTTACGTTAGTTGAATTTGTATACTGTTTTGTTGTAGATAGTAAAGGCACTTGCATGTAAATCGCAAAAAAAATATGTAAAAAAATAATTAAAACAAGTCATATAGTAAATATATTCAATTCAACTAAAATTTCGTAATTACTTATAACGTGTTCCGCATCGATCATGGAGAAAAGATGTCCATAATGGTGCATCACCACGCTGAATGGCAATGACCAACCTTTGCACCAGAAACGAAGCAGAACGGGAGTCACCACTATTGTCCTGTATTCTTCGGCCAATTTCATTGATAAAGCCTTTGGCATCCGCTTCCCAACTGCCCAAAGTTTCTACAGCAATGGGTACAAATTATTAAACTATTTAAGAGTATACTAGCTGCATTCCGCGGTTTCACCCGCGAGGTGATCGATTATGTTGTTATTGTATAGTGTATCCCAGAGGGTCTGTTAAATTTTTGGGATAAAAAGTATCCAAGATGCTTCGACATAGCATAAGTAATAATTCTGACAAATTTCGTCCAAATCCATCCAGTAGTTTCGGCGTCCATCGGACACACCATACTGACAGACAGACAGACAAAAATGTTCAAATTTGCTGTTTGTCTTCTGCTTCGATAGATAATCATCCTCTAATCAAAATTTCTCAAAAATATTTAATGTACAGATTTTGACCCGTTACAGTCTTATTATATATATAGATAGATTTTATTGTCTCTTTGGTCTTCCATTCAAGGACAAGAAATTCTCCTTACATCTTTTGTTAAAAAAACGTCTGTTAAAACTAGGTACTTAGCTATCGCTTTTCAATATTGCTTTCTATCTGACGCTGCTTTTGTAAGAAAAGGCCTTTCCTCTCGTTTCAAATAAAACTTATCATAAAATACAAAGAAAATGAAAGGTGAAGGCTTTTCTATCGTAGCAAAGGTAGCCTAGCTTTTTTTATACTCGGCCAGGCGTTAAATAATAAATAAGGATTATTCCCCGTCAATAACGCTTTCTTGAGATTTTTTTATTATTACGAATGAAATATGTAAGTAAGGAGGCTTCTAAGAGGTATTACGTTCCATTGTTTTCAATCAAGCAATGAGACATGGTTGTACGAGATTTAATTGAAGGAAATCTTTGTATAGTTTTTTGTAAACAAATAAAAAACAATTCCATAGGTTTTAGCTTGAAATGTAATTTGTTTAACTTCAAAAAATTTAGATATTCATAACTGTTTCCTTAAGTAGTCATACTTGTATTTTTTTACTTGTATAAATAAATGTAATAAACGTAAATTAAAGTTTACTGGACGTGCCCATTAGTGAACAAAAAGTTAGATTATAATTATAGCTTGAAAAACTGAAGCAACCGACTTCTCATTGGATGCCATTGTCAGAACTGGACAAAATGGGACCACAAGGGAAGCCCTAGTTTTCAAATAAAAAAAAATCATCAAAATCGGTTCACCCAGTCGAAAGCTATGAGGTAACGAACATAAAATTTAAAAAAAAAACAGTCGAATTGATAACCTCCTTCTTTTTGGAAGTCGGTTAAAAAGCCAGGTACATCCTGCAAACAACCTACTTTCAATCCAGCCTTTTTATCGCGTCAATTAACTTTAAAATAGGAAGTTAATGACCCGCCAAAATAACTCTCAGAATAATTAACGAAAATTAAAGTTGGAAGAGCTTTTGGAGCACCTTATAACGATCCTTTTAGGACTTATTTCGTTAGACGCACCATTACTTGATTACACCTTTAGGAATTATATTATTTTCGTACGAAATTGCGCAGAGAAGACCTGATTACTTAGGTATCACCTTTCAAATTATCATGTCGGTAATTCACTTAGTAAAAACGATATTATTTAGACATAAATTTGAATAGAGAACTTAGTAGACACGGATGTGACTGGCCTTGTGGCCCAGTTGGTAGTATGTCTGCTTGCTGTGCTGTAGGTCGTGGGTTCGATCCCCATCCAGGGCAAACATTTGTGTGATGATCATGGATGTTCGTTCTGTGTCTGGGTGTTTCTATGTATCATATGCATAATTTACAAAAAAAAAGTATATATGTAATCTATCAGTCATCTAGTTCCATAGTACAAGCTTTGCTTAGTTTGGGCTAGATGGTGTTGTGTGAAATGTCCACAAATGTATTAATCTTAGTAAAGACATGGGCATAACAAATTAACGACTATGTATTTATACTGAATATTAAATCTTCACTAATGTAACTGCATGAAGTCTGGCAACCTCTTTTTATACCTCTTTTTACATTATAACTGGACAACTACTATTTGAGTTTTGGCGGGAACGTCTTAGTTACGTGTTGTTGCTTTGTTTTATTTTCGTAAACTTGTGTTATTTTGAACATAAATGCAATAAAAATGGTGGTGTTTTATTCATTAAGTGTTCGATAAAGTGCGTGAGTGTGGGCAAGTGAAATAAAGCAGTAAAACGTGTGATTTTACGTTGTCGGCAAAACTCCATAGAAGCTTCTAGTAATCGCCACCACTTTACTGAAGCAGGACTCAACTTATAAATTGACTGTATACGTGACTAGAACATTTACAACTTGTACAATTAAAGAAACTTGAAAAAATCCTAATACTTGACACTGGCAAATGCTTTAATGCGGGTCCAATACAAAAAAGAAGAAGAACTACTATTTATCAAATTTTTACTTACACCAATCAAGCGTTGGTAGTGCCATCCGTAACACACCAAAAAAGGCATCCAGGTACAGATCGGGATGATGCGGTTTCAAATGCCGACGGATGTGTGTAATTTTTAAACTGTCAAAAATTTATAGGTAGATACTTCAGTATGTAAAACACACAATAATATCGAATAGGTCGATCATCGTTTTCAAAACGCTATAATTACGTATGAGCAAAGCAAGTCTACAAATATAAATTGACACGTCCTATTTTCCAGAAATTCCTTCCCATATTTTATTTAACGTTCGTTATGAAACAAATCAGTCTCAGAATCGTTAATATTTAAAAAAGGAATTTA
Organism: Lycia hirtaria; assembly: GCA_947563715.1. Lineage (NCBI taxonomy): Eukaryota > Metazoa > Arthropoda > Insecta > Lepidoptera > Geometridae > Lycia > Lycia hirtaria. The sequence goes on along the minus strand of OX387377.1, from coordinate 8,662,780 downwards.
AAATGTATACGCTTGCTACGCTTATTGTGTTTTAACCTGGTTTCACCGAGTCTTCTTCCAAATTAACAGAAGACATGAATTTCAATTAGAGTACGCCCGGGGAAGAATCACTGTGACCCCAGGATACAGGTTATCCTAGTCTGGGGGACAGAGCTTCAACTCAGGTACATTTTGGAGTTCACATATTGGAACTATGTTTAACAAGTTATTACTTTTATATCGTAGTCATAGTCAAAAAAGCAAATGTACCATTGCACATAGTTATTACTTAAATAAAGTTATTATTATTATTATCTCTTTATTCAAATGTCTACACGGGTCTAAGCCCGGACCTTTGAAATGCATCAGTGGGGCCGAAACCAACACTGAGAGGCCCTTTTACAATGTATAATAAAAAATACAGATTGGGTATATGGATGGACTATGAATGGATTATTGTACAATATGGAATTTGACAGATTTTGGCTATTGTGATGGAATGTTAGTGACTTAAATAAACAAGGCTATAAGCTGATGCTCTCACACAGCAGGTAAGATGAAGTACCTCTGTGTGAGAGCACCAGGATGAGAAAACGGCACCTGCCAATTCCGTCTCACCATACAAAAATACCTAGGCAGGTGATGACTCGCCACCCACTAGATGGGCCCCCCATAGTGGCACCGCATATTGGCGCCGGAAAAGCAACATCAGTGTGGGTGGCTAAGGGTGTCGAGAGGTGTGCTGCGCGTTCACTAAACGCTACTAGCGGCGTTATGCCCTTTAACACTTCCACCCTGGAGCTTAGGTTCTTAGCTCTTGCAGTTTCCACCATCCAGCCGGCCGGTTAAGGCAAGCTGGAGGTCAGGGGTCTCATTTAGCCCCAGGGAAACATCGGGGTACGCGGTGTCGCCACTCACCGATGTTATTATTATTATTTCATATATTTATTTATTAATCTTAAGTCTAAGTTTATTTTTATTATTATTATTATTCTTTATTCAATTTAAATCTCGGGTCGCAGCCCGGTCCTTTGATGGGCATCAGTGGAGCCGAAGCCAACACTGAGAGGCCCTTTACAAAAAATACAGTGTTTTGGTATGTGGATGGATGATGGAACTATTGTACAATATGGAATTTGACAAATCGGGGCTATTGAAATGAAATGGTTATGATTTATAAAACTAGTTTATTGACTGATGCTCCCACACAGTGAGTAAGATAAGGTACTTCTGTGTGGGAGCATCAGAATGAGATATCGGCACCTGCCTATTTTGTCTCATTATCCAAAAATATTGAGGCAGGTGACGACTCGCCATTATTATTATTATTATTAAATTACCGTACCGCCAAAATGTGGAATGCGCTTCCTGAATGGGTCTTTCCGAATAAATATAATCTAGGTGTCTTCAAATCGCGAGTGAATAGGTTTCTTCTAGGCTCCATCGTAGACCGTAACTGTCGCTTAGGACCAGGTGAGTTGACGGTCAAGCGCAAGCCTACCGTCGAATAAAAAAAAAAATTCGTCGCTGGCATGCAACTCTTTTAAATTTTTCAGACACCCTTTACATTGTGTCTGAAAAAAATATTAGTTAATATATAATAGAAATAACAATATTTTTAAATATAATTTCCATAACTTTGCGACAATTTTAGTCTACTTTTGACATTTTCCTGAAGCAGCCAATGCCGTTTTTGCCTACTTTCAGTTCGAAAAACTTTGAAATTTAACGCTGACCCATTTATGTTTTTGATTGACAACCCAATTTGTATTTAAATTGACAACCCTTGAATGTTTTCTTCATTCATTACAGCTTTTAGAAATATATGTATATAAAAGTTCAACCAAATCATAACAGATATAAACTTTTGATATGCAGTAACTCATAAACAAAATATTACCCAAAAGTTATATTTGTAACTGACATTGTTACTTTGAAGAGATAATGAAGGACAAGGCTAGAATATTAAGTTTCACTATTGAGTCAAACCATTGACTTTTGACTTTTGGTTATGACTTTTTGGCCATATTAAAATATGGCTATATAATTATACAATATACAATAAAAAAAGAATATATATATACAATATGTTCATAGTTGTTTACCTATATCTGTAATAATAACCTTAATCCTCTAAACCTCTATCCCTATCTAACCTAAAAAGATCATTTTCGGCATGTTTTACTCAAGCTTTTGGTTCAGTCCTATCTAAATAGTAGAAGGTTAATTTTATATAAAAAAAAAAAACTTGGATAATATCCCGATTTTCTACCAATTCCGCATTTACACGCTCTGGAAACTCGTTTTTACTGGTAATAGGATCTCGAATGCTGTGATTGCATAATTTTAAAGAAAAAACATTTTTTATCCTTTGCTATTTTTTATACCGATTGTGTTACCTATTCTACTAATATGGTAGCTATTTTGACTTTCAGTAACACGTATAAAACAAATATAGTTTTATTTATTTATAATCTAACTGCAATCGGCAGAGCCATTAGCAGAAATGTATGTATAAAATATAGTGGGCATGTGCAGGTTGAGGCCCAATGACCTCTTTTCCTGGTTGCATTATCTTTGCATGTTTTCCAGCTCTAAAACATTGTCTCTTCGGGCTTTTGCCTTGGTTCGGAGTGCAAATATAGTAAAAAAATAAAATGCAAAGTACTACTTATTCTGAATACGTAATCTATCATCCCATATTTATTTTGAACAAACGGGTTACTCACGTCTATTTCGAGCTGAATTCTCCGACTATAGTTTCAACCGCATACGGCGGTCTTTTTCAAAAGGAGCAGCGTAGACGTCGCTCCCGAAGAACGTCTCGTCTGGTCTCTCTGGTCTGGTCTGGTAACCCGTTTGTTCAAAATAAAAATTTGCAACAGCCACGTTAGTTTTCATAATAAAACTATCATCCCTCTCAACTAAGCTCAATTATAATCCTGTGGAATTGCTCGTTATAAAACTTTCTATGAAGATAGTATCATCTCAGAACTAGTGAAAATGCCTTATCTATCTCCCACGCGTCTAATCGGCAACTTCTAACGGTAGTTTGATAAATGTTATATCACTTCCTTGTTCCTAAAACTGGCCGAACTTATTGTGTTTGTTCCAAATAGTAATTTCAGTTTCAATAACACTCACGCTATTAATCATATTAAAAAAAGACGTGTGGCACTCGGAGACTGCCGCGGTAAAGCTATTGCATAGCATTTTTATCAACTTATGTAATTATAATTATTTATTTATTTTATTTATGCAGTATTCCTAACACCCCCCACTCCGACCGGCACAGCTGTGATACTTTTTAGTTTTACCATCTATCGATGAATAGCTGAACTTTTAATGACTTTTTGAAATATCACGCTTGTCTCTTTAGTTCTGCAAATCGCCTCTAGGTGGCATTGGTTGTATCGGCGTTACTGCGTTAGGTTATTTTCGTTACGGAATTTCTGGATTCGGTCTCCACGCTCAAGGCCCGCGATAGAAGCTATGCAATAGCTTAAAATATATCATATAGTTTGTAAACTCAATAAAAGTCTCAATAATAAATATGAATTAAAAAAAAATTGTAAACACATAAGTTTTCTTCGCAGTAAAAAAACTACACTCCTATTTGGTCAGTTGGCTTGGCCTATTACACGAAAGAAGATTATGTTTTCAAGTGTTTCTATGTAAATATTTATGTTTCTGTACCTATTACATGCTGTAGGTACATTTTAATGGCAAAAATATATTTTTAGACCACGGTGTTTGTCTGTTTGTCTATATGTCTATATGTATGTTCTACACTTAAACGGTTGTATCTTTTGAAAGGTAATAGATACAAATCTCAGAATTGGCAAGATTGTAGGGCTTACTTCTATGTAAATCTACAAATATTAAAAACTAGTCAAGAGCGAGACAAGCTCGCGTAAATAAATTTTGAAAAAATAGGAAAGTATTGTGCGAGATGAACCTCATTGCACATTTTGTTGACAGTGGTGTCATGTGACATAAACTTAAAATAGAATAAACGGTAGTGATAAAATCTTTTTGGATAAAGAAAATAGGTCTGTAACACTTACTTATTTGAACTTGATGTTGTATGTTAACGCCTAACATTTCAGACTATTCCTACTGTAGTAAATATGTGGAGTTAAAATATAATACAAATGTAATATTTTGTTGAGTGTCAGTGTTCATGTTTATTAATTTATACAACATTGTGTACAATAACAATATTCACAAAAAATTTACATACATTAATAATATATTTACAATTGCCACAATAATTAAAGATGGAGACAGCATGCATTATTTAATGGATCGAACAAATAAATTATGAAATGTTGTACATACGTCAAAAAATAATGATTAGAATCTAAAATTGGTCGAATTAATTAAAAATAATAGATTGGTCAGAACTAAATTAAAGATACTAAACATTTATCACATGATTAAAATTGAAATATACAACAATGATTGTGTAGATACCTATAACGCAGCGACAAAACATAATGATAAAATCAAATTTATAAGTTGTGTTTATATATTGTCATGCATAGAAGTACGGAAGCCTCGGTGTGCGAGCGAAACTCGTACCTACTTTGATTTATTTATTCCTAAAAAGAGTTATTATAAGTTTAACACTGCACAGTACAAACGTTGATCATGAACAGAGCTCAAAACATTTCGATTTTATGCACGCAGTTATTTTTTGTTTGTTTATAAATTTCTATTCAAACAAATGTGATGCTTACGCTTTAGATACGAAGCAGTGAATAAAACCGGTGAATCGAGCGGGCCACGTAAATTCACATTTAAGTTCTGATTTATTAACGTCTGACTGCACAGACTGTACAACCAGTACCTACTCACGATACGATAACAATCGAGTGCATTATAAAACCACGACGGTCGAACAACTTTTCTACGAGATTGTACCGCCTCAATAATTCACAGATACTGATGTTTATGACAACTACATAGTGCAGTGTTTTGAAATACCTATTGCTTAAAATAAAATAAAATGTGGTTACCATATACTCTCTTCACTACGGTGAAACTTTTGAACATTTGATGTTTTTACACTTGATTATATTATGATTTTAATGTGACTTAAGCCTCGATGACTCTTGTGACTCGATAAAAACAAGTTTTATTTATAACGGTTGTGTTGTATCAATCGTCCACAAGCTGACTGATCGAAAAATGTGCGTCGTAGGTATAAATAAGAAGTCGTAACAGGTGTACCCTCTCGTTGGTCTTGTAAAAAATGTTCATCGCTTGCACGCCGCACAATACTTACCGACTTACTACTTCGTACTTTTTAGGGTTCCGTACCCAAAGGGTAAAAACGGGACCCTATTACTGACACTTCGCTGTCTATCCGTCCTTCTGTCACCAGGCTGTATCTCATGAACCGTGATAGTTAGACAGTTAAAATTTTCACAGATGATGTATTTCTTTTGCCGCTATAACAACAAATACAAAAAATCAGAATAAAATAAATGTTTAAGGGGGCTCCCATACAACAAACGTGATTTATTTTGCTCGTTTTTGCTCGATATTGATAACGGCAACAGGTAGACGCTTAAAATATTCACTGAATGTTTAGTTGTATTATTCACTTTAAAAATAAGTAATTAAATTAAAATAAAATTAATATTTAAGGGGGGGCTCCCATATAACATACGTGATTTTTTGCCGTTTTTGATAGATAATGGTACGGAACCCTTCGTGCGCGAGTTCGACTCGCACTTGGCCGGTTTTATTTATTATTGTTTTGTCAAATAAATTGATTTGAATTTGAGCTTACCGTTTCAACAAACTTCTTTGGAGTCAATCAAAAATATTGGTAAATAGGTACTACTGTTTTTAACCGACTTCCAAAAAAAGGAGGTTATCAATTCGACCGATTCGTAATATTGTCAGAATTGCACAATTTTTGTATATGTTAGTCTATACCAGCTTCTAAATATGTGTGCCAAATTTCATAAGTGCATGTATGTTTGTAGGTTTGTATGTTTGTCCACGCATTACACAGAAACTAGAAGTCGTATTTCAATAATTCTTTTTTATTGAATAAAGTATCTTTCAACTTAGGAGTCACTGTAAGATTTATCAAAATTGGTTCAGTAGTTTTCAAGATATGGGCTTTTGAACACTCACTTCGTTCATCGCAACTGCAGAGCAGTGTCTACACCTTACATTTCAATTGTTTGATAGACAAACCGATTAACCAACTTCAAAATAACAGATACTATTAAAAATTAATAATTACAAGTAATTTAAAAAAATTAAGAAATAACTCGAAGAAAATCAAAACTGGGCGTCCACCTAAATAGGTACGTACACCAACAATTTTTTTTTGAGGTCGGTGTCAGGCCCTAATCTGTCATCAACTAAATCATATACAGACACCGACCCCAAAAAAAAAGTTGTTGTACGTACCTACTTAGGTAGACGCCCAGTTTTGATCTTCTTCGAGTTATTTCTTTTCAGTTTGAAGTCAGTTTAATTTTTTTAAATTACTTTATTCTAATAATGTATGTGTACCTGTACCGTGGTTCTAGAGTATAATCTAGACAGAAAGAAGGCGCGTGATTTATCTTTAGAGCCAAAATGTTTTCACCTTAACAGAGAGGAAAATTTAAATTAGCGAGAAAAGTGCTTAGTTGACCTATTCTCTCTATTACAAACTCAGTATGCGCATCTCAGTGTGTGTGTCTCTGTTACTCCTAAAAGTATCTTATCCCATCAAAAACATAACATGTACAAAAGGCCAAGTCTCGCTACGCAGCTCTCCTACTACAAGAAGTTCTGAGATCTAATGTAAAACCAAGTCAATTAATAATTTTAGTACTATCTATGAGAGCATTTATCCAACTATTTTGTAAGAAATTGTGATTTAATTAGTTAACTAACAACTTTTGTAGTAACCGTAACGCTAATAAACATCTTTATTTCTTTAATAATTAGAATAACTGTTGAGGTTAAAAATAAAAAGCAAAACTAGGCTTTACGTTTTTTTATTCACGTTTTCAACAACTTGTATAAATAGCATTGTATCGTTGTAATTCGCATCAGCAGTGCTAATTGAATAAAATAAATAAATAAATCGTATTTATCACAAATATTATATCGAAAAGGAATCTAACTAAAAATAACCCAACTTTTGTAAGCTTTTCACTTTGTAACCTTTTACACACACATTTACACCTACACGGGTGACCAGCATTCATTATAGGTCATACTGCATTCAGTGTAATGCGGGAAAGCCTACGTGGGAGGTTGGATTCCGTAACTCAATTTAGATTCGTGTAACTAAATATATTGCCTGCCAGACACTAACTTTACACATATAGTAGATATTAAGGTAGCATTCCGTTAGCCGCAGCCGATGCGACAGTCAATGACGTAATTTATTAAAAATGACCGCACTCATAAATAAATATATGTTTTACAATTTCATAATTTCACGCGTTCTTGAAAGCCAAACAGACAGTTCTTGAAAGATAGACGGACAACAAAGTGATTTTATCACATTGGTTCTTGTTTAATTTCATTGTGTTTTTTTTTAAACCAATGAAATTATTGTATATAAATACGGAAGCCTAAAAGTCGTGGGCTAAGTTAATTTGAACAGTCTATCTTCTTACTTCAGTGACAAGGTGACAGATTATCGTAAGCAATAGCAAGTTACAAAAAACAAGTCTTTTCTTTTCAAGGGTCGCAAAGCACTTTAGTATCTGCTCAAATATTCTAGACATAGAACTGGATTAAGACTGGCGACGTGACTTGAGGTCGCACCTGAAGATTAAGTTATTTCCGCTTCGACCCTGCCCCATCTGTGTTTGTTAGTTTACTGAGAACTTACTTTTTAAGCTTTTGCCCATAAATAAAAATGGCTTCTGTAAAAGTGATCTAAAGCCTCCGGTGTCGTACGTTTATGTGGCAGCTTAATATTATTACGTTTTACATAGAAGAAATAAGTTTAGAATACTAGTCGCCTCTAGGTAAGTGAATCAACTTTTTACAGGCCTTTTAAGGCCTAATGTCACTCTACCAATCGTTACACGACAGTTAAGCAAAATTTGTCATAAGTAATTTCACTTCTTAACTCTGTGACAAATACGTACACTTACTTGAAATATCATTCTGAGCTCATATAAGACAATAAATACATCATAGACTAAGCACATAATTTGTTAGATTTTTGGTTTCACCTATGAAAGGAATTTTGAATGAGACTATCACTCTTTTTGTCATTACTCTAAGGAGGTTTAATATTATGTATAACATTACTACCTAAAGTTTAGTTAATATTTCAAGGTTTATTTGGCCCTTATGTACTGTCATTCAACGTAGCCATGCCGTAGCGTGGTAGGTACAACCGGTAGATAATTTGAAGATTTGGGTGTTGTCCGTCTGTATGTCTGTCTGATCTGTCTCTCTATACGTCTGTCAGACAGTCAATGTTTTTTTTCTCCAGAAGAAGTTAAGGTATTAAGTCGAAATTATATATATTGTAATACCTCCACGCTTTCCTGACAAAAATCGTCAAGATCACACAAATGGACAAGCAACTAGAAAAACAATGAAGTGGCCCTGCAAAAGCATTTTGTTTTCCTTTTTGGCGTACATTACCCTAAAAATATCAAACTAACACAGCTCTGTTTTACATCCCCCAGTCAATAACACTATCGTGCAATGCAAATAAATAAAGTGATCCCCGAGAACCCGAACGCATTTCTGGATTAAAATTGGCTGAGCCGGCCCACACGAGCACCTAGTACAAATACCTGACAGGACAGCTGACCCAGTTAGATACTGAACGCAACTAAAATTGTCACTCAATTTGGTATGTCGTATAATGGATGTAGATTTTTAGAATTTTTGAAAGAAGGGTGTTATATGTTTTAGCTTGTGTATCTGCATATCTGTGTCTGTCTGTGGCATCGTAGACTGTGGCTCTCAGATTCCTCATCTTTCCCTAACTCAATGACTCAGTTTTCTATCACTTTACAATTATGTACTTTTTGATATCTTGTGTGTCAACAAAGTGTCCGCTGTACTATGTCGGTGACCTTCATACGTCAACGAATCTCTTGATTTCTGATTCGATCTCGCAGATGGACAGAATACCTCATCCAAATGGCAGAAAGACGCTGGATGCTATCCGTTTCCAAATGATCTTTTTGGAAATCCATGGAGGAGGCCTATGTCCAGCAGAGGACTTATTATGGCTGAGGTGATGATAATGATGATGAACAGTAAGTTATACTACTAAAATCGCTCTTTTTCAGTAGGTATTTTTGTTTCTCTTTTAATACTTGTTTTAGGTAATTCTTTACTTGTAGGCACATTACGCAATTTGATTTGGCTACGAAAATTCATTTAATTACACTGACAGTTATAAATGTCTCTATTAAGTCGCCGAGTATCCAATCATTAATTTTGCATGACCAATTTCACGACTTCAAACATCTACCACCGGTCCAGTTTCAAGTCTAACTAGTATTCACTGGGACATGTACATTTATCGATTAGCTATTATTAACCTACGAACGTCACAAAGCTACGAAGCTCCAGACTAGACACACAGGCTTAATACTCGTATAGTACAAGCCGAAAATTTACAACATTCCAAATTCGTACCTTTTATTTTGAATAGAAGTAAAGTAGCCCTGGGGGATTACCACAATCTTATTTCAATATTGCTTTAACCTTTGGCTTGCTCTCTCAACTGTAGAAAGAGCGAGACAAAAGTCGAAGTAACATTGAAATAAGACTCTTGGCGTTTGTGGTACAGGCCCTGGGGGCCAATTCAGTTAATCAAAACCGATCCGTAACTGAACCTTGTGCGAAGCAATTCCTGTCGGCTGCTATCTTTTTATGATTTAGTAACGAGCGAAAGACATGCCACGTTTCATCAAATGTGTCAATTGTATGACAAAAAAGTGACTGAATCAAAAAAAAAATGGCGGCTGACGGGAAACGGTTCACGTATAGTTCAGTTACAGAGTGGTCTTGATCAACTGAATTGGCCCCTTGGACGTCTTTGTCAAACTTGGTCGATGTGCCAATTAAATTTAACAAAACTAGTTGAACAAAATAATAACAAAATAAAGACCGAAGCGCCCTCGATTCCATATTGCTTCTTTCCGAACAGACCTATATCCCATAAAAACATAATAGGTATGTACAAAAAACCAAGTCTTGCTACACAGCTCTTCTACCTCAAAAGGATGTGAGATCTAATATAAAACCAAATCGGTTAATTTATATCTTTTTATTTTATATATTTATATAATTATCCAACTATTTAGTAAGAAATTGTAACCTAATTACTTAATTTTAGGCTTTTAGCTTTATCCACAACAAAGTTACAGGGGGTCGAGCGTGATCCTAATGGCTTCGAAAAAAGGATGGTATGGCGTGGCCTTGCTGCTCGACTTGGCCGGGCCACTGCCGTGCACCCAGATACCTAATTATATTCCCCTTTCTAGAGTGTCCGTCAAAAGATTCTCTCGTTTCTCTCTATCACATAGAGTGACAGACATGACACAAATGCTATCAATTGTCTGCAAATATTGGCTGATGTAGGCTGAAATCTATTTATACACATACGCCCACATACATATTCTGAATATTTAGTGCCTGTAGCGAAATGCCAATTATTGACTACGTCTCTTTGTATCGATCTATTGTACTTACATGGGAATAATGAAATGACAGGCTGTCAAGGGTTGGCGATAAAGTGAATATGTTAACAATAATTTGCTTTCTGGATATAGTGAATTGTTAGACGATACGATAATGACGACAGCATACCTATCGAGGCGTGATTTGAGAGCTTTAGCGGGATCGTCATGGATACATGTTGTAGTTTTATTTTATTTTCCTTAACTTATGTTATTTTGAATATTATTGCTATAAAAATGGTGGTGTTTTATTCATTAAGTGTTTGATCAAATGCGTGAGTGTGGGCAAGGGAAATAAAGCACCAAAACGTGTCTTTTCACGTTGTATGCAAAACTCCATAGAAGCTTCCAGTAAAGTCGCCACTGCCTACTTTACTGAAGCACGACTCGAATATGAAAATGACTGTATGCAAGACTGAGATTGTGACTAGAAGATTTATGACTTGTTTTATTCAAGAAACTTTAAGAAATCTAATGTTAAGTATTAAACTTGCTTTTAAATGCAAATTTAATTTAAAATAAAACCGGACAAGTGCGAGTCAGACTCGCCCACCGAGGGTTGCGTACAAACTAGTAGATAAAAGTGGGAAATCATATATTTTTTTTATATTTTCATTCATAAGCCGAAAAATATACATCGTAAAAATATTGAAAAACCTGTTTTAGCTTATGCTAATGAAGCTCTTTCATAGCATGATTCGGTTAAAGAACTTTAAAATTTGGACCCTCATTCCTTGCATAAAGACACAATTTTTACGTGATTAATAAAAAATGTCTAGTTTTTGGATTTTTTCCTATATGTGTACTCTAACACAATCTTTCTTGCCAAATATCATAGTTCTAGGTCAACGGGAAGTACATCATAGGTTTTGACTTCCTTGTGAGTGCCGAAATGTGCGTTTTTTATGACATATTTGGCTGTAACATTTTTTTACGAAAACTGTGAAATTTTATTTTTGATTGTGCAGCAAGATACTATGGATCTGCGTATATGGTTTTAATTTCAACACAATACATTTACGCGTTCCCGAGATAAAGGTCTTGACACCCGGATGGACGGACAGAAAGACAGAAGGGTTCCGTTTTTTCCTTTTTATGTACGGAACCCTAAAAAATGGCGTGATATAATACTAAACAAGTACCTGGAAACTTTATAGATCACATACTATTTTAGCAAAACATTGAATACTCAGTCCCAAACATTGAATAATAATATTTCATGACCGCTAACTCGGCGATTGTTGTGGGCTGCGATGGAGCGCGGAAAGAAAATTATTTACTTATTCGCAAAATAAAGACATTTGAAAGAAAATTTGGCGTAAACATGTGTATATTATAATAACATGACATGATAGTATAACTATAACGTTTCGCTTGAGTTTTTTAGGGTTCCGTACCCAAAGGGTAAAAACGGGACCCTATTACTAAGACTTCGCTGTCTGTCCGTCCGTCCGTCTGTCACCAGGCTGTATCTCATGAACCGTGATAGTTAGACAGTTGAAATTTTCACAGATGATGTATTTCTGTTGCCGCTATAACAACAAATACAAAAAAATAGAATAAAATAGATACTTAAGGGGGCTCCCATACAACAAACGTGATTTTTTACTCGTTTTTGCTCGATATTTATAACGGCAACAGGTAGACGCTTGAAATATTCACAGAATATTGAGTTATATTATTCACTTTAAAAATAAATAACTAAATTAAAACATAATTAATATGTAAGTGAGGCTCCCATACAACAAACGTGATTTTTCGCCGTTTTTATAGATAATGGTACGGAACCCTTCGTGCGCGAGTCCGACTCGCACTTGGCCGATTTTATTTTAATATACACCATAAAATGATGTTGCATTTAATCGAAATGAATTGGCACTACAATTTTTCTGTAGCATGCAGAGTTTTTTTTAACTAGACCCATCTTAAAAGCTAATTTTATAAAAAAATAAACATAATTTCTCTGATCTGTGAAAATAACTAAGAAAAAAATTTTCGACCACTATTGTAACTTTTGAGAATTGGTGAATATTATTGAGAATTTATGAAAGTTACTTATCAAACTCTGCTATGCTGTACATAAATATATATAAGAAGTGTTAATCCTTAAGCCCTGCAAGTGGGTACGGCTCGTCCACGGTCCACCGCGTATCTAGCTACGAGCTGCCGGATCCTGCGAGCCGCCTTTGTGTTCGCAGTGATACGCCACTCGGCGGGTCACTGTGAGCTTACAGCGCTCCACGCGCGAGCGGCTCGCAGCGGGCTCGTGCCTACGTACTCACTTGATACCGTATCTGATACATTACATGCTACATTGCTAAGTGAGTTACAGTTTAAAATTGACAGAATATTAGCAAGACGCTAAGTAAATTATTTCCTGATATTTTTTCATGCATGCCATGACACGTCTTTCAAGCGAAAGCCGATACTCAAACAAAATCTCTTTTCAGCATTACATTTCAATCACATCACATATGTATACAAACTTAACGTTTATCTAATTCACATATCAAATCACTTATTCGCACATAAATGAATGAACAAACAAATAAACCGGAGCCTGCCTAAATAGAATTCGTTGATGTGATTATCTGAACGCGTCTGTTATATCCTTGGAGGAGAATGTTATGTCGAATTGGAGCAATGTGTCTCGACAGACAGACATAAAACATTGTTTTATCTAATTTTTTTTTTAACATTACTTTTTTTTTTTTTTTTTTTATTATTGGTTCTAGGTATAAGACTAGACTGTAACAAAACAGCAGAGAAATTCGATAGTATGTGAAGTGGGTGTTGTTTGCACCACTGGGCAGAAAACACTTAATACTGTACAAAAGACACATTCTACAAACATGTTTAGCTAAACAGGAACGCTTGCTATGACAGCCGGTCCACACGGCGCGTTGCGTCGGGCGTCGCGTCGACGTAGCGCTGTCATTGGTTACATGCTCTCCCCTCTGATCATATAGGAACTTTACTGGACCCCAGTTGTCTGCGCATCGCTGTTATAGGTCTGCGGTAGGGATGTTGCGAATATTCGCATCCGCATCCGCCTATGCGGAACATCCGCATCGATTTAGACATCCGCATCTGCATCCGCATCCGTATAAATCGTTGAGCTGAGCGGAGCTGATGCGGATGCGGATATGTAGCAGGTCGCGACAAGAAAGAAAGAGGCGAGGGGGGCGAGTGGCGCGTGTCGACCGCACGTGCTGATTGACCAATAGGAAAGCAATAATTTTGTTTTGGACTTCGGTGAATCGGTGACGGTGAAGCGCCTCGTTATTGTTTTGTTGTGACAAGATCTGACGCGCACGTTTGTTTTTATTGTGCTTTTTGTTAAGAAGCGTGAAGAAAGGATAAATATTACTGTTTTTTTTACCCTATCAAACCAACACTTAAGTTTTTTGTACATATCCGCATCCGCATCCGCATCCGCGGATGTGAGCCTCTTAAAATCCGCATCCGCATCCGCATCCGCGGATGTGAAAAATGCATCCGCAACATGCCTAGTCTGCGGGTGGGAGCTAAGTTGTGCGAGTCTCATCTCTGCCAGTGCGGACGAGGTGCAGACCAATTAGGACACCACGGACTTTCGTGCTTTAAGAGTGCCGGTCGCCAATATCGTCATATCGTTATACTTTTAGGAGAATTTTAATTATTTGCTGGGTTGCCTGGAAGAGATCGCTCTAAGCAATAAGGCCGCCAATTAAAAGCCTAGCTATATTTATGTTTTCTCTGTATTTCTTTTTCTGTATGTGTGGTTTTTTAATAAAGAGTCATCTATCTATCTATCTATTTAGGTGATTATAGTATTTTATTTGAATTAGATAAATTCTTGCTTAGAACATAGTATTAATTAGGCTTGCTTATTAAGTTTATCTTTATAATATAGATGTTAGGCCTTACCGAAAAACGTTACTTAACTTTAAGCAATGGTTAACATATTTTGTCAACTTCTCGTAAACACGTAATGACACTTGCTGAAAGATGACAGAAAATTTAAGACGTTGGTTAAAATTAAGTAACTTTTTCGGTAAGGCCCTTTATGTTTGTATTAGTAGGTACAGGAAGAACTTTGAATTGCTGTTACTCAAAAGTATACTTTTATACAGTATCCAAAAACTTCGAATCCATAATCTCTACAGGGCTGCATCTCATCACTGACATATCCCGTTATAACGTTTTAAATAATTAATATATCAATAGGGCCACGAATTCTGTAGTTTAAAGATAAAATAAACAGAACCTTTCGTAACAAATAAGTTGACTAAATACGGCTCAGCTCAGCCTGCTTGTGATATACCGTCTAGTACACGGCTTTCTGTTTTTTCATGCGTAGTAATTCTAAATTACGTCATACCTAATCGCACTTGAAGGGTGCTTTATTACGTATTAAGAAAGAAGAAAGCTAGACATTTTTTTAATTGTTGAAACGGTTTATTTTGACGAGAGGTTTTTTTTTTGAAACAGCTTTACCTAATACAAATTGTTACGAATTCACGAGATAATTGTTTGTTCTGTGTCTGGGTGTTTCTATGTATCATAAGTATGTATTTACGAAAACAAGTCTATATGTATTCTATCAACCATCTAGTTTCCATAGTAGCTTTGCTTAGTTTGGGCTAGATGGCGTTGTGTGAAATGTCCACAAATATTTATTTTTTATTTATTTATTGAGCTTACGTTGAGTTGCAATACGATTTTGTGAATATTTCCTCAAAATTTTAAAATATTCCTCTCTCTCTCTCTCCCTCTCTCTGGGGTAGCTTTAAGTTGGTTTTGGTCTGGACGTAAAACCCTAAATCATCCCTAAGAATACTTTAGCACTATAATTATTATTACTACATTGGTCCGCGGCTAGTACCGAGAAAATCACATCTTATTAAATACCTCCGTATAGAACAACATGAGTTATTGAACGTTATATTGTCCTCAAAGGGTTCATTTAGATGAATGTTGGTACGATAACTATTGCAAAGCAATGAGCAGTTGTAACCTAGCCTATATAAAAATTGAATATTGGAGTAGGTACCTACTATACTTACGAGTAAAACATCAAAATATGCACTCTGAACGACATTGTGTTTTTAATAGTCTTTATATACTAACATATACTTTTACTTACAGTGGACGTTATACGTAATTTCAAACTACGTAATACGTTTACAAGTAAATAAAAAAAAATTAATCAAATATTATCTTTATATTATACTATAAATTAAACAGCCGCGCGACCTATATCTATGGGTTCAAAGTTATTTAAATAAACACTATTTCCGCAGTCATTTTATTATGAATGTTTGTATGTAATTTAGTAGCACCCTCTATACTTAATTCGAAATGTGTGTTTGTGTGTAATTTAGTAGCATCTACTCAACGAATAAAAATACTAGTTTACACTAAAATTAACTCAAATTATTGATGAATGGGCCAATTTACAGAATTGTAGAACCCACTTGTGACGACCAAAACACATACTGACCATCTTAACGTTACTGTAAACAATATTTGTAAATATATAATATAATATATATAAATGACGCCTATTTTCCATCCTATTTTTAATCGGGTACTTCGGTGTTTCGCACCGCAAGTGGTTCGAACCGCGGTCCGAATCACCCAAGAGCTCTTTGACTTCCATAAAGAAGGAGATTATAAATTCGACTGTATGTTTTTTACCCGACTGCGTAAGAAGGAGGGTTATGTTTTTCGAGTGTATGTATGTATGTATGTATGTATATTTCTTTGACACGCCCTAGAGCCTAAACGGCTTGACCGATTTTGATGTAAGTGGTGTCAGTAGATTCGTCTTAGTTATGACAGTGACACTGAAAACATCAAAATTAAAAAAAAACATAAGTTAGGCTGCAAAAACCTCTTTTCTACAGTCGGGTATTTTGTTTTTCTTTTAACATTGATACTTGTTTGTTCAGAGATTACTCCGCCAATTATGAATTGTTTTGATGATCCTTTTGTTGTTTAGTAGGTATTACCTCAGAGGTGGTTCCGGATACATTTTATCACAATCGGTTCAGTACTTTGGTTTTTTATAACAAAATAACTGAATAAAGATCATCCAAATAAACGAATTGCGTATTGTGAAGTCGTTTTTTTAGTTTTTAGAGTTCCGTACCTCAAAAGGAAAAAAAACTGTCTGTCCGTCCGTCCGTTCGTCCGGGTGTCAAGACCTGTATGTATCTCGAGAACGCGTGAAGATATCGTGTTGAAATTAAAACAATATACGCAGATCCATAGTCTCTTGCTGCAAAAAGAAAAATAAAATTTATCAGTTTTCGTAAAAAAAGTTACAGCTAAATATGTCATAAAAAACGCACATTTCGACACTCACAAGGGAATCAAAACATATGGTGTACTTCCCGTTGACCTGGAATTTTGAAATTTGGCAAGAAGCATTGTGTGAGAGTTATACATGTTAAACAAATTATGTATAGGATTTTTATGATGAATTTTCAGTATAAGTACCTTGGCTTATGCAGAACATCTCTAGTAAATAAATATTCGCGTATACAATTATGAATTTTCATTAAATAAAAGTTTTAATTTACCCCAAATTACCATTTAGTCTAATAGTGTATTCATTCTATTCATTCTATTGAGCTCGGACGTTTTTGAGGACTAACGCCCCGTTGATACTTTATCAAGGCGGTTTCTATTTATATTATTATTTGTAGCCGAATACACAGAACAAATAACAAACAGACAGATACACAGAATTAGTTACTTTTATAATATTAGTTACCTTCAAGTTAGTAAAAAAATAACACTTCTAAAGAATAATTCCGACATTAAGTAGGTAAAGTAGAACTTAACTCTAGAACATAGATCACCGCACATATTCTAAAGCACACAGGGCAGGGTCATACATCAGGACCATTCGTCATGCAACAGGGCGATTTGTCATAATGACAACAAGAATCTACAGGTATCAACTTACCTCCAATTAGAAAATGTCACACGTACACCTAAGTTTGAAGGAAGTTCAACAGTCTAACACATACATGCTTCTACATTTGAATGCTTACATATAACACTCGGTTGTTAAGAATTATGTACTTGGAAAGTCGTACGCGAATCGAATTCGGGGGTGGTACGAGGGCGTACGAAATGTACTGATACCGCCAAGCGACTGGCGGTCCAAGCACCGAACTTCAGTGAGAATAGGTATGCGCATGTTCCTTAAAAACAAAGTTCGTGCCTGTACATAATGCGCTACATTTTAGTGACGTTCAAGCTGCTGACGACAAAATGTGTGGTAGTATGTACGTGTATAATTCGAATGGGCTGTGGAATTTTGTCCCGTGAAATCGGGTTGAACTTAATTGAGCTCGGGGACGGCGGGTTACGGGTTTTGGGTTAGTTTTGTGATTACCGAGAAACGATACTGTAAATTCTACAAAGGACAGTTTTGGAACGCTATTTAAGTTCCTGGAAAAGTTTTGTTGTTGAATCCGTTTACTAAACTAGGGCAATAAGCAAAAATAAATCATAACGATGTAAATAGGTTACTTCTAAGCAAGCGCGCTCCACCGTAAACAGCAACTAAACTAGTAGATAAAAGGTTTTTTTTTTGGTTTTTTTTAATAGTTACCTTCATAAATCGAAAAATATACATCATACAAATATTTAAAAACCCGTTTTAGCTTGTGCTAATGAAGTTCTTTCATATTTTCATATGATACGGTTAAAGTACTTAAAAATTTGGACCCTCTTTCCTTGCTTAAAGACCCTATATTTTGTGATTAAATTAAAAATGACCAGTTTTAGGACTTCTTCCTATTTGTGTACTCTAACACAATGCTTCTTACCAAATTTCAGAGTTCTAGGTCAACGGGAAGTACCCCATAGGTTTTGATTCCTATGTGAGTGTCGAAATCTGCGTTTTTACGACATATTCGGCTGTAACTTTTTTTTACGAAAACTGAGAAATTTTATTTTTCTTTCTGCAGCAAGATACTATAGATCTGCGTATACAGTTTTAATTTCAACTCGATACCTTCACGCGTTCCCGAGATAAAGGTCTTGACACCCGGACGGACGGACAGACGGACAGACAGACGGACAACAAAGTGATCCTATAAGGGTTCCGTTTTTTTCTTTTGAGGTACGGAACCCTAAAAAAATCACGTAAGTTAAGACATGCGAAAAAACTGTTTACTTGATGAAGCATGTGTAAATATGGAAAATAATTAAGAAGCTATTTTTTTGTGCAGACAATAATATCATTAAATTTTCTATCACTTCGAAAACATTGTTTCTAAATTCTACTGTTTTGTATTTTCGCGGCATCTTGGCTGGTTGGGAAACTACTTAGGTAATTTATTTTAAGATACCTACACAGCTACTTGGATATGAAAGACAGGCAGACGCATAAAACATATTTTTTATCAGCGTAATATATAGAAAAGGGTTACCTACACATCCATATAAATCCATATAAATCCTGCTATTATGATGGATTTGTATGGAAACAAAAATAATTTCATTAATCCTCACTTATTTACATATTGTGAGTGAGATGTTGGTTGGTTGTAAAGAAAGTGGATGGTAAAAGACCACGCAGTCGATGACCTACCCGCTGGTCAGATCAATAATTAATTAATAATTATAGACTATAATGACATTTCCCAATTGCCACTGCCTTGAGAAAATCCGAAGACAGGATGGTGTGGATACGCTCGTCATCGACTCTCTCAAAGCATTTCAAGACGGATACGACCTTCAGCAGTGAAACTTACGATTAAGAAGAAGAAGAACAGAAGAGTGAGATATGAAAGTACTAGTCAAAATAAAAAGTCAGAAATCTTAATAAAATTATACTTTTACCTCCATAACTGCAAGTAAACTAGTAGAGCATCTACTACTAATTTTTATAAAATACTTGTTCAAATTATAGAGTTATTAAACTTCGTTAAATCCCTAACGTTCACTGAATTAATTAAAAATATTGATTTTATATAATGCTACCTTCCGGCTCCAGTTCGAATATCAGCTGAATGCATTTACTTGAATGGAGAAAAGCAGGTGCTGACTGGATATTATTGGTAAAGATTTATGGCTTCATATAACTGTGCGATATTATTCAGAAATATAAATTATAAAAGCGTAAAGCGCGCTTTTATATTTTCTATTTCTGAATAATCGTCAAAATATCATAAGCCCAAGCTAATTAATTAATTGACTAGTATTTGTTCCCCATTCACAGGTGTCACTAGAAGTAATAAATAAAGAATTATGCCTACTTATGGTCATCAAAATCCGTTCTAATTTTGATTCCTTCTTCCTTTATTATTAGATATTCTAAATACTAACTAAATCTGTAGTGTTTTTAATTACAAATCAAACAAACCCAAAATTGAAAAGTTGCGTTTGGTGGATTAGGAGTTATGTCTTATTTGGTCACAGAAATTGACCTAACGGCATATTTTCAACCCCCTCTACTTCTCACTACAATAAATGACCCTGAAAATAGTATACTTTTCAAGACGAATCCAATAATCTTAAATTCGATGGAATTTTATTGGGGAAATAAAAAGTTATAGCCATTACTTTGGTGACAAAAAATATATTTTTGCATTATTCACTCCCTTCTCCAAACTCAATTACGCATTATATTATGTTGTATATTAGTTAGTAGTATAGGTATTTATTAGTAAAAAATCGTTCAAGTACTTTCTAATGGTGTATCAGAATAAACTATATATTATTTGTATCACGAGATAATATAAGCCGACAAAATGTGGCATATTTGCGTCACATCGCAAATTTTTCCGTGATCAAGTATTTTTACAAATTATGTGTCAATGGAGTTCATTTTGACAAAAAAGTTATGACAAACATATTCTGTTTTAACCGATTTTCAAAATAGAGGACTTTCTCAATTCGATTGTATGTTTTTGTAAGTATGCCTGTTACGTGCTTACTTGGACAATTATGAATTGATTTTGATGATTCTTTTTTACTTGGTAGGTCATCTTCAAAGGTAGCCCCATATAAATTTTATTAAAATCGGTTATTCTTTGGTTTTTATACAGAAATAACTGGAAAAATATGTCTTTCAAGTAAACAAATTGGGTATGGAGCGAGTTGTTCCAGTTTTGTAGACTATAATTTTGACTGCTCAAGTTATATAAAATACAGCTTACATAGTAGCAATACAAGAAAGTTGCCTGCAGAAAAATGAGAAAATATAAAAAAATCTAGAAAATATGCAAGCTTAGCGAACGGAAGCAGAAAAATTCACTACGGATTTATGTTAGCGCAACAAGCAAAAATATTGTCCAAGTTACGAGCTACCTACACGGAAATAAATGAGCACTTACTTTCCTAGATTTTATTACCAGACACAAAGTCACCAATGTAGAGTATTTACTTGGTGTTATCACCAATGTAGATTATATAGTGTATAGTGTAGTATGGTAGTGTTCTTGATATACCTAGTCCGTTGGAAAAGAGAAATAATGTGGCAATGAGGGGGCTGCTGTCCTTATCTCATTATTTTGTTTGACTAGCAACACAACCAAAACTTCAGTTTCTATTTTTCCCACGATAATTCTCTGTTCAACCAGACGTTAGTTACTATTGCGTACACCTTTAGGTTTTCATCTTTTGATGTTGTACTGTGACATTGCCACCAACTTGGATGCTTACATGTTTAGAGAGTGTGCATCACGACGCCCAGATGCTCAGACTGGCATGCCGCCAGCAGTCAAACAAGTCCGAGACTTCAAATTGCAAACGGCAAGCTCAGACTGCAGGTGGGACTACTGGTTCCTATGAAAATAATTTCGAGCAGGGCGACATTGCAGCGAGCGGGTATGGCGTGCAGCCTGCGGTCGAGGCTGGTAGGCCGCAACACTTGTGGTGAAGTAGATTGAGAGGGCATTTTACGACATTCTGTATTCTATGTCTAGCTTACTGTATGTCTGAAGATACGGAAACAAATGTGGCCTATCGGCATGTGCGGTCTATAACGTCAGTTTCTATCGACTACAGGCGACAATGCGGTCGATTGTAGCTGCAAGTCGTCGCCTACGACTGTGATCTGTGACTCGTCTCGGAGTAATACCAGGGGGGCAATTCAGTTATTCAAAACCGATCCGTAGCTGAACCTTTTGCGAAGCATTTCTTGTCGGCTGCTATCATTTTTTGATTTAGTAACGAGCGAAGGACGTGTTACGTTTCATCAAATGTGTCAATTGTATGACTTAAAAGTGACTGAATCAAAAAAACTATGGCGGCCGACGGGAAACGCTCCACATATGGTTCGGCTATGGAGCGGTCTTGAATAACTGAATTGGGCCCCAGGTAATGCACTCCTACCTCCTGACGCGCGGTGCTAAGACGTAGCCTATGGATATTGCCTTTTTTAGCATAAAAATACCAGATAAATAAAATAGACAAAAACCAAATTGTTGTAATTTATACACACTTGTCCATTGTAAAAACAATCGTAGTTTTTACATAATTATACTTATTACGTTTTTTTTTATATCGAAAACGGATTACTTATAGGTCGATAAAGACTCTTGTTGTATGGAAAAATGTGCGATGTACGATGTGGACACCGCGTGGCTTGATCTGCAACTTTACATTTTCATCTACTACTAGATGACCCGGTGTACTTCGTATCATCTATCCTAACAACATTAAATCTCTACCTTCGCTAAAATGAACACTTTTCTAACTTTTCTCACCATTTAAACCTTCCCTGGACTACGACAAACATTTCAAAACCAAAATCAGCGTTCTCGAGTTTTAGTGAGACAAACGAACAGCAATTGATTTTTATATATATAGAGATTAGTAATATTATCATATCATGTCTTTACTAATATATAGGTACCTCCATTTAATGTTTTCGGATATAATATTGATGTTGTGCTGTCGTAAAATGAGGCTACTATGACGCAGGAAAGTTACGCATCCCCTTACCAACGAAAAATGACCAATTTCATAAACTATTACATAGGAAAGTTAAGCATCCCCTTACCAACGCAAAATGACCAATTCATAGTTCAAAATTGTTCAAAACTCGATTCATTTATCAACTTCATCAAAACTTGAGTAACAGTTTTAAAACAATTAACCGGAATTTCCTTCGACGTCTAATCACAATAAAGTTTTGATTTAGATTGTTCGCTGTTATTTTGGCCGGATAGATAAAAAATACTATAATAAAAGCGAAAATAGCTGTCTCTTTTGCTATTTGTAACTTTGTCACGACAAAGACGACAAAGCGGAATGTAATAAATAAAATATAAATAAGTACGTTATTACCAGATGATATCTGGGGGCACGGCAGTGGCCCCGGCCAAGTCGAGTAGCAAGGCCACGCCGTACCATCAATTTCTCGACCCCCCTGTAACTTTGTTGAAGATAAAGATAGAAGCCTGAAATTTCAGAGACAGAGAGTATAATAATACTAAGTATATTACCAAATTTCATTCAATTTGAACGAGTGGTTTAAGAATTGTTGCAAGTTAAATTTCCTTGATTTTGTCACTGACACACTCACTCACTCATTGATCATCAAATTTCTAAGGTAGGTACTTCTAGCAGACATACGAGCATGAAATTATGAAAACAATTATTGCTTAGCCTATAAGCAAGGAAAAATAAAGACAGAAATTTAAGTCCCATTTGATGATATATTTTTAAGCTTTGCATTGCATAGCTTCTATCGCGGGCCTTGAGCGTGGAGACCGAATCCAGAAATTCCGTAACGAAAATAACCTAACACACCGCGCGTAAAGCTATTATGCAATAGCTTTACCGCGGCAGTCTCCGAGTGCCACACGTCTTTTTTTTTTGATTTTGTTTTAAAAACCAAACTGCTAAAACCATTTTTATAGATTTTTTATGAATTTTTATGTGACAGAGTTATGAGATAAATAACAAAGACAAAAATACAATCGGATTAAGAACCTCCTCCATTTTGAAAGCCGGTTGAAAAATTTGTAAGAAAGGACATCTGTTGTAGCGCCTTAGTAGCGCCATCTAGTGAAACCTTATGAAAAAGAATTTAATTCCTATAACAGGAGTCTCTATACTAACAAAGGTTGTTTATTAGGATTATTTTAGTTTACAGCAATATTAATAGATGTCACTTTAACAGTATCAAAATTAATCGTTATTGTTTAACCGAATTCCAAAAAGAAGGAGGTTATAAATTCGGTCTTATATTCTAAGGTCGCGGGACTAGAAATAAAATATCGGTACCTATAATAGTTAATTTAATATCTACTGTCGGGTGCGCGGGGGCGCTCACCTCATATACCCCACTGCCTCATCTGATTTTGATGAATAAGATGATAAACTGATGTTCTTAAGCAACCGAAGCACAGATCGGGAAAGTGCTAGGACAGTTGACTTACCTTCCTGTATACAAGGGTTTGAAAATGTAGCCGGGAAAATGGCACTAGAACTCTCTGACGGAAAGATGTCAATTCGAATATAAATATAACATTTTTATTCACTATAAGTTACAAAACGTAAATTAATTCAGTCGACAGATTTACTTATTTGTACCAAAATTATTAATTATTGAGATGCATCAAATTTTATAATTCAGTACAAACCAAAAAGTCTACCTTCATTAGGTAGTTAGTACTACCTAATGAAATTAACATACTACATGTCAGTATAATTAATTTATTGTTCTATCTTGTCCATTAAAAATTCATCCACTCTGTAAAAAAATTATTGAATCTGTTTTTTTTTACAATTCACTTTAGTCACCCATTTTGATTTTGAGGGCTTTATACTATATAATTTTTTTGTAGCATTCTAAAGACTGATTTGAGGGAGTAACGCATGTTTCCTTCATCCACATAAAAAAATCGTCATTGTCGAAATTAAGGGACTTCACCTTAGAGTTCAAATGTTTGACCTAAAACAATAATTACTATTTATTGTGTCGATAAAGCCTAAAGTACAAGCTAGATCAGGGTTGGTGAACCAATGGCAAACTTTGTCACGTGCCTTCAAGCGCACGCCACGGATCGGTGGCAAAGCGCATTACAAAGTTCACTACGAAGTATAACGAACAAACTAAAATATTTCCAATATGGATTCAGAAAATTTATTGAAATTCATATTTCATGAGGAGAAACACGTGTCGACAAGAGTACCAGCTTGAAGACATCGAAACCGTCAAAAGTACCAGCTTGAAGACACCTAAGCAGAAGACTATCTTATTATTATATATATTATGTACAAGGATATATATCCTTGTACATAATAATAAGGTAGTGGTTGGTTGATTTCGTCTCAATAGCCCTGATTTGTTAAATTCAATATTGTACAATAGTTAGATCATCTAAAAAAAAACATCAATATTTTTTTCTAATTTATCCTCATACCAAAACCCTGTATTTTTTTAATTTTATGTAAAGGGCCTCTCAGTGTTGGCTTCAACATCAAAGGACCGGGCTGCGACCCGAGATTTAAGTTAAATAAAAGGTAGTGGTTGTAAATAGTAGTTATGGTATTTTTATATTACCTACTCTAGTAGGCAAGAGGTACTAGCTTGAACATCTCGAAGCGGAAATACACAATATATATAGATTTATTTAGATTTAATTTGAATATGGATTCAGTAATTTATGGTTTAAAAAACTGAAAAAAACGACATCAAAATACTCAATTTTATTTTAAAAACCAAACCACTGAATCTATTTTGATGAAATTTCCATGAGACCAATGGAAACCTCCTACCCTAATTCCCCTTTGATTCGACCCAAATTTTACAACCTTAATTCAGCCCTGACGTAAAAATATTATAAAGTGTTCGTTTTTATTCATTTGAACGCTCAATTACTAAATTGTATGGCCCAAGCATTAAAATCGTGGTACTTTCATGGAACATTTCAATCACGGGGTTTACCTCCTTAGTTCATCCCTGTCGCAAAAATTTAGTTACAGTTGTCATTTGTGTTTATTTTTAGTCCAAATACAAAAATTCAAGATCCTAACACATACAAACTTTCAACCCTCTTTTGACCATCTTAATTCATCCCTGTCATTAAAATAGAATAGCAGTATTCATTTATATTTATTGAGTAACCCAAATACCAGATTTCATGCCCCTAACATGAAAACCCAGGGACTTTAATAAATTTGTTTACCCCCATTTCTACCCCTTAGTTCAGCCCTTTCTAAAAATCCGTTCGTAGCTGACCTATTTACCCCATAAAGAACATACTTTTCAGCCTTTCAGCAGCGTAGCTTGCATAGTTTTTGAGATATCGTGATGAGTCAGTGAATGGTATTTCGCTTTTATATATATATGTATAGATAGGGTGTGACATTGGCATTGCTACAAGGCCATTGTTATATTGTATTGAAAATTAACACTTTAATTGGTATTTATTAGTATAAATAACACAATAATTAATGCAAATATTGATGACAGCATTGTTATTTTGTACGTAATATCGCTAAGTATAATTAATTACATGTAGCAATTATTTGGTACCTATACGTTTAGAATGATAATAATAATAATATTTCTATAACATATTATAAAATAATGCTCGTATATGTAATGTAAAAACGATTTATTATTTATTTAGATACTTGTATTATGTTATTGTAGGTATTTCAAGGATATTGCCATTGTGAATGTTAATTAACCGACTTCGAAAAAGGAGGAGGTTATCAATTCGTACCGTATATTTTTTTTTTTCTTATGTACTCGAATTACTCCGTCATTCGAGAACCAATTTTTGTGTTAACTGAATTGGTGTATAGAGAAAGCTCCCAAGTTGGTCCCATAAATATTTTATAAACATAGCTTTGTTACTTTTTGAATAAGCTCTAAAACTGAAAATATTTTCATTGTATTCCTGAGTAAGTGCGTCAGATTATAGAATCGCAGAGTTCCACCAACACGTTTTTCTTTGCAACAGTGTCAAATATTAAGGAATATCGCGTAGACATCTGCACATTTTCTAATCTTCAAAGACGAGCATTTGACAAAATGGTTTGAGCAAATCGCATTCTTGACAAAAGAAAAAAAGAGCGAGTGAAGAGAGGTATCTTTGAAAAGTTTACAGTCGTGAAGGATTTAGTAAGTAAGTTGCGTTTGAAGTCGGTTTTTTAATAGAAATTAGAATTATTTAAGTACTGCAGTTGTATATTAATTAGGAAGGTATGTATTATCTATTTTGGACGAAATATATTTTCGTTAGAGAACCTACTCTGAAAATAAGCGACGACCGACGAACCAGGGATGTAACATCTAAATATAGAAAAAAAAACACGATAGCCTCGAAAATTCCTAGTAATTTTTTTCGCAAAATCAACACAGATAATAAATAATTACTGTGTGGTTATTTCATTCAGCACGCATCCTGTATGTAGAACAAAATCGATGTAGATATATTATGTACGAAGTCTAAATATATACCAACAAAAAACTGTATTCGCGTCTGTACATTAATCTGAATAAAGTGTAGTTTCTGAAAATTTTATGTAGTATGTACGAGTATGTATACTATAGGCTCTGAAAGTACTGAGTATTTTGACATGCAGTTTTAAAACACGTTCTAGTTCCGACCAGGTTTTTAAATATTTTTACATTGTATATTTTTCGGTTTATGAAGGAAAATATAAAAAATATATGATTTCCCCCTTTTATCTACTAGTTTGTACGGAACCCTCGGTGGGCGAGTCTGACTCGCACTTGTCCGGTTCTTTTTGATCTACTTTCTGAATTCTTAAGTCCACAGAAACTGAAATCTATACCGAGTTGTTGCCTGTTTCCTGTGAACTACAATCTTGGATTTTTCAATGCTATACTGAATAGATCATATAAATAGTTTGCAGAAACAGTGGAAAGAATCTCCAACAAATGTCGATCTCCGAGACAAATTTGTTTTATCAAAATCAGTTTAGAAGTAGCGGAGTTATTACAAAAAAAAAACCGGACAAGTGCGAGTCAGACTTGCCCACCGAGGGTTCCGTACAAACTAGTAGGTATGATAAGTAGTTTCCGAAAATACCACGAAACCGGGAACTAAGTTGTTAAAATATTAGGGTGAAGCTAGTCATTGTAAAAAGGGGGATTTTTTTACATTTTTGTCATAAATAATAGATTGTTATACAAGGGGCTAAAACGACCCATTGTAACGAGGGTCCTATGTAATAGGGCGAATTCTGTGGTAACGATGTAGATTTTTACTCCCAAGCTTTAGCGAGGGAGTAAATAGAAACCGAATTACAATGGGTTTTTAGCGTCGTGTGTTACACTCTACTTTTCACTACGAGTGCGAGAAAATAAAATAATCCAATACAATAATTCAAAGTTTATTTTATTAAAAATTATTTAACGAGATGTTTGCAAAGAGAATGTAAATATATTCCAAAGAGATTATTCTACTTTTGAATAAAAACTGTTTCGTGTATGTAGGCTCTTTGGTAACAGATAAAAATTAAAAAAAAATACTTTATCCCCTAGAGCTTAAAATGCTATTTTAGCCCCGCTTTACTACGCTACAATGACGGACATTTAGAGCAAAAGTGGTGAAAAAAAATTACACATCGTAAAATTTATTAAAAACCTGTTTTATCTTATGCTAATGAAGCTATTTTATATGATACCCTACATGATACGGGACTCTCATTCAAACACAAGGATTAAATTAAAATGTACAGTTTTTGTTTTTTTTTTCCTTTAGGTATGTGTATTATAAGGCTTGTCGAATTTCATAATTCTAACTTAAAGGGAAATACGCCTACATAATCAAAAAACATTGGGGATGTTCGAAAATTATTTTTCAATTTATCCGTTTGTGAAATTTTAAGCTTTTAAGTGAGAGTCACGGCTCAGTAGGCTTTACAAGTTATCGAGTTATAGTCGATCAACTTAAAATAATTACTTAGACTACTACTACTAGATACTAATATTATCTCCATAAAATATATTGTTACCTACAATGTTTCCTTGTTTAGAACTGGCAAGCGTCACTTGAACAGAACTTATCTAATCGTTTTTCTCATATTGAACAGCATTCTGAATATGTCACCACTGCATTAAAACCCACATACCTACATTATACATACTTAATTAGATTAATATTTCCTGTTGATGCCTAATGCATACATTTATCATGTTTGGCGTATTTTCAGTTCCCCCAATGTCAAAGCGGACTTTTGATAATATTGTAAATGACCACAACAGGAAAACCATACAATTATTTTATTCGCCAACTGGTGTAATGCAACAGCGATGTAAAGCTTTGCGATTGAGCAAAAACCAAAAACTTTGCAGTTCCGACAATATTACATACATAATATAGGTCGAATTGACAACCTCCTTTTTTGGAAGTCGGTTAAAAAGAGAGAAATAACACAAAAAAAAAAAAAAAAACTGTTCATCTACCTACGTAGGTACGGACACAAACAAATTTTAGGGCCTAAAACCGACCTCAAAAAATAGTTGGTGTATGTACCTACTTAGGTAGATGCCCAGTTTAGATAGTTTTCGTGTTATTTCTCTCTTTTCAGGTAATTAGATTGTTTTGAAGTCGGTTTTTTAGGGTTCCATAGCCAAATGGCAAAAAACGGAACCCTTATGGATTCGTCATGTCTGTCTGTCCGTCCGTATGTCACAGCCACTTTTTTCCGAAACTATACGAACTATACTGTTGAAACTTGGTAAGTAGATGTATTTTGTGAACCGCATTAAGATTTTCACACAAAAATAGAAAAAAGAAAACAATAAATTTTGGGGGTTCCCCATACTTAGAACTGAAACTCAAATATTTTTTTTCATCAAACTCATACGTGTGGGGTATCTATTGTCTTCAAAAATGATATTGAGGTTTCTAGTATCATTTTTTTTCTAAACTGTTTGTGCGAACCCTTTTTTCAATGACTAGCTTCACCCTAACATTTTAACAACTTAGTTCCCGGTTTCGTGGTATTTTCGGGAACTACTTATCATACCTACTAGTTTGTACGGAACCCTCGGTGAGCAAGTCTGACTCGCACTTCTCCGGTTTTTTTTGTAATAACTCCGCTACTTCTAAACTGATTTTGATAAAACAAAGGCTTATTACCTGGTCAGAACTAGAACGTGTTTTAAAACTGCATGTCAAAATACTCAGTACTTTCAGAGCCTATAGTATACATACCCGTACATACTACATAAAAATTTCAGAAACTACACTTTATTCAGATTAATGTACAGACGCGAATACAGTTTTTTGTTGGTATATATTTAGACTTCGTACATAATATATATATACATCGATTTTGTTCTACATACAGGATGCGTGCTGAATGAAATACCCACACAGTAAAGATTTATTATCTGTGTTGATTTCGCGAAAAAAATTACTAGGAATTTTCAAGGCTATCGTGATTTTTTTTCTATATTTAGATGTTACATCCCTGGTCGTCGGTCGTCGCTTATTTTCAGAGTAGGTTCTCTAACGAAAATATATTTCGTCCAAAATAGATAATACATACCTACCTAATTAATATACAACTGCAGTACTTAAATAACTTAAATCTCGGATCGCAGCCCGGTCCTTTGATGCCGAAGCCAACACTGAGAGGCCCTTTACATAAAATTAAAAAAAAATACAGGGTTTTGGTATGAGGATAAATTAGAAAAAATGTTTTTTTTAGATGATGTAACTATTGTACAATATTGAATTTAACAAATCGGGGCTATTGAGACGAAATCAACCAACCACAACCTTATTATTATGTACAAGGATATATATAATAATAAGGTAGTCTTCTGCTTAGGTGTCTTCAAGCTGGTACTTTTGACGGTTTCGATGTCTTCAAGCTGGTACTCTTGTCGACACGTGTTTCTCCTCATGAAATATGAATTTAATAAATTTTCTGAATCCATATTGGAAATATTTTAGTTTGTTCGTTATACTTCGTAGTGAACTTTGTAATGCGCTTTGCCACTGATCCGTGGCGTGCGCTTGAAGGCACGTGACAAAGTTTGCCATTGGTTCACCAACCCTGATCTAGCTTGTACTTTAGGCTTTATCGACACATTAAATAGTAATTATTGTTTTAGGTCAAACATTTGAACTCTAAGGCGAAGTCCCTTAATTTCGACAATGACGATTTTTTTATGTGGATGAAGGAAACATGCGTTACTCCCTCAAATCAGTCTTTAGAATGCTACAAAAAAAATATATAGTATTAATATGTTAACTACATTATATTTCATTACATTTCTAATGTTAACTTGTATTAACTTATGTTAATTTAAATTAAATATTTATTTTTGACTTATCCAAGTAATTATTTTAAGACTCGATCGACTATAAATCGATAACTTGTAAATCCTACTTAGCCGTGATAATTTTCCTTCTAACTTCTTATTATATTCTACAAGCATGCATTTTTTCATATCTCCAAAGTCAACCGTTTAGCCGGTCGGTAGAAGGCGGCGAGGAAACGTGACTCTAACAAAAAATATCCCTTCAAAGCCTAATATTTCGCAAACGGTTCCCTAATTTGAAAAATGTTTTCGCATACCCACAATATTTTTTGATTACCTATTTATCGATATCCCACACGATGGGTCCTTATTATCATCATCTCATCCATAAGAAGTCCACTGTTGGACATAGGCCTCCCTCATGGATTTCCAAAAAGATCGATTGGAAGCGGCTTGCATCCAGCGTCTTCCCGCCACTTGTATGAGGTCATCTGTCCATCTCGTGGCTGGTCTTCCTACGCTGCGCTTGCCGGTACGTGGTCTCAACTCGAGAACCTTTCGGCCCCATCGGCCATCAGTTCTACGTGCTATGTGCCCTGCCCACTGCCACTTCAACTTGTTAATCCGCTGTGCTATATCGGGGATGGGGTAGATGAGAAAAATAATTCATCTCCACTTATGTGTAGAGAAGCAAAATTTTTTTTTTCAAAATGTTATATTACGACTTCATGCCGGATATCGCAACAAATAGGAATAACATAGTTTAGGATTAGGGTTAAAAGGTAAACTATCACCTAAGTAGCGAGTAATAGTCGATTGACTTACTTGTGTACTAAAATAAAAATATATCTATTAAAAAAAACGTGCGCTCTCTGTCTCAAATAAGAAGGGTCCACTCAGTTGTGATGTGCAAATACAGAGCCCTAAAATGCTCAAGGAGTGACTCATTTGACCGGTTTTGTTTATATCAGCGTTCTGTATTAATATGCAACCATTCTGCAGTGATAGTGGAAGCAAGCAGCACGTCCACCCGCGACCTTCCAGCCGCCCACAAAATTATCCAACTTTACAACTGAAAATATTGGGATCACAGGACTACCAGTAACGAAACCTAGGTACGCACTCTTCTTTACTGTATTATTGGTTGTATGGTTTTATTATTGTTACATTATTATCAAATAGTTTTTATACTTCCATACTTAAAAGTGTCAACGACATCATTTTACTACGTTTTTAGGGTTCCGTACCTGAAAAGGAAAAATACGGAACCCTTATAGTACTTACTTACTTACTTTACCTTACTTTGTTGTCCGTCTGTTCGTCTGTCCGTCTGTCCGTCTGTCCGTCTGTCCGTCTGTCCAGGTGTCAAGACCTTTATCTCGGGAATGCGTGAAGGTATCGAGTTGAAATTAAAACCATATATGCAAATCCATAATATCTTGCTGCAGAAAGAAAAAAAAAAAACTCAGTTTTCGTATAAAAAAGTTATAGCCGAATATGTCGTAAAAAACGCACATTTCGACACTCACAATGGAATCAAAACCTATGGGGTACTTCCCCTTGACCTAGAACTATGAAATTTGGCAAGAAGCATTGTGTTAGAGTACACATATAGGAAAAATGCGAAAACTGGACATTTTTAATTTAATCACAAAAAAAATGTGTCCCTATGCAAGGAATGAGGGCCCAAATTTTTAAGTGAATTAACCGTATCATGTGGGGTATCATATGAAAGAGCCTCATTAGAATAAAAAAAAAAAAAAAAAAAATGTCTATGTCTATGTCTATAAGCATAAGCTAAAACAGGCTTATAAATATTTTTACGATGTATTTTTTTCGGTTTGTGAAGGAAAATATAAAAAAAAAATATGATTTCCCCTTTTTATTTAGTTTGTACGGAACCCTCGGTGGGCGAGTCTGACTAGCACTTGTCCGGTTTTATTTTTATACAAGATAGATCTACGATTGACCACCAACTCGCCTGATGTTAAGCGACGGTGTGGCCGAGGTTGGAGCTCGTCGATCTAGAAGATCTATTCACTCTAGCTTTGAAAATTCCAAGAATGTAGGTCTCGGGAAACAGAGATGTCTCATATCTAGCCGTTTCTATACCTATACTAGTCTACCCTATAGCTAGTTGAAAACTTTATAGAAAATGATACGGCAGATTTATAAGAGCATATAGTATAGCTATCGCCGCAATTTAGTTTTAGTTATTTTACAGCGGCCAGTGCGGAGCCAAGCCAGCCACTGTTAAGAGTGTAATAACGAAATATTCCATTTTCAAATAGTTTTATTTAAATTGCCTTGTTTGCCTTGTGGGAGGTCAAATAGTTTAAATTTTTGTCCTCTTCCTGTTGACCGACTGATCTAAAATTTGTTGAAAACCTAAAGGTTTGAATAAAATATATATTAATATATTATAATATAATCAGAACTAAAGTTCTGATGACAATACTATTATATTAAGTAAGTAAGTAAGTTCGTATAGACTGAGTGACCAGCCCTATTGTCAGAGTTATTAAGCCGCCGAAAGGCCGGCGGCCTTAATAATATTTACTATTATATTTATTATACTATTATATTTACTCAGTATTATTGTACATCAAAGATGGCCGCCATCATGAATTGGCTGATCACATATATGTGATCAGCCAATTCATGATTACTTTACAAGCCCTTCAATATCGATAGCAAACGAAAGGGCTTGACCAAAAGAATACTGTGTGTACACTAAGAAAAAAACAAATCTAAGATGGTGTGCGCCACAAAATGACGGATTACATATTCTCAATAAAAAACCGGAAAAATATACACCATAAAAATATTTAAAATCTATTTTATCTTGTGCTAATAAAGTTCTTTCATATGATACTGCACATGATCCGGTTAAGCACTTTAAAATTTGGACCCTCCTTCTTTGCTTAAAGACCCTATTTTATGTGATTAAATTAAAAATGTACAGTTTTCTGAATTTGTCCTTTATGTGTACTGACAATGCTTCTTGCCAAATTTCAAAGTTGTAGGTCAACGGGAAATACCCCATAGGTGTGATTCCCTTGCGAGTGTCGAAATATGCGTTTTTTGCGACATATTCTGCTGTAATTTTTTTTTATGAAAACTGAGAAGTTTGATTTTTTCACAGCTCCAAGGGACAGAAGACCTGAGTATTTAATATGAATTTAAACTTGATACCTCCACGAGTTCCTGAGAAAAGGGATCTTAACAGACAGACGGACAACAAAGTGATCCTATAAGGGTCCGTTATTTCCTTTTGAGGTACGGACCCTAAAAATATCAAATTAGAAGGCTTGATACACAGTACACCATGAATAAAATCCAAATCCACCAACAACGATCCAAAATGTTTCATCGTGGCTCAAAAAAATGTTTATTGTGCATTAAAACGGTATTCCAGGGGTTCATTATATATATGATGTAATTAATGTTCCCTTAACTTTATTTACAGAATAATTTGACCGAGTCATCTACAACTGACAAAACTTTTACTTAAACAGTTAATATAACTCGAAACATGGATAGATCGATAAAAGATCTGCCCGGAATTGGAAGTGTTACAGCAGGGATTCTAGAAAATCAAGGGTATTCAACGGTAATAACAGTCTAGTAATGTATATGTACAATAGGAAATTAAATGTATTTAATTTCATAATAATCATCAAATATATTTATTTATTTAAAAACTACATTTACGGAGAACAAGAATCATGACGTTATCATTCGCTATCGTATGCTCTCTGTCTACCATGAAATTGAAATGCTTGTAACTTGCTTAAGGTATTTTTATTTTATTTTTGTACAATGGATCTATTTGTGGTTAGCTTTTTTATGAGTAAAAATAAATAAATCATCCTATTTCCTATTGTTACAAAATCTGCTTCAGGCTGCCAAGATACCAGCGTAGCCGAGTTTGAGGCATACTGTTAAACATGGTACATACTATTTTAAACTATCTGGAAATAAATATTTACTTTCCTAGCTTACTTATAAATAGCTGTGCCCTGCGGTTTTACCCGCGTAGCAATGAATAAAAACCGGCCAAGTGTGAGTCGGATTCGCGCACGAAGGGTTCCGTACTATCATCTATAATACTACAAAGTTTAGTTCTGTTTATAAAATAACGAGAAATCAACGAAATTCCATGTAGTAAATTGCAAACTTATAGGTAGGTTTTCGATACACATCCGGGCAGCATGACGACGCTCGCGCGATTACGCGCGGCTATGGCTCGCTCCGTGATGTTACACGGATTATTTTCATTTTGTGAGTTTTTATGTATTAGATTAGGTATTTATTTTTATAGTTAATATATTTCTAAATATTTACTTACAAATATTCAAGTTTCTACCTGTTAATTAAGATCGAGTAAAAATTGCTTAAAAATTACGTTTGTTGTATGGGAACCCCCCTTTAATATTTACTTTATTGTTAATTTAATTATTTATTTTGAAAGGTACTATACAAGTAAATATTCTGTGAAAATTTGAGGCGTCTACCTGTTACCGTTTTTAATATTGAGCAAAAAAATACGAAAAAACACGTTTATTGTATGGGGACCCCCCTTAATATTTTTATTTTTTTTATTTTTAGTATTTGTTGTTATAGCGGCAACGAAAATACATTATTTGTGAAAATTTCAGCTTTGTAGCTATCACGGTTTATGAGATACAGCCTGGAGACAGACAGACAGACAGACAGACAGACAGCGAAGTCTTAGTAATAGGGTCCCGTTTTTACCCTTTGGGTACGGAACCCTAAAAACGGCAAGAAAATAACGTTTGTTGTATGGGAGCCCCCTTAAATATTAATTTTATTTTAATTTAATTATTTATTTTTAAAGTTAATAATATAACTCAATATTCTGCGAATATTTCAAGCGTCTACCTGTTGTTGCCGTATTCAATATCGAGAAAATCACGTTTGTTGTATGGAAGCCCCCTTAAATATTTATTTTATTCTGTTTTTTAGTATTTGTTGTTATAGCGGCAAGAGAAATACATAATCTGTGAAAATTTCAACTGTCTTACTATCACGGTTCATGAGATACAGCCTGGTGACAGACGGACGGACGAACAGACAGCGAAGTCTTAGTAATAGGGTCCCGTTTTTACCCTTTGGGTACGGAACCCTAAAAATGGTAATGAAATATGATTCTTAACCTAGGTCAAGTGAAGGTTGTCTAGACAACCTTCACTTGACCTAGGTTAAGAGGAAAATTTTGCTACGAGACCATTTATTGGCCGATTTTGATAATATTTGTTAAATATTAAAATTAAAATAAAATACCCGACTGCAGAAAAGTAGTTTTTGCAGTTAACTTACGATTTCGTTACGCTTGATATGCTGTTGCGAGTGCGTTTGTGCAAAAATGTGCGTAAAATCACTGTAAATGGGTAGACCACCAAAAAAAAATCATTGCAATCAAATTGCTTGCCATGCCATGTCTCGCATTGCCATGTATAAAGAAGACAAAGGTAAATTAAAGTCTTCAATGTTGTGTAATTGTAATAGTAGTGTAGTAAAATAAGATTTGTGACAACATAAAAGACAACTAAGTATATTTTTATTTATATGAATGTACTTGTGTTTTGAAATACATTTGACACAATTTCATAATAATATTATAAAAGCTAATTTTGTTACCTTTACACGTTCAAACGGCTGAACCGATCGTTATGGCAATTTGTATAGAGATAGCGTCGGACCTGGAGACGGACATCAGCTACTTATCATAATCATAATCATCACCATTTTTCATAACTACGCGAGTGAAACCGCGGAACGCAGCTAGTCTTATAAATCGGGGATTATTGTTGATTTATGAATTTTAGCTATTTTCCTATAATAATTTCAAAGAATCCCCCCAGTTGCAAATACTGTGATCTGCTCCATACGAACGGATTTATTTTTACTATGGTCTGTTCTGTTCCATTTAGATTGGCAATAAAGTTCGTTGACCTTTGAGTGGTCTAGCAGAGATGACAAACCTTTTATGACAGTCATTATAATTCATTTTATTTTACTTAGCAGTATGTTTCACTTACAGGAGTTCGCGTTGATAGGTACCAACAGAATATCAAATATTCTGCCGCTAAGCAGTACCTACTAGGTAGTTTACAGTTTTTAAGAGGACTTTGTTACTCAACGTTGTAGGTACCTACTAGTGCAACAGGCATGCGCAGCGCAGATGTTATTTATAACTTCCCATCAGAAGAGCGCCAAAAAATAGTTAGGCACACAAACAACGAAAGTACTTATTTAATGCAATTTATTTAAAAGAGTAGGTACACATATATTGTCGTAAATAGGGCCACGAATTCTGTGATATTGTCATTCACTGCCACCACTTAATTCTTCACTGTCTGTGGAGCTCTCTGAATCAGACGAAATGCTTGTGACATTAATTATGAATCTGTCGTCAGTTCTATCTATTGTAGCATCAGTTCCACGCATTTTTCAATAACAATAAATAAATAACAACAAAACAGTAACAAAAATATAACAGATTCAATAACTAAGATTCAACAAAAATATTTACGAAACAACGAGAACGTACACACGCAAGTGCTATCCGAACACGACTGAACAAAATGGCGGCGTTGCTTGCCACGCGACCGAAGGTGACGCATCTCTGTTTGTCATTGTACGTCAGACGTAACAAAATCTGAACTTGAATGGAAAAGTGACTTAGCTCGCGTTTTGTGTTATTTTCAAGAAGTAGTTTGGCAAGTTTTACAAAAGGTGTCGTAATGCTTATTTTTTATATTTCAAGTAGAAAAATTACAAGAAGAGATGTTCTAAATCTAACTAAATCATTAAAATAAAGTATAACATAGAACACTTTTAGTGCGTTAAACACCCTTTTTACAAAAATAAATGACAATAAGTATAGAGATATATGAAAATATGACAAATAAATAAGTCAAGTGTGTTCTAGTACTATGTAGAGTTGTTATAAAAATCGATGAAAATTAATATTTTTGTGATCAATTCTGGTAAAATTTTAAGTAACGCTAATTTGCTTTTAGTGGCTGACGTGGGGTCAACGAATTTTATTGCCAATCGAAATGGAACGTACTATAGACTATAGTATTAGTTACAAAAAACGGCCAAGCCATGCTTTTGACGTGACAACGTCTAATAAATCAATGAACGCCGGCTGCACGCACGTTAAAGGATGACTCATTGTCCCGTTACATCATCATCATCATCATTTCATCAATGTTTTGTTATGACGTTTTCAAGTTAAACTATCGTCCGTAACTGACTTTACACACAACCAATTTTTTTTGACCAAGATTTAAGGCTTACAGAGATAAGTATTGTAGCGTTAGATTTTATAGAGTTAGCAGCTTGGCTCTTCAGATTCAGTTAGATCTCATCTGATAACTTTTGTCAGTAAAAGTGGCATGACTGAGATGTTGGATTTATATTTTACGTAAAATCACAACGTTATATATCATTAAATTAAAATAGATGTTTTTACACATCCTAACTATATATTATATAAATGGCCAAGTGCGTGTCATGCCACGCCCAATTTATGGTTCCGTAGTTAAGTACATATCATATTTTATGAGACCTTAATACAAGGTCTCTTGTTTGATACTACTAACATATGAGTTAACTCATGTTAATTTTAATGAAATACTTATTTTTGATTTGTCTAAGTAATTATTTCAAGTTTATTTATTTATTTACACAATAGGTACACAAAACAAAACACTCTCAATAACAAATAATAAAACACTGTTAAAAGTTTAGAACTGGAAAGTGTCTCTAAACATGTGCACACAACATGGTTATTGGTTAGCAGTTACTTAAGTACATACGAAAACAATTTTAACAAAGTTTTAATTACAAATACAAATACAGAAGCAAAGTTAGGGGCAGCAATCAAAATTCCGTATTAAGAGAAATAATAATCTAATAGGAAAGTAGGTAATATTAGTTATAATAAATAGTTACGGTGCCCTCAGAGAGGACGCTCAATCGCGCCGGACGGAGGACAAAATAGCCAATATACACTTTTTAAGGTTTATTATCGAAAATATCTACTAGGGCACTGTGACTGGATGAAAGATCGTTGTACTGACGACACAAACGAACTACCTATAGTTCGTTTGTGTCGTCAGTACAACGATCTTACAAGTATATCAGAATAATACATCCTATACTATAATCCTAGTTATAGTAGGATGTATTATTCTGATATACTTGTAATGCAAAAATTTTAGAGTGAGAATAGCGCGGATTAGGTCTTATATTAAAACAAATATAGGAGAGGAGAGACGAAGAATTA
This sequence comes from Lycia hirtaria, assembly GCA_947563715.1. Taxonomy (NCBI): domain Eukaryota; kingdom Metazoa; phylum Arthropoda; class Insecta; order Lepidoptera; family Geometridae; genus Lycia; species Lycia hirtaria. The sequence continues at coordinate 8,623,572 of OX387377.1, read as the reverse complement.
ATATGGCCGTGTAACAATTTAAGATTAGTGAAATCGAAATACTGTCAGCGTGGGTAACTTTACACACACTTTTTCATATTTTTGACGATATCAGAGTATTCATGTATGAGTCTAATAGTATTTTACAAATATAAGCATGTTCTTTCAATTTAAAAGTAGAGAAGTAACAAGTCTAATAGTTTAGAAAATATTTAAGAAAATCGCGTTTAAAATGACTTGTCAAAGCTAAACGCTAAGCTTCAAAGCTTGGAACATCGTCACGAGGTTGCTAGCTTGTCGGTTTTTTACCGGATCCATTTCGCTGAGTGTGCATCTGATCTGCATGATCTTATTCCTTCTAGCCCTTTTTTCTATCGGACGGTTAGAAACACGAATAGATAAGCGTCACCGTTTCATGGTGGATATTCCAAAAACCCGAACGAAACGCTTTAGTTCCACTTTCATCGTGCGGACTGCTAGAATGTGGAATACGCTTCCTGAGTGGGTCTTTCCCGATAGATATAATCTGGGTATCTTTAAATCGCGAGTGAATTGGTTTAAAAAAAAGCGAATGTGGGTAAAATTTACTCCTGTTCATTTCGATAGCGGAAAATCTTCATAAACGGTGATTTGCGTAATTTATTTTACTTTTTTATGTAAGAAACTATCTATCAAATTAAATAAATTTGTCAAATTCAATCATGTTCATTTCCATGGGAAATGCCATTTATAAACTTTGAGCTACAAGCGAGCGGACAAAAAAATTGTTTAATTGCATTTTTTTACTAATGAAATAATTTCTTAAAAATCAAATAAAGCCAAAAAATTCTACAATCATTCAATTTCAGGCTACTGATTGGCCCATAAAACTTATAACATGTCATAATAATATACCTTAAACATTAAAATTTCAAAATCACATATGATATCCAAATTGCATCTAAAATGTCCAAAACAATAATATAATCTATGCACTCTAAAATAATCAATTAAATGTCAATTAAATTCCAATTAAAATAATAAAAATAAAATAAAATAACAATATACAACTATAAAGTAAAATACAATTATGTCCTATTTATATTTAAGTCAGTATTTTCGTTTTGGCATCGGTACTGCAACATGCCTATTACAACAATGCTGGAGGAAAATACAATCCAGTCTGTCCGCTATCATTGCCAGGATAGCGTTGGAGCTGGCTCGCACCCTGCGCACCAGTGACAAACCTCGTTTACGCATAGTCGCATAAAAGCAATCTGTTCGCGCTTCGGCAAACATGCCCGAGGCGCTACAGAACCGAGGCAACCCCAACACCGCCCTGAACGCGTTATTCTATTGGACGCGGAGGGCACTGTAGCTTTTTTCTGTGTAATTAGCCCACAGGCTGCACGTGTAGAGGGATGTGCAGAAGGCTCTAAAAAGCGTTACCTTTACCTCTTTTGAACAGCGTGCAAACCTGCGAGCTATCATGTTTGCTCGTACAGACAGGGCCCTCCGCTCCCGCTCAATGTCCGCATGGTCCTTGAGATCAGCAGTGACGATATGCCCCAGGTATTTAAACTGTTCAACCCTTTCAAGGGGCACGTCATTCAGTCTCACTAGAGGCACATTCAGAGGGCATCTCGCACTTCCGGTCTCAAAGACCATGTATTGACTTTTCGTCACATTATATTTTAAACCGTGACCACACGCATACTCCTCACAGGTCCGCATAAGCTTCCGTAAGCCGCATACCGACGCACTCAGCAACACCATGTCGTCTGCGTAACTAAGGTTATTAACACATATACCATCAATATGACAGCCGACATGTTGACTGCTGAGAGCGACGATGAGCCCGTTTATATACAAATTAAACAGGGTAGGAGAAGATAATCCCCCCTGCCTTACACCACACTCCAGCTGATATGGGTCTGACATTGCTCCCGCCCATCGAACACTATTGCTCTGATGCTCATACCAGTATTGGAGCATGCTGGTGAGTCTACCAGTAATGTAGCATGCTGGTGGTCAAGTGGAAAATCAGTTCTGCTCAGCTTGTCCCACAGCAGATCGTACGCGACCAAATCAAAAGCTTTGGATAGGTCGAGGAAGCATGAATAAATAGGAGTTTTACGATCAGTATAGTATTTGACGGTGCTCTTAAGACACAGTATAGCACTTTCAGTGGATAGCCCAGGCCGAAACCCAAACTGATTATCGTGCAGTGATAAATGTTTATTTAACAAGTTATGTTTATTTAATCATTGCTCCGCGCAATGTTGGTTGATGAGACGAATTGGACGGCGGTAGTTTCCTTCTGTGAACAGGTGATCCTCCAGAAGGTAACAGCGGAACGCGAACGGGAGATCGTCTCCGATCTCCCCATGCGCCGCCGGAGAGCCGGGAGCCGTCGGAGGCTGTTCCAGGACAGCCTCCAACCCCCGTAAACGGGCCGTGGGCGGCAGACTCGGGGGAGTCTGCTGTCTGTAAAGCGTTGCCCCGAGATGGCGCGTGCGGTGTTTCCGCGTGCCACTCTGAGATGATGGGGCGGAGATAGGCCCTATCGAGAAGGGTCCTAGGGGACCAGCGCCGCCGGGTCCGTGGACGAGTTTCAGTGACGCACCCATGGGCCCGGCACACACAGGCGCCGAGACGAAACACCCCAGGGGTTTTAGTGGGTAACCCAGCATACCGGTTGACTGGGCTGGACTATCCGGCACACCGGTCAACTGGGCGGGACTCCCACATAACCACGCAGCCTCCCCCGGGGCGCAGTGGTACCCATAAAGGGTTTCCCCTGGGTAACAAAAAAAAAGGGTTGTTTGATACTAAGAATATTCTAGTTAAGCTAAGTTGATCGACTATTACTCGTTAACTTGTAAAACCTACTTACTTGTGATATTTTTCCTTCCAATTTCGTTAGGGAAAATAATTGCTGGATTTTTTTTCAGCATACCTATTCGACAAGAACCATTATGCTGGTAGAGGGGAGAGACACTTGACCCTAACAAAAAATATCATTTTAAAGCCTAAAGTTTTGCAAAAGAGACGAAGACAAATATGGAATACTAAATTGAATAATATATTTTTGAATTACCTATCCAATTACAGCCAACACCAAGGGGTACCTATATGAGAAAAAAAACATCCCTACTTTACGTGTAGAGGAATTATAAGGGACGTACCCTTGTAATTACTTTATTCCCATACAAAGTGTTTTCAAGATATATTTTAAATACGCCGATAAAGTAGTAAAATTTATTTTAGCACTTGATAACGAGGCCCTGGAAATGTAGAAAGTGCTAAAGTGAAGCAATGTCAGCGCAGTTGGTTGTGCATTCAACTTTTATATTGCACCTTTTGAAAAACAAACTGCGAGCTAATCTTCCGTGTAGGAAAAATATCATTAGGAAACTGAATTATGGTGTTTGGGTATTAGTTTTGCAGCCTAGGTGTTTGACGATTGACTTGAGAGATAAAGTCTCAAGTGAAAAAGCTATCGTCAAACACCTAACGATGCCATGACTATAACCACCTACTTGAGAGCCAGTTCCTGTTTCGTGTACCGTTATGTATGCTTACCATCTTCGACCACATTATATTGCTTAAAACATCTCTGTCAGACATAGAAGAGAAATATTTCACATTATTAATGCATTTTTAGGTTTATAATTAACTGAAACTCCATTGTCAATGTTATCCACAATTAAAGAAAATACGTTGACTTTTTTGTTTACAATAATTTTATGTAGTAAAACTAAATAAGACCAAGAAATTTGATATTGTTTAAAACGGTAAGATAGATCAATGTTTTATCGATATTATATAAAAATCATAGGATTTAAACAAGTTTTGTATAATTAAATCCGAAATCTTGGACATACAAGCAAGCCTCTTCGCAGGCCTAGTTTGTCATAAAAAAAAAAACATTTTTTCAATCACAAATTCTTGTGTTTAGAAAATGGTGGAAAACTTTTAAAACTTCCATCACATTTGTCAACTTTAAGCATAAATTAACATTTATAATGTTTGGCGACTACAACTCAAGCATTCGTGAATCAATTTAGTAACTCATATTTTGGTAAAAAAATCAAGAATTTTTAAACCAGGCTATGTCTAAAGTTTAACGCAAAGTCAAAGTTACCCACATTGACTTTTTTCTTTTTTGTGTTATAGACTAGACCAATAAATAGTAAAATAATTATTGTTTTAGATCGAAGATCTGTACGAGAAGGCGAAATATCTTAATTTCGACGAAAACGATTTCCATGAGTGGATGAGGAATAAATGTAGAGCTACCTCGATACAATCTTCAGCTTGCTTGCAAAAATTAAAAAACTATGACGAACAGCAAAAGCCAAAGTTAAAAGTTCACAGGGTTCGCCGCGCTGTATTTGAAGGAGGAAGTAGCGATTTACCCGGCGCTTCAACTGCAATGGTCAACTACCCCAGAAACTCCGACGGCAAATACGGCAATGTAAACAGAATGCAGAATTCTCTTGTTCCTTGTAACTCCGATGGCAATATAAACTACGACAGATTTCTGCAGAATACTCTTGATTCTGCTAACTCCAATGAATCAAACAAAGGAAGAGGGGTAAGACGTGTAATGATAAGAGAGGATGAATATCATTATCAATAAAGTGAAATTGTAACAAATGAGATTAAACTTTAACATAGGTATAAATATTTGTCGGCCTTCTTATTTATTTCCCAAAAGTTTTGTAACATTCAGTGAATAAAATTTATATATTTTTAAAACTGTAAAATTTTATTTAATGATTTTAAGAATCCACGACATATTTTCACATTTAAAGTTCTATTAAAGTGTACACTGTACACCTATATATGTAAATACTACTTGTAATCTATTTGCCTTACCGAAAAACGTTACTTATCTTTAAGGAGTGCTTAACATATTTTCTCAACTTCTTGCTGACACGTAATGATACTTGCGGAAAGAAGAACTTAAGACGTTGGTTAAAGTTAAGTAACGTTTTTCGGTAAGGCCCTAAATGTGCAATGTACAATCCTTTACCCCCATTTCACCCCCTTAATTCGCCCCTCTCTCGTAATCTGTAATTAGCTTACCTATTTATTCCTTAAGGAATATACATTCCAAAGGGGCTTAGAATTAAAGTTTAATTATTTCAGAAGTTACTTTAATAAAATAACTTTTAGACAAATAAATAATAAAAAAATAATATGTTATTTATTAAATTAGTAGTCCAAAAAATAGCCAAAAAGGTTGATTAATTAATTAGATTGAATTATGCCTATCAATACAATATGGAAAGGTATTATTAAGGCAATAACAATAATACCAGACTCATTATGCCATAGTATAAGAGGAATTAAAACTTTAATGCGAAGTGAAGGGTTTCCTATAATTTTAGGGTGTATGTATATTTGTATGTATATAATTTGTACTTTTGTTTCTATATTATGTACCTCCTACAGTCTCAACGGTTTCATCGATTTTTTGTTTTCAGTTTCGATTTTTTGTGCGAGGTATCGTTGCATTCATTGTCATTTCCCTAATGTCACAATTATTTTTTTGACTAATAATAATGATAGTATGATTATACCAAAAAGATCTTCATTTTATAACCTGCAACGTAAGGGCCAACACCAGATAAATGGGAAGAGAAATTCAAATATCAAACAGTTTTTGGCCTGTTATCTAGGTCAAGTAGAAAACTATTATAAGTGATTACAATGTTTGCGACAATCTACGATTGTTTTTTTATACATATTATCATATCAGTATTAATAATGCGTCTCATTGCTTAGGCACATTACCTACATAGTACATATCCCAAGAATTTTTTGAATTAGATAGTGAAAATGGATTTCTACGAGTAGGTATAACTAATAAGATGTGGTAAACAGAATGACATGATAAAATACATAAATTATCGCAAATATTATGACCAATTGCAATACATATCAGACTTGCCTACATGGACAAAAAAAAAACAGTTCCATATTAAAATTTTCCGCCGCATACGTAACGCGTACCACCACAAATAATATTTTAAAGAATGCCAATATAAATACATTTTACAGAAACTTCGCGTCTGCTTTCTCGTGAAGCAATACACTCAACATCATATCAAACGGAACATACATTCGGTCTTGTGCAGTCGTAGATAAGTACTTATTCATATTCTACTTTACCTACTTGTAAAAAATAAGTTCAAAAACTAGAACCCCACTACTGAAAAATCACGCTCTAAAAAGTACGAAACAAGAAAATTACATAAATATTTTATTCTCTTTCTTACATATTGATAGTGATGACCACCTACTGTAACACAATAATATATTCTGTAATGTAGCATACGAGCACGGTTAACCTCCGACCACCACTATGAATATGTAAGAAATACAATAAAATATTTATTACATTTTCTTGTTTTATACTTTTTAGAACGTAATTTTTCAATATTCTGGTTTTAGTTTTTGAAATTATTTTTTAATTAAAGTATTTTGAGGTTTCTGACAAAATGAACATAACTAAATGCATACATACTTACCTACATACACTGATCAACAAACATATAAACATAACATATTTTGCTTCTTTACGACGCCATAGTCGAGTAAAAAAATAGTTTTCATGACTTTGACGGGATATATCTCGCAAGCAGTAGGTACCTACGCTTGACAAAAATGTGATGTAAGAAACCTTACCTTAATTTTATAATCCCTGATCAGATACCACAAATTATGGGATGAGGCAAAAAAAAAATGTTTTTTCTTGACTTCGTGCCCCTTAGAGGGCGCCATATGCAATTTAATATAACGTCAGATAGCCTATAACTAGCGGAAAAACAAAACGCTTCCAACGACACCTCATTTGTAAGATTATTTAAGATGATAAGTAGTTTAAAAGTTATGATAAAATATTATGATAAAAAACTTAACCCTCCCTTTTGCTTCGCCGTAGTCAGGTAAAAACTGAGCAATAAACATAATACATAATTGGAATGTATTACCAACTATAGATACATAATGTAATAGAAAAGTAGATCAGGGAATATAAATGTAAATCTACATTTATATTAGCAAGATAAATGTAGATATGTAAGAGATATAAGTATAAGTACATTGAACATATTGAGTAAGAAATTAAATATAGCACGGAAACAAGAATGTAATAGACATAGATAGATTAACAGATATAATATAGGTAAGTATAATAAATATGTAGGTATTAGATGTGTGTAAATTAAAATGACATAGAATTCGGTTTTCAAAAGGTTTAAAAATTAATATTAGTCTAATATTAGTCAAATTAATAGTAGGGTCTCTTTTGCTAGAATTCATTTAAAAAATGTATTACCAATTTTATGTTTATACATATAAAAAAATTTGCAAAACCAAAAAAAAAACCAAAAAAAAATTATATGTAATAAAGAGGTTAGGTTTTGTTCTAGTTAGAACAAAGAATAGATTTTTATGTTTATATGCTATAAACGTAAGTTGAAATCGTTGTAAGCATTGTAGTTGTTATGAGTGTAAGATAGATTTGATGACATCGCTATAGTAAGAAATCCAGAGCAATTGTTGGATTATTATAACTGTAAGTTTTATTTTATGTTTTGCACCTAGTTACATATTTTTGTATTACCATCTTTTGTACCAATTTTACTTTATTAATAAACATATACACAAATACGCTGTTGTTTATTTTATTATTTTTATATTGATTGACCCGCCGTAGTAGTCTATAATAATACGAACAAAAAATCGAAATATTTTTATCGAAAAAGTGATCACTGTGACGTCATGTGACCATTGTGCTGCCAAAATTCGTGTAATTAAAAAGTTCTGAAGTGTTTTAAAAATAAATTTTCTTCAAAACATATCAAAAGAAATAGTGATAAGTGAGCCAAATATATCCAGTGATATGACAAAAGTGTTAAAATAATTTTAATGTGTTTTTAATTACAAAAAAAATGACTAAATCTGTGAGCGTCTACGTCTACATCTGCGTGCCGTCGGACCGCCGTCGGCTTTTCAAAGCCGATTTTTCAAAATATCTTCAATTACAACAGGTATGTTTGTTTATTTACTTTTATAGAACATTTTAATTAGATTATAAACACATAAAAATATTTTTAAATAGAGCAACCCATTTTGCTCAATAACGTCCTAATTGACATAGATAGATAGATAGATAACTCTCTATTAAAATACCACATTGTAAGTACAAACATTGAAAAATTACAATATTACAATGGCTCATCTTTCAATAGTCGTTGTCGCGCGATATTCCATACAAATAGGAAACTGTTATATAATGTATGGCTTATACTACACAGCCTGATGCGAGTGACACATCCGTAGGACGTAACATCTGCACGCAAAATGGCACTTCGGGTTTAAAAGTTTAACGTAATGTAAGTATAACGTACATTACTGAATAGGTCCATTCCCTCTGCGTCAATTAATACTACGTCAACTAATACTATCTCACATATCTTTTTTTTAACCGGTGTGAAGTAGGCAGCCAAAGTAAGCCGCCATATAATCCAACCAAGACTATTTTTTTGTGAAGTTAGCAGTCAACACAAAAATCATACTAGTCCCCTTATTTATTTTACAAATCTTAACTAAGCTGAAAGATATGAAAATAAACTAAACACATAAGCGGTAGTAGAGCTCCTTAACCCTCAGCAACTTTTCAGTATTCCAAAAAAGTTTATCGTAGAACCGTTCAATTGAGAAGTGGGTGAAACTATAGGCTAGTTAGCAATAAAACCACATTATTATTTAGTATTAACTATTCATATATTTCAATAGTATCTCTTATTTAAACTATTTATCTAACGCTCCGCGCTCAATATTTGGTTTAAGTCTACAGAAGACGAATCAACAGTTAGTGATTACTTTACACGAACAGGCGAACAAAATATCTAAAACATTACACTTTATTAGAAAAGGGCGCTGAAGATTTCAATCAAATAAATGAAAATACAAGATATTTGCTCTACAGTCCGGACTTCCTTAAAAATGTAAACAATGTTGCCTGGCAACCATTGAGAGCTCGCAATAGTGAAAATAAGAACTCATAACTTGGTCACCAATCATTATTGTTTACTTCATCTATTTTATAAGGAAGCTTAGAGTATAGTTATATAAATTGCAAATGTCCATAAAGAAAACAGTATAATCACTGTTTTAATTTGGTATACTTACATTTTACGGGTTTCTTGTGTTTTTGCGACAGTAATTAATTGTAATTAAACAACTTTCAACGGATTTCTCGCGCACAGTTTTTGCAATTTTAAGATTTTTTTTATTATCATGTAGGTACTTGACAAATCCATCAAAAGTTGTTTGGTAGGTATAATTTACTAGTTTACATTATCAAAATTATAATTTTAATTACTTTTGAGAACTGTACAAGTGTTGGAGAGTAAAGTACAATTGGAATATAAGTAGTTACAAAAATGGATTGGTGTCAGAGATTTAAGGTATACTTTAGATAAAAAACATCTTACGCCCTTTTTTAAATGTATGCCTAGAAATACGTTAGCGTGCTGTGACAACCAAAAACCCAATCAAATACTGGTTCACATTAGTTTTACATAAAAAAATCTACGCTATTTAGTGGGGAATGTTAACTTTGGTATAAAATATTAATTATAAACAACAAAAACGTATTAACTCGAAGACACTCGAACAACTTATATCGAAGCATAAATTATGAAAAATACTGTTTAATCGATAGCCTAGTCCAGTTAAATATATTTACAATAACTGGAAAACTTAATATAAACTAAATAATTGTAGGAATTATTATTACTTGATCAAATTATTGTGTACAAGAAAAACCTTTCTAGTTAAACGCGTTAATGACTTCGGATTTTGTCTTTTTCACTTTTACATTTTATATTTAATAGAAAAAAGACAAAAGATGAAGTAACATCTCAAAGTTTACTATATGGTAAGACTACAACGAAAACAGTTTTATTTTTCTCTGAAGAAATAATATTTGTTGGAAAGCTAATTTGAGCGTGGAAACTAACACTGAGTGGTAAAAGCGAAGTACCTATACAAATCATAATACATATACTGGGATATTTCTGCGGGGTCAGAAATCATCAATCAGATCCCTAATTTTCTATGTAAGTATAAGAAATTTTTCTTTCATTTATTTTTTGTATAACGCACCATCCTCTAAAAGTCTTACATTAATAGGTAGGTACCGTTATTTTTCTAACTTCTAATATAGATAACATTTTGTTTTACGCAGATACTAACATTGTTAAATATTGCAAGAATATTGTAACATTTACAGTTTTCGTATTTTCTAAATACAACATGAATTTTCTAACGTAACCTACAAAAAAGGCTTCTATAGACATCGCGATATTTTGCGACTCTATACAAGTCTTCACACATAGAAATTAAAATTTTACATTATGGGTGCGTAAATGTGTGATAACTGTTATATTTTTTAATACAAATAAATATGTTTGTGAGGATATTGACACATCTAAACGACATTCTTTCTTGTTCAAAGTTGTAAAGAAACGTGACGTAAGCAACTACCAATCACAGCTCGTAATTTTAAAAATAAGAGTTATCATTGGTTGCCAGTCCGCTATCTGTGTTGAAAAACATAACAATCAAAGTTACGATGACATATTTTACAACATTGAAGCGAGTAGCCTAATAGATTAACAGTTTTAAATTTGGTATAACAACATATAAAAGATTCGAATTATATTCTCTATAATTAGATACAATTATTATCTAAAATATGGTATTATGCTAGAAGAGCTGTAAGCTTTTCTCAGTAGTCAGTCAAGCCAAGAATTAAATGCTACATCATAAATAAGTTTAATGTAACAATTTTCTGCGACAAGTCGCAAGTTGTTAGAAGATTTCTGTCGCTCATGTGTAAAAGACCTTATTTTTATATCTTAAACATATATTCCATATCGTGTAATAAATATACATTTAGTGACGTATAAATAGAATATCTATAAAATATTGAAATTACCCATTTCGGTATATATTGCTAAGATTTCAATTGGATCAAGAAACATAAACGACTATGGTTTTATACCATAAAAGAATGTACATTTACCAAAAGAAAACTTTTTATTGCACAAATTAATGCATATTGTAACTACAAAATGTAGCTAAATGGCAAAAACAAAACAAAATGGCGTCAATTATGTGAAAACGTTAAATACACCATATTATCTCCGACTCTATAACATTAGATGGGAAAAAGGATGACAATAATTTTAGAACTGAATTTAATCTAGTTTGATAAATATTTCAACAAAATTGACACCGATATGTAAGCAAATAATCGGTCTACGTACCCTAATATATCCGATGTAATTTTTATTACATTTTTATAATCAGATCTTTTTCCATAGAAATATTTTTATTTTTTTACTATTTTTTATGAAACATTTCAATTATTGATGTTATAAGAATACAATGCTAGAGAAGTTTGCAGTTATTTTGCATCATATTCAATTTTAAATAAAGTTTTATCCTTAAAAAAACGTACAACAAGAACAATTGAAAGGATTTAGGACATGAAATGTAAAGTTTTGAAGGTCTACATATTCTCCACCTAACATCGATTATAAGTAACATCACTAAGATAATTCGATTCTATCCATATCGACAATACAGCCAAAAACAATGATGAAAAGTTATTCAAACTTTTCTAAATCATTTGTACAATAGATTTAGGAACAAAATAACAAAGAAACAAGAAAAGTGAAATCGAATCAGAATGAATGTATTGTTGTTTCATGTCATTCAATCTTGACCACAGATTAAATAAACTTTTATATTTTCCTCAAAGTAATAATTAGGAATGAAGTTACAGTGAAAGTATTACGAATAGTCTGTGATAATAATATCACCGATATAATCATAAAAACATTTTATTCGATAGATTATTAAGTTTTATTTAGATGTTATTTTGGAGCAAAATAGCATCGCAACAGATTGTTCCATCCAACGAATTGTTCAACAAAACGCATAGAAAACTACATAACTATTGACAGAAACAAAAAACAGAACATTTTGTAACCGTGCATTAACGAAACGCAGAATCTAAATAATCTCTAACTAGTTCATCTGCGTTTCGTTGAAGTGCACAGACTAAAAATCTTCCGTTTCGTTCTGATTGAAAACATTGAAGTATATACCGTCTGTTTCATGTATTATTTTAAGCTGTAGAGTCGTGGTTTGAGGGGTTTGGTATGATCGCGGCTTGCTGTTCGCGTAGTCTCTTCAGTTCGCGTACTTCTCGCGAAGCTATGGCCAGTTCCGCTTGCAGCGCCATCTCTCGTTCGCGCAAGCATTTGATCTCGTTTTGCCATGTCTGAAAAAATGAAACAAATTCATTTAAAAAAATAGCTCTGTAGTTAAAAGAGACTTTATTAGACGCTGGTATCGCATTGCCCAGAAAAATAGGTATGATATTTTTCAGCAAAATTAAAACTACTAGCGTGATAGTATTTTAAATACTAAAATAGGGAGTTACGGGCACTACTTACAATATTTTGCTTGAGTAAGTCCAGTTTGTCGTTTTTAAGACGGCACACTTCCTGACGAAGTTGTTCCGCATCGCCCCTAGGTGGCACCGCTTCGTTCCTCGTGTTCGCCGCTCCCGTTTCTGCTGATGACATTGACTCAAGCCCCGTGTCACTATCTACGTATACGACGCCTGAAAATTACATAAAGAATATATCAAAATCAAGCGGTTTTACATCTTAACGTAATAGCAATAGGTATTATTGTGTAACGCCTACCGAACACGGACCCAGCGTCAAATTCACCGCGTTTTCGTGCGGCCATGTCTGAAAATACGAAACAGCGTGTTTTTGTCTGGACGATAGTGTGCGGTAGACCTTAATGTGTTATTTAAACAACGATTTAGTGCGTCTTTATCTAAATAAATTGCAACATGGAAAGTAAAGGAAGATAATTAATCACACTATCGTCTTTATTGTGGAAATCTGATAGTGACAGTAATTGCAAATCGATCAATACCACTATGACAGTTCCGTATAATAAGGCCGAAAAATTTATGAAGTTATACCTATATAGTCGGTTTTTCCAAAATTGCTTTTTGTGCAAATATGATGCGATTAAATATTGTTTCAAAATATTATCTTAGTCAAGGTGCAACGTTACACGTACGATGGAAAATTCCAAATTTAAATAGTTTTTTTTTATCAATATAGTTAATCCGGATAACTATTCTAAAATGATCACAAAAATTCAAATAATTTTATTCTCAATATCCACTAAACATTGTGATCATTTACAATAAATACACGGTCTAGCTACAAGGACATGAAATCGGAAAAAAAAACAGTTCTAAATTTGAATTTCCCGTTATACGTTTAATATTGCACCTACAATCAAACTTTTTTTTAAACTAGAGTGCATCTACCTACATGTATACAACTATTTATTTCATGCAGTATAATAACTAGGTAGTACAAAAGAATATAAACTTTCGTAAAGGTATAAAGGCAGTTTTTCCATGCTAAGGTCAGTTCTAAATCTAATAATGCAACATTCATCTAATTCTCTAATCTACAGGACTAACCTGTGGCGCTTTTACCACAACTCAGCCAGTCCTTGTCGTCTAATTGGGAAAAAAACGGCCAATAAGTTACAAAATGTCCATGGGTTTTAGAATATAGGTATAACTATGAAGGAGTTACTACACTAATTAAGAGTTAAGGTAGTGAATTTGAAAAAGACCACTAGTTAAAGGAAATAGGTCAATGTTCTTTAATCGTGTTTGTTTTTCAGTGCCATAACGAATGACGGTGACATAATTCTTAAGCATGTTAAAATTGTGTTGTGTATTGTTTATTGTGTTGTACGTTTGTTCATACAACTGAAGTAAACAAATGTCTACCCCAAAAACGTTATCTAAATTCGATATTTTTAATATTACTAGGGGTTTCAACCCCTAGTAATATTAAAAATAAAAAACTATCTTTTCATTTCTCTACAATCCTCGAAGTAAACAATCCTCATAATGAAGTGTGGATAAAACTGCTGTACCGTAGTCACTATCCAAATACATATAGGTAATGTCATCTCGTTTGGATTGGTGTTATTTATCTCTCGCCAATATGTCGGCAAGTGGGTTCTACTTACCAACACGAGGACGGGATGGACGGGATGGACCAAATCAGGTTGGTGCCATAATTCATTGCGGGCCACACATCTTCGTTTAGAAGGACAGGCTTAATTTTACAATCAAATTTTATTTAACTGTGAATCTTCGGTGGGTACCGAAGAAAGACTTATTTTTCTACAAAGAGAGCGCTAGACTGCCAACTGATCAGCTTTTTTGTACATTTGAATTTTACGCAGCATAATAAGCAAGAAAAATATTACTATGCACTAGTAATGTCGATACCAGTGCCAGTACCAGGTGGTGTTCAGTTTCCACTAGGAAAGTCAATTTTTCTATATTCCTTGCTAAGCCCACTGGTACGACACCAAAACCTGGACCTAAGTATTGCTATGATTGTACCCCTTCCTACCCCTTATAAGAGAAGATAGTATCATCGGAAAACACGAATTTTGAGATCACATTTTCTGCCAAGAACACCTAAAACTGTTCAATATGATATTTTAAACTCTAAAATCTTACCAAGAGGGTCTAAATCCACCGAGTTCAAGCTCGAGTCGTCACTGTGGTCATTCATGGGCGGGCGTGGAGGGGCGGCGCGTGACGTCACGTCCGGACTGGACTCTCCGGACGCTCCCGCTGATCGCACCGAGACGGCGGACGCTGACGACGACGGAATGGACGATTTTGAACGTCCACTCTGGAATTGGGAGTCCTGTTTTAGGAGTTTAGAGGGTATTTGAAATAAAAGTTTAACAAAAGAAAAAAAAACAATAAATAGAAAATTTAAAAACTAAGTACCAACATTAAAGAAAAGCGTAAACAGATTTCTTGATTCGTAACAAACTACACTAGATACAGTCAATTAAAAAAAAAACATACATAATAAAATGGATTCATTATGGTAGCTACGATCTCCCATACACAAATATAGAGTAGGTATATTGAAGTAGACAGTACTAAAATAGAAAGATGAATAGAAAAAAGTGTATGGGTGTTTAAGACCACGTGACAGAAGTGAAAACTTGACAGCTGTCAACGTGTCACTATAGTCGACACACGTTGACTATACCTCTCTCGCTCCCTAAGTTGGCTCGAACCATAGATGAAGAATTTTTCCAAGGAAGCCCGAATCCACATTTTTGAAGATATAAAATGACTGCATGAACTTATAAAATAAGCGTCGTTTATAAAACTAGAAAATAACATCACAAATATTCCACATTATTTATTATTTATTTTTTAGAAATTATATTAACACAAAAATTATAAGTTCATTTAGTCATTTTATTTGTTAAAAAATTTAGGTATGCGCGAGCGAGACGGACGATGGTCGAACTACGGACATTGAAGAAGTTTTCACTACAAAAATATATTACTTTGTGTGCTAGTACGTTGGTACTTACATTGGGTGTGTGAGTTTCGTTAGGAATAAACTTATTCTTAGGAAGGTGGTTCTTGTTGCTGTCTCCGGACAGGTTCGTGTCTACGCTCGGTGATCTGAATTATATACAAACAACATGTAAATATTACATTAAACTTAAACACATACAGGTTATTGGACAGATATATCAAGGTTACGGCTGTGCGAAGGCGTGCAAATAGTGCAATATTGTGAACTGTATAATTTTAAATACAAATATCACTGGAAATTGTGACACAGCGCCATCTAGGCCAATAATATATAAGGATCTCGAAAACAGCTCTAATGATTTTGATGATATTTGGTATGTAGGCACATTTGGGACGATAAATCGATCTAGTTAGGTTTCATTTTTAGTGTACGCAGATTTGCCCATATTTTCAGCAATAAAAAATCCGAATGGAGCTCGGTCGCCCAAGTATTACATAACTACTTATGACACATAACAAACATCCAAGTTCATCACAAAAATATGGTGGTAGTAATTTCAGTGAATATTTTGCTATAAATAGATTTGTATTTTGACTACACCATATCTGATGTTAAGTATGAAGTCTATAACGCACAGCTGCTTAGAAGTATCTATTTGTTTCAGGTTTAAATACACCATTACGGGAACATAGAATGCAGTAGAAAGTTTGACAAGTCATAGTCTGCACAATACACATAATTATAGCTACATAAAAGTACTCATACCCTTACCTTACTTTATATGTATTCAGAGCTTTCTTCACAGTATCAATAAACCTGGACCCGGGACCATCCTGCCTCGGGGTTCCTTCAGGCTGGGGGGAAACCGCTCCTGGTTCATTCCTCACTCCCGTACCAAGAAACTCTGTCGTTTTATTCTTCAACTCCTCAGCTAGGTTCTGCAGCAACGATGCTCGGGTTCTCAGTTCAAGCTGGGCGAATTTGTCAGCCTTGTAGCAAGCGTTCTCGGCGTTTATGAGCTTGGTGAGGAGGAATTCTTTGAACTCGCGTCCCTTGCGGAATATTGAGGGCTGCGGGAGAGTCGGCCCGAAGAATGGTACGTCAACACGAGCTGTGACGGCCACTTTGTACCTGGAGAGAAGAGGCTTAGGTTAAGTCATTACTAGGTTCAACTTAGTCTAGCAGGTTAACTTAGGTTAGATTTGGAGCGAAAGGTAACAAAAATTAATTATTTTCGTTTTTAGAGACAGAGTGGATACCTATGTAAAGGGACAGAGTGGATACGTATGTACAGGGCGCAGTAATAATGTTAGTGTAAATTAAGAATCACCACAATATAAAAAAGAAGAGTTTTTATACTGTGGTTTGATTATTTATATGTCGTAAGGCAGACATGGCGATCTATTTTGTTCAAGACAACGCGTGGCGAATTTAATTCTCGCAAGCACAATGAAACATGCTTTTACTGTTACGACAAGTCTGAATTCTTTACCAACGTCGTTTACATAAATGTTTTTGCACACAAAATGCATAAAAACTAAGAATCCATTAAATTTTTCAATCCCTTTACTCTTTGCTTCAAGATGCAAGATTATTCCTTATTTTACCGTCTCACCTAACATTTGTCCCCATAAAAATCTTCATAATTACACTGTAGGGATTCGTTTGCATATAAATGAGTGGAGCTTCCATTTCCGGCCAATTTCGTTCGTTCGCGATGCAAATACAACGGCGCGTCGTCAACTAACTTTATGCTGAACAAGTTGTTTGGACTTGCATTAAAGTTAGCGAGAGAAATTGAAAAAGAAACGGATTTGCTTATTTCTAGAGTGGCTTTCGCGGATTTTTCGAAGTAAATAAGGTTTTAACTTAAAAACTGGATGTTTAAAGATTTTTGTCGTTTTTTTTAGACGTGATATAGACAGAAGTGACATAACCCTGGTTGGGAGACTTATTATCTGTCTTGTGATTCGCAGGTCCTAAATTCAAATCTCAATGAAGGCTAGCTTTTTGTCTTAACGAATTTGCTTTATCGTTAATTATTAATTATTATCGTTATAAATAATTTCATAGATTTTTTGTCGTCGGCAAATGCTGATTATGTGAAGTGAAGCTACTAGTTTAGTGTTAGTGCTTTACCTGGTCTCCCCGTCGGCTGAGTCGACGGGCGTGACGACTATGAACGCGTGTAGGAAATGCGATGCGATCATGTCCGGTGTGAACGGAGTCGCTTTCTCCTGTAACAACAATATCATTCGTTATAAAGTGAGAATAAGTCGAAATTAACATTAGACGTAGTAACAAAAGAGTTCAAATTTTAATTACGATGTCACTAGTGAATGATACGCAGAAAACTAGTTACGAAACTATAGTTACGTACGCGGCCGAAGCGGACATTAGTACCTAGTGAGGTATTTGCGAAGAACAATATTGCGGAAAGTTCCAGACTTTAACGATGTCGTTGCCGACGTGCCGCTTAAGCTGCAATTGCTGCACGTCGTCCGCCGTGTGCGGCAGCAGGGGTCAACATGGAACATTATCACGCTAGAATGTCGTAACAGACCTGGGACACGATGGCCACGATGTCGTTGCCGACGTGCGGCTTGCGCTACTGCAGTTGCTGCGCGTCGCCCGCCGTATGCGGCAGCGGGGATCCACGTGGAATATTATCCCGCTAGAATATCGTAACAGACCTGGAGCATGATGGCCACGATGTCGTTGCCGACGTGCCGCTTGCGCTGCAGTTGCTGCGCGTCGCCCGCCGTGTGGCGCAGCAGGGGCGCCATGTGGAACATTATCTCGCTAGAATGTCGTAACAGACCTGGAACACGATGGCCACGATATCGTTGCCGACGTGCCGCTTGCGCTGCAGTTGCTGCGCGTCACCCGCCGTGTGCGGCAGCAGAGGCGCTACGTGGAACATTATCTCGCGGTTCTCGAACTGCTCGTACACGGCTTCTGTACCAGTGTGCCCGTTCATGATGTCTAGCCCGCCTCTGTAGCCTGGAATATTAATTACACTATTTACTACAATGACACTATATCATTACATCATTTATTTGTTTTTCCCGTTAGAGAAGGCAGTATATCTTTTTAATCGTTTACGATCTTGACACACGTCTTTGACTTCTTCACTGTTATTTGTGTTTTCATACATGGTCGCCGGTTACGTCGGTAATTTATTTATTTATTTTTGGAAAACAAACGGCTTTGAACATAATATGTAATGTAAATCTATGGTACAGAAAAAGCCTTACAAAAACAATACACGATAATATATTACAAATAAATTTATAATATCTTCGATTTGCTAAACTGTTAAAAATAATTCCATAATTTAACTAGAAGACTTGAAAGCATTGATCATTCTAACCAGCCAAGTTAGCCCACATTCGCGTGCAAAGTTCAAACCGCTCCAGATTCCGGTAGAGTTGTCACACAGGCATTTTGCCAAGTGTCATTCCTGGCTACACTGCCAAACCTCAATTCGGAAGTGCCAATCTAACCCACTACAGTGTACGCACATCTGCGGAGCGACTTAACAAATGTTCGTACGTTCTTGCGATAAATCATAAGCTTAGTTACCTATTGGATACCAGCTGCGGTCAAATATAATGCTGTTTCTTTATTACAACATACCTTAACAAATAGGCGCCTAATTTCCAGATTTTTTGATTTTTTTCCTATACAATTTGGAAGGAGTGTATGTGAAATTATTACATCGATCTAAAAAATGTTAACGTAAAAAAATAGATAGATAAACTCTTTGTACACACCTTAAAAAAAATAACAAAGTACTTAAATAGACTAGTGTAACAACAGGCGGCCTTATCGCTAAAGGCTATCTCTTCCAGGCAACCATGAAAATACCTAGGTGAAACATCCTTTGCTTAGGTTTGGTTGATCTAAAACCTACCAAAGCGAATCCTATTTGTTTGCTGAAGAATTTGCTTTATTAATTCCTAAAAATATTTGCAAGTGAATCAGCCAGCTTCCCACAAGCTTCTTCCACCCATTCAGTCTTCCCACAACTTAAATGGGTGTCTGTCCACCCTGTTGGTGGTTTTTCTACGCTGTAGGTACTCGCTGATTTGTCTATACTCAAACCTTTTCGGCTCTGTCGGCCATCCGGTCTGCGTGCTATTCTATATAGTGACTTTCGTACGTCTAAGGATCATCCTGTCCACATTTTAATGGTTTATATCAGAACTAGACCCAACGTTTACTATTTTTAAGAGTCAAGCGTAAATCTGTGTTCCTACTTAGAGAATTGTTGTATCTAGCGTGTGTTTCGAGGCCCGGAGCCTTAGCGTGCTGAAGTGAAGGTCAGAGACAAAGATCTATGAATAAGGAACAAGTATCTACTGGCAAAAACTTCATTTCTTATTTTTTTTTATTTCAATGTAAAAGTAGCCTGATTAATATAACTATATGCCAAATAAATGGAGTCCTACCTCTGTGATCCTTCAATTTGATCCTCTGTCCGAGCATTTCGAGAAACTCATCGAACGCGGGCGAGGTCTCATTATTTCCGAAGAGTTCTTCCTCCGTCGTCTGGCCGTATTTCTGGTACAGCACACCGAATTTGAAGCTGTTGACGAGGACGTGCTCATCGTATGCAGCGATCAAGGATGAAGCATTCAAGCACATTACTGCCATGAAGTTGTCCACGTTCACTTGGTCGTTCACCATTTTGGCCATCTTTAGAGGGGATGGCATCATGCCAGATCCTGGAAAGCACATTGTGATTCTTTAATAAAACTTAAATGTGATAAAGATAATTAACATTGTAACTTATAAGGCCTAAAGGCAGATTCGGGGCAACTTATAAAGATAACCTGCCGAGAAACTGGCCTCACATTTTGCGATATAATGTTTAGATTCCATATAGAATGGATTTCAAGTTGTTGTTTGTCGCTAGTACAAAGCGTATTTTTAATACAAAACGTGAAAATTGACCCGTAAATCATTTGACACAATCCGATTTTGAATTTTCTTGTTTCTTTATTCATTTAATTTTAGGCTAGGCTTCTGTCTTTTGGTTTTTTCAATTTTAACCTTTTATGAAGATAAGATAATAAAAATAATTCATCATTTGTTTTCAGAACACAAGCGATATCAAATTATCGAAGATCAATTATGTTTTCGGGTGGTCCATTATCTATCTCTTTCTCTTCTCTCTCAATTTCATAGCCCTTTTGACATCAGACAAGTGGTATATTAAGACGCTGAAGACCATCAAAAAACAAGTGCGGATATATGGCTAAGAAAAATATTGAGTAACTTACTGGAGGTGGGTATTATTCCATGCATGGTCTCCGTACGAAGCCGTAGCAGTATCCTGGTGCAGTCCTGGCCAGCTACGTGCTCGTTTTTGATGGACATCACCACCGGACCTACAGCCTCGTCTCGGTCGAACCCGACTAAGTTGATGTGTTCCTGATGACAACACATACAAATATGTTAAAAAAAAATGTTCAACGAATAAAAATTGATTGAAAACATTGTATATTTTTGTACAATGTAATATTCATAGAGTTCATTCACTATGTGTCTTATTATATAAGGAAGTTCAAAACCACGAAACGAGCTATGGAGAAGGCTATATTAGGTTAGGAGTATCTTTGCGAGATCGAATCAGATATGAAGAGATAATCATCTTATCATATCATCGCGAATGCACATATGTGCAAGTAAGCTGGCACCAAAACTATGCAGAATATAAGTAGAAAGCGCTGGAAACATAAAATGAAAATTGAATTCCGATGTCACGAAAATTTCTATATTTGAATCTTCAGTGTAGTCAATACAATTGTCATGACAATCAGACTTAAGTACGAATTTGCAGAATAAATCCGATCCGAAACCGAATAAAGATTAGGTACTACTTGTAAAGTACTAAATTTCAAATCATCAGCATATGAAATAATATGCCTTTGATTGCAGCAAGAATAAATAACAATCGTCTAATGACATTATTACTGCCTTTATAACAAACAACACTTTATTTTAAGGTCACAAGTACAGTGACCATAAACAATAATATAAAATTATTATATTAATGTCAATTAACGATAATTCAGGTACAATTCCAGACAACCTAACTAGGTGTTTTTCCATAGAACGATAACAATAAATAGGGAACAGGAAAGTCTCTAATTACGAATGCTATAAACAAATATTTACCATCAAAACGACGGTAAAATACCTATTAGACGCACCCATAGACTATAAACACGGAATATGATAGGTAGGCTAGCCAAATGACCGGCGTTTATTTGGACTGTCCCAGTTTGGAGGACAAAATCATATTACACAACTAGCTATATACCTTAGTTAGAATCACTATTGTAACTAAATTCGAATGTACGTATTTCTATTAGAAAATGAGAACGAGAATAGATTATGTTAATTACTTAAAATAAGTGCAAGTGACAAAATAAAATGATCATCTTCTCAGCGACAAGATGTCCACTGCTGGACATAGATCACCCCCAAGCATTACCAAAAAGATGAGTTGGAAGTGGCTTGCACCCAGCGTCTTCCTGTTACTTTTATAAGGTCGTTTGTCGATATTGTGTCTGGTCTTCCTACTTGTCTTACTTCTTCTTTCTTAAAGAAACAAAAAGATGTTTAATTCACTATATTATGTATAGCGTCACTAAAATCTGACAAACCAAATATCAGAGTGAAGTGGATGAAAAGTAAGAGTATTTTTCAAATTGATGAATGTTTCACCCAAATTTAAAGACTATGTTTGCATACAATTAAACTCGTCTTAAGATATATGCAAGATCTCAGACTAAAATTTGTTTTGCAGACCAATTTAATTTTATTATAATAACAATATTATGCTAATAACTTTATATATAAACACGTTTAAAACATTTAGCAATAACATTTTGACCGCTAAATACGAAATGTTAATATTTGACAGTATAATAATTCGAAATTATGTGTTCGCGACGACCGACGGATTTAATTATAAATAGTAGTTTCTAAGATAGTTTTAAGTTATATAAATAAACGGATGTCGTAACGGCAGTTTTAATGGTGAGGGAGACCAACAGCGAGGCCGTAGGTAGTAAAATAATAAATCGGCGAACGGTAATAAAGTACCGTGCTATTAGACTGACAAAGGCGCGGGCGCAACAGACAGCGCCCGCTACCCTTATCGCAGGTACACGACAGGGATCGCCGAAGAGATTCACTCGGTCCCGTTATTGCCGTTCGGTGATAAATATGAACGCAAGCCGCGTTCCCGACACATTCTGTCTTCAGCCTTCAGTCACTGCACTCTCTATAGGCAGTCTGTCATTCCGTTCTCAGCCGACACTCTCAAGACGACATTCTTTCAC
Source organism: Lycia hirtaria (assembly GCA_947563715.1). Taxonomy (NCBI): domain Eukaryota; kingdom Metazoa; phylum Arthropoda; class Insecta; order Lepidoptera; family Geometridae; genus Lycia; species Lycia hirtaria. The sequence goes on along the minus strand of OX387377.1, from coordinate 8,600,747 downwards.
GGACAACCCTTCATTTACGCCTCGCTCTTGGGTCACCTCGCCAGGGTGCCTGTTACGACATCAAGAGCACACAAAAGCCTGCGTTTCTTCTCCGAGAAGCAATCCCGGCGCACGTTCCACCCGCCAACGACCGTGGTACTGGACACCGAGTCGGTCCCTCCGCCTACACTCCTCTAGCCACATACAGTCCACTCGACTGGCCCGGCTTGGAGGTACCGCGGTCCGGAACATTATGGTCAATATAATGATAACGTCTTATTTACGGTAAAGGTTATTTCGGGGCTGATGATGCCTGTGATAATGCGTTTTTTACGGCGAACCGGTCAGACGGAAGCTTTGGTGGTCAATAAAGCCAATAGAGGAAACGGAAGGCCCTGGTTTACAAAATGATGGTTAATATATCTTGTATCTGTATATCTACACAGATATATGGTAACTCTCTCTGTGTGTGTGTGTGTGTGTGTGTGTGTGTGTGTCTGTGTGTGGCTATGGCATCGTAGCTCTCAAACGGATGGACCGATTTTGATCTAGTTTTTATGTTTGAAACAGGATTGCATCGAGAGTGTTCATAACTTTTCATCAAATTCGATTCAGCCGTTTTTTATGTCGGGGTTTATGAGTTTTGTAAACGTATACCCTATTCTAAAACAATTAGAAATATAATGTAACATAATAATACAAGTATCAATGTTAAAAGAAAAACAAAATACCCGACTGCAGAAAAGAGGTTTTTGCAGCCTAAATTATATTTTTTTTAAATTTTGATGTACCCAGTGTCACTCTCACAACTAAGACGAATCTATTGACACCACTCACATCAAAATTGGTCAAGCCGTTTAGGCTCTAGGGCGTGTCAAAGAAATATACATACACTCGAAAAACATAACCCTCCTTCTTACGCAGACGGGTAAAACATTCCCACGCTACTCTATTTGTTTAATGTGCTTCATTATTGTTTTGATATTTATTCTATTAAGATATACTTGGGTGATTCCGGCCTGAATGACGTAAGACTGCGTTTTCGACTCGATCGAGGAATATAACGACATTTAAAATATATTTTGGTAACTATTTCAAATTTATTTTGGGATATTATTAATGAGACGAATCCAATCCAATCTCCAACCGGTCTTCCAATCGGTCTTTTTGGAAATCCATGGGGGAGGCCTATGTCCAACAGTGGACTTCTTATGGCTGCGATGATGATGATGATGATGACGAAATAAAAACAATTACTTAGAGAATGATGTTTGAGAAAAAAAAACAACAAATGAAGTACCTACTTACTGAAATGCTGAGTTGATTTGAATAGGTCTGATGATAATATGTTTAGGTTATTTTTTTAAGCAAATCTGAAAGCTAAATCCTGGTTAGCAGGAACTTTAGTAGGTTGTTTTATTTTATACTAGCTGACCGTACTTCGTATCACCTATCAATGAGTGGACCCGATATTTTCTCAACGTTTAAACCTTCCCTGGACTACGACAAACATTTCAAAACCAAAATCAGCTAAATCGGGCCAGCCGTTCTCGATTTTTAGCGAGACAAACGAACAGCAATCGATTTATATATATATATATATATATATATATATATATATATATATATATAGAGATATCGATCGAGAAAGTTGTAGATATGAACTTCACTGTGTTAAAAAATAAAAAAAAATATCGAATACTTTAGTTAATTTATTTATTTATGACCTTTTTTGACAAATTTCTAACATTAGTAATATAATAGAAAAAAATCATAGACCAAAAACAATAAAAAAAAATACCAAATAAACTTATTTCCTTTCAGATTTGACAAGCTAGTGTTTGACCCGTAGTTATTTCAGATCAGTTCTTTCCCTTTCGTATAAAAAATGCGAGCTAAATGAATATTTTTAATAAGACTAGATATCCCTAATAAGTTAATTTGCAAAAAGGGGAAATAAGCAACAATAACAGCCAGTCCATTAATACAAATCAGCGACGATGACCGACGTACCCGACAAAGAAAAGTAGGAGCAATAAGCGAAATACCTCCTTTCACAACGCTAAATTGGTCACGGGACAATTCATTTCACGTAAATGGGTCCAAATGATTACTATTTAGGCGTCAACTGAATAAAGCGAAACGAAACGACCAGTTTTTGCTAGGTGGTAAAGCTTCCGTGTTTAATCACCTGTAGTCCCGCGTTAAATTTCGTAAGGACCCTTATTTTTTAGGGTTCCGTACCTCAATAGGAAAAATCGGAACCCTTATAGGATCACTTTGTTGTCCGTCTGTCCGTCCGTCGGGTGTCATGACCCTTATCTCGGGAACGCGTGAAAGTATCGAGTTGAAATTAAAACCAACGCAGTTCCATAGTATCTTGCTGCAGAAAGAAAAATAAAGATTCTATGTTTTCGTAAAAAAAAGTTACAGCCGAATATACCGTAAAAAACGCACATTTCGACACTCACAAGGGAATCAAAACCTATGGGGTACTTCCTGTTGATCTAGAACTATGAAATTTGGCAAGAAGCATTGTGTTAGAGTACACATATAGGAAAAAAATCCGAAAACTGGTCATTTTTTATCTAATCACAAAAAAACAGTGTCTTTATGCAAGGAATAAAGGTCCAAATTTTAAAGTGAATTGACCGTATCATGTGGGGTATCTTAGGAAAGAGCTTCAGTAACATAAGCTAATACAGGTTTTTAAATATTTTTACGATGTATGTTTTTCTGTTTATGAAGGAAAATATATGATTTCCCCCTTTTATCTACTAGTTTGTACGGAACCCTCGGTGGGCGAGTCTGACTAGCACTTGTCCGTTTTTTTTTAAGGACCCTTATGAGAAAGAACCAGATCAAAACTAAAAGCCATAGACAAAGGAGAAAGTTTACAATTTATAACTAAACAAAAATAACAAAGACAACACGAAATATTTCCCAATGACCTACTTTTAAGAACGAAAAATCTTCGATAAAAGGGCATATCCTATCAACAAGAAAAAAATGAAAGGGCATTTCCACAGGCTTGAAAAAATGTGAAAAAAAAAAACGTCTCAAATGACGCGATCCATCAGGGAGTTGAAGAGGGGCATTAACCCGGCGTCCTTTCAATTACCATCTTTAGCCTTCAATTTTCATCTTTGGGACGTCTTAAAAAGGGCATAACATTTTCGATATTTTCTTTAGGTAAGATGAGATAAGCTATACGTACAGGTATTTTGAGGATGTAGCTGCTACTTGTTTAGGTAGGGATTTCTGCTTGTGGAAAAGGCAATGGATAATTTTGTGTGGGTCATTCTGTCTTTGTTAAATATTGTCACTTTATCGTAGCTAGAATTTAGTCGAATACATTAATTTTTTTGTCATTTTATTATAAATATTCATATCACATAAGGCTTTTTAGATATGGATTTGTTTCCAATCGGCATTACCGTACCGGTCATTCCGTGAGTATTGTCCAAAGCAATTTCAGTTTTAATGCGATATCAATAAATAATTAATCATTTTGTATAGTTTCCATAAGTGAAAATACCATTTCAGCAGTAAATAGTTCAAATGTTCTTGAATTTTCACAGACGATGCTAACCTAAAGCCTAACCTATCTAAATTTTCGTATTCTAAAAATGAAACAGTAACGTAGATACGTTACAGATAGAGTTAAACTAAACAGAAAGCTACCATGATTCTGTCTTCATTTTCTATATAACTTTTTCAACCACACGAGCCACGCCTTTTCAAAAACAAATAAAATTATAGTAACCATAATAACATTCTAATTCAAATAATACTTAAAATGCTATTCGAAGAATTACAATCGGACCAACCTAATTAATGATACCGTTTATTAGCTTCTGGCAACATTAGCATTTTTCAAGGTATAATTGTTTCCATAGACAATAGTATATCCTTCGTAAAGGTCTGGCATGGGAATAAAAACTGGGATTGACAAGGTTGACGTAACAATACGTGTCACTAATTATCATTTACATGGCGTTTGTGTCTTTTGAACGACCGATAAGTCGGTTACGACGTCCTTTAGGTGAAGATTACGATCGTGTACACATAAACATACGTACAACGTATAACGAAACGTGCATTACCTTTGCCGTTGATTAGATGATGGTTTGCATTAATGGAGTACTTTCATGGGGATTGAATTTTTATATTACATGACATTATTGATTATATTGTTAATGCTTGTAGTTTAAAGCTTTACTTTAAAGCTGAGTGTCTAGCTCTAGTAAAGGTCAGGGTTTAAACCGCCTGAAAGGTCTCCAGAATTATTTCTTTTATGTAACAAACAAAAATAAGGAATCTCCAATTTAGCGCATGTTTCAAAAATTATCTCATTGTTAATTTCGGAGTACATATTCAAAATTTTAAATTTTTTTTTTTCGATTTAAAATATAATTTTTCTATATTTTTATTTATTGTGTTACATCGCTTCAAGTACGTCACGGATGCTACAATGTTCGCAGGTACTGTTCTCTGACTTTTTATACAAGAAAGTAGGTAATTCCTGTAAATACTTTGAAAAAGTCCCCATCATACAAAAGTATTTACTTTTATACGTAACATACAACGGATATTTATTGAGCAAACATACTGTACTATCAATAAACATTTAAACTACTGGAGATCTGCAACTACTGCATTTGTTTGTTTGTTTTGATTTATAATTCTGTCAGGCCTGAGTCAATCTAAAGAGTTCTTCCTCTTCAAAAAACATCAAAGAATATATTTAAAAAAAAACAATCTCACGGCAACAATAGCATTTGTGGTCGCGGTTTCTCGACTCTTCACCCGTTTGCCCTCCACGTGTTTGAAGCAAACTGATGAGTGTCATCAAAGAGATGGCTCCTGCCAAACCGTGTTCAGGGCCTTTTCAGATAACAGTTCTTCTTCTTCTTAGTCGTTATCACTCTTGGCAGAGTGGTCGTGGTCATCGTTTCGGGTGGTGGCTCGCTTCACAATCCGTCGCCATTCCTCACGTATTGACGCCTTTCTCGTGCATTCGTTCACGGGACCGTTAAGTGCAGCCTTTATTTGGTCGGTCCAACGTAATGGCGATCTTCCACGTGGTCTTGTCCCATCCATCTTACCCTGCACCACTAGGCGCTCTACAGATGTGTTACCACGGCGCGACACATGCCCAAAGAAAGTGAGTATGCGAGCCTGAACGATGGAAGATAGACGCTGCTTGATGCCGAGTTCATGCAGAATGGAGCGGTTTGTTCTGAATTCAGTCCACTTTATCTTCAGCATTCTTCGCCAGCACCACATTTCGAGAGCATCTATCCTCTTTTTCTCACTCTCTCTTAAGGTCCACGTCTCAGCAGCGTAAAGAAATATGGGAAAGACGAGTGCCCGTACAAGTCGTATTTTCGTGGCTTTGGTGATATTCCTGTTTCCCCATATTTTCTTCAGCTTGTCCATGGCTGATCTCGAGATAGCCATCCGCCGTTTGATTTCGTCAACACAGCCTCCGTTGTTTGAAATCAGTGCGCCTAAGTAGATGTATGATTGAACGACATCACAGTTCGCTACTCTTGTTACTTCTGGCGAATTATTATTAGCACGATCGACAATCATAATCTTTGTCTTACTGCGGTTTATTTTAAGGCCAAATTCGAGACTGACTTGTTCCATCTTACTGAGAAGCATCTCCATATGATTGATACTTGTCGCGAACAAGGTGGTATCGTCTGCATATCGCAGATTTGAAATTTTCCGGCCTCCGATGTTGATTCCATCTGTCCAATTCTCGAAGGTAATTCTCATTATGAGTTCCGTGTATATGTTGAACAAAAGTGGAGATATAATACACCCTTGACGAACTCCTGCGCTGGGGTGGAAATTACGCGATAATACATCATCTGTTCTAACAGATGCCGTTCCTTTCTCGTAGAGACGTCTCAAAAGGTGGACCAGGTGCTTAGGTGTACCCATGGCCAGAAGTGTTTCCCAAAGTTTTGGCCATTTGACCGAATCAAATGCTTTAGAGAAATCAACAAAGCATATGTAAGTCGGCTTGTTGAATTCCCGAGACTTTTCAATGATTTGCCGGACCGTTAGTATTTGTTCCCGGGTACCCTTTCCCTTCACAAAGCCAGCCTGTTCCGGAGCAATTTCCTTTGAAAGGTACGACTTGAGTCGTTCATTTAAAATGTGGAGTAAAATTTTGCTTGCGTGTGAGATCAAAGCTATTAGACGGTAGTTACTGCACCTTTTTGTCGAACCCTTTTTGTGCAAAGGAACAAACACCGTATGAGACCATTCTTGAGGCCAAGATCCTGATTGCCAAATTTTGTTACACAGGGTATGGAAAACTTCCACGCCATACTCCCCAGAAGCTTTAATGGTCTCAATCGGTATAGCATCCCTTCCAGTGGCTTTCCCCTTCTTAAGGTGTTTTATTGCAGCACGGACCTCATCCTTGAGAATATTCGGTTCCATCTCATCATCTTGGGGTTCTGTTGGAGCGAAACATTGGGAATTTGGATCATTGAAGAGTGATTGACAGTATTGCTTCCATGTTTCCGAAATAGAATCTATGTCTGTGACTGTTTCTCCCCGACAGTTCTCAATAGCCCATGTTTTGGACGTTAGTGCTTTAGTAATAGACCTTATCTTCTGATGTAGATCTCGTGTTTCATGCTTATTGGAATGGGTTTCGACTTCTGCACATAGACTCTGAAGATAATTATTACGATCTCGCCTGCATGCTTCTTGTATTCGAGCTGATTTTTCATTTAAACACTTTATGTTAGCTCCTGATGCTTTCATTTGTCGCCGTTGTTCTACGAGGGCAAGAGTATCGTCATTCATCCAGTGTTGTCGCTTTCGAGCTTCAGAAGGTGTCCCGGAAGCAGAAACCGCAGTTTCGAGAAGAACCTTTGCCTGATTCCACATTTGATCAGGAGTGGCAGATTGAGCATCCATGTCAGTCCATCGCGTCCAATTTTTCTCTAGCGCATTCACAAACTCAGGTATATTGACAGGTTTGATTTTCCTTTGCTTATCAACTTTCCTAGCTACCTTAAGTTTCAGCTGTATTTTAGCAACTAGAAGTTCATGGTCTGATCCACAGTCAGCCCCAGGTAGAGTGTGAACGTTTCTTACAGAAGTTTTCCAGCGTGAACCGATCATGATGTAATCTATTTGGTTCCTATGACCTGTTGGTGATGTCCATGTATACAATCTCCGTGGGTGGTTTTGGAAAAAGCTGTTGCATATCACCAGATTGTGATCGGCGGCAAACTCTATAAGACGCTCACCCCTTTCATTCCGCTGTCCGAGACCAAACTTACCTGCACTTGGGCCAAGTTGGTCAGCGTGTGAACCAATCTTTGAGTTTAGATCTCCCATTAATATAAGTAATTCTCTTTTGGGTATTTTGGACATGGTACTTTCTACGTCGGAGTAAAACTTTTCCAAATCTTGAGCACTTGAGGTGCTAGTTGGCGAGTATACCTGTATAATGTTAAGATTCACTGGACTTGCTTTAAGTTTTATACTTAGCACTCTATCACTTACAGGTTCATAAGCCATCACACAGTTGTTAATATTCTTTGGTAAGATAATAGCAACCCCATTACTGCTTGTTGAGTCATTCCCAGAGAAATAGATAGCGTGCCTATCTGTGAGGAAGTGACCATTGTTCTTCCAATGCGTCTCACTGAGGCCACAAATGTTAAGCTCGCATCGGCATATTTCATTTTCTAGGATAGTGAGCTTTCCTGGCATTAGCAAACCGCGTACATTCCAAGTACCTATCTTCTGAATGTTCCGCATTTTCAATGAGCTTGAGGTTCCAGTAGTCCGTTTTCCATGAGGTGCCTGGTCTCCTACACTCACATAACAACAACAGTTCTTAGCCACGAAATATTCGCTTGGAACGTGACGTTTTAGCGTTTTTGAGAGAGATAGAAATACTGCGGCAGCGGCTATTGGCTGCAATGGGCTAGTTGCTTAAATTTGAAAACTTGGTTAATTATTTGATTTTATATCTATTTTATCCCAAAAACCTATTTTTGAAAGAAAAAGTAATATTTACATTTTGTATTTAAAAAAAAAACACTTTAGATTTCCCTTGAAAACGATGAATAGTGTCATGGCGTCTTGAATGACGTCACAGTGTGCGAAAACCATGCGAAATCAAACTATTTACATCTGTGTCAAGTGTCAAAACAATACGGAGTAACCATAGTAACCTGCTCTGTTGTAGGAAAACGTCAACAACAAATTGACGTAACTTATAAAAGAAAAAAATAGAAAAGCTTTTCATACAATGCGTGCATTATAAAAATATGTTGGATTTTATAAAAATATGTATGTTAAAATGTCATATTAATGTTAAGAATGAAAACTTTTTTTTTTTAATAATACAGAATAAGTATTCAAGATGCGTAATGCAAAGAGGCCGCAAACTTGTCAACACACCTTCAGTATCTGCTTAGCCATCGCAGTGTCGCATTAATCTGGCCTAACCTTTACCGCAATGGCCCATTGAACTCTAAGGGCGATGTCACACCGTGAACCGGCGATTTGTTTTCAGAAATAGGGTAGGATACGTGAATAATGTAAACTCACTAATGTGTGTGATGTAGCCTACACTCATGTTTTACCTATTTTTGTGCAATTTTAATAAAAAAGTGTCTGTTATTAATTTGTCAATTTTTATGCAAGTTTTATTTACATTTATATAAGTAGACAAACATGTATAAAACTAGAATTTGTATCGAAGAAATGCGTCGTTATGCCTTGCAAATACCACGTAATATACACATGGTAATGTTAAATTAATGAATTTTCGTAATACATTCGACGGTTAAATCACACGTGAATGTTACAAGTTTGTCCTAAATTATTTGATTTAAATTCACACTAAGAAGTTTACTAATACGTGTAAAAAATGCTTGTTTTTTATTTTGATGATGAATGATGATGATGCATGCGCATGACTGCCAAATCCAACGATTCTTGTCTATGATTGAGCACAGTTGTCTAGAAGAAATCGATATCGAACATACATCTCAGTCATGCCTATAGTTAATTACTTTTTGGAGTGTAAGCATGACGTATATACATATATACACTCCAAAAATTAAATAGGTACCTAGTTGAGTTAAAATGGCTAGTTTTTTTTATGTGTTTATTTTTACGTAGGATAGATATACGATTGACCACCAACTCTCCTTATGTTAAGCGACGGTATGGCTGAGGATGGAGCTCGTTGGTACCCGTATAATACAGTAGTTTTATGGTCGTCAATAACATTTTGTATCTACTTTGCCGTACTTTAAACGATCAAGTTACGCACTCGAGATAGCCTTTGTGTAACGTTATACGCCACACTTCAAGATACCCTCAATACTCGCTACATTTTGTGACACGTTTTGTCACTATGAGAACCGTAGTTAATCTTGCCAAACAGTATAAAACCTTCGCCTATTTTGAAGTGTGGGACAAAAAACCATAGATCAGCCGTGAGAAAGATTTGCGTGTAACAAAATTTGTAAACACATGATTACACTGTGGTTTGCTGTGACCTTAAACAGTTTGCTAGTAGTGGGTAATACCACTAGCAGCCAACTACACCACAGTACACTACACTAATCTGCTTTAGTTTAGACCATCGAATTCATTACTTTATTCATTACCTTTATTCATTACCTACATACATACATACCTACCTACCTACCTATTACAGTAGCTGTTAGATTACTATCACAATTATTTGATTGACAAAGAATCCGAGAACGCCGAGAAACAACTGTATTTATCTAAAAAGATGAAGCGTATTGAATTCGATGGTGGAAAATAAAGCAGATTTTATTTATTTTATTTATTTAACAAAATCTACAGCCCTTTATAACATACATAAATAACTTAGATAAGGCTGAAGGCCAATAATAATTTTAGTGTACAGAAAACACACAGACTTGATTTCTCGTATCGTTGTCGTACGTCTATTTATCCGACTGCGTAAGAAGGAGGGTTATGTTTCTCGAGTGTATGTATATTTGTATGTAGGTATGTATGGATGTGGATATGTATTGTATGTATGTTTCTATATGATCGACTGCAGCCTAAAAGGCTTGACCGATTTTGATGTGCGAGGTGTCGTTAGATTCGTCTTCACTTCCAGAGTATCATAGGGTATATTTTTTTCAATAATAATAATACATATCTCGCAAAAATAAAAAATTGCGTTTTTTTTTCGTAACCTCCAACGAAATGATTGATTGATGATGATAACCTCCAACGGATGATTCGGAACGCTCCGAAACCGAAACAAGTCTTTTTGTCAACTCTGAAAATAAAAATAGTAAAATCGCAATAATATAGTTAAATTCTACCCAAGTTTAAAGCCCTGTGATTATTGATCAACGTGATATATGAATTGTGTGATAATTTTAAGATTTCATGACGCAAAGTGTTTTTGTTCAAAATAACCGTCCGCCCGCTTCAAACAACGTTGTTACGCAGCATCAGCTGACTGACCGCTACAAGCAATATTACACCCTAGTAATACGTGTTATGGGCCAAAATCGTGAGTTACATACCAACGAACCAACAAAAAGCTAAGTGCATCTTATAACGTTCATTTCTATCTTTGAAAATTATTTTATTTCAATAAAATGAACTGCCAAGCCTGCAGTAGAAGCATCATATATGATAGCGAACTACTAAAATGCACTTCCTGCCTGAAAGACTATCATTATGCATGCTTAAATATCACATCAGCCTCTTATCTAAATAATATATTCGAGCTAAAAAAGTCATGGCAATGCCCTTCCTGCCAAAACGTGACTAATAGAAGAAACAGAAACGAAAATACGCCTGTGAGAAACCAACTTCAAGACCTAAATGAGACCTCAATGTGCATCGATGAATCATTGACGGACATCCACAGCAAACAAGATCTATCTGCAACTACTACAAACACCCTAAGCCCTGAAATAGTAACTCGTATTACTCTCGATGAAAGTTCAATGCTCGATAAAATCAGCCTTCTTTTGGATAGGAAACTGTATGAAAATAAAAAAACAATATTAGAAGAAATAAAAATTACAATGGATTCCAAAATAGAGATAATGACAGACAAAATTAAACAAGATATAATTAAGAAGACAGACAATTTAATACATAATCAAACAACTATTAAAAATGAAATAAATGACATGAGACAGAGAATAGGAAAGTTAGAGAGAGAAAATGAAAAATTAAAAGAAGAAGTAAACAAATTAGCATCAGGTCCCAAACAAAATAATATTGAAAATATGAAAAAAATTGTTCTATACGGTCTCACCGAGTATGACCATGAGACAGAAACGCAATTACATCACAGAATAATCTCCCTCTTCCAAGACATACAAAATATCGATCTTACAGGATACGTCGAAGATTTAACACGAATAGGAAGAAATTATTCAAATCGTCGACCTATTGTCATTGAGCTATTAAGTAAAAAAATGACAAGATATCTACTTCGCAATAGCCGCCTGTTTAAAAACACGGGCCTGTCAATCTCCGAGTACCTCGATGAAAAAGCTCAGCAATATAGAAAGAATCTACAAATACAGCTTCATGCCGCTCGTAAAGATGGTCAACATGCCGTTATTAAAAACAATAAACTCATTGTAAATGGTAATATTACGTTAGACTACCCACCTCTTCGGCAATCACCATCAAATCAATCTTCTTCGCAATTGTCACCAACACCGCATACCTCCACGGATTGCCTGCCATCGCTGCCAACTCCCAAACGAAATGTTTCACAACACAATTTGGACCCAATGACACATCACTCAACAAAACATAACTTTCGCAGATAATTCCACCGATTTCAACATATTAATACAGAATATGCAAAGTTTATATGGAAAACGAGATATGGTACAATCTTTTCTACATGATAATTATAGCAATATCCATGCATTATGCGCGACAGAATCATGGCTTTCTAAGGCCAAGTTGGAACTGATAAGCTACATAGGATATAACATTGTTGCATCCTTTTGTAGACAACATCGAACGGGTGGGGGAACTGCAATATTTTTACGAGACGACTTTGAATACACAGAGATAAAAGAAATAGGCGCATTGTCCATTGAGTATTCTATAGAAATTAGTGCAGTTTTAATTCATAATATAAGCACAGTTTTAATCGTAGTATATTGGAACGGCAAACGGAGCGATCTGTTTTACAAACAGTTGAATTCATTACTAGAATTATTAAAGAATAAATATAAATCACTAGATATAATAATTGGCGGAGATTTTAATATAGACATACTGGATAATTCTACACAATCCACTGTGCTACTTGAGTTAATGCTAGAATTTAACTTTCATCAATTTGTAAATGAACCTACTCGTATTACGAGTACATCAGCCACTTGCTTAGACCTTATATTTGCTAACTGCAATAAAAAGAAAATAAATGTCTTGGTAAAAAATTTAGGTTTTTCAGACCACTCGGGAATCATAATAAATATTAAAGACATTTTGGATAAAAATAATAAACTGACAAAATGGAAAACTAAAAAACGATTATTTAGCATTAAAAATATGAATAACTTTAAAAATGAATTGAAAAATATAGATTGGATTCAACTAATAGTCCTGAATTCTAATAAAACGGTAAATGACAATTACGAGACTTTCAACAACAAACTAATAGAAATTCTAAATCAATGTATACCCAAAAAAAATATACAACTAGAAGTAAATAAAAAATGTGCATGGTTGACTCAGGGTATCAGAATCTCATGCAAAAATAAACGCCTACTAAAACCAATCGTTATGTATTATAAACATCCAACGCTAAAAAAATATTATAAATCTTACGTAAAATTACTAAAGAAAACCATTAATAAGTCAAAAAGAAACCAATATATACGCAGTATGATGGCATCGGAAAATAAAACCAAGTCCATGTGGAAAATAATAAAAGAGCGAACAAATAAATACTTTAAAAAAACTAAAAGTAACTTAAAATTAAACTTTAACAATGAAATAATTTCCGAACCTTTACAGGTTGCTAATAGGTTAAATTATCATTTCGCTTCAGTCGGTACGGGCGGCGGGGGCGGGGCGCCAGCGCGCGGCCGTCCGCCGCTCCACCGTACTGATAACACTATATTTCTCAGTCCCGCAGAACCAAGAGAAATTTATTTGGCTATAAAGCGACTGAAAAGCAAATACAGTTACGGTGTAGATGAGCTTCCGCCAATACTAATTAAACATTGTGCTGAGGAATTAACATTACCCTATTACCTACTCGTAAATCAATCATTTAATGAAGGAATTTTCCCTGATCTACTTAAAATCTCTTTAATCAAACCCGTTTATAAAAAGTTATCTAAACTCGATCCTAATAACTACAGGCCAATATCGCTTTTGCCCACGTCTTCAAAAATATTTGAAAAAATTATGCAAAAGCGCCTAAACTCTTTTTGCGAAAAATTTGGCATTTTTGATGACTCACAATATGGATTTCGCAAGAATCGGTCGACAATTTTAGCTGTGTATAAATACGTACAAGAAATCTTAAATCTAATCGATAGCAAAAAATACGCAGTCGGAATCTTACTTGACATGACCAAAGCATATGACAAAGTTCAATTCGACATATTATTAAATAAATTATTTGACATGGGAATACGTGGAATGGCACATGAATGGTTTAAGTCATATTTATGCAATCGTGTACAGCACGTTGAAATTGACAGTTATAATTTTGACACTAAAACAATTGACATTATTAGATCTACCTCCATTAAAATTAATAATTCAATTCCTCAAGGAAGCGTCGTCGGGTGCATTCTATTTTTATTCTATATTAATGACCTCCCAAAAGTAATTGACGATTCCTGTGTTCTTTTTGCGGATGATATTTCAATTCTGACATCATGCAAAAATAATCTAAATTTAAATAATAAACTAACTGACATTTTAAATAATATAATTAATTGGATGACTGACCATAATCTTAACCTAAACTTTTCAAAAACTAAAATAATACAATTTAGACCACATCAAAAGACCCCCCTTGACATAAATTTTTATTATAATAATATTAAATTGGAATGCGTTGACACGGCTACACTACTAGGCTTAGAGCTGGATACGCATATTAACTGGAAACTCCATATTAAAAAAATCAAAGCTAAATTGTCCAGTTTCTGTTATGCACTAAAAGAATTAAGACAAGCCACAGACTTAAACACAGCAATATCTGCTTATCACGCCTTTGCCTCTTCATGGCTGAGATACGGTATCATACTATGGGGTGACTCTGTGGATGCAGATGATCTCTTCGTCGCCCAAAAAAAGTGTATACGTATTCTCGCCAATATAAAAGCACCTGATATAACAATCGAAAACTTCCACAAACCTTATTTTATTAAATTTAAAGTCCTATCTTTGACATCAATGTATATTTTAGAAATTTGTAAATTTGTTAGAAAAAATCCTGAATTATTTAAAAAAGTTGCTGATAAACCGCGAATTCCTAGACCTCAACATAAGCATAAGCTCCTTATACCTAAGTCTAACCTAGTAATCCATAGTACTAGCCCTAACTCAATGGCAGTAAAAATATATAACGCGTTGCCAAATAAATTTAAAGATCTGGAAACAGAAGACAGTTTTATATTGAATCTCAAAGCCTTTTTAGAAGCCAATTGCTACTACAATTTAAATGATTTTTTTAAGGATAAGTTTAGCGATCTAAAATAGAACGTTCCGAGTCAAATGTTGCCATGCCCTTACAGGGCCATATGTACTTCTGAACCAATGACATGTATTATTTATAAGACCTGCATGTATCTACATATGTTGCAAATAAAACTATTGACTATTGACTATTGACTATTGAAATTTTTCGTAATAAACAAGTAGTTTTACGCATTTACAATCTTTTACAGCGATTTTGCGCATACTTTCTCACAAATAACGTACACCCAACAGCATATCAAGAGTAACGAAATCGTAAGTTATGCTGCAAAAACTGCTTTTCTGCAGTCGGGTATTTTGTTTTTCTTTTAACATAGATACTTAATTGATTTGAATACTCAACGTTCCTTTATCCAACCACACTGAATTGTAAACTGCAGCTCCGTTCAACGCAAGGCGAGTCAAGCGTAATTAAGCAGTAAGTATTTGTTAAACAAAAAATTGCATGAGTGACTTTACATTTTGCCACTTCAATATTCAGCCGTTTTTAGTCGGGGTATATCTAAATAAAAACAAATTATAGCTCTGTGGTGTTTAGCAATCAAAATTAATCTAATAATGTATGCTTTGCTTACACTATTCATTTTGTGAATGTTCATAATTCATCTTCTGCTAGCACGAACAATTCATTTATTCGTGAAGCACAAGGAGACACGTAGATAATGATACCCGAAATGGTACGCCACATTTTTATTTTTTTTATTTTTATAGAAGATAAATCTACGATTGACCACCAACTCGCCTGATGTTAAGCGACGGTGTGGCCGAGGATGGAGCTCGTCGATCTAGAAGATAAGATTTAAGTCGTAGATATAGTTGTACAGATACTCAAAGCGGCTGAAGTCAAGATGACCAGGTCACTAGGCTGCATGAGAAGACGAGAGATTGATAGGACAATAGCAACGAGTGGTAACCAAGAATGGGCGAGACTGCCCCGACCCAATGATCAAGTATTTGACAAGCATGTCAAATGTCGATTCAAGATACTTGCACATATCCAGATACAACGGCGCAATAAAAGGAAGCCTATGTAATTACACCCAGTAGAGTAGCCACATGTTGAATAGACTAAATAACAGAAATGATGATAAATATAATATAATTCGTTTGAAAATTTAATTTTATAACTGGATACCTAGTATACCTAGTGGTAGAGTTTAATAAAACTTATAGCTATAAGGTTTATTAAATTATTATACTTTATTCTGGCTGATTGAGATTATGCTATATTACACATAGCCTAAGCCGCTAGTCCTACAGACATTTTGAAGTAGATATCCACTAAAGAAAGGATTATTTTGATTGTTAATAAACATATGGGATGTAATGTATAATAGTAAATAATACAGGTAAAATCTTTGAAATATATGTAGATATATGATGTTTTCTTTTTGAATGAAATACATTATATTCTCTTTAAAATATCTCAGTAATTACTTTCTTTGAATATCCAACAAAAACACTGATCATATCAAAGAAAAGTAATTAAATTTAAATGAGCCAACACAAAAATATGTTCATACGTGCATAAAGTTAACTTTTTTTCGTAACGAGCGAGACGTCCGATCGGGTGAGATAAGGCGCCATGTACACTGACTTAAATTGCCCCACAATTCCGTAATCGCAGCGATCTACAACATGACTCCCATGAGTAGGGTTGCCAGTATGCCGGGAAATTACCATAACTTCGCATCTTGTTCGGTAATTACAAAAAGTTTTTATGCCCTTTCTTGAATAGAATCCATACAAAACAACTGTTTTAACCTTATGCGATGGATATTATTTACTTTTTGATGAACAGTTTTGGGGCAGCATGCAGTTATAAATATATTGGTGTCAAACCTAAGAATTTGAACTTTGTTACAGTAGTTATCTGCTGTTGATTTTTACCAAGTAGGTAATGCGATTTGATAAAAGACCTGAAATAGGAGCTTGATAATATCTCATTTTAGACAACACAATTTTTATAGGTGGGGTAGTAATAAAATCTTAGCAATGCATTCGTGCATTTATTTTATTAAACTCTGCAACGATATTCTTAGTTAATACCTATATTTGATCAATCGTCACTTACATACGTATGTACTGAAAAATATTTGGACTTCAAACTTCTAGTCCATATGTTACTTCAGTAAACTGGTAACCCTACTCATGAGTGAGATCGCGCCTCAACCGTGAACGTTCCGCGTTGGTAACTCCAGACACTTTTCCCACTAGCTTTTTTTTACGTAATGAGTGTACCCTTAGCCCTCCGCGTTAATTTGGTGGACGTGATTTTAAAATTCAGAGTTTTATATCTAACTCGTATATTTTATGTTACTTCAGGTGTCATGGCACACTGGTCAGGGACTCTATTTGCATCATAATCAGTTGATTGTATGATGTTGAAAGTCGACCTGCTCTCTGTGAGTACAGTAATTTTTATTACGTGATTTGGAATAGTTGAAGCCATCGCACTTAATTCTTGTTTTGGCTCGTTACTCGCTGTTTTCTAGTTTTAACACATTTTTATGGTATTAGTGAGTTAAATATATGTAGCACCTGTCTTAACTAACAGTGTTCTTTAGTTTAGTTTTACAGCTTCATTGAGAGAATAAAATTAAAATCGATACATCTGTAAGTATATCAAGAAAATACTTGTATTTTTATATACTTACAGATCCTTGGATTGATAGGGCTATTCAAAACTTGTCCAACGAGTTTTGATAGGGGTGCAGATAAAGGCAAATTGTATATAGCTCGTATAATTCAAACAATATTCTAACTTTTACTATATGAAAGTTTTATCAGACGTAGGTCTGGCAGAAAGTTAGTTTTATGTTATTGAGTATGTCGGCAGACAAACGGCTGCCAGGCATATCATTTGTGGCTGAAACTTTTGCTGTTATGCACTCGCCTTTAGGAAAGTCAGGTTTCCATGCAATATTCAAACTTAGAATAGTATATGACTTTATTGTACATCCATACAGAAACTTAATAGTAAAATACTAAACGTTAACAATAGTACAAACTTATGTTTAAGTATTTTGTTATGTGTTTTGTTTTGTATTATGTATGTTTATTCTTTGTTAGTATAAACTTATGTAGTACATAGTTATATTATTTCTGCAAATGAAATTTACATATTAGACTTTTACAATCATACATTATTACGTAAGCTAACTATAGCCTAATAAACACTCAAGATGTAACAACTTAAAATACAAACACATTTATTTTAAAAGATCCACTTAAATCTCTCTAATTAAACAAATAAATAGTTAGAACACAAGAACTTTAACGATTCTTCGAATGATCTAACAATAATGTCGTAAATATCAAATGTGTCGCACGTTAAGAACGGACAATTACGAAGATTCAGAAAAAAAAAACGCTGAAGAGGCGCTCGTGGGTATGGGAAAGTTCACACGTGGCAACCGTGCTGGGGAGATGGTAGTAAGCGAAGCGAGCGGAGCGGCGACAGAGCGAAACCGTCAATGTTAGAAACTACATGACGAGCATTGATATAATTCATTTTACAAGACATTATATCTCACTAATCGTAGATGAAATCAAAACAATTATAGAGAGGGAATGACATTTATGTATATTTAACAGAAGTCTAAATTTCTATGGATAAGAAAGTGTCTCCAGAGAGCAAGCAATTTGAAAACATAATACAGAAAATGAAATATTAATATTTTTTTTGATAATATACGTTACGAGAAGCATATTAGTTAAGAACAGAGAAGCTGATATAGGTATGTATTTAGAACACAAATACTAAAGAGAAACTCATATACTCAGAATATAAATATTAGTTATGAACTTTAGTCTGGGTGATTGCTGTAACAAAATGTGTGAATCAAGATATAACAGATAAATCAGATAAATTAACAATCATTAAAGCTCTTTACGCTTAAACACTACTTAGCTGAAAGATAAGCTATGTACAAATCAAAGTTGTTTCAAATTAACGCTCGTTCTATGAACATAACTACATTACCATAAATATGTAGCATAATGTACTAGTACATAGAAATATAGACCACCATCATGGTGCCATTGAAGCAAACACTGATCCCATAAAGATAAAATGTGAGCGATGATGATTGAAATACTTAAATACCCCAATTAAGTTATAGATAAGGCGGCGCCAGAAGTTTTACTTATCAGTAAAATATTAAAGTTTGAAGTGACTAGGAATATTTTGTAAGAAATGTACGAAAAATACTTTTGATTAGCAAATAACAGTACATTTTATTCAGTTTGGCAACTGGCATGATCAGCCATTGGCCTTGCTGAAAAGCTTTTTAGAGGTTTGCGCATTTTTCGGAACTTAATAATTCTTTTTATCTGGCATGAATATTATAAAACCAAAATCGATCCAAGTGTTCTCCAGTGACACTTTAACAAAAAAAACCCATTTAATTTGAATTGATTTAGATTACAGAATTAAAACTCATATACTTAAATATTAGTTTTTATACTCAGTAAACCGAGTAGTCGTGAGGATAACAATGTTTAAGTTTTACTGAATCTAGAAAAATTAATAATCTAGTACATTATTTGGAATTAATGTTAAAAATGTATTACAGTCAAATCCACCACAATCATTGTTAGCACTAATAACATTTCACGGCAATTTTTTTACGCCATATCGATTGTTGTTCGCGATTAATTGCATAAGAATATTACAAAATTTAGTTCAATTATTTCCACATTCTTCACAAAGTGTACTATTGGGGCGTGACTAATCTTTAACTCTATAGCACATTACTTAAGCAATACTTCGATGTTAGTATTTTCATAACGATTACTAGTTTACTTTGCAAAATACTCCTCTTCCTTTTTTTTTTAATATACTTACTTTTTAATATACTTATTTTTTAATATACTTGCGGCAACCTAGTTTTAAGTTTTTTACAATATTTATGTTCTTTTTTATGACTGCTTATATTTATTTAGTAAAATAAAATAAAATTAAGAATGTGAATAAATAAATGGAAAATAATAATAATACGTTATTTCATTTGGGTAGTTGAACAGTGAACACATATTAATCCATACAGAAGTATAAGTTTAGAAAACTCAAAAATACCCGGAAAAAAAACGATTGAACCGATTTTGATGAGATATATAATAACACCCCTCTTTTCAGGTCAGGGTTAAAAGTGATAATTAACTGATTTCTACCCGTTACCATTAGACGAATTCAAAGATGTACCTACTCATTAAAACTTGTACTCATTAAAACTTTGAAATAAAATTGAAAATAGCAATTAAAATTAGACACAATTCAATCATCTATCATAAAAAAAACCCATTAAAAACCAAATAATAGTCAGGGGTATAAAGTTATTTTTGATAGAAAATGCGCGATGTACCTACTAGGGACAATTTCGTGCTCTTTCTCACTCTCTCTCTCTCTCTCTCTCTCACTCTCACTCTCTCTCTCTCCCTCACTCTCTCTCTCTCTCTCTCGTATTATTGGAAATAGCAATTAAAATTAGACACAATTCAATCATCTATCATAAATAAAATCATTTAAAACCAGATAATGGTCAGGGGTATGAGGTTATTATAGATAGAAAATGCGCGATGTACCTACTAGGGACAATTTCGTACTCTTGGCGTTCTCTCTCTTGCTCTATCTCTCTCTCTCTTTCGTATTATTACATATTAAGATAATCTTTGGTTAATTTTATAAACAAGAAGTTTCAAGAAACATGTTCCGTCCCGAGACAGGAAATGGACCGATCCCAGAAGTATGCTTCCACTCGACAGATGGCACACTTAGCCGCGAAATTTGAGACTCCCGAAGGACCTTCGTAACATCTTTATTCGTCGAGGAAACAAATTTATTACGAGAAATACGAATATACTTAGTGGAAGATAATTGTAGGACAAACTTGGGACGACTGAACAAGGGATGGCTTATCTAAGTGTATTATAAAATAAACTCTTTTCGGCCGTCTAGGCAACTGATTTTCGCAACCAGTTATCAAACACAGTTTTTCTTCTTTCTTGGCAACTGGCTGCAACAAATTTCGATGACTGAAAGTTAATGAACATCCTAAACCATTGACATGAAATTTACAGTAGTGTAGGGAAGTGCTAGATAATGTCAGTTTTCAAACCTTTTTTTTTAAATTAACTTATATAAAAAAAACAATGGCATGACAAGAACCCTGAAATCGGGAATAAATAATAAACGCTGGTATACTTTAAAATTTACTGCCAAAGAAACAAGTAATCACAATAATTGATTGTACATACACGACTCCTTCGTAAAATAATTACAGGGCTCCAATAATATATGACATCGATGCAGTGCAGACCTTTCTGAGAAGGTTAAGGCTTAAAAGGACGACGACATTGACGGGCCAGAATATTCATATGGTGTCAAGGGAAACGTGATCGAGTAGACGTGTTCATGCGAAAACTATTATTATGTAAAGAGTTCTAGAAAAATCTACAGGCTTAGGCATTAAGAAGAATTATAATAAATCAAATACTTAAAGCAGGCCAGACGCACTTCGCAGTTTAGGTATAATGCTACTAAGTACATAATGATATGCCGGCTCGACTGGACTTCAGTATTTCGCCGCGCGTCAGAAGAGATAGAACTACACGATAGAACGAGATACAATCTGCAAGAGATATTTACGAAAAACGTTTGAAATGTGTGTTTGAAATCGAGACGCACTCATGTGGCGTCTCAAATGGGCGTGTCAATAAGCTGTCATATATAAGGGAAAAGCCTTTCCAAGAACGTTTTCAAGGTCAGAGTTCCTAACTTACTACAATAATGGCTTAAATTCGAATTTCATCTTGCGGACTGATAAATTGTGAATTACACTTCTTGAGTAAGGTTTTTCCCGAAAAATACTATCTGGTTGTCTAAATAGCGATTGAATCGATTTTTGCTAGTTAAGAATGCTCCACAGAGGACCGCAGCATCGTTTAAGATCAGTTGGCGGTCAAGCTCGATTACGGAGTATAAAATAAATATCCTAGGGGATTGGAAGAAAATGCCAAACAAACTACAGAGAACCTTGTTCAAACAAATACGCATTTATTAATAAGTGCATAATAGCTAACTCCAATTGAGTGCAAATGTTACACAATACGGCTTGAAATAAGCAAGATCGATAAAATAAACGAAGCTCCGTCACCGTTTGTGAAAATTGAACACATTGACATGAGTGTTATTTCATTCACTCTTATATAAACCCTGTTGCCTTCTCATTCACACTCGTAATCAATGTTCAGACCGCAATGTGTCTGGTAGTGAGTAGGTATACAATAAGTACACAGTTGGCAGCAATTTTATTTGCGCGCCACAGACAGCCTGGCGCGCGAATACCAGTTGGTATGCGAAGTCGTGTTCGTTTTAAAACGTTTTTTATTTTGTTTTTATTGCCTGATTGACCAAGAATGAGGGTAATGTTCTTGGCGGTCGTAAGTATGTATGTAAGTAGTGTGTGTGTTTTGTCTTCGTATTGGCAAAACAGCTTGACAAATTTTAAAGTGATAGGTATCGATATCATCTATACTAAATACCTCTACAATATGTACCTAGGTTTAAATAAGTAGTGGATTGATGTATGATGAAAAAATACCAATTATGTGTAGATATAAGGCGTTGGTGTACTAGCGAGCTGTCTGGCTTGTGCACTTATTTTAGATACATCAAAATCCCTAAAAAATACAACCCCTCAAAATCGTGATTTCAATGAATTCAGTGAAACTAAATTTTTGATATGTATTATTTTCGCCGAAATAAAAATAAACGTTTAGACGTTTATTTACAGAACTGTCCTAGTTATAAGAAAAAAAAAACTCAATTCTGATAATATTTATACAGTATCCTAAAGAAATTGACGTTCGCAGATACATTAAATAATTTTATAAGTATATTAAAAAGGAGTCTACGCGCAAGCACCTACCCTGGTACTAGTTGCGGTACCCTAACCTGGCGCTTTAAAAAACGTATTATAGCTACGTATTTTGTATTCGTTTTTTTTCAGTCAATATTATTACTCGTTATTTTTCCTTTTATCTCGATTGTTGACTCGAAGAAAGTACGCGATGGTCACGAAAGCAATTAAATCGTGATTCGAGATTTGAATTGCGAGTTTTCGTCATGTTCGGTTATCGAATCGTACCTTCGGAACGTGACCGAGCGCACGAAGGTATGGACGCCTTTTGTCCGCAAAATTCGTATTGGAAACATCATGCTTATGTGCATGAACTTATTTGAGTCTGCGTTGGCTTTTTTAGGGTTCCGCGGTCAACTAAGAACCCTTATAGTTTCGCCATGTCCGTTTATCCGTCCATCCGCGGCTTCGCTCAAAGACTATTTGGACTAGAAAGCTGTAATTTGACATGAGTTATTTGGCATAGGCAGTACACATATTAACGATGCTAATAAAGCAGTAAAATAAAATTTTGGGAAAAAATTGAGTACCTTGCCTATAAGTAAAGTGGTGATATTTTTGTCATCTGGGTAGATGACAAAAATATCCCATATAAATATATGGGGGTATATATGATATTTATGGGGGTTTTATTGGATAGGTAATAATGATTAAAAATATTGGGAACAAATATTGCTAAAACTATTCTTTATTTATCATATTCGGAAAGTACGCTTAAAGTTGAAAATACACAGGGATGAAAACGGCACTGAGATTATAATGATTACAAGAAACAACAAAACAATCACCCACACACAAAATAAAATTATGCTTAAGAAGTAAAGAGATAATCTAGTAAAAATACAAGGACTTATAATTATATGAAAAATATAATCATAATTATAATACTGTATGGTAATATAATAATTATCATGGCTATCCTTCTTATTCTTATTCGAGGTGGGGGCGATAGGTCCTGCACTGACGTCCCGCTTGGGGTGTATTGTGCATTTCCCCCTACCAGCATTACCCGAGCCAGCCCAGCTTCTTGAAATATCGAAACACGGCTCTGGGTTGCTGGCACAACTGCTCCAGTGGTGAAGATGAGCAGCTAATAAATAACGATGTTTTTTTTTCTTTGAGTTCTTTGAGAGCCTTCTTTATTCCTCCTGTTTTTTTAATATGTTGTTGAATTAACTTTCTTCTGGTTTCCTTTTTTTTTTTGAATTATGTATTATATTATTATCTCATTTATTTATATACAATCTTAATTCTAAATTTTTTACAACACATATTATATAAACTTATAAAAAAATAAACATAAATATTGTAAAAAACTTAAAACTAGGGTGCCGCCGGCAGCGGGGCGGGGCTCAAGCTGCCGGTAGTAGGGGCTACAGAGAGAGAAACCTCCTGACAATACGTGCCGTGTCCAGGATGACTGCCTTCTGTATCTGACCCTTGACCCAACCATCGAGCGAGAGCCTCTTGAGATGTTGATCGAGGCTCTTCGCTATGACACCGTTCACCGAAACGACTATCGGGACAATGATCGTCGAGTCAACATTCCACATGGCGGTTATCTCGTGAGCCAAGTCTAGGTACTTGCTGAACTTGTCCTTCTCAGCCTTCACGAGATTCTCATCATGTGGGATGGTGATGTCGACGAGCACTGCCCGGCGCTGAGACCGATCTACGATCACGATATTATTATAATTATTATGGCTATCCTGTACAAATAATAATAAATATAGGAATTCATATAGGTACATAATATAATGACGTCCAAAAAGTACATCCTTACGAGGAAAACAAATATATGTATATCGTATGTGCTAATTAATGATTTAGACCATATGAATCAAAACAACATAAACTTAATTAGTTTAATAATACTTTTAAGATAAAACCATTCAACAGATGCTTTAATGATTTACTTCATACAGACCGACTAAATACAAGTATTGATTTACTTCATACAGACCGACTAAATACAATTATTAATTAAAATAAAAACAAGAGATCGAAAGAAAAATCTATGCTTATAAAAGGCTATCCTGAGTGACTGACTGATTAACTAACAAGACAATGTACCTTTACCGCTAGTTAGGATAGTTTTGCATGGTACTTATGTTTATGAAGCCGTACTTGTGGCTATGAAGCTATCAATTGAGAAAGGATTATACGGTCACAGGTAAAACTAATGGATAAGCATATAAAATACTCCATAAGTAGATAGATACAAACAAACAATAAAATAAAAATTAAATACAAATTATGCACCGACACAGAAACATCGGCCACGTAGTTAGAGAAAATTACTAGATTCAATACTAGCTCAATACATACTCGAGAACTTTTTCAACATTTGACCACCAAGTCTCTTGATTTTGATCTAAAGGTCATCTATTCACTTTAAGATTCACTTTAAGGTCATCTATTATTGCATTTCTGATGTAGCAGATGACGAGATTTCCATTGGCGTACAGTAAATATTTGATAAAATGACGAATTTTGGTGGTGTTGTGTAGAATATTCAAAAAAAAAATCAAAAATATTTATTGCACAATAAGTAGGTACTAAACATTATAATGACAGCTCTAATTCCCAAACTAGGTGTAGTTAAACACCTATATCTTGGGGATAGTGGTATGAGGCTACTTTAAAACACTCATAATTCTGTCTCAGTGGAGGCAAATATAATAAACCTATCATTGTAAAGGTAGTGTAACTTGTGGTTATGAATGGTGTGTGGCGACGGTGTGGCCACACCGTCGCTTAACATCAGGCGAGTTGGTGGTCAATCGTAGATCTATAATGTATAAAAAAAAAAGTTATTATACTTACTTTGCCAACGAAGAACCGTCTGTAGTACTTGGCAATGTCGTCTGTGTCGATATTGTGTCGCCTGCCGGTCTGCCGTGGGGTGCCGGGCTGAACGCGGTTACAGGTCTGCTCCACCTCCTCGCCATCTGGTGGAGCATCGTCGGCGCCATCTAACCAGTATCCGCCATTTGGTGGCTGGACTATCGTCGGTGGGGTTCCTGGAAAGGACAAAAAAATTGATTATACTATAAAAACGAATGTGGTTACACACATTTTAAAATAAAAACTACGACACTCACGTCTGTTTTGAATCGACTATAGTTTCAACCGCATGCGGCAGTCTTCTTCAAGGGAGCAGCGCAGACGTAGTTCTCGGTCGGTGACGCGCCTCAAACTGACAAGTGATTCGATTCAAAACAGACGCAAGTGACTCGTAGTTTTTATTTAAAAACATTTGATTAGTTTTTAGGATTTTTCAATAGAAATCTCAACATATTAAGACTCAAGAAACCTAAAGGTAATAAGGTTAATATGCTGAAAATAATAACGATGATAATGAGGTATCCATAGAAGAAAAATAGTCTTGCGTAGACTGTGTGTGGAACGTACGAAACTATGTTCTATGTTTGGTCTCTATATGTATATTTCATTCAATATTGTGGGCTCTATTTATAAAGATAGATTTTTTATAAGCCATATGTATAATTTCATATATGAAGATACGATGAAATAAAGTAATAATATTATAATATGTTCGTGACTTGTATATGCATATACTGTAATATATTCCGTGCGCTTATCAGTAGTACTTTAAAGACATCAAAGGTTACATTTTAATTAAAATACCATTTCGGATTAGCAAGTTGAAGTGGCAGTGGGCAGGGCACATAGCACGTAGAACTGATGGCCGATGGGGCCGAAAGGTTCTCGAGTGGAGACCACGTACCGGCAAGCGCAGCGTAGGAAGACCAGCCACGAGATGGACAGACGACCTCATACAAGTGGCGGGAAGACGCTGGATGCAAGCCGCTTCCAATCGGTCTTTTTAGAAATCCATGGGGGAGGCCTATGTCCAACAGTGGACTCCTTATGGCTGAGATGATGATGATGACCATTTCGGAAGCCATTTGAGATTAAGAATTTGCACACTAACTCACACACTACACTATACAGCGTACAAAACAATCGAAAGATACATATTAGTACTCTGTATTTGTAAGAAGTAAATCTCAATAAAACTACAAATCCAATTTTGAACCAAAAGGTTATCAACAATAAAGATCTCGTATAGAATCCAAACGTAGCAACAAACAATGACGGAAGAGGATGTATAATAATAACTACCGCAGCCAATAAAATCAAACACGATTATCATTTTGAATACCTTATAACAAATATGGATTAGACGAGTGATCGTAATGATAATGATGATAATTGCTATGACGGCACAATTAGCAAGTTATGATCAACTTTGTTGTCACTGGTAAAATTTAATTTAAAAAAATTAAGGTAGATTTTAGTATGGTTTGAGTTACAAAAAATTGTTCAACAACAACTTATATAATATACAGCTACTTAAATTAACAAAGAAAAAATATAGGTACTAAAAAATCGATAAGAGCATGGTGGATCAAAATACAGTCAAGGCAAGATTGAACAAGCCTAACAAATAACACTCCGAAATCAATTTGCCGCATTCTTTAATTTCTGCTTCGGAATATTTATATTGCGCTGGCAATGCTAGTATTAGCTAATTCATGCTGGAATGCTATAATAGTCGATAGCACAAATGCACAATGTGAAAGCGAAAGGCAATTATTTTACTGCTTAAATTATGACTGCATCTTTAAACATGAATGTACAGCAAATTTTATGAGAAAATCTACAAAAAGTGTTCCCAACCGACTATTAAATATTTCTTTTATAGTTCCTGACATTTTGACACGAACTTCTCAAATAATAATACACTAAAACTTTGATAAAAATAAAACAAAGGCATAATAAACAAAGAAAATATTGCCCCGTACTTCTCATGTTTTTTTAGGAAGTCACGATATCGACATTTTCTAATTCAAGCCTCATGAATCTCCATGGTAACTAAAACTTATGATTTTACAAATTATTTTTGTGAAGCAAATTGATGGAACTGGTCAGTGAGTCATTTATTTTTCGTTGCTAAGAAACATAATTACTGCAAAAAGTTAAAAGCGTTTTACGGTGTAGATAATGATTAAAAAATAACACTTCATTATTATAATAATTACTTGAAGATGTCTCATTGCCGAGTCGATGATATACATATATATATATTAAACAGAACTACACTGTTTTATCAGCGAAAAAGATAATGAATAAATCATAAAGGACGTTTAGAAAATACGCCTACATCAGTCTAGGTTTCACGAGCCACATCTGATTTCAAAGCTAGGGCCAGACATGCTATTGTCAGTAGGAAAATTTTACTTGCCTCTCAATAATAGGCAAAGAGCTAGGATCTAGAAATACCTAACGTGTTCAGTAAACTATTTGTTGTTTTAAATTTTTATTTATGCATGATATATTATTTGTACATTATCCTTGACAATGTACATGGGTGTTCTGTTAATCTATACTACTCACTTGCTACAGATCTCTATAGAAACCGTTATTTGATTATTTCAAACCGACTTCAAAAAGGAAGTGGATATCAATTCAGTTGTATTTTGTTTTCTGATGTTTGTTATCACATAACTCCGTCCTTTGTGAACCGATTTTTTATTTGAAAGGATATACTTTCAGATTAGATTCACAGAAATCAACATCAAAATTGGTTTAAAACAAAATAACCTAAAAATTTGTCATCCCAGTAAAGGAAAATACGTATTACGAAGTCGGTTGTTTCAGTTTCTGAAACTATAATAATTATATATAGTGCCATAACATATTATGGAGAAGAAAAAATATTCCACTTTCTTTTGTAATCACACAATCCACAGATAATATAGTTGTTCTTATATAATTATGGTTTAAAAAAAAACTGAATAAACGGCTTCAAAATACGCAACTTGCTGTTCACTTTTCTACAGGCACTTGGATGATATTTTACCTGCTATTTTGTTATAAAAACCAAAGAACTGAATCGCCTCTGATGTATGACCAACCATATATAAAAAAAATATCAAAATCAATGCACAATTGACTGAGCAATCGGCGAACAAACATAAAAAAACCACAACAGACCGTATTGATAACCTCCTTCTTTTTGAAAATCGGTTAATAATCCATAGATGTTATTGATTGAAAAACTTGTACACAATATGGTGTTTTTTCATTCGACACATTAATTCTACGTCATTCTACGCTCTTCTCACGCTCTTTCTTCTTACATTGTGTTCTTTCTGACGTTGTGTTCTTGGAGTACATAGTTAAATTATTAGTCTCCCTAGCTCTTCGACCAACAGTCCTGCGGGCTTCATTGTCCGCAATGTTCCTTTCATACCGTGCTATTAGAATGAGTTCCAATGTTTCGTTCAAACGAAACGTATCAAAAGCCTTCTGAGAAAAGCGCTATTTTGAACCTAACATCCCATGTATTACACGAAAATGTTACTCACGTAAATGCTTGTTAAAGCTATCTTTAGCCACATAATATTATAATTTTAATTTTATTACGTTTTTAATGATATATATAAAACATGTCATAGTATTAATTTTCTAATGTCATAATTAAATACAATATTAGAACATTATTAACTAAATTACTAACTTATTACCTACAACACAAGCCCTGCTTAGTGTAGGTTCTGTGGAACCACTTTCAAGTAACCGCAAGCTGACAAAAGAAACTTTAATAAGTAATTGTTACTCACTGATTTGAAATGGCTTATGTATTTTTATCAATAAAGTTTATTATTATTATTATCACCTTTATTACTAAAGAAACATAATGAATCCGAAGCATTATGTTCTAATCAAGATAAAGCAAATTCAACTAGCAACTCATAAAGTTTTTCTGAACCACCGACTTGGACTTAAATTTAGAAACAAAAACTAACAATGCTGTGAAGAAGTAAAATGAAATTACTAACAAACTTCTGCCCAGTTTTACTGAACTTATCAACCATTAGTTAAATGCAAAGTAGACTGTAAAACGAGATCGAGGATTATTATTGTACGAGTAACTTCCAGAATCTGAAAATAAAATAGATATCTATATTGATACTTTGTAGATGGATATTTTAGGAGTCATCTTTTTATTACATGTATGAAATCAATAAAAACGCAATAAAAACTGCTTGTTCTAAGTAAATAAATGAATACTCAACATTATAAAAACCTGATTCTTTAAAGAAGCTACTCTTAGAATGAGAAAGAGAGAAAGAAGCGGGTGAATGAATAAATAGAACAAGTTTGAGAAAAACAAATATCCGACTGCACAATAGCGATTTTCGTAGTCTAAATTACGCTTCCGTTTAAAAAGTACTTTGAAAAAAAAAGTGCGAGATTTGTTTTATTTTCCCAAAAAAAAAAAAAACCTATTACACACGGTAACTAAAGACAAATTTAACGAGACCTTTTACATCAAAATAATTCAAGCTGTTTCGACTGTAGGTGAATATAGAAAGATAGATACAAACACCCGAAAAGCAAAAAGGGATTGGTTAGGATGAAAATGCATGGGTTGAATACGAAACTGCTTAACCAGATACAGAAACATTGACTATCATAATTATAACCAGAACACTAATCAACCAACACGTAACAAACATTAGCCAGAATGATAATAAACAGATAAACAATAAGAAAATGATGAACGACGATGATGATGATGAATGTAAAACGTTCATACACAACTAGTATAAAGAAAACATATTGCTCATACATTCCAGCTTAGGCTTAGACTGGGAAATAAAGAAAAACATAAAATGTACCACCTGCTTCTCTTCTCAGTCATACTTGTAAAGTCAGTATGGGATTTGAGAGAAATCGTTGTATATGTAGGCGATGGGCTGACCCTCCTGTCACTGCAGGCCAACATTAGATCTAACTCCCAATACCTTCTAATCCTCCAATCCCGTCTCCCTCCCATCTAATCCTCTAAAAACGGTCAAATATGGCGTCAAACTACCTCATGGTTTTTGGTTGGCTCTGCCTATCCCATAAGGGAAAATAGGCTTGATTGTATGTATGATACATTCTTACTATGGAAATTAACGTGGTTTTCACACATTTTTAAATAAACATTTTTTATTTTTAAGCTATTGCATAGCTTCAATCGCGGGCCTTGAGCGTAGAGACCGAATCCAGAAATTCCGTAACGAAAATAACCTAACGCAGTAACGCCGATACAACCAATGCCACCTAGAGGCGATTTGCAGAACTAAAGAGCGTGATATTTCAAAAAGTTCTGCTATTCATCGATAGATGGCAAAACTAAAAACTAAAAAGTATCACCGCTGTGCCGGTCGGAGTGGGGGGTGTTAGGAATACTGCTTAAATAAAATAAATAAATAATTGTAATTACAAAAGTTGATAAAAAATGCTATGCAATAGCTTTACCGCGGCAGTCTCCGAGTGCCACACGTTTTTTTTTATATTTAGGCTCGTGAGTGACCCGTACTTTTTATTTAAAAATGATTCATTATTATTTTAACTTCACATCGTTATCGTAGTTCCACGTTAAACTCGGATGTTGTCAAAGCGGGAGTGTTCCCGATTTACTTGGCAATTAGCAGCTAGCGCAGAAGCGGCCTGATTTCCCAAGATATGCCAGACCTGGCCAACTAATTTAATTAATGTTTTAATCAGCTAACTAGCACTGGGACGTGGAATCCTTTTTGTGTTGGCGCTAACTATACCTACTTTACCTTTTATACCTATAAAGAAAATTATACTCTGTTTACCTATTTGTGAAATGGGGTACATTTTATTTCTAGCATTTATGTTTGGCTTTTATTTCAAATTTCGAATTATGTAGTATATTTTCTTGCGATTGAGGCATAAATGCATTTTGTTCAGACGCTTGATATTTACTTAGGCTCTAATACGTCTCAATAGTGTGAAATTTATTAGATCTTTACGTGTTTTTGCCATTAAAACGCAGCTTGTTGGCTCCACGAGACTAAATAGAGCCATAAATCATAAGTCTGGCACACTCACGCCTCTCATAAGTTCTCAGCATTGCCATTGCTTTCTCCAAGTAACAATGACGTTCATAGTATTGGTCTAATTCGAAAGATTTATCTCCAACAATCACTATTATTTATATTATTTCACGCTTTTAGTAAAGACCATTATTCTTTTCGTGAGGTTGGTAAACTCTTCGCACGAAAAACCATTGAAATTCTAAAAAGTCGACTAAAAAATTAGCTGTAAAAACTGACAAAGATTTGTGATGGAGTGCTTAACGACGAATGAAATTAAGCTTAAAAGGTCGGGCTACATTTTAAATGCAGGACGACTAAAATGTAACATAATAAATCATCATCATAATCATCCGTCTGTTCTCATTTAAACGAGCTGATATATTATTGCGTTTTTTACGTAAATAAAACACGATGAAATACTAGCTAAATAAAATCAAAATTCAATTATAATAATATGTGAACGTTGTATTTTATTGCTAAGCGCCGGGTCAACCAGGGGTAGTGTTCTGAAGAACATTCCTTTTGAAGAAGACCGCCGAATGCGGTCGAAACTACAGTCTGAGATTTCGACTTCAAATTCTAACAATTTCCGACAACATCCGTTCTGCATTACGGAACTAATATAAACAAATCATAACAAATCAGAAGTGAGTGGTCATTCATGTTACGTATTCATACATAGAGGACAGTTCATGGTACATTTTGTGTAGTTACGTCTTCTATAGCGAAAGAACTCACATTTGTATTAATTTATGATCTCATGTATTACATGTGCGGTAACAAATAATCCCATTGCAAAATAGTAGAAAACTTTTTGAACCGATTTATATCCACTATTGTCAGATTTAATATGGCTTAACTAAGCGTAAGATGATGACGAAATTACATAACATTGAAGCAGTTTATATTTATATATATTTATTTGTAATTTAACAAGGATTATTTCTCAATAAGGAAACGAAATATGAATATTATGGCATCCCAAAACGGCAACTGATAAGCCTGTTGCGTTTGGCCTCACTTTGTAGTCCTTGCGGGTACTTTTTTATTGCAATAATAGAAGCGTTATCAAATAATAGCATACTTATAGAGTAATAATAAAAACGACTATGACGTCACCCAAACGTAATTATAGCCTTTGAATTTCATCAACATCACCAGCTAATGACAGCAATACCATCAACCTTCTGCTTTATACTGTTGGACATAAGCCACTTTCAGAATGCGACCCTCAAACCAAATTTTAGCTTTATCAACCACTACAAATCTACAAACTGCTTTATGACACAAACATGTCACACATGCCTACAGCAGATATATAAGTACATATGTTACTGTAAAAGTTTTTGTTAATAAACTTATAAACTAACTATTAAAAAGCCTGAACTACGGCAAATCTTAGGTTTTACCAATAAATCTTAAGATTTCCCGACAGGACTTGGTAAATGTAAATAATAATAAAATGGGGAACAATTTTTCAGACTTATACCATTAGAACTGGTATATGCTAGGTTAGGTTATTAAGACTTACCACGTAAATGGTGGCTTTTACCATAACTCGTTGGTAAATCTTAAGATTTACCGTAGTTCGGGCTTTTACAGTAACATATTCACTTATGTATAAGTATCCAAAGCTGGGTCAGGTCAGGATATCAATTCGCCAGCTACAATTTTATCGTTCATTGGATGCATTTGGTTGATTTAATCAAGGACGAAACGGTTCAGCTAAAAGCTTGTATTTCGTAAAGGAGAAATTAAATTACCAGAAATTAATCTGTTTACGTTTTGTTCTTGACCTAAATATTATAAATAAGCCAGCACAATTAATTTAATGTTGTAATACATCTTTACTATATACATTTTTTTTTTTTTGTGGCAAGGGCCTTTATTAACTACAACACAACAATATACAGACTCAACTATCTAAACTACTAAACAAAAAGCACATCGATCACCCCAGACCGATAAAGGTCTAAAGATAATCCAAATGCTCAAACCCACTACCAGTTGGCAGCGTACCCAGCATGCTGCCGCATTAATAATTATACGGACCTACGATTAATGTTTACATCAAAAACTGAAATAATATCCTCAATTAGCCCTTGGCCTAACTAAAAACAAGTGTAACTAATAATTAAACTACGGAAGCAAAGTTGATGAATTTTCGATATTATTCCGCAATTTAATGCGAATAAATCACTCAGTAGGGATATCTCTGAAATATATACCTTACAACATTATATGTAAATTGTATAACCTTTCAAATTACAAAATTACAAGCATCTATATTCAAAGAAAAATAAAATAACCGACTTCGCAAGACAAATTTTTATATATAACCGTTTCGCTTGATATGATGTTGAGTGTACTTTTTTTTCGAAAAAGTATGTGCAAAATCCTACTAAGTCGCATGTAATATGTATACTGTTGGTATTTCTAAAATAAATAAAGCCGTACAATTTGTTTATATGAGCATAATTTTTGTAAAATCACTTATTTATCACGAGGTAAATGTAAAAGTTGAGTTGAGACCTCTCTCTCTCAACGCCTTCGTTTACACGACACACGGCCTATCATGAGTGTCAGG
This sequence comes from Lycia hirtaria, assembly GCA_947563715.1. Taxonomy (NCBI): domain Eukaryota; kingdom Metazoa; phylum Arthropoda; class Insecta; order Lepidoptera; family Geometridae; genus Lycia; species Lycia hirtaria. The sequence goes on along the minus strand of OX387377.1, from coordinate 8,566,578 downwards.
GGAAGATAGCGCAACATCAAACAAAACGCTCCAAAGAAAACCAATTCGAGACAGTCAGGGATACCTGACACACTAAAGTAAATATTTTTAATGTTATTCTCTCATTTGATAAATTTAGGCGAGATGCTATTTAATCTCAATCTAATCTTTAAGTTCTCAATTCAACTGTATGTTTATTTTGTATGTTTGTTACGCAATTACTTTGTCAATTTATTGTTTTTTTTTTTTATCAGCCCTATTTGTACAAACTTTCCCACTGCTGGGAACGGTCCATCTTCTCATTGTGAGAAGGGTTAGGCCATAGTCTGCCACGCTGGCCAAGTGCGGGTTGGCAGACTTCACACATCTTCAAGATCATTGAGAACTCTCAGACATGTAGACTTTTTTGTTTGGCAGGATATTTCAGAGGTTCCGATTTTGGTTTCTAAAACTAATTAACTGGAAACATTTTATCTAAGTAAATGAAATTGCGTATTTCGGGTGTTTCAGTTTCTTAAACTATAATTATTATTTTATTAATACAGTCTGATATTTATATCTGATGGTATGGTGAGGAAACTTACCAGATCTAGCAAGAGTCTCCTCCAGCAGTCGCCGGCTGGCCTGACACGCTGCAGCGACCTTCCTCTGCGCCACAGTGGCGCCCGGAGAAGATGGCGGCTCATGAGGAGCAGGCACGCGACCTCCTGCGTACGAGTTAGGCCGGTCTATTACAGACACGCCGGTCGCGCCCACAGAAACGGACCGTCGGTTCTCTGGTCGAGTAACCTGAAAGGAAAGAACAAAGGTTTTTGATATGTTGCACAACTTAAAACTTCGGGTTGAACTGGTTATGAGGTACGTTAGGTATTTTGGACAAATAAGAGCAAGTGGGAAGACGCTGGATGCAAGCCGCTTCCAATCGGTCTTTTTGGAAATTCATGGGGGATGCCTATGTCCAGCAATGAGCTTCTTATGGGTGAGATGATGATAAAGAGCAAGCATTTATGACCACCAAATATGTGAAAATTCGTGGGTTTTATTTTTATTTTTGACTAATATTAAGCAACGGGCGGACCGATCAGTCCGATGGGTCACCGTGAGTGACAGCTATCGTGGGTTAGATGAGAAGTTATATGGTAGATCCTTTTGTTTGTTTTCTAAAGACCAATTTTCAAGCCAGATCAAAGGCCGTCTTAGAAATTCTGATACTAGGGCTCTTGTAAGCCACTCAGTGTATATTCATACGATATTTTCATTTACCAGTAAATATGGTTGAAACATTCAACTCTGTGGGGCGCTAAGTGCAGACTAAATGCACAACGTTCAGTATTTTACCCACATACTAACATTTGTTTGCGAATGTGCGGTTCGCAGAATACTCGAGTGAAGCTTGACCTGCATTCGACTAACGATGCTTGGAACAGACTATGGCTTACCAGTTCCTATTTATTTCCTCAAACGCTGTAAGCACTCTTGGTATATTTTTAGTGTTTGTCTATTTTTATCTTTTATAGTTTTTCGGATAACGATTACGAAAAGGAAAATATTTCCATGGTAACGATGGATTTTTAAGAGGTGTATTACGAACGAATTTTAATTTGGAACCATTCCTGAAGCCACAAAATAAAATTGAACTCGCCTCTTTCATAATGTGAATGGAATGTCATTAACCCGCCTTTTTGTTTAAAACGCTTACTTTTTGCGATTTTTGGATTATTACCACAGTAAAAACTAGGTGTACACAATAATGTTAAATTAGTACAAACAACTAATAAATTGTATTCATTATTCATAAGAACACTACGAAAATTATATTGAAAAAAAAAATATCACAAAAAACAATTACTTTACTAATCTAGATAAACTTAGTTATGTTTTAGTCTTAAGGGCATTGGTGAGTGCGCAAATTATCCATACAAACAATGATATTGCATTGCACATAAAGGAAAAAAAACTGATTTCTATTGGACAAACATTATACGATTTTGGTAATTCTTATGATTAGAATCATAAATGGCTAGACTTGTATTTTTCCTTCTTATCTTTCCTTTTTCTATATATACGTTTTAACTAAAGATAAAAAGGAAAACATTCATTCGAAAACTGCCAAATACGAGTTTAATTCGAACACCGAGGGTTCAATGATACATCCTTGATCCATGGATTCCAGAGAAAAAGGGCTTGACAGAACGTAATAAATTATAAGAGCTCCGTATTCCATTAGGGACACAAAACATGTTTTTCAGCTATATGAAAACTGTGCAATGTATTACTAGGTACCTAAACGTGGTCATTCGCGGCACCATCCTCTTAATAGTTGATCAAGAAAACTAATTTCAAAATCCTAGAAATCTCGCAATAGCTTTTCCGTTCAGTAAAAAGTGAAACAGTTTCTATCTGTTTTTATAGCATTACATTCGAATAAAAATTAAGAAATATTTCACGGCAAGGTGCGGCTCCAGCGGTGATAAAGAAAGATTCGGTTCGCTACGAAGTTTTTGCGTATTTACAAAACAGTAGTAATTCACTGTTAGCGTACTGCTACTCACAGCTGCTACTGTGTATTAAAAAAAACCTGTTATGAAGGTTAGCGGTAAAAAAATTGTTTATTACTTCAGATTTAAAGATAAGTTAAGATTTTAAGATAAGCATCTGTTTAGAACGAGAGATAAACAGAAATTTAGATTCTTGAGATTATCAAGCAAATGCAGTTTAATAAAAAGACAATAAAAACTAAAATTAGCTGGTAGTTTGCCCCAGACTGGGACTTTACCACGTTTTTCAAAGACAGAAAAACTTGGCCTATTTTACTTATAAAATATCAAACCTAACTGTGTTAAAGTCTACTCATTTAATATCCATCTAGAAAAAAAAACTATTTTAGAAAAGATTGGACTGATACATCGCACTTTATTTTTATTAAACAAACATTAAACATGCATAGTAGAATAAGTTTCAGAATCAAACTTTCATATTATAATTGAAAGTGGTTAAAAAACTACGGAAACGAACTTGATTAATTTTAAGAGAACAGTTCTGAGGGATCGTACCTTATTTTTATTAATAAAAAAAAACTTATCCAAATGGTCCACAACCAGTCATACAAAGAAACAGAAACAGTGTAACAGAGAACTTACTTTTTAATAAGTCTATTAAGAACGATCAACAAACAAATCAACGAATTTAAACATTGAAAAATTGTTTTCATTTTCATGATTGGAAATGTTATACATTTTTGATCGCGCTCCGATGCCCACTAAGCTTAGCCACTAAGATATTCTACGCTTAGATCATAAACCAGTATGATTTACCAATCAATCCACTCATTCGAGTTCAAAATGCATCGTAATTGACTTGTTTATCTTGAAGCGCTAATTTCTACTGTTTAGAATTAAAAAACACTCCAGTAATTCAGTACACCGTGGTAATATAGGCAATGTCTATCTCAAAGTACAGACGACCAGTAAGCGTGACGAATCGATCATTGAACCCGCACCGTGGGATTCCGTCATTGTCGATTTTCATTGTAACTGTACAGAAAGAAATTACTTTGCGGTCAATTCAAATTATAGTATCAAAAGGCTGATGGGTTAGCCACGAGTAAGTCACATTTGGCGTGTGAAAATTTAGACAGGAAATTGGGGACACCGTGAGATTTGTCTTATTTTTGATATATAAGACATATGCCTATCATCCACTATGTATAGTATACTTGACATGTTCACCGCTAGTAGACGTATTTTGCGTTTCTAATAAGGGCCAAACTCTTAAATGTTGAGAGATTAATCAATATTACCTTTTTTTTATTTTTGCACGAAGTGCCGTGATAGTGCACTTTTTTTAAACTGGTTTAAATCTAAATACAAATGCTCAGCGATGCATCAAAAGGGCAGGTGCCCATTTAGTTCATCGAATAGCAACAAAAATCGATTTCGAAATAATCGAGTGCCCCATAAATCGTACTGGCCGTAAACATGATCTGAAGTTTTAAATTTGGAACGACGGAAGCATTAGCGTGCCCGTTGACAGGCTGGCCAAGTAGCGCGGAAAACTCGCACCATTTTCACTTTGATCAAATTAATCTGACGTCATTGATGCCATGTTTGATTTTCGATACAATATTACCAGTTTCAACATTTTTGTAGTAAGTACGATATTCTTTGTTACTCAAACTAAATCACAAACGTTCAACATTTTGTAATATTTTAATGTAAATTAAATCTTACTAAAGTTTATCTATTAAGCATTTCAATACGTTAAAGTTAGATATGACTTATAAATAGCAAAACTAGATAAACATGGAAGGAATAATCTGGACAAGAGAAAAAAAATAAAAAATATTTGTAGACATTTCACACAACGCTATCAAGCCCAAACTAAGCAAAGCTTGTACTATGGAAACTAGATGGTTGATAGAATACATATATACTTTTTTCCCGTAAATACATACTTACGATACATAGAAACACCCAGACACAGAACAAACATCCATGCTCATCACACAAATGTTTGCCCTGGGTGGGGATCGAACCCACGACCTTATAGCTCAGGAAGCAGTCGTACTACCACTGAGCCATGAGGCCTGTCTTTTGTCCAATTCCTCTTATTACCAAGAGGAATTGGACAAAAGCCTTGAAGACAGAGCAGAAAACGGATGTGAAAATTCTTGCCACAGAGCTTAAAGTTCCACTTTTCTTCTCTATTTTTCTCATACTCTTAGACCAGAATGAAGCAGGCATTCGATTTTATTTCCGTCACGATAATTCGTAAGTTCCCGGCAGCTTAGTGGTGAGACCGTCTGACTTGCGATCCGCAGGTCCTGAGTTCGAATCCCACGGCACGCACCTCTGTCTTTTCGAAGTTATGTGCGTATTGTTGATTGCCAACTTCAAACGGTGAAGGAAAACATCGTGAGGAAACCTACATGTCTGAAAGTTCTTAATGATCTTGAAGATGTGTGAAGTCTGCCAACCCGCACTTGGCCAGCGTGGCAGAATATGGCCTAACCCTTCTCACAATGAGAAGATGGCCCGTTCCCAGCAGTGGGACAGTTTGTACAAACAGGGCTGATAAAAAAAAAAAAAAAAAAAAAAAAAACGTAAGTAGTATGTAATAATAAATAAGTACATTATTACTTTTTTTATAGCATAATGGCATCGCCATATTAACAACGTTTGTTGTTTGTGTATTTTATGTATCAGATATATGTATTTTGTGGGGCTTCCTGCGAACACGACTTTTACAATACTCATGGATAAGTATCAAATACTTACTCTCCGATTAAATACATACTTATAAGGTGTGAAGACCAGATTTTTATTTACTATTATGTAAAATGTTCTTGACGTTCGCTGTTTTACAAAATATACGTATAAAACACACTTTTTTTTGTATTTAAAATAGATATTGGCTTAGTACAATAGCTGCAAATTCAATACGATATATTTTTAAACGACCTTGGTAGGAGTTTTTCAAACCTTTTTTTTGTAAGTATGTTGAGCAATATCTTGCCTGGTTGTGAATGTAAACTATTTCAATAAAAATATTTTTGTTGGAAAAAGAGTAGGTACCTCAAAGGTGGTCCCAAAAATCAATTAACTAGTTTTTTAAGCAGATCCAATTACATAAACATTTTATTGTGCCACTCTGGATAGCTATTTTTAAATTACTCAGTCTATTACAATTATTAATTCAAAATTCAATAAACAATTTTTTATAAATTATTTATATTTATATATTTACTCCAGCTGCTTTAAATTGATTCGTTTATATTTAATCAAATTATTAGTAACAAGAAAATATGAGAAACAGCTTAGAACAGTAATTAATACGGCTTTAACATGTAAATGACACGAATAATTTCTTCCACATCTCATTAACCAGAGTAGACTAGTAGGTCTACACCAGACAAGAGGCACCTATTTTAGGAAAGACGACGTATGGAGACGAAATGCATTTTTTTTTTCGACTGCGCAAAGAAAGATAACCAAGTTTCTATATCACAATAAAACTAAAATACTCGAATCATATGAGCGATTTTCGTAGTGAGTTACGTTTGCATTAGGCTTGATATGACGTTGAGTTTACGTTTCCGTGAGAAAGTATGCGCAAAATCTACTATAATTCTAGTAAAATCACTTTAAAAAAACAATCATTGAGAGTTACGTACACGTATCTCAGGGAGTAAAGACGACTCTAATGATATATCGAACATCAAAATCGGTCAAACCGTTTAAGGCTGTTGGCGGTAATAAAGAAACTATCATAAATACCCACACACATACACTGTGACAAACAAGTTATTTTACAGAAATTATTCAAAAAATGGCCATTATGCATACCCTCACGCAAATCTACACTTACTTTACTTACTTTTATTAAGTATAACAGTTAATCTTGCAAAAGTGCTAGCGCAGTACAGTATTTTGTTTTGCTTTTAATATAGATACTTACTTAAGTTATTTCGTCGGAGTGCTATTTTTTTCAAGGTATTGGATAAGTTTTTGCAATACCAAGTTTAGATTAGGTTTATGTTCTTTGTAATAACAAAAGTTTGGTAAGATAATGTATTTTGGAAAATAATCCGTGTACGAAAGTAATTTGTCATGCGACTTGCGAAAAATAAGCCACTGTACGAGAGTAAAATCATTTAATAAAGAGATTCGTAGATGTGCAAAAGTCACCGACATTGCACAGCTGATTAGCAAGTTGAATTGGCAGTGGACAGGGCACATACTCGTAGCACGTAGAACTGATGGCCGATGGGGTAGAAAAGTTCTCGAGTGAAGACCACGCATCGACAGCGCAGCGTAGAAAGATCAGACATAAGGTGGATAAACGACCTTAAATGTCACACAAGTGGCAGTAAGACGCTGGATGCAAGCCATCAGACTCGATGGATTTTTTGGAAATCCATGAGGGAAGCTCATGTCCAGCAGTAGACTTCTAGTGGCTGAGACGATGCTGATGATTACAAAACATTTAGGATTGTTATTTTTATGTTCTGGACATAACCTAAAAAGTCTGATAATTTTTGTATTATAGTTAAAAAGCCAGGAAAGAAATTAACACCATGGTTACAAGTTACCTTATATTTACCTTCCAGGATCGTAAAACAACCGAAATGTTTTTACACCTGGCACGTTCGAGCATCGCTCTTAGTAATTACCACCCAACCAAGGGAAAATGTACTTTTAATTATTCGCTCTTATTGCAATAAGCATAAGGGCCATCAAGAAATATAGCAAACAACATTTTTAGTAACTATTACTTATGCTGTTGTTTGGGGACGAAAGTATGGAGAAGCAGTAAGGACAGTTAATGTACCGTAAAGTGTGTCAGTTTTATTCTATGTTGTAATAGCAAAGAAAGAAATATTTTGGTGTTACAATTAACGATAGATACTTTAAGGGGTCATTTTATTCCGCATAATGAACCAACCTTTTACCACAGAACATATAATGATACTTTTACTATGGGATCAATCCTAAAATCGCGAAAAGTTTATTCCATAAGACATGTTCAATGGCTTCGAAAAAATGTTTGAAACACCTGATATTTTTGTGATTGTAAGTTTAAATTATAACACACATATATTATAATACTGGACACACAAAATTATACCGACTTAGTCAATCACTTATTTCTTTTTACAATATCTCATATTCCTCCGTAAAGCGCGCAAGAGATCTGAATTTTAAATTTACTTTTGATAATGTATGTTGACTGGACGGTGATGTAGTCTGAATTGTTAGTTTATTTTCGAATCAAAGATTTTCGAAATAAAAAAATAAGTACATTATATATTTATATACAAAACAAGCTATTTAAATACCCTTTTAGCCTTTTTGTTCTCTGTCTGATAAATCGTTTGTGACGATTAATCTGTGCTCCCGTTAAAACTTAGAAACGATATTTCTTTCATTTAGTCAAATCTTTTTTATTGTTTTTAACTCTCGTTGTAGTTCTAAAATAGTTTAGAAAGTTCCAGCCACAGTTGGAAGCTATATCTGGCTATAACAAGAACACGAGTTCAAACGGTAAAATTTTGATCTTATTTATAGAAAAGTTCTAAAATTTATTTATAAAAATGTTTGCCGGTTTCCCGCCAGCTAGGTTTATCACAATCGCTATTTTAAAACGAATCATAAAAGATGTAAAGCGGAACGGAACCCGTGGCGGACGAATATAAAGAGTTCCTATACTTGCAACTTTTCTTCTCGATGTTTGGCATCGTGCGGCTTGCACATGCGCCATTTACATACTAGAAGTGATGAAATTTAGTCATACAATGAAAAAAATTCCACGATGCGTGTAATTTTAACCAAAATATTTTGAGTCCTGATCATAATTAGCGCTCGTTCTTTTGAGGGTTTAATTTAGGATAACGGCTTTCACTAAAACAAAGTATTTTTTTTTACAAAGAATTAACACAGAAGCAAGAAGTCTGGTAAAAAGCTTTAGTAGCTGTTTACCAGCATTCAAAATGTTATAAGGACAACTTACAAAAAAGATACCCAGATTCAACATTCCTGCTTTTGGTAACCAAAAGCAAGCTACAATTCGTAAATAATAAAAAAAACTAACCTTTAAATACCAACAAGAATTATTAAAATCTAAAAACAACTATTTTTGCGATGACACAATCTGATAAAAATAAAAGCTAACGCTATTTCTGTCTTCAACAAGTATCAATTTTAAAAGAAAAACCAAATACCCGATTGCAGAAAAGAGGTTTTTGCAGCCTAACTTATGTACCCAGTGTCACTCTCACAACTAAGACGAATCTATTGACACCACTCACATCAAAATCGGTCAAGCCGTTTAGGCTCTAGGGCTTGTCAAAAAATATACATACATACATACATACACACGAGAAACATAACCCTCCTTCTTACGCAGTCGGGTAAAAAGCGTCTGTCGCTAAATAAATTGAGAAATAAGCCAAAAAAAATTATGAAATTATCACACCAATCCAGACAGTATATACGAGTCAAGTCAAGGACGCCAGACTAGTTCGGGCGACTTAATAGCAACATTACGGCTGTTTGAGCTGTATTTGTCATTTCTAGTATGTCTAATCTCAAGTTAGTAAGGTCGCTACCAACTTGGAGATTATTCTTTACGACCGCCGGAAAAGGCCATAGTGGTGAACAAGGTCAAATCTAAGAGGTTTTTCAAATTACTTATGACTATTTTTAGACTTAGTAAGAGTGCCTATTCGTGAGGCTACGGCGTCTGTCTGTTTGTCTGTCCCACAATTAAACGGATGTATTTTTTGAAAGACAAGAGATACAAGTCTCGAAATTGGCAAGATTAAGATTTACTTTGAATAAATCAACAAATACCTACTAAAAACTAGTTAAGAGCAACACAAGCTAGCGTAAATCATTTTTGAAAAAATATTGTGCGAGAACTGCAAGATAAAACATCCTTGTTGATTCTATTTTCTATATAAAGAAACGAAAATTGGCAACTTAAGGTTAAGTTGACAGTTATTGTTATGCGAGATAACAAAAATAGAGTAAATTGTAGTATTAAAAGTTCTTTGGAAAGAAAAGAGGTCTTTAACAATTACTTCTTTGAACTTGATATTATTCGTTCACATACGCCTGCATTTCAGGCATTTCATTACTACTAGAAAATATGCGAAGATACAAAATATTATTATTTGTATATAAAGTACATATTGTTGAGTAATTAGTAGTACGGGAGCCTCGGTGTGAGTGATTTATTAATGGTCAATATTTGCGTGGTTATTATTTTGAGAAAAAGTACACCTGAAGTGCTTTTTTTTCTTCTTACCAGCCTACACATTTGCTATTCGCCTAGTTTTTTATCTCCGATCAAAAAGACGGGTGCTAAAGTTTGACGTGTGTATCTGTGTGTATGTCTGTGGCATCGTAGCTAGATGGGACGACATCCGTTTCAAAGCTACGATATTAATATGAGAATACTTCAGATAACAAGTTAAGAAAATAAAAACCCCCCAAACATACAAACGGCTGAACAGATTTTGATAAAATATAGCTAAGAACAATCGATCAAATTCCACTTTAAAAATAACTAGATTAAAATTTCTTCATTCATTTCACATACAGACATACACACGTCAAACCTAAAACATCCTTTGTTTTTCGTTGGGGATTGAAAATAAGCTTTCATAATCAAAATAGTCTAGTAAAAATAAATCCGTTTGTATGGAGCATATACCAGTATTTGCAACTGGGGGGATTCTTTGAAATTATGATAGGAAAATAATTAAAAATCATAGATCAACAATAATCCCCGATTTATAGACTAGCTGCATTCCGCGGATTCACTCGCGTAGTTATGAAAAACGGTGATGATTATGATGATGATAAGTAGCTTATGTGCGTCTCCAGGTCCAAAGCTATCTCTATACTAATTTTCATAACGATCGGTTCAGCCGTTTGAGCGTGTAAAGGTAACAACATTAGCTCTTATAATATCATCATGAAATTGTGTCAAATGTATTTCAAAACACCAGTAAATTCATTTAAATAACAATATACTTAGTTGTCTTTTATGATGTCACAAATCTTTTTTTTTTACTAGATTAAAACACCTGACTGTTGGTTCAACAATATTGGAGCTAGGAACAAAGCAAACAGCGTCATAGTGGATTTCATTTAAAAATGGTGAATCCATTTTAGATATTAAAAAGCAGAAACAGTGTAGCCAGTAATAATTTAGATAAAACTACTTGCAGTTCACATAATATATGTGGAAATGATTTTTTCTATGACTGATATCACTTTAACCGTTTATATACATATTTTAGATATAAATAAATAACTTACTCAGGACTAGGACGGACTAATATCTGAACTTTACTCACTGATTACTCACTGTTATTTTGTTACAAAAATGAATATTTGTGTGTTTGTACCTATTCACGCGAAATGCTGAACAAATTTGAATGAAATTTGGTATAGTAGATAAATGGGCTGCATATATACCAGAGAAAATAAAGGTTCCTATAGGACAGCGGATAAAACCACGGAGCGTAATTAGTTAAAAAATATATTTAACAACAAATTTTTAAATAGGTTAAGTAGGTACATTATACAAAAAAAATAAGCTTATAAGGAAGCTCAAGATTGCGCAACGAGCTATGGAGAGGGCTATGCTCGGAGTCTCTCTACGAGATCGAATCAGAAATGAAGAGATACGTAGACGTACAGGAGTCACCGATATAGCACAGCGGATTAGCAAGTTGAAGTGGCAGTGGGCAGGTCACATAGCACGTAGAACTGATGGCCGATGGGGCCGAAAGGTTCTCGAGTGGAGACCACGTACCGGCAAGCGCAGCGTAGGAAGACCAGCCACGAGATGGACAGATGACCTCATACAAGTGGCGGGAAGACGCTGGATGCAAGCCGCTTCCAATCGGTCTTTTTGGAAATCCATGGGGGAGGCCTATGTCCAGCAGTGGACTTCTTATGGCTGAGATGATGATGATGATGAAAAAAAAAAAAAACTGAACAATAGTGGGCAAAGCTGTAAAAAATAGAAAAAAAGGCACAAACACAAATTCCAACAAAAAAAAAAACAAATCAACAAAGTATCGAGATACACAAAACAGTCGAAGGAGGGTCAACTCCGCTAGACACGGTAAAACGCGTGCTATACAAGAAGCAACATTTCTTCTTTTATGCTACGTTGCAATATTTCATAGGAACATGACACCAGATATAAGCAGGAATAGAAATTCTAGTTGCATTGAAATACAATGTGAATTATAAGTTCCTTTTTTGTTCTAGTTTTATGAATAATACAAGTCATTAAATTCTAGTCACAGTCTGACTCAATTAAATAAGTCATTCTGAAGTTCTAGTCATCCTGTTGGATATTTTACTGAAAGCTTCTGTGGCTATGGAGTTCTATCTAAGAACATTAAATTACACGTATCACCAATTTATATCACTTTCCCACACTCGTACACATAAACAAAGACCAACAATAAAAAACACAATTTTCACATTATTAATATGGAAAATAACACACATTTAGGACATAAAACAAATCGGTAACATTCGTTTCTCGCGTTCCCGCCAATATTTTGACACATTAATAGTACCTAAGTAAGGAAAATAACAATTTCAGGGTAATTTGTCAGATCTGTCAAAGTTCACAACAGTTAAATACTTGATAGAGGCGTTTCAAACTTCGATGTGGTGTCATGTCGTACCAGCCAAATCACCAATTATCAATATTCGGCGCATTGTTCGCCGTACGAAAGAAGATTCAATTTCGTACCATACACGTGGTGCGTGTGTACCATATTCGAGGATAAAACTAATTCACTTCACCTAAATTAACTTAGTCGAGTACCTATTACAGTAGTAATAGGTACTACTTAGACAACATGAGATGACATTAAATGTACAAGTAAACGAATTTGCTGTACCTCAAATGTAATAGGGCGAATTCTGTGCTGTACCTTTATGTAGGTTGATTTGATAGACATCCGAGAAGCACAGATCGAACTATTTGAATCTATCGATGTGCTCGCAATGTATATAAATAAAAATAAATAAATAAATAAAATTACAAAGTGTCACATGTTATTAATGATTGAAGGAATATATATTCCTTCAATCAACATTTTAGAAATTTGCGATGACCAAATTAATAAACAGTAATGCCTAATGTTTATTAGTCATTATAGAATCGTGTGAAATTATAAATAACATATAAAATATTTCATACTTGATAGAGATAAAACGCGATAAGCCTATGTATAATCGTTGAGATACATAATAATTCATGAGCAAATATAAATAAAATCGCATATCTATGACGTAGCAGCGGCCTACAAATACAATGCAATGTAATGTCATTCCGAAAATAAACAACAGGTCAAGTACCTTAAATAAAGTACCACTTTATTTATGGGAGCGAAACATACGGTGAATTAGTGACGTAGGTTGAAATAATGGCAATACCGTGTCCCTATTACGGTCCTCGGCGAAACACGTGTCTATAGTCAACAAAATTATCTAACAAATACGATAAAAGATAAGCTTAACATTCATTACGCTGCACTCCGGAGAGATTAAATAAAAATCCACACGCACACGTAGGTAAAAAAAACTAGTAACAGAGACGCGAAAATTATAGTTGATTAGTTAATATTTGTTAATAAACTTCTGAATATTCACTAAATCACAATGATTGGCAGTCATGAAACTATTACGAACGCGATGACCAAACAGCAAAACCACACATAATAGTTTACAATAATTCTCGTCAATCTTACATTAATTTGTCAGATTCAAATACCGAACACCTTGACGATAGCGTCTCAAACCATAGACACATTTTTATTTAAGTACATAGGAAACACATTAATTCGAAAATCGAATTTCGTTCGCGGCTGCAACTATTGCATTTATTTTAAATTTTATCGCAACCGACCAGTGAATGGGTTTACTTTTTCACAAACTAGAATTTTCACGCTGTGTTATCGAGCTCTAGATCCGTTACGGGGCTTTCTCGTGTTCATTAAACAAGGGGTGTCTACTATTGTTCGCAGCCAGATACTAACGATATTGCTGTGCCATTTACTTGTTTCACAGATAAAGGGCGCTTCATACGACTCGTGGAATCAGATGGAGGCGTTATTTCAACGTCAGTTTACACTGACGGGTGCTTTAAGATTGGCATTCTCCATGTATAACATAACATTGTGTAACTCAAGTTTTGCTTGAGCAACTCTAGAACGGGTTCTTTTATTGTCTGCTTGAAATTTAGAAGTTACGGGAAACAATACAGACCCTTATCAAATAAGACATTACCATTCAATGGCGACCCTTTTTAAGTTAGATACATGTTTTAGATAAATTCACGAGTATAATTTGGCGTGTCGATGCTATCTTGCCGGCGATTTTGTTGGAGCCGACCTCATTAGGGATCGTATGTCTTCATTTTATTCGTATGTAGGTGGGTAATAGCGATCGTTTAAGTTTGTCGGAACGTTTTGCTATGATATACTTACATTTTCTAGTTCTGCCAAAATTTTTATGAACCTCTTAAACTATGATATCATTGAAATAATTCATGTTAGACCAAAATTTCTGAGGATTTTACTGCCCATCAAACATAATGCTTTATTCGGCATTTTGACGTATTTCACATTTGAAAAAAGTCTATTACACTTTTTATGCAATCAATTTCTCCTTTTCTAGTACATTTTAGCCCTTAAAAAGGTGAATGCGAAAACAAAACTTCCTGGAACCTCGTCGATTAATTGAGTTTATTGAACCGTTAAATAAGCGTTGCAATCTGTAACCTGTTTTTTTTTTTTGCTACGAGACTGTTTGTTTACAGAAATTTTTATTTTGTCTATGGACTGTCATTTTCTTTTTGAATAATCTTGCATAGGTATGCACGCTGCGTCTATGGGTAGTGTTTTAATTTATTTTTAATATTTTACAATGACTTTATGAATTAAGATTAGATGTTGACAGACATAAATACTGTTAAGTATTTTAGAATAAATAATTGATAACAAACTAAGTGGGCGTTTAACACGTCTTACAAAACTAAGCGATACTTTAATTTACTTACACTATTGTTACAAACAAATCCCATTGTGTAAGAAGCGGGGTAATAACGTGTTTCTGTAAGCTATTGTTTATACGCTGACGGCGAATAAATATTACTCTACGTTTATACGTTTGAAAAATAGGCAAACCTCTTTATAACAATCTTTTTTTTTTTTTTTTGGAATTACTTTGAATTTCGAACACGCGAACGTGTCATTTTCCGCTAGCATTCAGTTATTCTCGTAGTTTGACATTAAAGGTTGACGTAAGTGCGTACGCAGAATGCGCTTGTTGTCGCATTGTGTAACCCCTTCGCATGAATAGACCGCATGCATAAATGATTACAGCTGTTATGATCCATGACGAGGCGATTAATATACGACCTTGCTTATTAAAATATAAATAATTAGTAGCAATGAGCCAATATAAACGATTTTTAATTTGTAGTGACATTGATTGATGCTTGAAAGCTAAAGATAAACAAAAGAATGAACACAAAGCCATACAAAAATTTGCGAAATTTAAATAGAATTCAGTTTTTTTTTGCGGAAATGGCATGACGTACTATGATATTCAGCCAGTATTTTTCTTTGAAGGAGTTATTAGCCGTAACTCAGGCACTCATTGCAATAGACCTGAAAGCTTCGAGTTGGTAAGCTCATAATGGGATTCACTAGAAGCGCGGTGCATGTGAAATTAGCACTGCAGCATTTTTGTTCAGGACAATGATGCAATCCGAGAGCTTGGCAAGCGCTTTGTGAGGAAAATAAGTACCAACTACATTCACGTTTGAGAACTTTTTAATGAAGCCAGATTCTGTAGATATCTATATATATACACCATAACGCATCCATGTAGGTTTACTATAAATCTAGTAAACCTACATGGATGCGTTATAGTGTGGAGTTACATGACATATCCTTTGATAACATTCTGATGGAATGTATACGGGCTGAATGTAACAGAACATGTCAAGCCAAATATTTTTGATCAGAAAAGTTGGAACAAATTAATTCAAAGTCTGGAAATGGAAAACTCGAATCGTGTTTCATATTCAAATGTCAATAGACAGAATAACTTTCCTGTCGACTGTAGGTACTATCCGTCGTCGCCGTCGTGTTCATTGTTATTTATCATATTTTTTCGTGTTGTTTGTTGGTGAATCTAATACCATTAAAAGAGCAATTCTTGTTTACATACATAATATTGTTCAACCTGTTTTGTGCAAGGAATAAATGAATTATCAATTTTATAATCTGAATCTCGGAAACGGCTCCAACGATTCTAATACAATTTGATTTATAGGTTGATTAGGCGACGATAAATCGATCTTGCTAGGTTTCATTTTTAGTGAACCCAGATTTACTCGTATTTTCAGTCATAAAAATCCGAGTGGAGCTCGGTCGCTCAGGTACTAGGTGGTTAAACACAAACCTACCTATCTAAAATAACTGAAATTATACCGCTAATTCCTGGTTGCGATCTACGATGGAGCGTGCAGTCTAATCGAAGGAATATATTCACTCACGATTTGAAAACACCCAAAACACATAGAAATTTGAAAAAAGTAAACCGTAACCAGCCGTGTATGTGTATTTTACAATCAGTTTAAAGAAATATAATCTTCTAGAAGAATCAGATAATGTTTAAGAGTAAAAAAAGTTAACAGTACTAAAACTTCCGTGAGTATTCATTTATATTATATAATATAATAAAATATAATACAGAAAAAAGTTTTCTACTTATTGTATGGAAGAACTAGCGACAACGTTTCTCTCTTATCGATTAAGGATAAATCTGCGTGCATCATCTTTGAACACATCTCATATAATTATCATATCTCATCGCTCGCTAACAGACAGACTATGACGCAGATAACAACACAATAATTCAAAATAAAATAAAAAAGAGAAGAAAGTAAACAAAGAAGGACCCATAAAAAAGGAAATCACCGGCTGAGTCACATCACCCCGGGCTGGAGCTACGCTCACCTTGCTTCGGGCCATTAACAGGTTGTCCACTACAATTACTGTTACGTGACACACATTATCGTCGCCGAAACCGTGTTTTGACGCGAGTATTATACAGCTATAATAGGAGTAACAGTTTGTTGATTCACATTTAAAAAGAAATTAGAATATAAATTAGTTCTTAGTGTATGTTGACATTTATGGTAAGCATCTACGGTAGATGTTATTATGATTGCCAGTGATCATTTTAGACCATAGACCATTTTTTTCTGTATTCAAACTCCAGATCCGTTTGAAAATAATTTTCTAATTGCATATTAAATGTTTTACTATCTGCTCTAGCAATCGTCATCGATTGAAAATTAAATCAACAAGCGATTTTTCAATAATGTACTTTATTAATTTTATTACTCATTTCATAACCAAAGACTGATTAACAACCTACAATATTCATATGAAAGCTATAAGACCGCCTCATTCAATGTTCTTCACATTTAATGAATTATGCATGAAGGTAAACGGTACGTCGCCTCAGCATATGAAAATGTGCTTACTACAGATACGACAACATAACAAAAACAATGCAAGTCACTGCTAACGAGAGCATACACCAGCATTATGCGAACGGAACAGGATGCCTCAAGAGAAAGCGCGCGTAAGAAATGATGCGGCAGAATTCGTCCGGTAAAACATGGCAACACGCGCGATTAGGAAATAATAAGCTGGCAACAAGTCGAGCAAATGCGTGCGCCATTGTTGTCGCTCGCGGGCATTATGTGAACTGAAACGTGTGAGCGATGTGCGTGAATAAGCCGTTCCAAATCTGAAAATGTGTTAGAAAAGCGAGGTTTGAAAATAGAAAGCTCACGGTTCAAATACTTATTCTAAAATTGAAAATGCATTAAGTTTTCTTTTTTTTAATTTTCTTGTAATGTTTTATTGCCAGCGTATAAAATACGACAAGTTAACCACTGTTTTAGAAAACCGTACAAATGAAAAGCGTACAAATAGCACAAGAGAATTATCGTTTCATATCATTATTTCCACTTAGTTACATTAAAATAAGCAACCCAAATTAGGCAGATTTTTCCGTCATCTGCCTTCAGATAACGATCCGAAATTATATCTATCGACGACATTATTAACAACACTAAAATACGAACAATTAGGGAAAAAGAAGAAACAAACCCTCCAATATTCCCTAATTGGTGCTTTGGACAAAGAAACTTTATAATGTCTCCCTTATAATCATTTCGTTTCATAATACTTAGCTCAATTTTTGTCTTCATTTACCACGTAAAAATGAGTTTGTGAAGTTCCCACCAATTTTTTTACATGACAATGTCGATTCGAGCGTTTTTCTAAGCCAAAAAGCTATTTGCCACAGAGAAATTGAAAAAAAGTTTATTTTTTTCATGGAACCAATTCACAACAGTGAAATTCAGTAGTCAGTCCGAACAAGCTAGGCGTGGCTCTATCAATCCTGTGAATTGTCTAAATCCAATCTAACGCCTGGGTTCGAGTAAAAATAAAAAGGCAGAGCACTATTACCGTGCTTCTTCATTCGTCTGGGTGAGTTTCCTGCGTTCTCTTTACAAACGTTCTACGTTTCTACGTGTTTTTGTTTTTAAGGTTTTATAAATGTGACGTATTCAGATCTAATAAAAATGAATATAAAATCAAATTCAACTAATGTATAAGTTATACAATAACAATTATTTTACTTATCTAAATGTGTGTTATTAGGTCTTATCCTAAACCTAATATAATATAAAAAGTGAAAGTCACTCTGTCTCTCTGTTTTTTTTAACCTTTTCACTACCTGACGGCAGAACCGATTGTGATGAGGTGCAGAAATAGCTGTGAACCTATAGACGGGCATAGGTTCCTTTTTATCGCCATAATCATCTTCATCACCGTTTTTCATCACAACGCAGGTGAAACCGCGAAGCACAGCTAGTTACAAGATAATGTAAAACTATACGAGTACATATATGTAACCATTGATGGTAAATGCGCTAACCGCGCAAGACCGATTCCCTTGGCAGAATTAACATTACCTACTATGAACTTTTTTCTTTTTCTGGCACAAGTATTTAATTCATTTTCTGCGGTCACCCGAAAAATTCAGTAAATTTAGCCATTTTGTCGGCAAATCGCCTGAAAATTGACCATAACATCGTGCCACGGATTAGCTAAGCCACCGTGCATTGTGTCGTGAGAAATAAGTCTTAATCAAGAAGCAAGCGTGAAAATCACTTCTATTTAACACCAAGTTTATACATGCAAATTTTATGGACCATTTCTAATGAACATCCAACAATTTCCCTTTTTCGCTTTTACGACTTTATGAGTGAATTTTCCGACTTATGCAACGTTTGCTTATGGATTCAACTTCCGTTTTGCATTTCCGAAGTTTTTAGTGGGTATGTTGGTGGTGGAAATTTTAAGTAGGACGTAATTGTGCGAAATATAAAATTCTGAATTAAAAATCTTAGTGCGCATCAGTCCTGTTTTTATAAACTGTCCCATTTCTGGGCGTGGATACTTTTTGGTGACAGAAGGACAAGGTGCCATAGGTCACCACACTCAAAGACATTCCCATCGCGTTCAAAGACCACACTGATCAAACCCTTGTTGATAAACTCCGTGTAAAACCTTCGACAAGGTTATTAACAACTCTAAAACATCCAACCATCACAAAAGAAAGACATTATCATCTTACTACATTTACTTTACTAATGTATCTTGAAATCAGTAGACCTCACGAAAGACCTCACTAAGAGGTCATATTCATATAGTACAAAATACGCTCGTTAGATGTCGTACGAAGAATCTACCCGCCTATACATAAATAGCAAATTATTTCACGTGTCAGTTTCATGTGTTATTTTATAGATGTTTGCTAGCTCCGCTCACTCGTTAAATGATGTTCGGAAAGCTGTAAAGTCAATCAGTTCAGTTTATACAAAGTACCTAATACGTACAGTCGCAATCTGCATCGCATTGCTTCAGGCGGCTCATCGGTATCAGGAATCGTATTGCGTTCCGATATAGGTCACAGTACAGATATAAGAGTACATAAACTTTATTGCTTCTGGCTATTTACCGCAATTTTATTTTTAAAAAACTGTCATTGTCCTATTAGTATATAAATAATACCTCTATGTAGTCATACATGTTTGTCACTAGACAAAGATGTTTTTCTGTTACCTTTTCAAGAATAGACAGCTAAATTTGATGTTTGACAAAGTGATAGTTTGGCTCACGAGTATGGACATTAGATAAGATTAGTGATTGAAAGAATCAATACAATTAAAATTAAAAAGTCTTATAATAGGCATCTTATATCTGATTTAATTATTGATAGACAACGTAGAGCCTAAACCTCTGATCCTAATGGCACAAAATGTGGATTGTGTCTTTCCAGTGAAGTGAAGGTATTAAATAAGAAATAACTCTCGATCGCACGTGAAATCGAAGAATACTGCTAGATACAAATAAATCCCGGATGCAACCAGCAAAAAAAAGGTAGTTAAAATACTAAATTGGTACTTATTTATAATTATTGCGCTCGCTTCGCAAATCTCTTTCGAAATTGTATTCCGATAGCTCGTTAAACACTTAGAATACAATCCGAACAGTATTGAAGATAGGATATTATATACAACATTCCCCGTAAACTGGCAAGTTACATCAGAATTAAGTGCATCTTGACCATTTGGGTAAAGTTCAACACAGCACAGAACACGAATTCTCGTGTATTATTCGAATCTCCAAGCATTCTAAATATGATAAGATCACTTTGACAACGATTGGCCCTAAACCAGGCCTATTGATTTTCTAGATACATCATCTTCATCTCAGCCATAAGAAGTCCACTGTTGGACATAGGCCTCCCCCATGGATTTCCAAAAAGACCGATTGGAAGCGGCTTGCATCCAGCGTCTTCCCGACACTTGTATGAGGTCGTCTGTCCATCTCGTGGCTGGTCTTCCTACGCTGCGCTTGCCGGTACGTGGTCTCCACTCGAGAACCTTTCGGCCCCATCGGCCATCAGTTCTACGTGCTATGTGCCCTGCCCACTGCCACTTCAACTTGCTAATCCGCTGTGCTATATCGGTGACTTTTGTACGTCTACGTATCTCTTCATTTCTGATTCGATCTCGTAGAGAGACTCCGAGCATAGCCCTCTCCATAGCTCGTTGCGTGACCTTAAGCTTCCTTATAAGGCCCATAGTTAGGGACCACAACACAACACAAAAGGGTTCTAGATACAACCTTCTCCTAAACTGGCAAGTTACGTCAGACGCTCATCCGTCCATTTGCGTAAAGTTCAACTACTGTTTGATGTGACCGTGAGAACAGAATGAACTTCTACAATGGATTCAATCACAGACTCGATTCATTATCCGGCTTTTGCTTCGGCTCTGATTGAACCGTTGCCTGTAACCGTTTATTTTTCTTTAGCGTTCTAGTACGATACTAATTGTATGAATTGTACTGTTTATATTATACATTTCTTTAAAGAAAAGCTTTGCAGCTTTAATGTCTTGTTATTTATGGAATGAATATATTTTTTTGAAATGTATATTTCAATCACGTTTTCGAAGGATTTAGCTCCAAATCACGAAATAAAGCAATTTATTACGAAGGCATTACTTCAAAAAGCTGCGCCTGTCAACGGTTGATACCCCACTTAAAGTTTCAGCCCAGTAGCTTGTTGGAGCTAGACAGAAGCCTGGCAGTAAAACCAACTTATCTCAACATTCGGGTGAAAGTGCTACCATCGCAATTTTATAACGAAACTCATAGTGACGCGGAGACAATTTTAGTTCCCTGATTCGGCCAACTTTATCTCTTAGGCTGTAGAGCTATAGGCATGTTTCACAATGAAACCGTATAATGCATCTCCATCTCAGTAAGATTTAGATATTTGGAAAAAGGGTTTTTCAGAATAACGTAAAGTCAGATAAGAATAAATTTAGATGTTTCGATGTTTTAAAATTTACACAAAAAAAACATGAACATGCTTTTTTTTGTAAATAGTGACGCAAGCAGCGATTTTACACAACAACTCCATATCTTAAATACTGTCAGTATTTTGGTAGAAGTTATCGAAGCCATATAAATATTTATCTATCAATAAATTCATAATATTTTTTTTTTAAAAGACCACATTGTGCCGAAGATAAAGCAGACCTATAAAATGGCTATTAATTAAGACCCTGAAAGATCTCAATAATTGAATTTAATCCACAAATAAGGTCAAAATAAACGCATTTAGATTAAACTATATAGCTTACCACTTAAAACTACAGACAAAAATTAACTAAATTTTTATGGAATCACCTCGGGAGTTTTACACATTTTACTTTACACTAAAATAGAACATGGTTAACTAAACCTGAACTGGCAAACATACCTAAAATACATAAAAACAGCTTATAATTAAGAACTTCTATTAGAAGAAATAAATATTGTTTGAAGTTGATTAGAATCCACATAAAACCTCCAAAAGCACTAGGGGTAGAGCTAAGTTAATCTATGCCATTTCATCAGTTAATCTCCGAACGAAACGTTTACGTCATAAAGTCACTGGCAGAGAAAAAGAGAAAAAATCTTTGTCTATGATCGGGAGCCTACAAATGACTGCATAAAACCTCTTTGTCATCCGAAAGTCTGTAACGACTGCTCGCAGGTAAGCGGAAGTTATTAGCGAGGTGTTTGACCCCGCCCGCCCGTGCTGTCGGCGCCGCCCGCCCAAACAAAGTCGATAGTGAAATAGGTTTTTCATAAATTGTGCATGAACAAAGGAAACATGGACAGATCTTTGCATACCAAATAAAATGTTTATATGCACCTCGAAAATTGAATTTCATGAGTATATAAAAGTACAACGATGAGAAAATGTGACGGAGGGTTTGTGGACTCGACGCGACGCAAGCACATAATGCTGGTATCTGGTCTAGGTCTTAGGCATAATAGTCTATTAAAATAAGATTTGTGACAACATAAAAGACAACTAAATAATTTTATTGCTATTTAAATGAATGTACTGGTGTTTTGAAATACATTTGACACAATTTCATAATGATATTATAAAAGCTAATTTTGTTACCTTTACACGCTCAAACGGCTGAACCGATCGTTATGAAAATTAGTATATAGCTTTGGACCTGGAGACGGACATAAGCTACTTATCATCATCATAATCATCACCGTTTTTCATAACTACGCGAAAGAAACCGCGGAACGCAGCTAGTCTATGAATCGGGGATTATTGTTGATTTATGATTTTTAGTTATTTTCCTATCATAATTTCAAAGAATCACCCCAGTTGCAAATACTGTGATCTGCTCCATACAAACGGATAAATTTCATAGTTATGTAAATATTTGACACCAGATCTGATGTTAAGTGACAATGGTGACTGACCGTGTGACAAAATAGACAAAGTAGCTTTCCACTACTCGCTGTTATATTTACTTAACAGTGGAAAGAAAGTATGTATTGAATTAGCGTCCATCTTTTTACTTTATCCATGGATGGACTCTGCGTAATTTGTACGTTACATTCCACGTCCATAGTTTATTGATGCTTGGTTTTATAGAGTGATGAAACGTTTGAAATAAAACACCGAAACTGGAATACAGGTTTGGAAAACGGTAGTTAGAACATACGCGTATTTATGGTTGTGTTGTTAACGGTATAGATTTTATTTCAAAGCGATAAGAAAGCTGTAAACATCGATTCGCTCTGCGTATTAATTGATTGCTCGTAACTCGTTCAAACCAAACGTCCATAAACCATTTAGATAGTAAACGCAATTAAAATCATGTTAGATGAAGATACAGTGGAAGATTTGTTCACTACGGCGGTGGCAATATTCTGTCAAATAAAAATTAAGCACTTAGCATTGCTGGCATGGAATGCAATGGCCATACGTTATGACAATGTTATATATTTATTTCATGAGATGGTTTTGCTGCGCTCGTGACGTAGCTTAACTAGGTGTTCTCGAAGGATCGGCAAAGTTAAGCAACGAACGGACCGGTTAATCTTCGGATGGGTGACCATTTTGATGTCTCTGATAAATAAATTTACCAAACATTCTAACTGACAAATAATAGATTTTATAACATAAGGCGAACCTCAGTGTAAAAGTTAGGGAATTGGAAAAAACTTTTTGGAATTCTTCATTAGTAATAAAATTAGAAGGGTACACAACATTTACTCAACAATAATATCGTGTACTACGTGCATGTTTTTGGGTTGATATTATGATTTAAAAAAAAACCTTCCTCTTTAATTCTGCATAGTAAACAATTTTCTTTCTTCACTCGTAATTAAACCTATCCCAGTCTCCCCACCTACACTTACTAACTTCACAGACAAGATATCAGCGATTAGCCCAGGATCATGGTGTAATTAGCAGCACGGAAGTACCGACATCCTCTCATCTCGAGCACACTAGATTACCGTGAATTAAACCTGTGGAAACACTCCACTTGGCTGCACTGTATGTCGGTAATATAGGGGATTGGTAAATAACCCCTATTTATTTTGATACTATTTATTTGTGAACAAGGAACTACAGTTTACGTTAATACTGTACTGTAAGTAAGAATGTAATACAATGAGTGTTTTTGTATTAGAATTTCTAAAAAAGTAACCTTATAAAGTACTAATGTAAGTTGTCCGACCAAATATGCTATACTTTTTTTTTTAATATTAAAAAAAAATAATTAAACATCATGTATGATTTTAATCGGATAAAAAAATCGAATCGAATTATCGGTTAAAGTTTAGGGGTAGAAAAAAGTACTCAATCTCTCTTCAAACAACACCATTTGTGACATTTATTACTATTCGCCCTTGCGATATTTTATCCGCTTTAATATTTTACGGTTATCGATTTAACCCCACGTATGTGGATGCACTAAGTTTTCAAATAGAAGGTAGGCTGCAAACTTAAGCACTGAACCGTCTACGAGTGCCTCTAGAACCAGCCGCAATAATTGACGACGTTATTGAGTTCTCAAGCGCTTCATGCCTCAAGCGCTTGAAGCGCCAACGAAACTCCAGCGAGGCAAACTTTGGCCTTACGAACTCCAATTTTAAACTAGAAATGAGCGCGATAGGCTGCCAAGTTTTATAAGAGGTTTCTCGTAGAAGCATTATTTAATTTTGTTATAAATTATCCGAGGGTGTAATAGTTGCGTGAGACGCTCGCGTTTTCTTGCGAAGTTTGCTTCAAAAAAGATTAATATTTTCGTGTATACTATTTTAAAATTCTAGAACGCAATACAGTTTTTAATATCGCAGAACTTTGTGCTTGATTTGTTTATGTATTTGGCGCTTCTAACGCTTCTTTTACAGGCTATTAGGATGAATTATTGCCGATTCTTGTTGACTAAAATATTAAATATTTAACTCTTGCATATTAATAAAATATGTTTCGTTAAGCCATTAAAAGGTTCATAATTCTTATTTGATTAATATATATTATTTTTTTATTAAAGAATTTTTTTGTAACGTGGACAACGTCGCGGCGGATTACTGCAAGTACATAATATAAATACATACATACACCAATATAATTCAAAGAGAATTAGCATATTAAATACAATTAATTTACGAACTTATTTATAAAATACAATTACTTTTAGGGTT
Organism: Lycia hirtaria; assembly: GCA_947563715.1. Classification (NCBI taxonomy): domain Eukaryota; kingdom Metazoa; phylum Arthropoda; class Insecta; order Lepidoptera; family Geometridae; genus Lycia; species Lycia hirtaria. Next base: position 8,541,377 of record OX387377.1, on the reverse strand, counting down.
CGGTAATAACCACGAGGAACCCTTATTCACGTATTACTGGAAAATAAGACTTAATTGAAAAGGACCGGTGAGCTGACAATCGACCTCAGAAAGGGCAAAAAAAAAAAACGAACTAACCATAACCCATATTTTTTTCAGTAGTTTTTTTTTTGCCCACCAACTCGCCTGATGTTAAGCGACGGTGTGGCCGAGGATGGAGCTCGCCGATCTAGAAGATATCTATTCACTCTAGCCTTGAAAATTTCAAGATTGTAGGTCTCAGGAAACAGAGACGGCGGCACCGAATTCCATTCTTGTGCAGTACGCAACAGGAATGTGGATCGATATCGCTGAGTACGGATTTTTGGCATTTCAACGAGAAATGGGTGGTAATTCGCCGATTTTCTGCTAGTCCTGTAGTGAAATGGGGAGGGTGGAATTAGGTCGTGAAGCTCTTGCGCACATTCCCCGAAATTAATCCTGTAGAAAATAGACAGACATGCTACTTTAAGGCGGTGCTCGAGACTAAGTAGCTTCTTGGCAGCTAGTTTATCGTCACCGTTTAACCTCACAGCTCGCCGGTCCACTGATTTTAAAGCTTCCAGCTGATACTTGGCTTAGTTTCAATTTGACTTTAAACTACATTTGTATTACCGTAGTAAATGACTCAATTAACCGTTCTAATAGACTACTTAGAACGTTACAGTAACAATAACAACGGTACCTAAACGGTCTTAGTAACTATAAATACTTCCCTACCAACCCTCGTAAGCCTTTCTTCATTAAGGCTAGCGAAATGGTGCGTATCTTGAGACGTAGCAAATGTAAGTTCTAATTTCCCCCAAATTACCCGAATGGCTAGGTAGTGCTGTTAGTAAAAGCCTTGGATTTGCATGACTATTCAGGTCGGACCATTACACTCTTGTGTAGCCAACTTTATGAGGTTTGTGTTTATTTAGGGCATGTGGAACAGAGATGGATCTTTTTGTATGTTTGGCTTTTATAGTAACCTAAGTTCATAAGCATTATCTCTCCCTATCCTAAATTAGTGTTAGGTAACATTAGTTTATTAATTTATTAAGTATTTATTTATGTATTACTATATAATGTAATCTTTATTAGTTCATATTATAGTGTCATACGCATTTTATTGTTGAATTTGTAATGTAACTACAAACCTTCTTAATCTAAATTATACTACTTCTATCCACCTTAATTTTGCCTGGAAGAAATCGCTCTATGCGATAATGCCGCCTTTTTACTGTCATTTAAGTTTATTGATTATTTTAAGTTTTTACTGTATGAATTTACAATAAAGTTATAATCTATTCTATTTTATTCTAACTCTATACTATATAAGTAGTAATTTACGTAATGTGTTTAATAAAACTAAAATAGTTTGTACAGCAGCACTACATGCTTTCTCGCGAAAATGTACTCTCCACAGCATATAAAGCAAAAGTTGCACTACGAAAGCAGTTCTTATTTTCCATGGGACAGCGCTCTCAAAGTTAACATGGCGATGCATTTTAGCATTTAGTTTGGTAGATCAATATCAGTTAGCACTATATTATACAAATTTTCATTGAAATTGTCAGAGCCGTTGAGATTTAATTTAGCGTTATTCACTTTGTTATATGATGGAAGTTATTTTAAATGGCAACCTAGACTGCGCTCAGAATCTATCGGAGATATATAAAAAAATAACATGTAATTTGTAGTTTTCTTTGCAATAAGATTAGAGGGCTCCCCCGGCCACAGAGCATAAACGACGAATTGCAGACGTAAAAAATACTACATTTCCGGAGAATTTCTTAAAACCTTGTTTTTTTTTTACATGTGGCTCCACCGTTGTTTAACGGCAATGTTTCACTTGCACTATGAATAAAATAGTTTCATACCATTTAATTTCACTTTTTATAAAAAGGAATTTATGTTACCATGCGGCAAACTCAATCTACCACAATCACAATTTTAGTTTAAGCCCCGAAATGACAGAGAACGCCTATGGATATAACAATATGATAAGAGTCATGTGTAGAAATAGCGGATGACATTGGAGGATGACCTCTAAATGAAATTGCAAAGAAAACGTCATAAAAAAATCTAAACATCATCCACTGTCCTACGAGCTACACAATCGTAGACCTACTTGACCCATGACATTAGAAGTTTTGGAAGGGAACCCTAAATATCGAGGCTAGTGGAACGGGCACTACTGGCTTTATAATGTCGCCATAAAGGCAGAAAACACGATAGTATGGTCTGACATTAACACAATGAAGAGAATGAAGAGCCTTGAGAGAACGCCACTAGAAAATGTTATACATATAGAGTTAGTATAACGTATGTAGGTGACTAAAGTAACTTTATTATAGTGGCTACACTACATCAAAGATTATTTAGGGCATCTGAAGGCCTAACTTAATTATTTTTTTAGTTATGTAATTTTGTTTGAAGGAAATTGCTGGTCAGTCTTTAGTTCGATATTGTGCACTCTTGTTTTGTGTGTGTGTCTCGTTTACACTCGTTAAACTTCTATCGCCATCTTTGTTGCACGTTGGTGGATTAGCTATTAGGAGTACATTATTGCGGACAGTTATTATTTACTATTATTACTTTTTGAAAGTCCATAGGGGAGGAGGAGGTCCAGCAGTGGACTTTTTGTGGATGAGATAATGATTCTGGAGACAAGGAAAAAATTATTTTGAACTAATCAAATGGCTACTCTTGAGGTTATTTGTTCAAAATGTAATAAATTATAGTCTATCTACGCTACGAACTTGTCGTAACTTACTAAAGTAAGTAGAAAGAAAGGTAGAAAACATAAACTTAGAACTCTACGTTTAGATTCAGTTTTAAAACACATTAGAGGTCAGATCTACTCGTGTATGTACAAAGCTTTTAGCAAGATTAGTTTACTAATGGTAAGTATCTTGAAATAAGTAACAAGATATCTAGACAACGATTTAGATTAAAATTATTATGTTAATGAGAAATAGCAATTGCATAAAAGTCAGTATTTTTTTTTTTGTGTCGAATTTTTTTGACTTCATCTGCAATGTCATCTGCCATGTGCAATGGGTCATAATACAACTATGTACTTTTTTCTTGCTTGTCCAGAGTTATAAACAAAACGAACTACTGCAGCTCCTAATTTCGAAAATGAAAGTTCTCATTGGTCACCGCCATCATTCAGTATTCATTATATTTGATTTTCGACCCGACAGTTCCATCATTTTGGCTCATCTCCATCCACTATTCCACAGATATGGTAGAAAACTAAAACTCGCTCGATCTGGCTCGATCAAAAATGCAATGCGTCCCAAATTGCTATTTCCCATTTGATTTGACGCGAGCCCCTGCGCACCCGTAAGCTATGAAGTGATGGGGAATGCATGGAGCGGAATACATGAGGTACACTAAATTTTTCATCAAATACAGTACATAAACTGCATACAAAATCGAAAGCATTTGAAAGTTTATAAAGTCTTGCTTTTATAATCTTATTTAAATGTATTTATAATGTATTATGTATTTTAAGTTTTTTTTTTTATTAATTTACTTATATTAATTTCAAAAGATAGCGATGTAGTTAGTATTATAACCAAAGATATCATCATTGCAATTTTAACTTTTAACTTAAATGAAATAGAAACAAATCTCTGCTAACAATGGAAAAATTTAACCTAAAACAAATAATAGTTGAACTACTAGCTGCGCCTCGCGGTTTCATCTGTTTTACTACAGAGACCATTCGCTTTTACCAGGACAAAAGTAGCCTATATTATAAAACAGATTTAGACTATCTTCAATTCAAATTTCATCCTTGTTATTCAAGCTTTTTGCGTAAATATGGAACAAACACATAATTAAACTTTCAAGTAAGTAACTTTAAATATAAACTACGGGTCACTTCAGTTTGGAGTCGAAAAATCCGCTTCGGTCCACTATAGTTTCTAGTTTAAATATATATATATATACCTATCTCTGATGTTTACTGAATTCACATAAGCTTAGCTACTGATGTTTATTGTATAGAGATGTGTGTGTTGCAGCCGCAATCTTCTCGTGTTAAAGCTTGCACCTGCACATCGTTCGTATATTTAATCGATCCCACAAATCGCCCGGTTCGATCATTACGCTTGTTTCCGACGTTGCAGGTTTTGCTGTATTATTTATATTTAAAATAATCGGCCAAGTGCGAGTCGGACTCGCGCACGAAGGGTTCCGTACTATCATCTATAATACTACAAAGTTTAGTTCTGTTTATAAAATAACGAGAAATCAACGAAATTCCAAGTAGTAAATTGCAAACTTATAGGTAGGTTTTCGATACACATCCGGGCAGCAAGACGCGGTTATGGCTCGCTCCGTGATGTTACCTCCCCCGCTACCCGCGCGGCCGTTGCTTATCAACCGCCTCGCGCTCGCGCCACCACCACACCGCGACGCGGCGTTCGCACCGCGTTTAGATGCACGGATTATTTTCATTTTGTGAGTTTTTATGTATTAGATTAGGTATTTATTTTTATAGTTAGTAATATTTCTAAATATTTACTTACAAATATTCAAGTTTCTACCTGTTAATTAAGATCGAGTAAAAATTGTTTAAAAATTACGTTTGTTGTATGGGAGCCCCCCTTTAATATTTACTTTATTGTTATTTAATTATTTATTTTGAAAGGTAATATACAAGTAAATATTCTGTGAAAATTTGAAGCGTCTACCTGTTACCGTTTTTAATATTGAGCAAAAAAATACGAAAATAATCGGCCAAGTGCGAGTCGGACTCGCGCACGAAGGGTTCCGTACTATCATCTATAATACTACAAAGTTTAGTTCTGTTTATAAAATAACGAGAAATCAACGAAATTCCAAGTAGTAAATTGCAAACTTATAGGTAGGTTTTCGATACACATCCGGGCAGCAAGACGACGCTCGCGCGAATATGCGCGGCTATGGCTCGCTCCGTGATGTTACCTCCCCCGGTACCCGCGCGGTCTCGCGCTCGCGTCACCACCACACCGCGGCGCGGCACTCGCACCGCGTTTAGATGCACGGATTATTTTCATTTTGTGAGTTTTTATGTATTAGATTAGGTATTTATTTTTATAGTTAATATATTTCTAAATATTTACTTACAAATATTCAAGTTTCTACCTGTTAATTAAAATCGAGTAAAAATTGCTTAAAAATTACGTTTGTTGTATGGGAGCCCCCCTTTAATATTTACTTTATTGTTATTTAATTATTTATTTTGAAAGGTAATATACAAGTAAATATTCTGTGAAAATTTGAAGCGTCTACCTGTTACCGTTTTTAATATTGAGCAAAAAAATACGAAAAAAACACGTTTATTGTATGGGGACCCCCCTTAATATTTTATATTTTTTAAGTTTTAGTATTTGTTGTTATAGCGGCAACGGAAATGCATCATTTGTGAAAATTTCAGCTTTCTAGCTATCACGGTTTATGAGATACAGCCTGGAGACAGACAGACAGACAGACAGACAGACAGACAGACAGACAGACAGACAGACAGACAGACAGACAGACAGACAGACAGACAGACAGACAGCGAAGTCTTAGTAATAGGGTCCCGTTTTTACCCTTTGGGTACGGAACCCTAAAAAGGATATTTGAGTGTTAATTTACCGCGTATTCAAGTTGAGCGAATTTTCGCAGATTGTAAACCGATTTAGAGGATTTAATCAAGTAATGGTTAGTCCAATGGTAGGGGAAATGGGATGTATTGGTGGTGGACATTTTCACACGGCTCTGTCTAGCTCCGAACTAAGCAAAGCTTATACTATTTCACTGAACAAATTACACATTAACACTGTCAATTTTTTCACACTAAAAAAGTATTTTTTTAACTGTCAATCACTTTTTATACATTTTATTAATTTTTTTTTATTATCTGTACCTGTTTGTGGGTAAGCATTTGTGCAAAGCTCGCTTTTGAATTGACGGTCTGATTCGTCTATGAAATTTCCATTTCGCATGCTCATTAACACACATAGTAGGGACATCTAAAAATACTGTCTATCGAAAAAAGAAGTCTACCTATTCTATTTACGTAAGAGGTGAAAAATGTTGTTTTTTAAAGTAATTTTTCAATGCAAGTGACGGGCACAAGTTCTGAAGTACCCGACCATACAAAATGCAAGTGCGAAACTGCCAAGGTTTCGTGTTGCAAATGAAAAATGCAACGCGGGCCGGGCGGCCGCATGAATGGGAACCCCGGGTGAAATGTGAAAAAATGTATAGCGACGGAAAACGGTAACCGCACGAAAGAAACGTTTTACACGAAACTGGGACTTTTCATTTACATGAATATTGCAGACGCCTTTCAAATAAATGCCGCGTTGCTGATGTTATAAGTGTTTTTTTTTATCAGTACTGTATTTTATTTATTTCAAAGTTAGTAGTAAAAGACGCCTTTCTGATAAATGTCGAGTTGCTGATGTTATAAGTATTTTTTTTATCTCTACTGTATTTTATTTATTTCAAAGTTAGTAGTAAAATTACCATAAAAAGTATATGAAATAGTTTCAGCAATTACATAAAAGTAATTAAAAAAAATCGAAGTCATCAAAATCGATTCAGTATTTTGGTTTTTAAAACAAAACTAGTAATATAAAATATGTCATCCAAGTAAATTACGTAATTTAAAGTTGGTTGTTTCAGTTTTTTTTAACTATTACAGAATTATTTATATATATATATATATACACAATAAAATTCAAAACATGCTAGTATAAACATTTTCTGTCAGATAGTGATACGTATACGAAATAATTAATGATTAACATGAGCATTCCCTCTAAGTGAAAGTTTGTGGAAAGGACAAACTTCACAAACGTCAGGGAGTACCTAATCACTGATTAAAGCCGATCAATTTATTCCAAAGGTGAATCCCCTGTTTCAAACATTCCAGGTATCAGCCAATCCTGGGCGACTCCATCCAGGTTTGTCAACTATTTGAAATTCCAACGGTTGTTTGGAAATTCAAGTCGAGTTTTATGTAAATTCTTTTGAGTTTTCCACGCGCAATCCCTTACCGGTAAATGATTGTCCCAAAATACCTGAAACAAGATAATATAAATGGTAAGAAAAATTAACATAGATAAATTAAAGTAAAAAAAAATTGATATAACAGCTGAACAATATTTTTTAATCATAGTAAACAGCATGTTAAACCATAACACCTTTTAAATAAATAAAATTCGGTTTATAAGTTTGGGTTAGCTACGATACAACAGACAAAAAACTAAACACACAAAACCTACCACGCTTCTCTACCTACGTCATGGGTTAAAATAATGTAAAAGGCGGAAAGAAGAAAAATGACAAAGGTCAAGATCTATATCAGTGTTACTTTTAATAGTTATATATTTATAATGACCTCATTATTTCTTTTCTCTTAAAAATAAACACGACACATTTATACGGAAAAAATGATAATACAAATTTTATTACCAAATCCGCCATATTGGATTTCCAGTGACGTCATAAAACGCATAACATGCAACGCCGTACCGAAAAACGTTACTTAACTTTAACCATCGTCTTATATTCTCTGTCTTCTTTCCCCAAGTGCCATTACGTGTAAGCGAGAAGTTGACAAAATATGTTAAGCATTGCTTAAAGTTAAGTAACGTTTTTCGGCAAGGCCGGCAAAGGGTAAATATAAAAGACAGGCAACTTTTTGAAATCTGATTAGTAGAACATATACACCTACATATATACATACATAAACAGATACAGATTGTAAAAAATATATAATTTAAAAATAGATAGAAAACTGAAAATTTGAAGCTCAATTTTCGAAATGGATAAAGATAAAAAGTGTACAGAAAAAACATTTACAAGACGAGCGTATGAAATGTTTACCCCTTCGGACGAAACCTTTGAACAAGAATATTTTCATCTCTAGGCTTGAGAGCTCCATATCTCCCTATCGTATCCGCGAAATGTATGCGGGAACATGAATAAATCGAAGAAATAAAGGTAAAGCAGCTTATCTATCACAGATATGGCCACTATAAAACATCTAGTGTACGGAACGCTGGTGTTTGTAACGCAGTAGACACGAGTATTATTGAAAATGAATTTTAAAAAGTATGTATACATATGTACTCAATATATAATGCAATAATATTTACATATAATGTACTTTTACATAGTCCCTCCTGACAAATATGTGATTTTACAAACATTATTCTAAATACATACAGAACCTACCATAGAAGGAATAGAACGGATTTGAGACTGTTTGGAAAAATAAATGTCGTTGGAAGAAAAATAGGAACTGACGTCTTGATTGTCGTTGCCCTCCTGATACCACCTGGGTGAATGGTGGTAAGTTTTTTTAGCTAACAGAGCGCCCCCAATGCTACATTAGTTATCTATCGGAACAGATATACAACTGAATGGATTACTGTACAATTGCTAGCTATACAAGGGCGTCGCCAAGGGGGGGGCAGAGGGGGCAGCTGCCCCCCCCCCCCTAGAGATTAAAAAAATGTAGCCAACTGCAAAGCAACCAAAGTCGTAAGGCCGTGTAATTGTACCTGTACCTACAATTTATATTTTTCTCATCCTCCATAATATTAACTTGCCCCCCTCTGGGCCATGGGCTGGTGACGCCCTTGTAGCTATATATGGTACGAAATACATAAAAATACAAAATATATACGACGAAAATTTTCCTTGTCTTGCGTTGTATGACATACAAGCGCACATGCGTTTTCGCATTCATAAAGGATGTTTTCACGAGCAAGTTGTACGAAAGCATCCCTGTTCATAATTAAACAGGGTCCTTATAAATTCCCGCTTGTAAAATATACTCTCACTTTCCAAGGAAAAGGCAGACAAGAAATGTCATAAACAAAAAACTTGCACTCGCGTGCCAAGAAAACTTCCCGGCGGCATTATAAAGGAATATTGTTATGTTCAATGTGACAATAAATATCGGAAATAGAACGAGTATTCGAACCTATATTTGGAATACGTTCAAAATCTATACGACGGCGTACACAAAATATACTGGGTGTTTGGATAGACGGACGTATTCAGGAGGATGTCTTGTATACAATTCTGCACGCTAGAAAATAATAACTAAATATTATAGCATATATCTTGACTTCATTAACAAATTTGTCGACTAAGAAATTTCAAATAATAGATGTTGTCGGTTGTCAAAATCTAATCATCTACGAGTATGTCTCACCGGATTAATTTAACAATTGGTGTGCTTATCGGCTAATATAATGATATAATTATCATTAGCATTAAGTCCTCCTATTGTACAGCTTGTTACTTGTAATTGTGTGCAATAAAGTGTTAAATAAATAAATAATTAATTTATAGGTATTTCAGTATGTCCATCTACACTTATGTCATACACCGAATTTGAATACGATTATGTTTCTGGGTTCTGCAGTGACGATTAGTTAGTATAATTTGTGCTGTGTAAATCTTTAAATGACGTTTAATATTTTCAAGTATGACATAAAAATGTTTGTGTCATTATCTATCTAAACACCCAGAATATCTACGAATAGATTTAAAGTACGAGGGAACTCGGCGAAGCTCTCAGGTGAAGTTTATGAAGCAATTTTCGTGGGTAATGTTAGAAAATCGTTTCACATCGTATTAAGTAAATTTCATTGGCTCTTTGGATAGTAAACGAAAATGAGTAAAAAGTAGCTGATGTCACAAGAATTTTCGAACACATGTCGCTAAAAATAAACTATAATAAACTCTTGAGTAAAGTAAGTAAACTTAGTAAATGTAAAGTAAGTATAAGTAGCTTACTTGTTAAACAAACTAGTTAAATAAATGGATAGATTTATTAAAAGAAGACCACAAGGATTTGACCACAAAATATGATCACTATGGCTTACCTCGCGCACTTGGTTAACGAAAATATTGCACATTTAAGAAATTACAAACAAACCGTAACAACGTGGGTAAACGTAAATGATATACATTTCCTTAACGAGCTTACATTCGTAAACGAAAAGGAAATTTGAAAATACGCGTACACAATACATAAAGGTAGGAAATTAAAATGTATCGTGCATACATAGTAGTTAATACGTTTTGCATAAAAAGGTCACAAATGAAGACGTACTCATGACCGGAATAAGCAATGAAATAAGGCAATAAATAAAGGAATAAACTGTTTTGTTCAAATTCCCCTGAATCTCATATATTTATCTTAAATCTATAAAGACCAATAACAATTTGTTTTCAGAGATTTTTCCGCCACATTAACGACCCTCCAAAAGCAAGTTGAAATGGAATAGATCACTTTAGAAATCACAGAGATAAATCAGAGCCTAATCTTTAAGGACAAAAATAGTAGCTGTAATCACGCGAAATGGCACTACTTATGGCAATAATAAGAATATAATTATTGAGAGTTTTGGCGGGAACGTCGAAAAAATATTTCGCCGCTTTATTTTCATAAAATGGTATTTTGTTAATTATGTGTTCCATTATGAGCAGGAATGTGGGCAAGTGAGTGAATGTGTGTGAAGTGTCTTTTTGCGTTGTCAACTCTATATTTTTTACACAAGATAGATCTACGATTGACCACTAACTCGCCTGATGTTATGTGACAGTGTGGCCGAGGATGGAGCTCTTCGATATACCTAGAAACTTCCACTTATTTAAGCGTGACTGGGACTTGACCGTGAGTTATTTTATTTGTGATTGATTCTATCTAATTCTAACCTAACCTAACCCGATTTGACATTATGTATATACGTGTGTCATTTGAAACTGGCAAATGCGCAAACCACGTGAGTCTAATAATTTGAATTAAAAGAAAATCCGGATTTGACAGTGAAGTAAAATAACTAAAAATTGTCATTATCATAGCAAAAGGAACTTACGATATTAAATCACGCGTCGAAATCACAGAATAGCGCAAATCTGAAGCTAATCTTTCAGGACGTAAAGGGAACACCAATTTCAAAGATAACATCTAAGGACCTTTTAATGTTAATGGAAGAGTAAAATAAAGATTTCTGGGGACAATGAAACGTGTAAAATATTTTCTTTTTATTGCTTTTGAATGCTAAAGAATAGCATCTGAGTATCGTAAAAAATTATGGGCAGTTAAGTAGTAAAATTTTGAGGGTTTGGTTTGTTTTTAGCTGAGATTGTAAACATTTTATTTTGATGTTATTGAACATCAAAATTATAGTATATCCTTCTTTTTTCATGTTTTTAATTAGTGATCTTAATTATAACTTTATAAAGTTTCACAAAAAGCACTTCAAAAATCAATTTTTAATACAAAAACCATTAAAAGCAAATTAAAATAAAGTTTTTAGTTTTAATTTATTTTACTCAAAAATTACGGATCACTCGGTCCATTTTGATTCGATATTTCAGTTTATAGTTTATGGTGCATATTGCGATGGCAGTCAGCAACAATGTGGCGTTCAAAAATATAACCACCTCTGAGATATTACCTACCTAACAAAAAAGAATCATTAAAAACAATTAATAATTGGTAATTGCTGAACAAACATACAGTCAAATTGAGAACTTTCTTCTATTTGGAAGTCGGTTAAAATAGAAGTTTCTAGTAAAATTACCTAATTTAAATGCGACACAGAATTTTGAACCACAAGTAAACAATGAAAGTGAAAAACTTATCGAAAGTGATATTTTATTACGCCATAAACGATGTGGCAGACGTAATGGCGCTAGGTCACCTTTTATGGCTCCTAAAACAATGAAACTGGTTCGAAATGACAATGCCAATGCCAAATCTGGTGACAATGGCGAACACGGTATGTTACCTGCAATAAACGTTGCCTGCAGAGTATCAGTTTATTAAGTAACAAACATCTATATTAAAAGATACACAAAATAATCGACTGCAGACTAATTTCTGTCAGACGGGAACTGTCACATGCGGAAATGAAACAAAACACTGTTTAACTAAAATGAGCTTATTCATCGTTTATATATGACGGATTATCTTTAAAGAATATATACAAAGTCATACATTTTACCTCATTGCTAAATGTAGATAACGAATTCTGGATTGTTCTGCTATTATATTTATTTTCATGCTTAAATACTCCTGATATGTCGGGATATAAATACGATCGGGGACACGTGATAATGTAAATGCGAAACCCAATATCTGATTCTAGGTCATTTTGATAGCACATAATGTAAATATGACAAATGTATTAATTATAGATAAATAACAGACTTCAAAATGCGCAATTTTCTTTTGAAAAACAAACTACTAAATCGATTTTGATGAAATTTCTATGGCACCAATTGGAAAGTGCATTTTATGTCCTTCTCAAAATAATAATAATTCAAATCGGTTTATAAATGATGGAGTTATACGGTAAAAACTTAAAAAAATATAAAAGAAGTTTTTTTGAAGTCGGCAACAAGAAAATATTTTTAAGAAATGTAGTTAGTTATAGATTTAATACGTCTATAGTGTCAATCAGTAAAATATAAAGCAAATACAACGACTGCATGCAATTCTCTATCTGTAGCAAACATCAAAATACGACAGAATTAGAAACTGAGTAAGCAGATTTGATGAGAAATGGAAGATATGAATTGGGGTGTAAGGGTGTGAATACATTTTAGATGGTATGAAACGAGCTAAGCTAAAGGAATTACATTCAAATCTCAGCATGAATGAACATGACACATGAAGGCATGTTTTAAATATAAGATTTAGTTATCATATTTTTCGCAATAATCCCAGTAGATCCATGGAACCATACTTCATATATTGGAACTACAGGGATATTTTTATTCAAGTTATTTTGCAGAACAAAGATAGTGTTATTGTTTTTTTTTACCTACCTGCTCAAGACAGGGTAAGTAATGTTGTAGTAATGGGTGTAAGTTTTTAAGTACTTTGTTTTTTTATCTATTGTTTTTACTTTCGTTGTAATTTTTTCGTGGTTCTATTACAAAGACAAATGAGAAACTACATTTTCTCGCCCAAAAAATTGCAGTCCTACGAGTATAAACTACTATAAGATTATAGGAACAAAAATCCTAGTAGTCCCAATGACTAGTTTCACACCATTAACCAAAATATTTTTTTGGTTGTAGTACCCACTGGTAAGTCAACTTTGGAAATATTCTAACCTTTATAAAATAATACTTGTAATAATACCTTAATGACACACAACAACATACAAAAGTAAACAAATTTAGTTAAAATTACATCCGTAATCTTGACTCCGCAATCGCAGCTCCTAATAGAGTCAAAGGTAACCTCGCTTACATTTAACAACTTAACTCATATTTCACAAGCGAGCGAGGGAAGGAAAAATTAAATGAAATTTTCCCATTTCACACCCGGCGGGGGAAGCGGGAAGAGGGATTCAGACGGCTTCACGGCAAGCCGAATTACACAATACACATGCATTGGGTCTGTCGGTGTAAGCATTTTACTAGTTTCGAATTAAATAACTTGGATTTGTAAGGATATTTTTATCTTTGTATCATGCCTAGACATAAATCCGATTTGATGATTTTTCAGTCTTTTTGTATTAGAAAATTAATAATTAAAAATTACCATAGTTTAAAATACTGAAACAAGCTACTTCACAATGCGTAATTTTGTTTGAAAAACCAAACTACTAAAACGATATTGATGCAATTTCTATGGGATCAATCTTATACCATCAATCAATCATACAATCTTGTTTATATCTTGTATATCTTGTACCTTTCAAACAAAAAAAAAGATTTTTTCAAATCGGTTCAGGTGTCATCGAGTATTCGTGACACACGTACTTACTACTTACAAAATTTAAAAAAAGATTCCGACGAATTGAGAACCTCCTCCAATCCTCCTTTTTGGAAGTCGGTTAGTAAAGTATGAACTCAAATAAATAACCACAGATTTCTTTATAGCCACCGTTGTGGCTGACCATTTGATCCAAAATATTAAGCACAAACTAACCTGGAATGGTAGCTTAAAGCAAGGTTACTTGATTACAACTTTAGGTGTTTGACGACTGATTTTGATCTTGATAATGATTGGCGAAGGCTACACGTTCAATAAATATTGTGATCCGCCGCTAATTAACCATATACCTAATGATATTTACTAAGTGTATAGACTGAAATATTAACAGATATAGATCATAGGAATTCTAGACGGATCGTAATTCCACGGATCACGACGGAAAATAAAATAAACAAACTGGCTATCTTCTCAGGATGCTTTTTTTTTAATTTATCAATAACACGGAGGTTAACAATTCAGCTATTTTTTAGGTTTGTTTCCGTAAACTCCGTAAAAAAGATCTTTTTTTTTTTGTTTATAAGAAAGGCTAATTATCAAACTAGAAATTTCATTACAATCGGTTCAGTAGCTTGGTTTTTAAAACAAAAATGCACACTTTAAAGTCGGTATTCCAATTTTTTTAACTATAATTATCTTCGTCGACTTCAGCTTAGTTCTTCAAATCATTCTTGGGATTTGAATGCACGTTTTCTATTCAATAAAGTAGCACAACTAATAAACTAACATATTAGTTGTGCATATCTTTGCTTCGCCTTTAATGTTTTTTTTTCCTACCCTAATTAGGAGACTATCAAACACAGCCACCACTTTCCAGATATGAAAGGCATTACCATCACCGCAGCGTAAACGAGTGGCTCATACGAGTATGTAGGGAAGGTACGTAGGTATTGGCAATTAGGCCAACTTAGGAGGCCTGTTCAGACACGAACGCCATTCGAAGCCACCGCCTATATTTTGCTGGCACTGCGAAAGCATTATAGTTGAGCACTAACCTTTGTTAAGAAAGTACAATAATTATTAGTAGGTATGTATGTACAGAGATAGCTGAAAAACTGGGGATGAACATAGTCTACATTTTATCATCATCATATTATTGTTTTTCATCACTTGTTGCACTGGACACTATTTTAGGTTTTGCTTTTGTTTATACCTATTTGTTATATTTTATTGTTTCTGTAGTGTCTGTGTGCCAAAATCAATGTTTCTTTCTTTCTTTCAAACTTCCATACGCAATAGTGACACGAACTTCATAACTAGATATTATTTTTAAGGGTATACACCCTTAAAAAGGTTTGCCTTGAGTGACTGACTGACTGACTGTTTGTCAAACAACGTAAAGCTTTTTAGAGTGCTCTCTTCGTGAAGTATAGAACGCCTCCATAGAAAGGATTTCTTGCGTCTCGTTTTACCAGTTACTACAAGAATAGTTATTTTACTAGCATTAATCTAAAGAATAATCATTTCTAAACTTTAAAAGCTTTTTTGAGCATACTTTCTTACAAAAACATACACTTAACAGCATATCAAGCGTAATTAAATCGTAAGACTGTAAAAATCGCTCTTTGTAGTCGTGTATTTTGTTTTTTTCTTTTAATATGTATACATTGTTTGGAATTGTCAATTGTCAATTTCGAAAGAAAGTTCCTTTGTTTTGCAAACAAGGAGAGAGGACAAAATTCAACGCAAGTAAAAATAAAATATAAGAATTTAAACTTTGACACTCAAGTTACACATCGACAAAAAAATAAACCGCCTAAAAACCGATGAAAAACCAAGCGCACATTTACTACCGGAAGAACAATTTACAAACAAAAAAAGTAAACGAAAATCCCTACATTTATTTTTTCACTTTTCTAGCGTGTTCTGCAATATAAACTTTAGTTTATAGCAATACGAGAGATTAGGGAGCTCGCATGAAGCACATTTTATAGTGTTTACAAATGCAGAAAATATTCAGGTACAAATTTTTCGCTTAAAAATTTCATTTGGCGTAACGTCGCCGTCGCTTTGGAAATTTTCATTTCGGTGTGCGTCGTTTAGGAAAATTATCATCAGCCATCTAGTGCCATAGTACAAGCTTTGCTTAGTTTGGGCTAGATTTGGGTGTTGTGTGAAATGTCCACATTTTATTTTTATTTTATTTTTTTCATTGATTAAATCGCGCTTAGATTTGTCGATTAAGGGATACTATGGAGCTAATCTGATGATGAACTTCCTGGTGTCATAAAGTAGACTCGTCAATTCTTAGAGTTCATATTTACTTACCGTAAGCAGTCCATTAAGTGTATGCCATGATGATGTTCTGATAAAGGAGCCCAAAACATGAAGAGGAGGAGGAGCTTAAATTAGCAAACAGTGGGCTGGGCACGTTGAGTTGAGTATGAGTTTTGTATCAAAGTAATGAAGCTTGAATCTTAAAAAACACCCCTCGCTTTTGAGTCAGCGGATAAGAAATAAGAATATTACTGATTATACTGATAAACAAAAGCCCAGAAAATGAGCCATTCTCAAAAATTGACTTATCCGTTACACAATGTATTCAACATGTCGTTATAATATATCGTACGGAGCGGTGTGCAACCCGCCGCAACTACCGTTTGCGCGTTTTAACTGCGTACAACGCCATCTATTGCGACCTGTTGACACTAATATACTGCTGCGACGAAATTACAGATAAGACACGATTACAAAACAACAAGTAAAACAATAAATAAACGGCTGAACCGATATTGATTAAATATAGGAACACTCGCGATCAAATCCCCTTCCTCAAAGAAAAGAACTAGAAATTGCACGCAGCGGAGATGCGAATGTTGGAGATGGATGTGTGGGGTTACAAAATTAGATAAGGAATGAGTATAGTAATAATTAGAGGAAGTCTTAGCACCAGTTGCAGAAAAATTAAGGATTGGGAGATTGCCTTGGTATGGACATGTTATGAGAAAAGATAGCCATGTATGCAAGAGGGCCCTAAACATGATGGTAAGCGGTAGGGCCAGGATAGGGAGACCTGAGAAAGTGTGGATGGACTGTGTGAAAGATGATATGCGTGCGAAAAGTGTGTGTGAGTGTGTGTCTGACAGAGTGAAGTGTCGAAAGGAAACGTACTGTGCCGACCCTACTTAGAAAAGGACAAGACAATGATGATGATGCTGTAGAGATATGTAGACGAATGATCGTCAAAGAGGAGACGCGTCGTCTAGCTAGCAGCTAGCGACCTCTTGCCAGTGGCAAGAAGACGCAACCAATCCTTTTGGATATCCATAAGACTTCATGAGGTTCAACCCATGACAACATTAATTTCATCCAGGATTACAAATATAAATACAAATATAATAGTTTATTATCAACCAAAAGATACAGAAAACCAGTACAAGTACTTCTTAATTTTATGAAAAATTGGTGACCAGGTTCACACAGAGATGTTCTTGTGAACCCTGCACTAGGTATGAAACCTGTATCGCAGGCGTCCACATGTACTGCTTTATCCAAAGAAAATAACAGAACGTGCAGTGAATTTTACAGGATATCTTAAAATTACGCAGTTGGTAACAAAAAACAAGAAACGAACATTGTACTTATACGAGTAGGATAATAAAATGCAAGTTGGGGTGTATGTGTGAGTGGGGGGATATGTGTAAGAATGTGAATGTGTGTGTGTTGTGGGAGTATGTGTGTGTGTGTGTGTGTGTGAGGGTGTATGTAAGGAGGGTATGATTACGTGCGTTTGTGCGTGAGATATAGTGTATGTATGAAGACCAATTTTTAGCAGCAGCTTTTTCCATTAGAGCAGTTGTGGATGTGGACGCATTATCAAGTAATTATGCGTAATAGTTTTTCAGTTTCATCATACGTCAGAGAAAGAAGATACCTGCGAAGTAATATTTTACATTCTCTTCGAGTTTTTTCCGGATGTTGCAATGTGCATTAACTTTATTATAGATAAAAGGAAACCTAAATATTGGAAGGCGTTGTGCAAAGGTTGTCCTAACTCTAATTGAATTAATAAAAGCAGAAATAATTACGTTGACCTATTTGATGCCGTCCTACATATTTAATGAAAACAATACTCTATTATTGGTTATGAAAATTCTCGAAACACAATCATTAGTTCATTTGTTAAAACACAACAATATGAAATCATGATTTAATTTAATTACAATATTATTCAATTATATTCGTTTACATAGCAAAGCTTCATTTTAATCATGAGGTTAATGTGATAAATATAATGAGACAAAAGAACAATTACTATTAAAATCATAATTCAAATCACAAACGTCAATAACAGGTAAGTATAATATACTTATATTTATAGCACATATAGCTTAATTAAGTAAAATATACTGCATTAATTACTAAAATAAATAATGATAAATTAAGTACATTATTTTATAAATAAATCATCATCGAACAAGATATTGGTTAAAATAAATCCGGCAAAACACGAATTTCACTCGCATACCGAGGCTCCCGTACTCCTAAGCATGACACATAAACATGAACACTGACACCAGGGCTAGTTATAAAAAAAAATGCTTTATATCTAAGAATATTTGCAACTTCACATTCACAATTATTTTTTACTATAGCCTGAAATATTAGGGGTTCAAATAAGTAAGCATCCAACTCGGCTGGGCAGCGTTCGGGAAACTTAAAAGCGTCTTCTCGTCCAATATTCCCCAGTCCCTCAAGTCGAAAGTTTACAACCAGTGTGTGTTACCAGTGATGACATACGGCACTGAAACGTGGTCCCTAACTATGGGCCTTATAAAGAAGCTCAAGGTCACGCAACGAGCTATGGAGAGAGCTATGCTCGGAGTCTCTCTACGAGATCGAATCAGAAATGAAGAGATACGTAGACGTACAAAAGTCACCGATATAGCACAGCGGATTAGTAAGTTGAAGTGGCAGTGGGCAGGGCACATAGCACGTAGAACTGATGGCCGATGGGGCCGAAAGGTTCTCGAGTGGATACCACGTACCGGCAAGCGCAGCGTAGGAAGACCAGCCACGAGATGGACAGATGACCTCATACAAGTGGCGGGAAGACGCTGGATGCAAGCCGCTTCCAATCGGTCATTTTGGAAATCCATGGGGGAGGCCTATGTCCAGCAGTGGACTTCTTATGGCTGAGATGATGATGAAATAAGTAAGTGTTAGAGACTAACGTATGATACATCCAAATAAATTTCAAATATATACTATATATACGTACTAATATATACGTTCCTGATACATCCAAATAAATTTCAAATATATACCTAGCTACAGTTTCTATGCAATACGATCAAAGTGCTGTACCAAGTACCGCACGAGTGATCACGAATTTATTGCACAATGTTCAAAGTTACCCTATTTAACTAAACTTCAATACTTAAATGGCATTCAATACTGGAAGAATGGATTTGATTATCCTTGCAGTTTAACCTTCCAAATAGGTATATTCTCGTATATTTACGGTCTCCACTTGAATGGTCACTAAATGGTCAATGTTTGCTTTGTACATTATGTAGGCATTGTTATGTTCTTTAAATAATTTTATTGGTTAACTTATGTTATTAATGAGATTGGTTTTCTGTAAATGCTTTCGTTTAGGTTTGTGGAGTTAGAGAAATGTAAATTATGCAATATTGGTAACATTATTGTTACTTTACTCTTTCTTATTGGTTACCTCAAGTAGAAGGTAATTTAATTCGAATTTAAGTATGTGTTTTACAATAACTTCATTATTCAACCTGCTTGGCGCTTGTAAAGTGTCACAAGAAACGTATTTTTTATACATATCCTGAGTGTCTTAAGCACAGTATGACACAAAAAGATACATCCATATACAAGTACGACACAAATCCGAAATTATATAAATGTCGAATTTATGAGAATTCAAAATTATGTAAAAATCTACGGATCAATAGCTACTTACTTTTGGCACTACTAACTGCTAAGTCGTGCTATAGAATGTAGAAATTCCATTCTCAGTTCAGATAATATTATTTAAAAATAAAGGCTTATACAACTAAGAAAGTCAAATATTGCATTACTTATTTTTATTAACCGACTTCTAAAAAGAAGTATTCCGAAATCGGTTGTTTAAGTTTTTTAAACTATACTTATAATTAATGTTTTATTTAAAATGTCTTCATTTTTATAAATATTACATTTTATTGTCAGACCTAGCGTATTAAGAGCATGGCATGTTTATAGCCATCAAAATTAAGTTTTTTTTTTTTTATACATTATAGATCTACGATTAACCACCAACTCGCCTGATGTTAAGCGACGGTGTGGACGAGGATGGAGCTCGTCGATCTAGAAGATATCTATTCACTCTAGCCTGGAAAATTCCAAGATTGTAGGTCTCAAGATTATCCAATACGACAGAATTAAACACAATTATGAAATTATCGCGTCAATTATAGAAACACCTGTAATTAGCCAGCTGTCTGCTTGAGTGATCATAGCATGATGGCAGCCCGTTGGACAATGACCGTGGTCGTCAGTTCAAAGACGTCGACTTCATAGAATTACTGAAAGAAGTCAACGTCATGAGAGATTATTGGAATAATAACTCGAGTGAACTTCAAAAGAAAGTTGTACGATATTAAGTGACATCAGCTGACGTTATTGTAACCCTTTTCATCCAAAAGGACAGTGATATTTTCGACAGTTATACATATAAACCTGAATATAACAGTTATAAATATAAAGTGAAATAGTTAGGAAGTTAGGAAGTAGGTGATAGAAGTTAAGGCCTATTCAGATCTGAGCGTTATTCGCTACCGCTGTGGGTAGAGGACAATACTGCGCGGATATCGCTTGGGTTTCGTTACCGCGCGCGATAGCGATATCCGTGTATTTGGCGTAAACAGTGAAACTAACGCATTACTCGGATTTCTCTACCGCTCGCGGTAGCTAATAATGCTCAGGTCTGAATAGGCCTTTAAGAATTTAAGAAGACGAAACTTAGTTATAACAAATACATTACATTCGTTAATTTAAATTAAAAACTTTCAACGCTGGTATCTATTTATCACTCATAAAAAAAATGTTATGCTTCATGAGTAATGAATAATGCAACCCCCTTCCATCCAGGTCTTTTTGAAAATTCATGGAGGAGGTCTATGTCCAACAGTGGACTTGTTTTGGAGATGATGATGATGTAGAATTTGAGTAACAATAGCGAAAACCAAAGAAACAATTTATTATAAATAAAAAAACTCTAAAAGTATCTTTATTTGAACAAACGGGCTTCTCACGTCTATTTTTGAGCCGAATTCTCCGACTATAGTTTAAAAGACCGCCGTATGCGGTTGAAACTATAGTCGGAGAAGTGGGCCAAAAAAAATAGACAAAATACAATAATAAATAAATAATAATAATAAAATAAAATTGAGTCAAAAATAGACGTGAGTAACCCGTTTGTTCAAATAAAAATGTGTAATAACCATGTTAGATTTCATAATAAAATTCTAAAAATATTACAAATAATGCTTAGAGGTAAAATCTGTTATCATATCAAATGTCCTGTTTTCAGGTGAACAACGAAATAGGTTAGACTCCGCGAACCAGGAAGCTACAGTCAAATATATGATGCAATAATAAAACGTGAAATACGATCCGAATGTGTCACATAATACACACACACTATCATGATTAAACCAGTATATTTGCGAAGACATATTTGTACACAGGATATACTTATATTTTATGTATTTCCGGCGCGTTTTTTTTTCTATTTTCATGTTTTTCCTTATGGTGGATAATATGAGAGAAATTATTTACTTTATGCCCTTGGTAAAATTATTGTATATATTATATAATAGACTTTTTTCTTTATTCTTCAAGAGTCTAGTTAGTCTAGAGAGAACACTTTTTGGTTTAGTGAACTTGTATGTACGTCATACTATAATTAGTAAGTACCCTATTTTTTTTCAAGATTTTATTTTACTACGAGTACTTTGGCAGTATATTTATATCTCAATACCAAATTACAGATTTCTAGTACTATGGGGCTTTGACCAAAGCCGCGGACGTACGGCCTGACAGACAGACAGGCTGACATGCCGAAACTATAAGGGTTCCTTGTTTACTACAGGACCCTAAAAATCTTTTTTTCTATACATAAAGACATTAATATTTTACGAAATGTATATTGTTTTTTTTTTGTGATTTCATGATTATTTTATATTTTAGATAGATCTACGTTTGACCACCAACTCGTCTGATGTTAAGCGACGGTGTGGCTGAGGATGGAGCTCGTCGATCTAGAACGTTTGATCCCATAGTAAAAGTGGTTTATATTGACAAGTACAATGACTCCTTAAACTATGTCCGTCGTTTAGACTGAAAAATGACAGTTGTTCGATTTCAAGAGATTCACCTGTACATT
The DNA here is from genome assembly GCA_947563715.1 of Lycia hirtaria. Lineage (NCBI taxonomy): Eukaryota > Metazoa > Arthropoda > Insecta > Lepidoptera > Geometridae > Lycia > Lycia hirtaria. The sequence continues at coordinate 8,519,178 of OX387377.1, read as the reverse complement.
TTGTATTAAGTCAACTTTATAAATCTTCGCAAGAAGAGAAATCGGTTTAGTAGCACGCCCCATGCGTGCTACTAAACCGATTTAATTAGTTCTTCATCATGGTTTACTGGGAACCGACATCAACAAGAAATAACTCTGTTAATTTCTCCACAACTGCATCGTTAATGTCGGACAGTCTTGTAATGTTGTCTATGGTCGGCTACAGTGGCGTCGGCTTTATAATTAAATACAAAGTTACCCAAATCACAGAATACTGTCTCTCTTCTTTGACGTAGTTAAATATACTGCATGCAATAGACACGGATTTAGTAGGCGCCGAACGGTAGCTGAAGTTTCCGGCAGCCTAGTTGTGAGACCGTCTGACTTACGATCCACAGGTACTGGGTTCAAATCCCGCTGCGCGCCCCTTTTTTCAAAGTTATGTGCCTACTAAGTAGCTGTGCACGCAGTTTCACCCGCGCATTGATGAAAAACGTTTATAATGGTGAATGGTGATGATGATGATAACATGTAGTCCAAGACCGTCTCCAGGTTCGCAACTAATATAAATATTGCAGTGTCATTTTGTGTCAGAATTTCAGCTTAATCGGAAGCCGTGTCAAAGGCCAAATTTAACTTGTAAAATTTGATTACAGACCTCTCTTACTATTTTGTGTATATTTGGTATCAATTTTGATGTTAGATCTTTTATTGTACTTTCTTTATAGACATAGACATTCTGATTAAAAATTGACATCATACTCGGGCGTCGGGTAAATAATGTACAAAATCAATCCAGAAAAATCGATAAGTTATGCAGCTGAAAGAATATATTTGGGGACATTTCACACAACACCATCTAGCCCAAACTAAGCAAAGCTTGTACTATGGAACTAGATGGCTGATAGAATACATATATACTTTTTTTTGTAAATATATACATATGATACATAGCAACACCCAGACACAGAACAAACATCCATGCTCATCACACAAATGTTTGCCCTGGGCGGGGATCGAACCCACCCAGATAGTTCTACAATTGATCACCAACTCGCTAAATGTTAAGAGACCGTGTGGCCGAGGATAAGTGTGAGGTGTATGATGTGTATCACTTGAATCCTTACATAAATACATTCGTAAAACATTACCTCCTTCTTGGAGAGTCAGTTAATAAAACGATTGCTTTTAGTATGCCACGTTGTTCTCGGAAGAGAGTTGTATCGATTGTACCAGAATGCAGTTTCCAAATATAACCTTGATAGAACACAGATATTCGGATGTCTGATCTTCTAGGATTTTAAGAAAGATATAAAGTACAAAGCAGATTGAAACCGACAAGATTTTAAACAAAGATTGGAGTTAGTTACTGATAATAGTTCTGTCTACATGCTTCAGTGGCTTAGGTTATAAGCTACGTACTATTGATACGTATACTCAGATTAAAAACCTACTTCCTAATGTCTAGACGCCTAAACAGTTTATCACTTTAATTTCAATACTTAGGTTTTGGCGGCCGTCATTCTGTCAAACTCAAATTAAACCTATTTACTCGACTGCGTAAGAAGGAGGGTTATGTTTTTCTAGTGTATGTATGTTTGTATATATTAATATATTTTTCTTTTAAGATAGATACTTGTTGCTGATCATCGCATGAAATAACATTGACCTTTAAGATACAAGTGAAAGGATTCGTATTAGTGAAAATATCGGTATAACAGAATATTCGTAACCACCGTGGTTAATATACTTATGTGACGTATCTTTAAAACTCTTTGTGTGTAATAAAATTCAATGAATTTGAAATGAAGCTGCGGTTTCCTTTAAACGAGCGTAATATAATAAGTATATGTATTATAGGCTGGCTTATCTATGGCTTTGCCCTGCCCACAGCAAAACGAAGCCCGTTTAAGTGGTGGGATTGTAGATCAGAATTCGGAAGCTTAAAAGTACATTTTTTGTACAAAATATGTAAGCAAATCGTGCGCATGATGCGCATGGTACTTGTAAATGCAAGTACCTACTGTACTTAATCAGATAATTCAAAACATTACCGTTTTTATACAAAGCAAGCAAGCAGACCGCGTGGTGGTAAGGGATAACATCAAATACGAGCAACGCGTACGGTATTGCCAACTGGTATTGGGTTTGAGCATTTGGATTGTATTTAGACCTTTATCGGTCTGGGGTAATCGATTTACTTTTTGTGTAGTAGTTTAGTTAGTTAATTATGTGTAGTTTGTATATTGTTTTATTGTAAGAACAACTACAACACTATCATTAAATAAACATGCTTTGAATTAATACTTTTAAGAAAATGCAACGAAAAAACAGCTGCGAAATACACCCATCATGATAAGCCCAAGATAGCTGGCATGCCTTGATACCATAAGCAAAATTGACAAAGGTCACGGACCCCGGTGTCTGTGGAGCAAAAACTAAATTAAAAAAACCTCGCCCGTTCCTTTCCTGAAAACAAAGATAATCAAATGTCTACTTACAGCATTTCTAGTGAATATAACGCGAGTATTCATTTTAAATTAAGCACTAAACACACGTTCGTACATTTTAAAATACGCGAGTAACTGCGAGTAATTTATAAGGAAACGTCAAAATACGTGGAGCGTTGCTGCCTTATTTCAATAACATTATTGTGAACGTCATGTATATAGTCGGAGATATACAGGATAATGTGTCTGAGGTCATTGGGTGGCTTGTATTATGCACATACACATATATACATAATATACCTATATACCATAGACTTCTACCTAGTCTTGCCATAAATATTGTCACGAAGAAAAAAAATATTTTTTTATTTCAAATAATATTTATTACTTTTACAGTGTGTTAGTTTAATACATAAATATAAAACAATTTAAAATATAAAAGCTTATTCGAAGTGGTCTCCATTGGCTGCAATACAGTCCTTTAAACGTTGAGGCCAGTTATCAATAGAAGCACGCACTCTTTCCATGGGAAAATTCTTCACTGCCAATCGTATGGATTGTTTTAGGGACTCCAAATTATCATGGCGTTTAGAGCAAGCCATACTCTCTAAAACTGACCATAAATCATAATCCAGCGGATTAAGATCAGGACTAGACGACGCCCAGTCTTCAGCTCTGATGAAGTCCGAAACGTTCACTTCCAACCAAGACTGCGTGGACCGAGCTTTATGACCTGGCGCCGAGTCTTGTTGGAAGGACCATACTTGGTTATTGAACATGGTGTTGTTAAGGGGCTTAACTACCTTCTCAAGAATGGTATTTTGATACACTTGTGCCGATGTTTTGATACCTTTTTCACAAAAATATGGCTCAGTCACTCCTTCATAGCTAACACCCCACCAAACCATCACTGAAGTCGGATAATGCCCACGTTGCACTCTGTCGACTAATTGGGAAGCTTCCTTAGAGCTTTGAGCATAAATACGGTCATTTTGTTTGTTAAAATGTTGCTCAATTGTAAAGATTTTCTCATCCGTAAACAAAATTTTTCTGTGAGCTCCCTTTGCGTACCGCTTCAGTAGTTGTTTCGATTTTACCACCCTATTCTTTTTTAAATTATCAGTTAAAAAATGACCAATGCGTCTCTTATAGGCTGCAAGTCCTAAGTCATGTTTTAAAATACGCGACATGGTTCTGGGTGCTATCTTCATCTCCCGAGATAAAATCTTTTGCTTTCGGACAGGATTTCTTCGAATTCTTTCCCTTACTGCTTTGACCACCTTTTTCGTACGAACACTACGTGGACGGCCAGATCTTTTTCTGTCACAAACAGAGGAGGTCTCATTGTACCTATTAATAGCCCGGTACACAAACATTTGACTAATACCAAGCGTATGGAGAGTTTTAAAAATTGCATTTGGCTCCATACCAACTTTGTGTACTGCAATCACAGCGATTCGGTTCTCTTTATCACCCCACTCCATTTTAATATCGCAAAATATCGTACAATGTATTGGCGCCAAAATTAGAAAACTCAATGAACAATCGTATAAAAATGACAGATTCCAAATTCAAATGTAACATCTTTCTTATTTTTAACTGTAACAGTATTTATGGCCAGACTAAGTATAGATACCCCAAGTGTATGTACCTAGCGTGTCAAAACGATCGGGTCAAGTACGATAAAAAATGGCAGTTGCCGACTAAGATTTATTTAATTTCAGGTGATATATACTTCCGATTCGATATTTTGTCAACTAGTTACTAGCGTACAAGCGCGCGGATGCATTTGGTTGAATAGATTTCGTGCGGATGGAACATTCCATCACAAAATCGTTTATGTGACGTCACAGTCGGCACCAAAAATGTGGCACGCAAGGTTTTCATATAAATGAAGTTGCATGCTTCATTCATATCTGTGATACATACATATGATCACGTCTGTTTTCTCTTGCAGGGTAGGCAGAGCGTCAAAGACCACGAGGCCGCTTAACGCCACATTTGACCTTGGTTAGAAGGCTTAGATAGAAGGGAGAGGGTATTAGAGGGTTAGGTACGAGGGTAAGATGTAATATTGGCTTGGAGTGTCAACCCTGTCACCGTTCCGTAAAGGGCCTACCTGTTCGGTAAAGGGCCTACAGAAATGCCAATTTCTCTCAAGTCCCTTAACTGACTTTTACAGTATGCCGGGGAAGAGAAGCAGCTGGTACATTCTATGTTTTTCTTTTTCTCCCAGTCCAGCATGGAAGAGCACATACGATCACAGATTTTTATCCGACTACCGAAGGAGGGTTATATTTTTCCAGCTTATGTACATATGTATATTATATGTCTAATTCTTTGACACGCTTTACCTACAGCCTAAACTGTTTAAATATGCCAGTTATGTTAGGGGCATAAGCTATATCATTTTGTATTAATAATAACTTTCGCAAAAATGCACCTTTTCGTCGTCTCCTGTGACCAAACAGTGATCTTAGAATATTAAAAAAATGTGCATATAAATGACTGGCCCCATGGTTCATTGGTAGTATGACTGCTTCCTGAGCTGTAGGTCGTGGGTTCTATCCCCACCCAGGGCAAACGTTTGTGTGATGTTTGTTCTGTCTGGGTGGTTCTATGTATCATAAGTATGTATTTACAAATAAAAAAGTATATATGTATTCTATCAGCCATCTAGTTTCCATAGTACATCTTTTGCTTAGTTTGGGCTAGATGGTGTTGTGTGGACTGTCCACCAATATTTATTTATTTAAATAAACGGCTCGAGATTGGACAGATGTACTTTCTCGCAAAAACGTGCACTTAACGTCATATCGAGAGTTGCATGACAAGATAAGGCGATAAAATAACAGCTAACTTTAAATCTATTAATTATTTCCCGTGAATTTCATCACGTTCTGTATATAATCATGCCTCTTTAAGAAAAGCCAGTTGCTCTCTGCCTAGAATCGCACTTATAACAGATGCTATTTACCGAACGACTGCAGTACCGTCGGATATTTACTTACATGGTTTATACTAAGTATTGATGTCTGCTACATTATATAATTTTTTTCTTACACGACACAAAATTTAAACTGAGTTGATAATGTTTTCAACTGAGTTAATTGTATTTTGTTGTACTGTTGTATTTGTTGTTGTTGTATTTTATGGTTGTATCGTATTTCTGTGTATTTACGTATGTGGTTAATACTGTCTATCAACGTTCAATAAGGTCTGTGTACTTCGATATACTTCCAGAACTTACGTTACTAACCCTAACCGACTCGTCTTCAAAGTTTCACGTACCTGAGTGTTGGTAATTTCGTATAAACATTTCCGTAAAGTTTGTTTAGATGTCGACCGGCAGCGGTTTAGTTTAACCAAAACATTGGCCAGATACTGTATTTTTCAAGATCAAACATTACGTGTGACGTACTCGTAGGTACGAAATTCGGAGAAACGTCATACGATTCATTAGAAATTTAAGTAAAGATTTACAACCGTTTGTTATAACATGGATTTTGGGTTAATATTCAAAAATGTTCCAAACAATGGTGTAATTTGTAGCAGTAACTAATAATCTGAGTTAATATTTAACAATGAATTTGGACGAAAATTATTGCGTTATATATATGCATATTTATTTTGCTATATTTTTTGTATTAATAATAATACATCTCTTGCAAAAATAAAAATAAATGCGTGTTTCGTAACCTCCAACGAACTTTTCGTAATAGACAAGTGGTTTTATATATACATATTTGTCGCAGGAATTTTTAGAAACTGAGATATAGATCGTGCCAGAACAATTGTTATTTTGAATGTTTAAGCCAAGTTTACATCATTCGACATTAACTTACTAATGTTACCCAACCAACCCAACTTCATACCTACTTTATGAATACTTAATTAGTAAACACGGAAAAATCGTTTTAAAAATCTTATGTCATCATTAAAATAAAACTGTAATAAAATAAAACCGCAGACTTTATTGTAATTCTAAACACATACAAATATTAATAAATTATTAGTAATAAAATATAAATATAATAGCAGTAGCAAACATTTGAACAAAATCTTGGATTTGGTCAAGATTATAACGATAATGTCAAAGTTGTATCATAATCCGGCATTTAATTAAAAAAAACTGTTATATAAAGATTCTGCGACATATAATCTTAATTTCAGGACACCTTTTACGACCTAAAATTAAAAAATCGTTACATAAATAAATGATGTCCGTACAATGGAAAAAAACACTTTCAGTTTGTTTAGTTTAATTTCATCAATAAAACTAATCATCAATACATGTACCATGTACTTATGGAATTTTATGTTACGTATTATATGCAACTTTTATTTATAACTTTTTTTCGTAACATAAAAGTTACATATACGAAAAATGCACGAAAAACAAATTCAGAGCTGCCTACAACAAATGGAAAACTACAATAGAAATGAATACAACAATAAATAAAAAAATATTTGTGGACATTTCACACAATGAATAGGTACGTCATTTGCCGGTTCGTTATTATCAAACCATAAATATAGGTAAGTACATGGTTTTCCGAGAAAACCGGGAATGATAAATTCCTTACTGTTTATACCTACACCGAATTAAGGCGTAGGAGGAAGACCCGAATCTTCTGTTTCATAGTCATGCTTTTCAAAATTGAAAAAAACATATAAGTACTTTTTTCAATCATAATTCGATAATAAGAAACGTATAAATGACTATAATTTAAAAAAAAATAACTTATTTGGACTATATTTATATTTTTGTTTAACGTTTCTATGAGTAATATTAATTTTCAGTTATTTTCACTGGATAACATTTTTCGTAAAACAGTATTCAATCAATTATCTTCAAAAATATGATTATGTGCGTTATTATGTGCGAGCAATACAGACGACTTACTACTCGTACCTAATCGTCTAAGGATAGGAAGGATAAAATGATGGAAAATAGTTTCCGAGTAAACAGACCGACACATCCGATAGCCATAAGTCTAGACAAAAAAAAAACAAAAGAATCAGGATGCATAAACGACACCAAGGAAAAATGCAACAAGAACAAATGAAATCAATAACATTTGCATACAATAAATAAAGTTTATTTCCATAGAAATGAGATGCGGAAAACTTATTGAATATTAAATCAAGATGGGTGGCAAAACGGTGGCAAATATTGGCAGGTTTAGTAGTATTGTACGTTTTGCTTTGGACAAGTGCCAGCACGGTTGAATTGATTAAGTGATTCTTGAGTATTTTTGTGAAAAAAAATAACATTTCAAACGACAAAAGGTAGCAAATAATCGGCCAAGTGCGAGTCGGACTCGCGTACGAAGGGTTCCGTACTATCATCTATAATACTACAAAGTTTAGTTCTGTTTATAAAATAACGAGAAATCAACGAAATTCCAAGTAGTAAATTGCAAACTTATAGGTAGGTTTTCGATACACATCCGGGCAGCGTGACGACGCTCGCGCGAATACGCGCGGTTATGGCTCGCTCCGTGATGTTACCTCCCCCGCTACCCGCGCACCACCACACCGCGGCGCGGCGCTCGCACCGCGTTTAGATGCACGGATTATTTTCATTTTGTGAGTTTTTATGTATTAGATTAGGTATTTATTTTTATAGTTAATATATTTCTAAATATTTACTTACAAATATTCAAGTTTCTACCTGTTAATTAAAATCGAGTAAAAATTGCTTAAAAATTACGTTTGTTGTATGGGAGCCCCCCTTTAATATTTACTTTATAGTTATTTAATTATTTATTTTGAAAGGTAATATACAAGTAAGTATTCTGTGAAAATTTGAAGCGTTTACCTGTTACCGTTTTTAATATTGAGCAAAAAAATACGAAAAAAACACGTTTATTGTATGGGGACCCCCCTTAATATTTGATTTTTTTTAATTTTTAGTATTTGTTGTTATAGCGGCAACGGAAATACATCATTTGTGAAAATTTCAGCTTTCTAGCTATCACGGTTCATGAGATACAGCCTGGAGACAGACAGACAGACAGACAGACAGACAGACAGACAGACAGACAGACAGACAGACAGACAGCGAAGTCTTAGTAATAGGGTCCCGTTTTTACCCTTTGGGTACGGAACCCTAAAAATAACAATCTTTGAACTATCTATGAAAAGTATATCTATAAATAGGTAGTTCAAAATTTTCAGCATTCGACGGGACTCAAACTCGATGGGATTTTGAAATTTATTATATTATATTATATAATATTTATTTACTAACGAGTTACAAAGTTATAATAATAATTCAAAAATAAATGGTAAAATAAAGGTGTCAATATGAACACAGCGAACAAATTTTCTAACACAAGTTTTCTAAATTAGCGAAAAAAATAAGTTCATAACAATGACATCTCATCTCAGTCGATCAATTTACCATTTAGTGAGCTATTGTCAAATTCTTACTCTGTCAGCTATAAAAAATAAATCAAACAAAAAACATAACCCTAATTCTTGTGCAGCTGAGTATAAAGATCGATCGATATTTTTAAAATTACGTTACTAAAGTTCATTTTGAGGAGTATATTGGCTTGGCACCCTTAACTATTGCTATACAGTTATCGATGACCCTGTATTCCGCTTCCCAAAACGCAAAATTGGCAAACAATAACTCAGCCAGAGAATACTAGAATATGCTAGCGGTTCATCCCAAACCGAGGCCCTCAGACCCCGTTATTTCACGTCCAAACTAAGCATATCTTAGAAAGTTTTTCCACGAATTTCCCTTCGAATAACGAATGAATTTGGAAAAGGTTTCTACATTGCATTATTCTATTTGCACACAAAGTTACGGCATTGTATTCAAACAGCAAGACGATTACGTGGCCGTGGTTAGATCACCGATCGTTATTGGATTTTAGACCTAATGTTGCCAGGTTTATGGTTCACGAGATAGTTTTTGTTGTGGTGAAGGCTCGCTGTCTAGTCAGAAGTGGCAATGATAGTGAGACACCTATGAGTCAGATTGTGATTGGCATCAACATAATATGTAGCTAGCTCATGCGGACCTATTCCTTTAGGCGTGAATTATTAAGTACGTACTTAAACAAGTATTTATAATAAAACCTGCCAAGTGCGAGTCGGGCTCCGTATAATTATCCATAAAAACGGCAAAAAATCACGTTTGTTGTATGGGAGCCCCTTTAAATATTTGTTCTGTTTTTTAATATTTGTTGTTATAGGTGGCAACAGAATTACATCTGTGAAAATTTCAACTGTCCAACTATCACGGCTCGTGAGATACAGCCTGGTGACAGACGGACAGACAGCGAAGTCTTAGTAATAGGGTCCCGTTTTGACCCTTTGGGTATGGAACCCTAATAAAAGAAACAAAATACCCGACTGCGTAACAGCGATATTCTTAGTGTAACGTACGCTCAAAATGATGATACAATGATGAGTGTACGTTTTAGGCGAGAAAATTTGCACAGACCATAATTTATTTAGAATAATATTATTTACACGATGAGACTACGAAAAATAACATTTTTATGTCTCGCGCAAAGCAAATTAAAAAAAAGTACACCAAGAAGGTTCCGAGTCTAAGTTTTTAACAAATTAAAAAAGGTTGTATGATAAATTCGGCACCATGGAGGTAGAAGTAAATAGGTATGTTTTGAGTTCACAAACTCAGTGCACACGATGTTCTAAATTTGAATTTACTTTATCCTCTAGAGGATAAAAACGGCTTTTGCACTCAGATATCGAAGAAAAAATAAAATTGCATTTTTTTTTTTTTTTTTTTATAGAAGATAGATCTAAGATTGACCACCAACTCGCCTGATGTTAAGCGACGGTGTGGCCGAGGTTTGAACTCGTCGATCTAGAAGATATCTATTCACTCTAGCCTTGAAAATTCCAAGATTGTAGGTCTCAGGAAACAGAGATGGCGGCAACGAATTCCATCATGCGGGAATTCATATTATAGTATTCATAAAAAAAATTACCTTGTGATAATCGACAAGTGAAAATGAATATATCGACACCTCACATATCAAAATCAAATACAAATACAAAAATCTTTATTTGGCTTAATTTACATACATTGTTGTGCAAGTCCCTATACTAGGTTAATTACCTGTAAGTATTATAGGAGCCAGTGCCTTCCGAGTGACACAAGCTAAAAAATCGGTCTGACAGTTCAGAATATCTATCTAATACCTTTAAGAGTGCAATTCTTGTATATATGTATATAATCTGAATCTCGGATAACGGCTCCAACGATTTTAATTAAATTTGGTTTGTAGTAGATTAGGGGATAAATCGATCTTGCTAGGTTTCATTTTAGTGAACCCGGGTTTGCTCGTATTTTCAGTCATTAAAAATCCGAGTGGAGCTCGGTCGCCCAGATACTAAGAGATAATACGAAACACATATGCGTACTCTCTAAAATTATTACCCTCCATCTTGCGCAGTCGAGCGAAAACGTGATTCATTTGATCATAAACTTGAATATTGGTGCCTAGATATAGTTACATATCTGTTTAGTTAACGCAACAAAAGCATGGGAGGGAATGTTATCTATAACTGTAACTTACCTGTCGCTCACAGTATCACAACCTTAGTAGCAGTTTTATTTCAATATTACCTACTTTAGCTTCTGTCTCGCTCTTTCTCAAGTTGAGAGAGCAAGGCAAGCACCAAGGCAACGTTAGGAAAAGACTGTTTTAACGCTTGTGGTACAGCCACAGATATCTCTAAGTTACAGCTTTCAATTTTTAATCAGCTGTGTAAAAAACCGAATTCAAACAAAAACATGATGCACTTGAACCTAAACCAAATACATATTCTAGATAAAAAAACTATAAATCAATGTTGATTAATTTTGTGGGACCACCCCAGAAGAATCCCTTTAAACAAGAAAGAAGCAACGTATACATATAACGCAAACAAAATTTATTTTTATCAATGGTTAGACAAAAAAATATAAAAGGCAGGTAACCTCACTTCCGTCGATTAAAAAAATAATCTAAGTTTTCCTCCATTACTTGTGAACATAAGCAGAAGTTTCCAAAACGAATATTTACCTCAACCGCAGAGATAATTTGGCAGAAATGGCCCTCGGCTTTTATACATCGATTTAGCGAAAGGGTAGCTCAGTGAGTCACTAGACTGAGTCATTTGAATGCTTGCTTTAAGGATTTAGGAAACCTTTTTTTGTTTGAAGCATCGGGGGCTCTGGTAAAAAGGGTTGGGTTCGTTGGTAAAACATATATATTTACACGAGTTACAGATAAGTTGACAGTTACTGTGTAACCTTTTATGTTATTGCTGATGTTGAACATAATTATGTCCAAAATAGTGTAACTACATAATTTATCTAGATAAATACATATATGAAATTATGAAAAAACTTTTACTTTGATTTCAAATTGGAAAAGGAAAAAAATCTCTTCTATACATTTTGTCCAAGGTCAATAAACTTTATGTATTCAACAGTATTTGTTTGTTCTATACAAAAAAGTTACATTATAAAGTTTGCTGTAAAATTATTTTGAAGCTTTATTTTGAGGCTTTACCTACCTACCTTAATATCAATAGTATATTTTATAAAATTCATCTGAGCCGTGGATGCAGTTTATCAATGTGTGCCATGTCGTACACATTTAATTAATTTAGTATATAGGTCTTTTGTTTGCCATATACATATTTAATAAATAAATAAATATTTCACACAACACCATCTAGCCCAAACTAAGCAAAGCTTGTACTATGGAACTAGATGGCTGATAGAATACATATATACTTTTTTTTGTAAATATATGCATATGATACACAGAAACATCCAGACACAGAACAAACATCCATGATCATCACACAAATGTTTGCCCTGGGTGGAGATCGAACCCACGACCTACAGCTTAGCGGGTAGACATACTACCAACTGAGCCACAAGGCCAGTCAATCTGAATGTCTTTAAATCGCGAGTAAATTGATTCACTCCAGGTAAGGGCGCTCCATCTTGGAATGGATTCCTGATCAAAAGCTGGCTTATATTAAGTCACAAACAGGTAATCTTGGTCATTCATTGGTCAGTCATCATCAGGAATTGTCATTCAAATACAAATCATTTATTGGTAATAATATTACAAGCCATATAAAAATATTGTATAAAAGATAATATTAAAAAAATTGAATAATAAAGAAAATTGCAATAATTAAAATGTCAAATAATTATATCAATTTAAGAAATGTCAGTGGTCCGGGAGATTCATGAATTCGTCAATGTCATAAAATACACGATTCATAGACGATTTTAACAATCATTGAATAAATACGATACGAGCCCAACGTAGGCGGTCAAGATTAATAAGACTTAAATTTTTCTAATTTATTAAATTTCTATGAAAATCTGCTATCTAATTGGTTAGCAGGATATACCTATAAGTGAGCGCGCCCACTCAAATGCTCATTCACCGGTAACGGGCAGCCAGGAGGCACAGTTTATACAGCAGTAGTACAAATAATAACCTCTACATTTTAATAATAGAGCTACAACACTGATTGGCGGCTGGGTTGGTTCGTTGACACCGAGCAAATTAGCAAATTAATTCCTTTAATAAGTGTAAGAAAATCAACGATGCGTATTAAATCAGTCTTGTGATCATTTTATGTGGTTTTTATGCAATTGAACGAGACGAGCAAGTCGTTTGCCTGATATTAAGTATTACTTTTTGTTTTTACATTATATAAAGGAGGAGGGAGGTAGATCACAGCATCATACAGATTACGTACGGGCAACATATGGGTTGCATACGGGCATCATACGGGATGCATATGGGCAACATACGGGCACCATACGGGATGCATATGGGCACAGAACGCCGTTGATCCATTTCGGTGGGCATAGTAGAGCGTGTCGCGTCGTTTTCCGTGCCTGATACGTTCATAGCACCGGCATGGTATGGTACGTTATAGTGGGCAGACACCTTTAATCTTTTTGAGGATGTGGATTTTTTTAGAAGATCTATTCCACAAGACTCATTCAGGACTCTGATTCCGTATGACCATCGGTCGCGTTACGTGAAATTGACACGGGTGTGGGACAATGAAAATTAGAGTTTAAAGTTTTAAATTTAAAGTGTAATTTTCACTATCAACTCACCCACATCTATTTCACGTAACGCAACCGATGATCATACGGAATAAGGGCCCAGGACGCGTATTCCACATTTTGATGATACGCATAATAAAAGCGAAAGCATTTCGTTTGAGTTTTAGGAGCATTCACCATGAACGATCGAACAGAGTTTGATGTGTGGCGACGATTTGCAAATTGAAAATACTGCACGAAATAATATAATTATAGTTAAAAAAAACTGAAGCAACCGACTTCTCATGGATGCCATTGTCAGAACTAGACCAAATTGACCACAAGGGAACCAGCTTTCAAATAAAAAAATAATTATCAAAATTGGTTCACCCAGTCGAAAGTTACGAGGTAACAAACATAAAAAAAACAGTCGAATTGATAACCTCCTCCTTTTTGGAAGTCGGTTGAAAACATCTTAGCACCAGACCAAAAGTTTCCTCATCAACATGTCAACTTATAATGGGAATAACATATGAACTTATAATGTCAAAGATTGTAACAACCACTGAAATATCTACAAAAATCGACTTGAAACTAAGTACAGTAGGTGTAGAGCAAAGTTCAAGGTAATATTTTTTTGTATTTATTATAAAGACAACAAAAACCGTAGAACGTTTCGTTTACTAGTCTGGACGGTGTTTGGTTTTTGAACTAATCATTTTGGAACATAAAGATGTATAATTTATTATAAGTTTTGGAAGGTATTTTTATTTAACAGTTTCTGAGATTTTCGCTACTCTTGCTGAGATATTTTTACTTGCCTAGAAGTAATAGGGTAAAGGCCTAATAAAAACGCTGGTTTCACAAATTATCAGGTTACGATTTTTCTATTTTATCTTAGTTAGGTATTTTGATAATGGAATCTATATATTATAGAAGCTAAAGTAAGTCCGTCTCTCTGTCTGGCTGGCTGAACTTATCGTTATAAAATTTGGTACAGAGATAGCTATAGCTATAGCTATAGACGTGGCGTCGGATATAGTCTACATTTTATCATCGTCATCATCACAATTTTTCATTAAACGCAGGTGAATCCACGGAGCACAGTTAGTATTTTTTTAATTTGTTTATAAAATCGGTAATAACTGAACCAATATTTAAGAAATAATCGACTATTTAAATGAAAGCAAAACATGAACAAAACTAAAGAGAATTCTTATTACAATACTAAGAAAAATACATCACATAGTTACTTAATTCAGCGAAAGTATCTAGGTACTTAATCTAACTAAATAATAATAATTATTATTATTAGTTTGAGCCTGTACTGTCCCACTGTTGGGCAAAGGCCTCCCTATCCTCCTTCCATTCTTCAACAAAATAATAATCTAGATAAATATCTCTTACCTTAAAATCCAACCTAAACTCTATAGGTATCAGATAACCTGTTAAAACCGCAATCCAAACTGAAAGCTGTTAGGGATAAATGACGTAACTGGCAGGCACTAATTCAGGAGCCGCAAATGAAACGTTTTAATTAGTTTTAAAACATCCGCACCGATAACATACGGCTCTGGGGGAACCGCACGATTAATAAATACACTTCATTAAAATACGTAGTTACGTTTATTTTTATTACGTGTGCAGATACGTTTAATTTATTACGTGTGACTTGCGTAGGCGCAATTAAGTAAACATTCATAATGATCGGTTCAGCAGTTTGGTCGTGAAAATATAACGAAAAGACATAGAGAAAGAAAGAGTGTGTGTGTGTGAGAGAGAGAGCGAAAGGAAACAATAAACAAATCCAATTCTTAGGAAATAGTTAAAGTGGCAGGTAGTTCTACTCCTGTGATGAACGAATCGAGAAAGATGCGTACTGATTTGGGACATTTTAATGAGAAATGTAGTACACCAAAATACTGTTTGCTATATAATGGAATGGGGATAGAAAATATCGTCCTGAGAGGTTACGCTCAACTTTAATAGTGATACAAAGTTTGCTCGTGCTCGTTTATATCTTGCATTTTCTGTAATTATAAGTGTGAAACAAAAGTTCTAAAGAGCTTACTTTAAATCCTGATATTTTTAACAGTAAAGATACAGATAGTAATATATTTATTTATCAAAACATGTGTATGGTGTCTTCAACTTTTGTGTAGTCTCTTAATTGCAAAAAAAGCAAGATAAAAACCGGCGCGACCTTTGCATCGCTATAGGAGCCATAAGAGCCAATCGAAATCTATGAAACTAGTAATTTTCAATCTCCCGGAAAACTTTACATGTAAAACTACCAACTGATTGTACTATAGAGTTTATTTGTTTAAACAACTTAACCGCAGCCAAGGTCACACAGTAGCACCGATAGTTAGAGTTTTGCAGATATAGCACTCGAATCATCAATTCGTCCAATGTAAAAAAAAAAAAAAAAACGTGACTTGGAGTCACTTGTGTTGACAGAGCGTAGGTACGTAGAATTCGGCCTTCTCCGAGCTTGTGCAAACAGAAACTGAAAGGCAAACACTAGATGCGTGTCTGGTATCGCATTTTGAATAAAGTATTAAGCGAAATGCAGTGAAAAATAGTAGTAGCAGTGTTATCATCATCATCAATTTGACTTGGATAAATTTTTTTGAGTGATTTTGTTATAAAAACCAAAGTACTGAACCGATGTTGATAAAATGTATGTGGGACCACCTCTGAGGTATTATCTACCAAACAAAAAAACAATCATCAAAAACAACTCATAATTGGCGGAGTAATCGCATAACAAATATACAAAAGAAAACAGAGACGAATTGAGAACCCACTTCTTTTTGGAAGTCGGTTAAAAATGAAGTAACTTCAGTAGTGCTGTTAATTATTTTAAAATTGTTTTTCATTAAAAGCCATTTCTGTATTCTATTTAGTACATTTGTAAAATACATAGAGTTGAATTTAAAAAATATATACATAATTATATAATTTATACGTAATCTATACAGTATTAATAATAAATATCAATACTTATACAAATGCATGAATCATTGTGTGTCATGTGTGTATATAAGTACGTATATAATATACGAATACTATAAATAGATAAAATAAAATCTATTAAATTCAGTACGCTCTTCTTATATGCTAATCCGTCTATACATTCGAAGTCTATACATTTCGTCTTAAATTCGAAGCAGACGTGTCTGGTACATCGGGCAAAGAGCCGATAAGCATGTTCGAAACATCCTTGGTAAATTCTGATATATTCTGATACATCCCGGCTTACGGCGCTCCGTGCATTGAGGCTTCGCAGGGAAAGAAATAGACGTTGCTTGTGCAGTCTGCTCAGGTAGAGAACTAATGTGGCATGGAGGGATAGATTACCTATGACAGAGATAGGTAATCATAGGTCAATGTACGAAATTCTTCCTGTTCGGCGTCCGTACTTTAGTAATGGCTATGCCTCTGCTGTTTTTTTTTTAAAGTTGATTAATTTTTAATTTTGGAGTTATAACAAAGTTTGCGTAAAACTAAACGTAGAGGCATAGACATTTATGACTTAAATTAGATGAAGAATGAATAATCGAAATCGGTTACTGTTTTAGGGTAGAAAAAAGTTTACATACTGCCTGGAGGTTGTTGTATTACCAGTTTTTTTTTTTTTGTTTTCTATGTAATAATCATCTTTGTTATATTTTAATATGCTGTACAATTGGTATGATCCAACTATTCATGATACATATCATATTATCGGTTATGACCAATAATACGATGTGTTATAATATACTATGAACTAAAATACATCATTATATTATTTCTATCATCAAATAAATTACACTACTTACTGTTATTTTATTTATAAACCAAAACAATGTTATTTCAGATACATGGACTTTCCTAATACAATAATTGTCATTTTTCCCGTAAACCTTTATCTAATAAACCGTTATTTACCTTGTATTACACACATCTAGGCTTATACTTTAGGTTTTGTCCCGTACGTTTTGGTTAGCAACATTCGGAATAATAAATTAATATAAATTAGTAATGTAGGTAAGGTAAATTACCTGTCGCGTACAATTAGGCTATTGTACGCGACAGGTAATTCGCGTCGCATTGAAAAACACCTGACTTATGGAGACGAAACATGGGCGCTCACGGAAGGTTACAAAATTAAAGTAGATCAACGCTATATAAGCGCAGCGCAGGAAGACCAGCCACAAGGTGGACAGAAGACATCATAAAAGTGACAGGAAGACGCTTGATGGAAGCCGCTACCAATCGGTCTTTTTGGAAATCCATGGGGGAGGCCTATGTCCAGCAGTGGACTTCTTATGGCTGAGGTGATGATAGTGAACGTGCGATGAGGCACACCAAATTAGGTATATCCTTAATAGACACAGTTCCTAAGAAGAGAAGCGACTAGATCAGTAGGCATACCACTAGCCAGATGTAAACGATATCGTCAAGTCAGAGGGCAAGAGGTAGATGAAATCGGGACTGGACCGGAAAGAATAATGTGACAAAGAAGAGACCTATGTCCAGCAGTGGATCTATAAAGGCTGAAATGATGATAATGATGCTGTAAGTAGGTGGAAACTGAATATAAGAGTGGGGACGAATAAGGAGAACTATTATACCTATACATGTGCAGGAAAAACTTTTATAATCGAATAGTAGAATCCCAGACATGTTATAAATAAAAGCGAGAATTCCTCTCTGAGTAGATATATACATTTTACTGGAAACATAATTATTTTTATTCATAACGTCTTCATACCTTTCATGTCTGTAGAACGTCAGTCGAGACTGAATTTTATTGCTTGAGCGAGCAAAGCGAGCATGTAATGCTCATTCAGTCAATTTTCGGACGGGCGTCGCGTCGGTGGGTGGCATTTGCAACTTATGGCTACCGTACGCCGCGGCTTGGGTCGGAAAATACGATAAATTGTGGATCCTTGGTGCTTTTCCTATAGCATAAACTAGCCCCGGATTTTCAAAGAACTGACATTCGAGTTTGTCTTTCAATTTTCTGAAACTTATTTTTACTCTATATTTAATGCGCAAATTGGATCCAACATTTGAGAATGTTGAATTGACGCGATTTCGCATTTCCAGTTTTTAAGCCAGTCAAAATCAAGCAAAACAAGTCACAGTAAAGTTCTATTCAGGCTAAAGTCAAGTGGCGATGATTTTACTATAAGCTTCTATTTATTTATTTTTGCAGGCAAACTTGAAAAGATACTCTTCACCATTGTATTTCTCTTGTTCACTCTAATCTAACAATATTACCATTGCTTCATTCATCAACATTCATCGCCTCATCGGTCCCGGTTGTTTGTTCTTAAACAGCAATCGTCAAGCCAGGTCAGAGGCCTTTCGGCGGCTTAATAACTCTGACAATAGGGCTGGCCACTCAGTATATACGAACTTACTTACATTTTTATCGCTTCAAAACCATTCTAAAAATTACCCGCCTTTTTGGGAAAAATATAACAGTGTATTTTTTTCATCTTCCTGCTAAAAATCTAAAAAACTCCTTGGAACCTTAATTAACCTTAATTTGGTAAATTCTTATAAAATAAAGAAGATGCAACAAGCTTATATTTTTTCCTACAACAACATTGCATGAAACACAGTTTCATATTCCGTTTATAATAACGCCTTTGTATGGAATCAACTTTTTCTATTAATTAATTATTACCATACAATCGTTGTATAATTACTGGATGTACAATCGATAGATTAGACGTAAATTGTGTGTTAATTGGTGACGTCAGAAATTAATAGTCAATACAAAGATACTACAAATTCATATAAATACAAGTACCTAATGAACATGTCGCAGCCAACTAGCTTAATTAACGGTTCCATTAACAGCCGAGCCATTTTACTAAACTGCGCCGGTAAGCCAAAAAATCAGTCAAATCGGTCAACCCGTTCTGAAGTTATGCGGTTACATATATATTCACTTATAAAGTAGATCAAAAATGAAAACAGTATTTTATAAAGAAAATAAAATAGAGGCCATTATGATTGTAAAAGAAATCTTATTTTATGGCAGCATTAATTTATTCAAAGTGAAAATTATGATTATTACCATCATTAAAAATAAGGGTGGACTTTCCTAATTGATAACTATTTTTATTGCTAGCACAACGCAAATTTACTGCTTGCTCTACGATTAATAGACCTCGCGAGCACACCAAACAGCTACAACAAGCGTATGTCATGTGCAAATAGTTCAAAATATTTGAATATGGTTTTAAAAAGGTTTTAAAGTCCATCTATCATTAAAGAAACATTTTGGCTCTAATAGCTGATCTTGGAGTCTTTTGTACTTTTATTTAGATATATTTTTCGTTCGGTATTTATACCAACTTTCCCTACAATAGCGAATGACAGATGTTACCACACCTGCGCGTGCGCAACTGTCGTTACGGCAAACGAATACAATAAAACATATGGCCTTTTGGGCAGTATTATGTTATCGGTGAATTTCGACGCCATAATGGGATCGGTAAGCTGATGCGGTTTTGTGCGAAATATAGACATATTTTATTTATTCAGATTAGTTGATATTTTTTATGCTACGCATACGCAGACGTACGAAACTCACCGACATAGCACACTGGATTATCAAATTGAAGTTGACAGTTAAAGGGCACAGCATGTAGAATTGATTGCTGAAGGGTCTGAAAAATTCTCGAGTGGAGAAGCACAGATAGGCAAGCGCAGCGTAGGAAGACCAGCCACAAGGCGGACAGACTACCTCATACACGTGGCAGGGAGACGCTGGGTACAAACCGCTTCCAACCAGTCATTTTGGAAATCCATGTGGGAGGTTGTTCCAGCAGTGGACTTCTAGTGGCCAAGATGATGACGATGATGATGAAGATTGTTTATGTCGTGACTCTTTTGTACTTGAAGGTGCTACTAAGTATTCTATGACATGTTCGTTCCGCAGTCTACTTTGAACTCCTAACAACTATTATTATGTTTTAATAATGTCGTTAAAGTTCCTGAACTCCGTTGACAAAACAAAATGTGCACACGCAATAGAGGGTAACCACTTTATTACGGGTCCGCGTTATAACTTCACCACCGCAGGGAATTAACACGCAACTCGATGCTATAAGTTACGGCACTTAATGACATGCATTAATTTTATTGTCTTTTACTGTTTTTTACGCGATTGCACAAAAAGGGTTCAGATTTAGCAGTCTCTTAATCGTATATTTATCTGTTTGTTTTATAATCTACTGACTCGATCTTAATAAATGAGGTTTTAATTGATGCGTCTTCACATTCCGCGTGTTATCAGCTATATAAAGGTTATGGGTTCAATCCCCACCCAGGGCAAACATTTGTGTGATGAGCATGGATGTTTGTTCTGTGTCTGGGTGTTTCTATGTATCATATGTATATATTTACAAAATATATATATATATGTATTCTATCAGCCATCTAGTTCCATAGTACAAGCTTTGCTTAGTTTGGGCTAGATGGTGTTGTGTGAAATGTCCACAAATATTTATTTATTTATTTTATTTATTATATGTATGAAGTGTGTTCCACGTGTCCATTCATGTTTATATGCAATTTTTTCTTTATAATGACAAGGATATTCCGAGAACAATTAAGAAAATTAAAAATGGTATTCACAGCGTTGTAGTCCAGGAGACAGACTAGACTATCTAAGAACTGCCATTCGACGTGGTAATGCTATTAGCATGCTGGGTACGCTGCCAACTGGTAGTCGATTTGAGCAATAGGATTATCTTTAGACTTTCATCGGTCTGGGTCAGCAATTACACAACGCGCAAATAGATTACCTACTATTTACTTTTTAACAGACTTTAAATAAGGAGGAGGTAATCAATTCGTAGCGTATATTTTTTGTGTAGTTTAGTTAAGTATGTTGTATTTTGTTTTATTGTAATAACTAAAGGCACTTGCCAACTATAAAAAAATTAAAGCCGGATGCCAATTTATGTTAGGTCACGTGTTCTCCTATCATTTCACTAACCACAAAGAAATCAATGTTGATACCACATTTTCATAATCTTATGAATACTTATACAGAAACAAAAGCATAACAACTTTAAAACAGTTAAAACAGTCTCGAACAATCTAATCAAGTGTTGACAATACAAGGTGAACAAGCCTTTTTACCCCAATGATGTCATTGTAACGGTCCCATATTGACAAAACCAATAGACATGTAAACGCAAGGATTAGACACCCTGTATTTCAGTGTTGCCAGCGGTATTTTCTGACATTCCGCATTGTTGACCTTTATACCCGGAAAATATATATAATAATATATTTCGTAATAGTTGCCAATAATATACTATAATTGGATGTTGAGGAATACCTACTAGATCTATTCATTACAATAACTTATACAAACAAATAAAAACGTCCTTTTTTGCAATAGGTTACCAGCAAGTGTGTAATGTTTTCAGAATTACGAGTAGTACAACATATCATAGTATACAATACAGTACAGTATATATAGTATACAATATAGTACAGTATACATAGTATACAATACAGTAGTAATACACAATCGCATTGGTTTGGAACGAAACTTCAAAATATTCGCTGTGACGTCACAGCGTACCAAAAAGTACCAGCCATGTTCAGTGTACCCGCCGTCCACAAAAAAAAAGAATCTAGTTCATTCCGAAAAATTACAAATGTTGCTCCTTACAGATACTATCGTGTGTTTAATATCGTTAGGAATGGTTTTTACGTTTGTATGTCTACAAAAACAGTCATATTTTAATCAATCAATAAATCTTTATTGACACCACAAAAAGTAATATTTAACCAAATAAACACAGAAATTGACACAAATGGCGGTCCTATCGCTATCTCTCAGATCGTAGGGTATTGAATTTTAGAATTTTAGGGTTTCCGTATCTCAAAAGAAAAAAACGGAACCCTTATAGGATCACGTTGTTGTCCGTCTGTCTGTCTGTATGTCCGTCTGTCAAGACCTTTATCTAGTTTATCTAGTTTTTTTTTATTCACCAAAAATAAACTTATTAAGTACCCTAATGTGGAGAACAAATACATCTAAACTATTTAATACGTTTGTGTACAAAAGTGTCTACTAACGCGTTACTACCATTTAACACGTGGTAAAAGTTAATGGCAACCCTGCCAATACTAAAGCTCCGAAGGTCGCGCGACCTTGTAATACTTCAGAGGTATGGTTTAGTGACGATGAACCCGCGTTACTCAGCCTATCGATCGCGCCAAATTACGTTCTATGTGTATTTAATACGGGTGGTACGTAATATGTCTGCACGCATGAAAATTCATAAAACTAACAATTTTTTTTTTGTTTTTTTTTTTTTTCATGTAGTTAAAATGAAAAAAAAACAGGGATAGAAATATATGATAGTTTAAAAAAATTTAAACAACCGACTTCAAAATGCGCAATTTTCTTTAAAAAACCAAACGACTGAACCGATTTTGATGAAATTTCTATGGAACGTATATCCTTTCAACAAAAAAAAATCAAATGGGTTTATAAAGTCATGTGGTAACAAACATAAAAACAAATACATCCGAATTGTTAGCCTCCTTTTTTTGAAGTCGGTAAAAAACCTAGCACAGCACCAACTTGCCATAACATAACTGAAATTTCTAACAATATCTCGTTATCAACTCTAAAGTAAAAAAATCTACCTCATTGCAATTATGCATATTTTCTTGCAACCATTTGACACCTCAATGTAAAAAAAAAAAACTACATTCGTTAAATATGTATTTACACAGTAAGGCATGTCTTGCGAAAACCGGTCGTGTTCCGGCGCTTATCGCGTACTAAATATGTATACTGTTTGTAAATTATGTGTAAAAACTACCAACTCGTATGTTAAGTATGTGCAGTATGTCACATTGGATAAAGTATGTTGTCTGTGGTAGTATGCTATTTATCCTTGTACAGGAAATACAGTGAAATTAAGTTTTTTTTTTATTATTATTTTTTTCCGAAGTTGTACACAAATATAGCGTCAGCTAATTATAGCTCGCTATTGTAAATCAAAATCAGTGTACACTATTATTTTTTACATACTAGACATTATTATAGACATGTAAAAAATGATATTTTTTTATTATCTGAATATAACAATGAAGGGTGGTTTTCTTCTTTGGGCTAAATGGCA
This sequence comes from Lycia hirtaria, assembly GCA_947563715.1. Taxonomy (NCBI): domain Eukaryota; kingdom Metazoa; phylum Arthropoda; class Insecta; order Lepidoptera; family Geometridae; genus Lycia; species Lycia hirtaria. The sequence continues at coordinate 8,495,521 of OX387377.1, read as the reverse complement.
TGAGTTCGAACTCACTGTACCAGTTATACAAGCCAATGTTCTTTTATATAAAAGAACATTGGCTCTTATCTTCACCCGAGTTCCCAAAAAGAGGGTATTGGTTTTTGACATGCGAGGTTATTTTATGCAGTCGAGTATTATTCTGTTAATATTAGTTGATAGAATAATTAACATTTAAGTACATATTAACCATTGAAAAAAGAAAATTTTAGATGTAAACCTTATGTAAAACAAGAATCTAACATGTTTTTCTAATGTTTCCGAAAATCCCTCAAACATTCTGTCATCGTCAAAATAAACGGCGTCGTGATTATGAGAAGGTACTGTAATTAATTTTAGTTTCTTACGACGTGCAAAATGAAAAATTATAACAACACGTCATATTCATTTTCGGAATGACGACATTAATATTTAGGAATATTTTTATTGTAAATAACTTCTTTGATAAATATATTTATTTATGAACATGGTGCCAAGCTGCGCGAGCGCCGAGAGTAGGGTTACCAACTGTCTCTATTTCCCGAGACGTCTCGTATTTTTGGTATAATTTTCACGTCCACTCGTGCTCCACTTTGGACTTAGTCTTCTAGTGAGACAAAGTAAAACATAACAAAAACAATATTTTGACTGAAGGCCAGTGTTTTCTCAACTATAAATGTCGTCGTAAGGCTTTCATTGTATTTAACCTATTATTCCCTGCTACCGGACAAGAATCTCCCTTATTTTATCAAACTTTGCCTATCCTGGACCGCCACTGTCCAGTTTACTCCTAATATTGAATTTATTTGTTTTTATAACTTTTGGCATTATTTTTCGAAAAATGTTCAGTTTTTTCGCAAAATAATGCCCCGTTTTTTTTCTGTTTCTCATTATCCAGAATATTGGCAACCCTGGCCGGGAGGCAGGTGGCTGTAACGCTTGCCAAGGCGAACTAGTAAACAAAATGTCCCGTAAATTGACGACTGTATCGACCGGGTTTGATAATCATCTCTGGGATCATAATGAAGTAATATTTAAGTATATGTTATGTAAAAAATTCTAACAACATAAGTAAGAAGTTTTTTCAAACAAAACGGCAAGGTAACCTATTATAGATAGCAAAATGACAAAGTCGTAAAACGACATAGAGGTAAGGTAACAAGGTTGTCTAAAGGCTCCGTAACTACGATTGTTGTAAAGCCTAAAGCTATTTGCTGGTGCCGAAAATCCTGGGATTTTACCTGGCTCGTGAAATAATTCTCGTTTCACGTTTTACTTTGGTATTACTTTAGAGAGACTTTTTTGTGTCATCACATCATTTTGGAATGATTATGGTGAAAGAAAATGAATTTGTCTCTTTCAATAAACATGATTGAAAGAGACACCCAAAAAGATGTTGAATATTCAGGAACTCACTTCTTTTTTTAGAGATATTTTAGATTTTTCAAGGTCAGACTGAGGAGGTATATTCTAGTTCTTCAATCACATCGTAGGTGTATGTGTGTCTAGAAGAGTTCGCTCATAGCGATAATGCCGCCAAATAAATTCTATTGTTATCGTTTTAGTTTTTTTTTTATGGCAAGCGCCTTTATTAACTACAACACAACAATATACAGACTCAACTAACTAAACTACTACACAAAAAGCACATCGATCACCCCAGACCGATAAAGGTCTAAAGATAATCCAAATGCTCAAACCCACTGCCAGTTGGCAGCGTACCCAGCATGCTGACCGCATTGCCACGTTGAATGGCAATGCTTATGCGTTGGGCCAGATACGCGCCAGCATTTTGGTCACGCGTCGCATCGATCAGGCGCTCAGATAAATTTTTGAAAATGAGATGAGCTCCCGGTCCCCACGGACCCAAAGTTTCGACACCAAACGGCTCAAATATGTAACCTCTACCGAGATTAACATATTTACGCCGCTTGTGCTGCTCCGCCGAATTAGCCGCAGCGCCAGCCCTACTCCGTGTCTCAGGAAGATGAGACGGTGCCAAAGTATCAACGCACGTGGCGTCCCATACAAGGGACCGTCCGAACTTCCATGGCACAAGCGTCATCCCGTCAGGCCTTTTACCATCGTCACGCGCAAGACCGCTCGATTCGAGCGGTCTTGCGCGTGACGTCTTGCGCGCTCGTTTTAGTTACGTGGCTTTAATAATTTATCTATCTATATCGTCTTATAGGCTTAGTCTTATTTGATAGAATGTAAACTTATTTTCGCAATACAACATAATTATAAAGATATATTTCAGGTAAAATCTTACAACGAATTTGACTATTTGGATCTAAGCTTAACAAATTAACACTCACTACAACTCTGTTTGTACAAACAGAGTTTCAGTGTAAAGCAAATTAGTCTTGGGGTTGAAGCACGAAGTTTCAGATTATACTAAAAAAACTGAAAAATACGCAATTCGTTTATTTGGATGACATTTTTTTCAGTTATTTTGTTATATAAACGAAAGTACTCGTACTTAACAAAATAATTACTCGTATTTGACAAAATTTAAATAGAATAGAACCAAACAAAAGAATGATCAAAAACAATGCTTTATTAGCAGAGTAACCGCTGAACAAACATACAAAAGAAAAACATTCAGTCGAATTGAAAACCGCCTTCTTTTTGGAAGTCGATAAAAAAAACTGAAATCGAGGTTTAAACATACGCACTGAAGACCCTTCTTCACTCCTGGCTATCAGATCAATGCACGAGGGTATGTAACATGATAAGCCAAAATCATGCTCGTAATCAGTGCCGATAACATTGGCGCAATTTTCAAGGGCGGACGGCGCGCGGCTTTTACGCATTTATATTTACATCGGGTACTAAAGTTCTCTATTTATCTACACTACATCATTGGAGGCAGTGGTTTGGAAATCAATAGTGACTGTTAATATTTAACGAGGTATCTCTCTAGTATCACCTCAATTACACCCGTCAGTCTTTGAAGAAACGTGAGAGCAGAGTGAGCAGATGAATTTTGACAGCTTCGGGTGCTTTATTCAAAAATAAAACCGGACAAGAGCGAGCCAGACTCGCCCACCGAGGGTTCCGTACAAACTAGTAGTAAAAGGTTTTTTTTTTAAATTTTCCTCTTAAATCGAAAAATTTTAATCGCAGAAAAACCTGTTTTAGCTTGTGCTAATTAATTCTTTCATTTGATACCCCACATGATACGGTTAAAGCCATTTAAAATTTGGACCCTCCTTCCTTGCATAAACACCCAAATTTTTGTGATTACATTAAAAATGTCCAGTTTTCGGATTTTTTCGTATATGTGTACTCTAACACAATGCTTTCCTGCCAAATTTCATAGTTCTAGGTCAACGGGAACCATAGGTTTTGATTCCCTTGTGAGTGTCGAAATGTGCATTTTTTACGACATATTCGGCTGTAATTTTTTTTTACGAAAACTAAGAAATTTTATTTTTCTTTCTGCAGCAAGATACTATGGATATGCGTATATGGTTTTAATTTCAACTCGATACCTTAACGCGTTCCCGAGATAAAGGTCTTGACACCCGGACAGACGGACAACAAAGTGATCCTATAAGGGTTCCGTTTTTTTCTTTTGAGGTACGGAACCCTAAAAAATATACAAGGAATCTATTTGTAATATAATTTTAAAATTCAAAAAACAATAATCCTGGCAAGATACATTATACATCAGAATATGTGAAAAACTATGCCGTTAAGGCTACTTTAAGTAGTAATTAAGAATACCATAATATCAATAGAGGTAATACATACAATACATACTCGAGAAAATTATTAGCAAATATGAACCATATAGATCAAAATCAGAACGAAAATACTCAATAGAATTCAAGATATGCCTTGGAATAATCTATGCATGTTCTAAAGCATAATAACACGGAATTATAGAATTTTGGAAACTGAAATTAAAAATTGCACGTCGCGGTAGGTTCAATAGGTTCACAGCAAAGATGGTATTTTTAGTATGAAAAAAAAAACAAAGCGATGTGAAAATTCAATATCACTACCACCGCTTACACAATAGAATCATTTATCAAACAAAACAATATTTCTTTCTGTGCAAACACTATTCAATAATTCATTACTTGCGTCAATCTTACGTTCATACATTATTTTAAATAGAAATATTCTATAAAGTGAACTTTACAACAAAATATATTAGCTATTATTAGTTACAGCAAGAAAGTTACACAAAACAGTTATTTCATCAAATAATTTGTTCACTATTCTCGACCGCAAAATGTCATAAAAGCACATGGACACTGCTTAGAAACCAAACGACACGTAAAAATCTTCAAGTTGGTCAATTTCGACAACTAACAACACTCACCTATACACCCGAAAGAAAACATGATCCCGCCTTCGGTAGTCGGACAATAAGTGAAACAAATCCTACCTCATCGGCTAGAGGGGACCCAACCGGAGAACTGTTGGAACCTTTCGAGCCCCTTCTTCTTGAGATTTTTTCTATCCAAATAGTCAAGGATTTTCTTCGTGGTTGATTGTACATTTTGACACAGCACTCGTCTCTCACAACAATTTCACTTATGTCACTAATCATCTACCTCTATCCCATTGTTATTTTAAATAGCAAATAAACAACCGCGCGATGCCACAACGAAATTACTATTAAAAACTTTTCAAAATGCCAAACGTACGCGCGACATGAATTGACAAAGGAAAATGGCACGAAAACAGTGTGTTACCGCTGTACGTACTCGACCGATAGCAGGCAAGTACCAGGAAAATAGGTGATAAAGGGAACATTTGCATGTAGACATCGAGTTTCTATTGGCCGACTTTCCGGATCTATCTAAACATTGGAATTCTATAACATTCTAACAACAAACTTAAAAACAGACGATTACGCGCCGCGACATTTGACTGCATTCGGAATGCGATGCAAAAAGTTAGCGCAGACTCAAAGGTTATCAGGTCAATGACTCCTTATAGCACAATTCACAAGCTAATTTTAGCCTAAATTTATTTAATATTTAAATATGAACGTACAGCTCAATGTCACTGAGCTTTAATTATGAAAACAGCGTTGAATGGAACTGAAGTTCAATACGTGACTTCATTCATGTTTATTGATATTATAATACGCTTATATTTCCTGTACCATGGAAAATTTATAGGCATAAAGAAGATGAAAATTATGTTCATTCAATTTCCATTTCCACTTTAACCTCGGGTTGAATGAACAAGATTGCTAAGAGCCAACACAATGCGATCCGGTTTCATCATGGACGTAAAAAGGAGCTCGTACTCATTATCTCTCCAATCTAAGCAATCCTGCAATCATTGAAAAATGTACGCAGACAACAATCAACTGTATCCTAAAATGTTAAGGTACATTTTCAAATACGCTATGCCGGTATGAAGTGAACAGTGTAAACTAAAGGCTACACACGGATTTCCACTTGTCCACGGAAGAAAAGTTAATGAATGGAGGAAAGTCCGACCACGAACGTTATTTGAAACAAAAGACGTTCGAAATAACAATGGCTTTAACAAAACGACCTCTTGAGAGCTCGGTTTAGGAATGCGAACAAAAAAGGCAAGTGTTTGTTAAAAGAAAGTGCCGAATTTCGGACCATAAGTTCGTACTTTCTTTGGCAAACGCGATGATTAATAAGATGGTGATTTGTATCTTAATGGCTGATCTTGTTCTATAGAAAGTTTTTTTTGGAGGTTATTATCTGTTGTATATATACTTATTAACGTGAGATATTTTGTATCTCTTTACTTTCTTAGTTTCTCATGTACTTATTGAATTAATGATTAATAGTATTAACATTATAATACGTAGATGTTTCCTTGAAGCCGTGTCATAAATCATCATCATCATCTCAGCCATAAGAAGTCCACTGCTGGACATAGGCCTCCCCCATGGATTTCCAAAAAGACCGATTGGAAGCGGCTTGCATCCAGCGTCTTCCCGCCACTTGTATGAGGTCATCTGTCTATCTCGTGGCTGGTCTTCCTACGCTGCGCTTGCCGGTACGTGGTCTCCACTCGAGAACCTTTCGGCCCCATCGGCCATCAGTTCTGCGTGCTATGTGCCCTGCCCACTGCCACTTCAACTTGCTAATCCGCTGTGCTATATCGGTGACTCCAGTACGTCTACGTATATCTTCATTTCTGATTCGATCTCGTAGAGAGACTCCGAGCATAGCCCTCTCCATAGCTCGTTGCGCGACCTTGAGCTTCCTTATGAGGCCCATAGTTAGGGACCACGTTTCAGTGCCGTATGTCATCACTGGTAACACACACTGGTTGTAAACTTTCGACTTGAGGGACTGGGGAATATTGGACGAGAAGACGCTTTTAAGTTTCCCGAACGCTGCCCAGCCGAGTTGGATACGACGATTGACCTCCCTCGCAAAGTTGGACCTGCCTAATCGGATCGTGTCATAAATAAACTAGTATAATCCTAGATCATTTTTCACACGTGTTTAGGTATTAAGTATTTATATTATGTTATCTATAGTTTGAGCTAGTCAATGAAAAAGTTGGCAGCAATTCAACGACTTAGATTTTAGAGATAAAATAAGACTCACAACGTATATAGATAGGCACTTTTTCCAGTAGCCGCTCATATTTTTAGGCTTCCGTATAAATGGTGCGGGAGCCTATTACTGAGCCTACTGTGTATGCTATTTTACTGTATTTATATTATGTTATCTATAGTTTGAGCTAGTCCGTCTATCTGTCCTATCTTCTTTTTAATCGTAATAGATACGAAATTGAAATTGAACATGATATCTTTGGTGTTGGTGGCTTGAAACAACTTGATGCTTAATTTAAAAAATAAATAAAATGGCATATTTTATTTATTTTTGAAATTTTAAGTTTTCAAAAATAAACTATCGAGACTTTTTTCAGCAATCGTGTTTTTGTACTAGGAAAACCCTAGCCAACAGACCATCATTTTACATACTAAAAATTTGAGCTTGAACTAATAGTAAAAGTATTTTTTGTTAATTTTCAAAAAGCTGTTTTTTTGCTGTTTTTGCGGACAAGCATGGTGTCTAACCTTTCACCTTAGAAATCGGTTGTGGAGCTATTTCACATGATATACTCGTAGACATGACATTCTATACCTACCTACTGAGCAACTAGCCCTAATTCCAATACTTGTGTGTAATAACTACCTTGTGTGGGGAAGTACGGAACCCTTGGTGTACAAATGAAACTAGTAATTAACTGATTTTATTTCGTTTCCGTCATGAATATCCATGAGATCGAATTAAGACGATTCGTAGAAAGAAGAAGATTTTAGATAGGAGCAAAGTAACCAAGCTTCGTCAGCAAATTGTAGTCATCGACAAATAGATGGCGCCCTACACAATTTTCGCTTACGCAAACCGAAAATAAATCACTTGACCCTTATAAGTCTTGAAGCTTTGCAAAAGGCGTGAATTCCATTAATATTTATAAGGTTGAGGTAAAGAAACGGCTGACCTCAGCAATTTAGAGAAAAACTGAGACCCCACTAGAGACCGGTAGTGGCCTTTATTCTTATATTGTTTTGAAAGCTTTCGGTATAATGGACTTAGATGAATGATTGTGTCGGAGGTAAATGTGATAAAAAAAAACGAAATGTGAAATGCTGCCAAGTTGGTCAAACACGTTTTTAGCCCAGATTTTCACATTTACATTTATACATTCTTATCACTCAATGTTTGAATCAAAATTTATAACAACTAATTACTGTTATCAGTGTATAAAATAGGTATTTTAATTGATTATTTTAATAAAGCCTTGTTCATGTGTACCTACCTATACTAATCAATATGACCCATTTACATTTTTCCTTCTTTTGAATAAAATATATTATTTTGAAGTAATAGTGTGTGGTCATTGACACCACATACACAGATAAGTTGCTTTTTTGATATGAACTCCTCAATTCTAGCAGTATACTAACATTTTCACAAGAAAATGTATTTGACTGAGTATTCAAATAGAAAATGCTGGTCACGTGTAGACACTCCAATATTTCAGCGGGTAGAAGTAAACATTACTTGTTATTTCTAAGGGTAGAGCTTGAAAATACTTATCGTACTCGTAATATATCAGAAACTAGCCACTCGTGGTTTTACCAATTATAACACCCATATTTTTGGGTCGGAGGTTAAAAAGAAGCAGCAGTACCTAACTGCTAAAAAATATAATTAGCTACAATTTAACAAACTAATTTCGTAATACATTTCTAAGGATCTATGTATATTGAGAACTAAGCTAGGATGTATTAAATTAGTTAGTTAATAATACGTGTATGAGATACTAAGTATTCAGTAGTTCATACTACACAAAGATTAATTTACTATACTCGTCCGATACTCGTTGCAAATACTCGAAAGTGCAGCCCTAGTTATTGAGAGAGGTTGAGCCCGTGCCAACTTATCGCACAGTGAAAAACCACCTTTAGGTCAGGTTTACGTAATAAAATACACATAATAGAGGAATGTGCTCGTCTGTGTGCAAATTATATTTATTACTCGGAAAAACTGTTTCCTTATACACATAACCAGTAACCACATTAAATAACTGTTATAAATTTGTAAGTACTCGTAATGTTGTTATTTTTATACGATATTTATTTTTATACTTATAACTCGAAATCAGAACCATAAGGTCAAATGCCCAATTCATCATTGAATTGAGACATCCCCAAAAATGGGACATCCCAATTTAATGTAAAGTTTTGGTAACTGCAATAGGCATTGTATAGATAAATATATAATATAATGTAGATCAAATTTTGTAACATGATAGTGTGATATACAAAATATGGATATACATAGTTATACATACACTTCCCGTGTATATATAACTATGTAGAGACTGATGACTTGAATGTAGAGAGTAAATCCGTGGGACACCACTAGTTATTTAACTTCTATAACTTATAGCTCAGCGAGTAGCAGACCTCGCGAGTTCATAAAGAGGTACAATAGACATATTACGTCACAATCAAATAGTTCAATGTAACATCGTGAGATGGCGTAATGACGCAGGAACATCTACCAATTTACACACAAGGATTAAATTCATACTTTTGACGGATTTCGCTTCGTTCGGTAAACTAATTCTTTATGGAGTTGTATTTGTGCTGGATGCATCATAAAATAAATTAAAAAATTCTAATAAAAATACATTTTCCAGTAAAAAAATCTTTTAGCTGTAAAATAGAAACGTATTAAAACTAAACCACGCTTTATAACAAAGTACCCTGAAAAAGTTCTCAAAGAATTTTTAAATTAACAAACTCGAGGCACTCAAGCTTTATCCGCGTCTCTGTACAAAAGTACCTACAAAATGAAACAGAAAAAAACCTAAAAATACTGAAGATATGTAGGTAGATGTAGACATATCATCATCATCATCATCATCATCACCCATTATCTACTTACTGCTGAATATAGATCGTATCTTAAGTTTGGGGCAAAGCGCGCATCTATAAAATATAATAACTCGCGTAGTAACTTTTTTGAACATAAAATCACTGAATGGGTTTATTAGAAAAGTGTGAGAGAGTGTTGTAAATTCAGATAGAAGAAATACTTAAAAAAAGTTTTTCTTCGATATCCTTCGACTTAGCCGAGGAGTTAGCCAAAATATACTTTATAGATAAATACTTTCCAGGTGGTCCTATAGTGTTTTTTATCAAAATCAATTCAGTATTTTGGTTTTTATAACAAAATAACTGGAATATATGTCATCCAAGGAAACGAATTGCGTATTTTGTAGTTGGTCTTTTTAGATTTTTAAACGATTACTTGTTAAGCTTATCTTATCTTATCTTATTGATATCTTCGTATGAGAAGTATTTGCAAAACCACCGTACAATAAGCATTTTTATAATAATTCTTCTAGTTTTTTCTTTTCTATATCCGAGACAAATGCGATAAAAAACGGAGTGCATCGAAGCACTTTGTTTTAAGGGTTTCCGCTTGAAAAGTTTCCGATCGTACCACTTGTGGGGGGAGTTTATCCTTTGGAAGCTGCCCCTGTTTAGAGAACCAAATGCAACAGAAGAAAACAAAGACTGAAAACCTCTTGAATTTGAATGGATTATAGAGAATTGACTTGACCGTCTGACTTGCGATCCGCAGGTCCTGGGTTCGAATCCCATGGCACGCACCTCTGTCTTTTCGAAGTTATGTGCGTATTGTTGATTGCCGCCAACTTCAAACGGTGAAGGAAAACATCGTGAGGAAACCTACATGTCTGAGAGTTCTCAATGATTTTGAAGATGTGTGAAGTCTGCCAACCCGCACTTGGCCAGCGTGGCAGACTATGGCCTAACCCTTCTCACAATGAGTAGATGGCCCGCTCCCAGCAGTGGGACAGTTTGTACAAACAGGGCTGATAAAAAAAAAAAAAAAAAAAAAAAATAGAGAATTGGGCGCTACAGAATTTTCTTAAAAAAGATTTTACTTAGTTGCTTCAACGAGTATAAGTTTAGAAAAACTCAAAACCAGCGACAAACAAAACGGCTGAACCGAGTTTGATGAAAATTAGCTAAGAACATTCTCGATGAAATCGTCTTTAAAAAACTAGATCAACATTAGTCCATCTGTTTGTGAGCTACGATGCCACAAATACACAAAAACACTAAACTAAAAAAGTTTTAGAAAACTCAAAACAAGCGACAAACAAAACAGCTGAACTGATTTTGATGAAACATACCTAAGAACACTCACGATGAAATCCTCTTTGAAACAAATAACTTAGGTTGCAGGTTAGTCAGGTTTTCGATTTTCAGAATAATTATACAATTTGTTACAAGAATTGAATACTGAACTTGTTTTTCAAATATCTCACAGAAGGAGTAAAAGTAAAGAAATTAGAGTAATTCTAAGCACCTATAAATTTTTTGTGTATTTTACGAGTACCTACTCAGAAAGGTGTTTAAAAGCCTACAAGTGAGTATTCCACTAGTATTTTCTCGTAAAAGTGTGTAAAAACCTGCATGTTATTGCCTTACATCTTAGTAAATGCATACTCAAGATTCCCGAGAAATTGCGTTCAAAACAGCCAAGTCATAAAACTAATGTTATAAATTTCTATAATCGCTCTCCAATCGTCTGTATCCGATGATGTTTGCAAAAGTTTGCTTTCTAATAGGCCAGTAAATTGCACTTTCGCTTCAAGCTACTTTTGCTGGAGAAAAGTTAGCATAAACATAACGCTTTTTGTTTAGAAACCGCAAACAATGTGGTTTTATTCAATTTCGAGCATAACTAATGTCTTCATCGTAAGTAAAGTAGATAGATGTTTTAGAATGCGCTTGTTCTATAATATCTTTCTACAATAAACCTAAACTTGAAAGATTACAATTATTTCTCACTATAATAAAATGTATTTTAGTGTTTATTTATCTGAAATAAGTATGAAATTTTACTATTTACTAAAATGCTAATCAACTTTTTTAAAAATCATATTTTTCGAACAGTGCTGTTGGTGGTTTTTTTTTATATCTCCAAAGTCAACTGTTTAGTCGGTAGAGGGTGGGGGGGGGGGGGGGGACACGTGACTCTAACAAAAATTATGATTATCACTTCAAAGCTAATATTTTGCAAACGGATCCCTAAATTGGAAAATGGTTTTCGCATGCCCAATATTTTTTGATTACTTATCCAACGGTATTACGGTACCCCACACGACGAGGTTGATGAGAAAAAATAATTCATCCACACTTTACGTGAAGGGGAGGTACTTACACCAAAAAAAAATCAAAAAAATCTACAACTTTATCGGCATTATTAATATGCATACCAATACCAAATTATAGTTTTCTAGTACTTATAGTTTTTGAGCAAAGCCGCGGACAGACAGACGAACATGGCGAAACTATAAGGGTTCCTTGTTTACTACGGAACCTTAAAGACCAGCTCAAACTCAGTTTAAATCAAAACGTGATAATCAAACTACTATTAACAACTATAAACAATACGTAAACGTCAGTTAAGCCCCAGTAAGACATAAAGCAGGGTGACGTAAGCCGACCTTCACCTAGCGCAGCAATATTACGGAAATAATTGCACGATCGTGACCATTTTGTTTTTAAGATCATTGTTTGATAGTGTTTAGGTGAGGCATATAGGCATAACATGTGCTCTTACAAAATTGGTAATGGCTTTAGGCTGTCTTAGCGTAATGGTGGTGACTGACGAAAAAACACTGACTGAATAAAATAAAATAAAATTACGTTCTTTGGAGTTTTTGGATTTTTTGCTTAGACGGCTGGGTTTTTAGGCATGATCAAGAGGTAGGTTCCATATTATTTTTTATTTTTTTAAATAATTATTTGTGGACATTTCATAAAAAATAGACTTTAACGATAAGTTGGGACTAGAAATTATATTTTTTGTAAAAAGAATAAATACACTCAGCGTATCAAGCGTAACGAAATCGTAAGTGCAAAACAATTATTTTTTTTGGAGTCACCCGACTGCATTTTGTTTTTCTTTTTATATAGATACTTATTGGACAAACATTGTTCACGTTAAACTTCAACGAACACAAGTTACTCATCACTTTATAGAGCTTAATAATTTATAAATGGAAAGTGCTAATAAAACAACATACATTATTCGATAGGTTAGACAAACATAACAAAAAAAGAAAATTCTAAATAGAAGAAAGACACCTAAAATACAACTTTATATTACGTAGTAACAAAAAACGAATTTCTTTACGACACCGAAAAATGAAATGAAATGTTAAAATAGATATACATAAACAGATTTTTTTAAGTATTGGTTAGTAAGAAACTAAGCCCACAGGAAATCTATCTCGATTCGTCAATTAGATCACAATTTTCCTAGATACAAAAATATATTTAAAGTCTGTCACTGCGTACATTTTAGAAATTTCATAAATATTTTATTAATGGTTTAGTAGTAAATATCAGCTATTGCGCATGATGGATTTATTTCCGAAATGTCAAAAGCGCTCTTGATTTGATGCCAAATTAACAGCGGAAATCCTTGAGCTAAGTTATTGAGTGCCAAATAATGAATTGATGAAAATAATTCTTTTTAATCTATCTTGAAGGCTGATAGCACCATCGATCACCTTTAACAAGGAAAACAATTAGTGAAATGGCTGAGACTGACAAAGAATTACATAGAGTTTAACTACTTCCCTCAAACATGGTTGAGGAGAGCGATGGCTGGCACATGCATCAACTCGTGAACGGGTGCTGCTTGCGGGAGCTGGACTGCTCGGCGTACACACGCATGCATGTTAGTTTTTTTTTTATACATTATAGATCTACGATTGACCACCAACTCGCCTGATGTAAAGCGAGAGTGTGGCCGAGGATGGAGCTCGTCGATCTAGAAGATATCTATTCACTCTAGCCTTGAAAATTCCAAGATTGTAGGTCTCAGGAAACAGAGATGGCGGCAACGAATTCCATTCTTGTGCAGTACGCAACAGGAATGTGGATCGATATCCCTGAGTACGGATTTTTGGCATTTCAACGAGAAATGGGTGGTAATTCGCCGACTTTCTGCTATTCCTGTAGTGAAATGGGGAGGGTGGAATTAGGTCGTGAAGCTCTTGCGCACATTCCCCGAAATGAATCCTGTAGAAAATAGACAGACATGCTACTTTACGGTGGTGCTCAAGACTAAGTAGCTTCTTGGCAGCTAGTTTATCGTCACCGATTAACCTCACAGCTCGCCGGTCCACTGATTCCAAAGCTTCCAGCTGATACTTGGCTGACCCATCAAAAAGGTGGCAGCAGTACTCCATACACGATCGGACCTGTGCTTGATATAGATGAAGCAGTTGTCCCGGTGAGAAGTATCGTCTAACCATATTAATGATACCAAGCTTATTACTAGCCAGTTTAGCCTTAGATTCAAGGTAGCTCTTAAAGTTCATTGTTGGGGTTAACGGGTTTGGACTCATCCAAGCAGTTCAAGTTAAGTGTAAATTACAATGTTGTCTTCCTCTTGCTTACTTAAAAAAATGTAAGTAGTTAAAAATGCATATATTAGTTTATAAAAGGCACGGACCCTGAAGTCTGTGGAGAATAAATTTGTTAAATAAAAAATAATTTAAAAAAACTAAGGCGCAAGGGAAAAGGTGTCCGTAATAGAAAATTTTATTTCCGGCACGAGAAAATTAGCTTAGATTCTGAGACCTATATTGGCAATCGAATACAGTTGCTGTTATTAGGCGCAGTTCATGAATCTTCCGTCTCCGGCCCCGCTGCCGCTAAGAATGCAGGTTAGCGCGTATTGGCAAGTAGGCACAAAATGATTACAAAATTACACGGCAACTGAGAACATTTCATATGATTTATAATTAAGTATGTAATGTGGAACAATACGGGAAAAAACCGCATAGAACATCTGTTTTACAAAATACACATTGTACATACCTATACAGTAGCTACCTATAGTATAAAACATATGGGGATATTGTTATCGATTGTCTTTTCGTTATCTATCGTTTTAACCTAAAATAAAGGATATTCTAGGTTCGACTAAACTTAATTTTCTCAGTTACATTTTTTGCGTTGGATTAATATCGTTTCGAGGCGGTCCCATAATTTTTTATCAATGTTGCAAACAATCTCCAATTATTTGATTACTCCCGCGGTTTTACCCTGCGAAAAGAAAGCATCTTCATCGCTTTTCACCTTGTGAGAGCGTGTGATAAAATATAGCGTATGTCCTTCTCCAGATCCTAAATAATCTCTGTGCTAAATTTCACAACTATTGCTTCAGTCATTTGACCGTGAAAAGGTAACAAACCGATAGAGGGTCAGACGTCAGACAACAGACAGAGTTACTTTCGCTTCTATAATATTATATAATTATAGTTTAAAAAACTGAAGCAACCGACTTCTCATGGATGGCATTGTCAGAACTGGACCAAACTGAAATGGAACCACACGGGAAGCACCAGCTTCCAAAAAAAGAATCATCAAAACCCTGTTCACCCAGTCGAAAGTTCTGAGGTAACAAACATTAAAAAAATAAAGTCGAATTGAGAACCTCCTCCTTTTTTGAAGTCTGTTGAAAAGTTAGGAAGTTGTCCGAGAATGTGCTGATTAAAGTCGGTAGTTTCAGTTTGTTAAACTATACTTATTTACAACGAAACGTCTGCAAAACTGATACGAGAAATGATACCTAAGCAAATAAGTTTTTTTTAAGATACAGGAAGTTTATAGACAAACCGCATGTGCAAAGCGGCGCTGATTTGTTATGAATTATTGCTTTTTTCGTTTTTTTTTATAAATAACGCGAACAGCATAAAATTATTCAACCAATGTTGAAACGCAGATTTTTGTATTGTACGTGTACTGCGCGATTTTACCTACATCGATGTAGCCATAAAGTTTATGTGTGTGTAAATTTTGTAAAACGATACTCCAATGAATCCGTTCGAAAGCGTCAAACATAGATAAAAGCCTAAAATACTTTTTTACATGAAAAAGTAACTAATTTCAATTGATGAGGTCACAGTTATATATAGATATGGTTATACATTTGCCGTATTACTTGTAAACGCTGAATAAGCGCATTCTATTTAAACAGTGTTTTTTTTTTTTTTTGTTCTCGAACGTGACATTTCCCGTCTGACAGAAAGTGAAGTCCTTACTCGGTAAAATACTGGCAAATGCTTTAATGCGGGTCCAACACAAAAAAGAAGAAGAATAAGATTTTAACATGCGTTTATAACTAAGGCGGATTAATACTATCACTATTGGCATTGGATTAGAATCGTATGAATTCCATACAGAAGACTAAGCAGCAACATAGATTTTATTTTGAAATTAGGAAATGACTCACCAAAACCAATCAATAAATAAAAGCATTGAATGAAACTTATTAATCCACTTTTAGAACTATTCACTGTTAGATACCAGTATGCAATTAGGTACCTAATTGATGCTGGGACCAGGAAATATTCATAAAGTTAGGTATTACATGACAGTAATGTTTAAAATATCTAATATAAACCTGGGTTTTCATTGACGTCAAAACATAATATTATATACAGCAATTTATTATTAGTTCTAGGCACTACATATTTCCATTTATAGTGACTATCATAATTAGAAGAAGCACGCTCTCATCAGTGAGACAGTTTATACTTGTAAATATCCGCCATATTTCACACAATTGCCGACGACTTGACGATGGAGCCGAAAATTTATCGAGTGGAGACCACGCACCGGCAAGCGCAGCGTAGACCAGCCACAAGGTGGACAAAAAAACTCGTATAAGTGGCAGGAATTCAAGCCGCTTCCAACAGATCCTTTTGGAAATCCATAGGGGTGGCCTATATCCAGCAGTAGATGTGGTTGAGTTGTTCTTGTGGTTCATGTGGTTGATGATACTTAACTACCCAAGCAACTACTAAAGCAATCAGATTACTTTATGCTGGGGAATATCTAAAGCTAATCCAAATTCTTAGGCAAAATGCTCAAATAATAAGTTTATTAAAAATTTGATAAGCACTCACGGCACGCACGACGATATACATAATTTTAATGTCGATATATAGGAAATACATATTCAAATCGATGAACGAAAAAGCTTATTTTCGGTCACAGATTCAAAATGGACTTCCAAAAGACTAAGCGGATCGTTGCACCATCACTGCCTGCTTTATTCCCCTGGAAAGTAAGGGATATTTTTCCTCTTTCCCATTCGCATTCCAACGGAAAAACAAACTCCACACTTACATGATCGCAATCCACACAATCCATATAATATATGTATTTCTACATCTGAATATATATATATCCCTATGCTTTTGTTACCTGAAACAAAAATAAAATTAGATTAGAGGATAGTCCAAACGACATAAACAAAATATTACATACAAATATTGTAGAATCATAATATTTTAGATAGTAATAAAAAATTAAGAAACATTCTGAATCCTAGTTCAGAATGTAACTCCGTTAACCGATCGTATCAAGGAAGTATATTTTATATAGAGCTTTTTTACTTCTGTTAACGTTTTTTGTAATGTACACATAAATTTACTTAATACAATTGTTATGTTTGCCGATGCAAATATTTTTTTCTATAGTACTATATGATTTGTAATAAATTATGCAACAAACCCGCATTCAATTATATTCCTGCTACAAATGACTTTATCATGGCATCATTAACATTAATAAACAGTTAATATTTGATAACAAATTGGTTGTCGCACACAGCTAGCGTAAATATGTTACCGGTGTCACCACAATTACCTATATAAAACCGGCAAAGCACGAGTTTCAATCGCACACCGAGGGTTTCGTAGTTCTATAAATGATACAATACATGAACTGTGATACAACACTGATACCACGGTTTGCAGCACATTTTGTTGAGTAATTACTCAACAAAATGTGATATCTAAGAATATTTTATAACTACACATATTTTCATTTTAAATAATTTAGTGTTACAGACATAGCGTCTTACTTATAAACACTGAATAAACAGATTTAAGTAAAACAATGTTTTGTTCCGTTTTCGCGCGTGTTAGTTCCCATCTGATAGAAAGTGACAAGACAAGTCTTTATTCAATTAATGAGATTTTAACATGCGTTTATAAATAATACGGTTATTCTTTATCCAAAGAGATTGTAAGATTATCGTTTACTATATTTTAAGTTTGTCACATGACACCAACTGTCAAGGAAACGTTCACTTGTCATTTTTCGTTTCTGTTTTGTAGAATCAACAAGGAAGTTGTATCTCGCTGTACTCAAACAATATGTTTCGAAAATTATTTATGCACGTTTGTCTCGTACTTGACCAATTTTGAGTATTTATTGATTTATGTACGTCAAAGTAAACTCTACAATCTTGCCAATTTTGAGACTTGTATCTAATACCGTTCAAAAGATACATCCGTTTAAATGTAGGAAAGACAGACAGATAGACACCGTAGCCTCAAGAATAGGTTCCCGCATCCTTAGTACGGAAGCCTAAAAAGGGGAAGTAAAAAAAAAATTACGAAATGCAGAGTGTATTCCGTTGCAGAGTGAGTCTTCTGTACGTGTAGCAAACTTAAGAATTATGTGCTGAGGGTAATAACCCGATATCGACATCGCAATGACTGCGACGTCATTAGTTTTAAACTTCTGTCTTCTGTGCTATGATCTGTCTAATTTGGCCGCGTGACACTTTCTCTCTCTCTCTTTCTCTCTCTCTCTCTCTCTCTCTCTCTGCCTGTCTGTCCCTGTGTTTGTTACTTTTTTTCGACAAAACGGATGAACTGATCGCTATAAACTCTATAAACTTTCGCTATAAACTTTGGTACAGAGATATCTGAAAACCTGGAAACAGACATAGGCTACATTTCTTTACCATCATTAGCACCATTTTTCATCACTAAGCGGGCGAAATTATATAATATAAAAATATTAATAAATAAATAAATATTTGTGGACATTTCACACAACACCATCTAGCTACATATATACCTCTTTTTTTTGTAAATATATACACATATGATACATAGAAACACCCAGACACAGAACAAACATCCATGCCTCATCACACAAATGTTTGCCCTGGGTGGGGATCGAACCCACGACCTACGGCACAGCAGGCAGACATACTACCAACTGAGCCACAAGGCCAGTATAAAATATGGCACAGCTATTAAAAAAAAATGACGTATCGTTTCTTATACGCGACAAAACCTACACTTTATCGCGTATGTGATCAATACAAACCTAATTATGCGGCTATCGAAGCTTCACTCCTAAATTATTTCGTAGTTTCGTGACATAACGAAATTCATCGATACATAATAAATAACTCGAACGTGTATTTAGTGATATGGGAAATAAATTATATGGATGTAGTAATATCTGATAACATAATTTGAAGGTAATTTAAGTACAACATTATTATAGAACATTTTTATTTATGTGCCGATAAATACCTTATTTTGTTCTTAATCATAGAAGTACATAGCATGTAGAACTGACGGCCATTGGGTCATCAGCGGGACAGTTTACCGAAATATGGCGGCACACGATTGCCGACGACTTGACGATGGGGCCGAAAAGTTCTGGAGTAGAGACCACGCACCTGCAAGCTATACATAGGAAGACCAGCCACAAGGTGGATGGACGATCCCATTGTTGTGATCACAAGTGGCAGGAAGACGCTGGGTGCAAATCACCTTCATCAAGTCTTTTTGGATACCCATGGAAGAAACCTATTTTCAGCAGCGAACTTCTTATGGCTGAGAAAATGATGATAATGATGAAATACCGCTTTTATTATATACCAGGTATCTTTATTCTCGCAGCTGCTTATTGTCTTGAAGGTAGATTCTTTGAATGCGGTATCATATAACTGCCTGTCATAAAAGCTGAGCAAAAGCCACCTCTAGGCAAGTGGGTAATAAAATTTAGGGTCTGAAAGCTTGTTTAAATGAATCCAGGAAAGATAACGATTCGGCGTGTCTTGTATATTAGTATCCTGGGATTGCCAAAGATACTGCTCCTTCCTTCTACAACGATACTTCTCAGGGGGAGACACCGATACGGTCTGATGGAGATATCTTCCATCAAGACGCAAAGGATGGGGAGTCGGGGTGACAATTGAAGGGGTTTAGTGGAGAGCAAGCCCATAATCCAACTGCTTCGCATCATTGCCAGGAAAGGGGAACTACAATATTGACAGGAAAATATTTATTCTTTGTTGTAGGCAACACAGCGAACGGAAGTTATGAGGTGGCAAATGTCAATGATGTTGTAGGTAATAAAATAAAAATTGGTTCAATCGTTAGTTTGAATCAATTGTGATTCATTCATTAGGGTTACATTAGTACATAATTGATGAATAAAGGTATTGGTTATGAAATGCTACTTATGAACTTAGATGAAGGCGTGTCGCTAATGAAGTTGTTTATAATCATTCATTTTCAATCATTCATTTAGTTGGCGGGCGAGCGCAAGCGTATTTGGGATTTAAAAATGTATACTAACTGTGTAACTGTAACTACATAATGTGGTAAATTCTGAAGGCACCACAAAATTAACTAAAATTCATATATTTTAAAAGAGAAATCATAATACCTGACTGCAGAAGAGCTATTTTTGCAGTGTAAATTACGATTTCGTTACGCTTGATACGATGTTGAGTGCACGTTTTTTGTAAGAAAGTATGCGTAAAATCGCTACAAAAAGTTATAAATACGCATTATTTAGAAAAAAAAAACGTAAAAAGATAGTAAAATCATTTATTTGTTACGAAAAAGTTAGGTGGAGGTGACGAAAAGCGCATTTAATATTTTTTATGAGAGTCCTATTTTATTATTGTTATAAAAAATATAGCCTATATAACATTCAGGGGGTGAAGATAAACCTCGCATATCAAAATCGGACAAGCCGTTTAGGATGTACTAATAATATAGAAACATACATACACTCAAAAATATAACCATCCATCTTACACATTCAAATAAAAAAGAAAAACGAAAATGTGTCCGGGCTCATACACATCAATGATCCCACCACATGTCCCAGTCCTTCCCACCATAAACCCGACTGCATAACGTCTCTCATAGAGCACGGCCCACTTTCGACATAAAAACAAACACAACGTAAAATTTACCATAGACAATATGGGACAGACACATCATAGGACCGCAGTCCGTACCATGGTTTTCTAAGATAACTCTCATTATATCCAATTTTTCCATTATTTAAGATATAGTACGTTTCTCGAATTTTTTATTTATGTTGCAAGCATATTCATGTTTTTTTTTAAATGTAGAAATAGGTTTGCGCTTGACCGCCAACTCGCCCGATGTCGCAGCTCAGTTGGTAATATGTCTTCCTCAGCTGTAGATCGTAGGTTCGATCCCCACCCAGGACAATAATTTGTGAGATAAACATGGATATTTGTTCTGTGGCTGGGTGTTTACATGTAACATAGGTACATATGTATTTACAAAAAAAATAATTGAATATTCTGTTATACAGTACCGGAAAGCTTACAGCTTTGCTTAGTTTGGCGCTAGATGGTGTTTTATGTAAATAGGCTTATTCAGCAATTTAACGCTAATTACACATAATCTTACAATGATATATAGGACTACTATAAAAAAAAATTGAAACAAATTGGCGATTGTCCATCGATAACCACTACAACCGCAGGCTAACGATCCGTACGAACCTTTCTTAGTTTATTCAATTTTCGCCTCAATTACAAACATAGCAAGGCAGAAATTGGGCCAGCATTAAGACTCCCGAAAATGTACCTCCTAAACATAATCGAGTTTCTTTAGTAAGAGCACGATTGCGAAAGCCGGTGGAACAATGAGATCTCGATGGTTGTAGATGCATGACGAAAGTGCGCATGAGTCGCATCTGTACCGCATTACGCTAGTAACGCCAGCAAATGGTTTATTGTACGGAGCGTTTATTGCTATCGTAAGTTAATACTTAGCAGTAAACTAGCAACACACTGTTTCTATTTGAAACCTTAATTAAAGATCTATATAGATTGTTCGACTTTTTCTAATGTCATTTTTACATATAAGAATATGATATATGATATAAGAATATGATATAATATGATATAATAAGAATTTGTTTTGTTCACAATGAAGTTGTTGTCGAACATTTGTGATGATGCTTTCTAGGTAAGATGTCACGATGTTCAAAAATGGTGGTAGACTCGAGACGGATGATTTGTGACCTACAGAGCCGTACTTTTTTTCTAAGTTTTCTGTCATAATTTCTTTCATATAAGTAAAGTAGCGGCGCACCACTTTAAATATATCTGGTTGAGCATATTTTATTGGCTTCATCATTTATTATTAACACAATACAAAGCTTCACCAATTTCAATAATTTTCCCTCATCG
The DNA here is from genome assembly GCA_947563715.1 of Lycia hirtaria. Classification (NCBI taxonomy): domain Eukaryota; kingdom Metazoa; phylum Arthropoda; class Insecta; order Lepidoptera; family Geometridae; genus Lycia; species Lycia hirtaria. Next base: position 8,473,658 of record OX387377.1, on the reverse strand, counting down.
AGGAAAGGCTAAGCCGCTTCAAAAGCAACCAGACAGGTGGTAAGACTTGGTTACAGCTGAGTAACAGTAAATCGCCTGTATATCCTTTAACAAGGTATTTTACAACCCTCATAACTTTCCTATTTATAAGAGAGATTGATGGTGAGATACCGGTGAAGAAAACCATTAGAATGAAAGGCAAGCATGAAAGTTAGTTATAACAATGACAACGGAGGCTGTATTATTGAAACTCCTTACTTATTTTAGTTAAAACTTTGAATATTTACTAATTTGTTTTTTTGAATATTTACTTTTTTTTATCGGTAGTTTTAAATAACAGTTTATTCTTTACTAAATTATTTTGTTACACCATGTATGCAAAGGATATAGGATAAAGGATCTGGGGGCACGGCCGTGCCCCCGCCATGTGAGCCTGCGGGTACGGCCGGGACTATCTTTTCTCGATAGATTTGACATGCAATGATAACAAGACATCTTTAAATTACTACAACGCATTTTGTTTATAGGACTGAAATCTATCACAAGTAGTAAAAGGATTGGATAGAACACCGAGGCCGGACTTATATACTCGTATGTGCCTAACCTTTATTCATATCAAAATTTACGCAACGCAACGGTACGACGCGACGTTTATTCCTAAGCCTTTATCGACATTCAGCAGATAAATGCTCCTGGATATTATATCCGTAGATCTTTTTTATTGAAAGATAGTTTAGATCCGTAGATATTTTTTTACAGAAACTATTTCAATTCAAGATAATATTTCATGGGCAACGCTTTTTTTATCTTTATCGAATTTTATACATTATACTAAAGTTTTTTTTCTTAAAATTGCTTTATTTCTGATTGACTGACAATAAACGAGTGTACAAAATGCAAGTAGACCTTTTTGATGGAATAGACGGCATTTTCATCTCTTTTGTTTATGTAGAGAACCATTGTATAATCCGTGCTCAGCTGCTATGATTATCTGTGGTTAACGATGCTATTCTGTGGCTAGCTATGCTAATCTGTAGCCAACGATGCTATTCTGTAGCTAACGATGCTAATCTGTGGCCAACAATGCTTATCTGTGGTCATCGATGCTGTACATCAACAAACATCTTAACACTACACTGTTCATCGTAACCCTTTTGCTGAAAATGAATTAGAAAAAATAAAATGGCTAGAAAAACCGTAATAACGATCGCTTTCTTCGCCGCTCCGCTGCCCGCTAAGATCTAAAACGCTTATTTATATCATCTTACAAGCTGACGTCATCGCACCTGACCGAAAGTGGATTGGAGATGGAGTGATGCATAATAGATGGGAGATTCATTTGGACCGTCCGGAGGGAATGCCAATTTCTTATACGGTGCTGGTCAGGGATTAAGGCCAGTATTACATGGAGATTGAGAATATTCCTGCTACTGACCTACATAGGTTAGTTGGATAACCCGCCTGTATAACATGGTTAATGAAAAATTGATAGAAGAAAATTGGATACATTTTCGCAGCTATCTTATTTTATTTTTTTACACAAGACAAAAGGCACAACTATACAATATCTGAGCTAAGCTTCCGTAAGATTACGTTATGGATACATTCAATTAAATATTAATGAAGGTTTATTGTAAATTCACTTTCAACTTAATCATACTTATTTTAAAAATGATAATCACGAAAAAAAACATCATGATAATGGTAATAATGATGATATTATTGCATATTTTTGTTACTTCCCACGCCGCAATTATTCGCCATTATTAATTTCGAATATACTATATTTTTATTGAAAAACCAGAAAATGGCGAAGATCGGATGATTATCTAAGTTGTAAAATATGCGTAGCAAGTTGGTCCTCTTCAACAGATATAATCAAATTCGCTGGCACGTATCTGGCCCAACGCATAAGCATTGCCATTCAACGTGGCAATGCGGGCAACATGTTGGGTACGCTGCCAACTGGGTTTGAGCATTTGGATTGTCTTCAGACCTTTATCGGTCTGGGGTAATCGATATGCTTTTTGTGTAGTAGTTTAGTCAGTTGAGTCTGTATATTGTTTTGCTGTAGTTAATAAAGGCACTTGCCCATTTAAAAAAACAGATTTGCCATTATAATATCAAGCGCAAGCTATCATCTATCAGATTCACAATCACCATCTATAATCTATCAAATTCGCCATCATCATCACAATCCCCATCTACTATAAGATTTGATATCATCTCTATCCCTCAACACAATACTGTAAATAAACTGTAATACTGTAGTACTGTAAGTAATTCTGTGCCTCCACATAATGTAATGTTACCTTCCACACAATGAGAAGACTGACCAGAATGGTGATCTATGACCTAACCCTTATCATAATGAAAAGATAGCCCACGCCCAGCAGTGGGACAGTACATACAAACAGGTTTGTCCTGAAGTTCAATAACGAAATAACCAGTTTCACAGGTTAACGTATCACCTCAACCTCTCCTTAACAATACTCTTTATCTCTAAAATTGATTGCAGTACAATTATTTACAGTCTAGAAGCCTAAATGATCGCAGCGCAATATTACAGATGTTAATCTAATTTGGTGAAACAAAGTACGTGCGTAAAATTAAAAAGTTTATTGATAGTTTTAACCTTGAAGGGTGAAAGATCCAAATTGATTGTCTCCTGTTGCCGTACCGTGGGTTAGTCACGCTAAACCAAATAACTCTAAGTAATTAGTGGTCCTATCTTGGTTTAATTAGATCTGTGGACTGAATTCACACAGTCAAATAATTTTGGTCATGAATAATCATAATTATTTTTTAATTAAATTTTAAAGAATTCAGTGTTAACATTTACCATTCGATGGACTTACATGTGATAAATAAAAGATGTACAGGGCACGGGGTAGGTACATAAATATACATTTTTTGATAACTTTACTGCAACATTATTTTAACTTATAATTTTAATTGATAAAACTACAGACATAATTATATGCAATATAAAAAAGAATAACTAAATAATCATAAGCATGTAAAAAGTAATTAATTTAAATTAAAATTTCGTCAATTGAAACCCATCCTGCATCGACCTTGGTGGAAATTTATTAATTTATTTATTTTTTTAAATTTTATACATGAATAATGTATAAAACGAACATAATATGACTAACATGCCCGAACAAATACTACTCGTATTGGGCTTGGTTAAAATGCTTGTTTTTTTTACGTACTAAACTTAGAATAGTCCATAAATAAATCAAAATTACTGTGTCTTTTTAACCAAATAACAGGTATAAGTTTAGAAAACTCAAAAACCCTCGACAAAAAAAACAAATCAAAATCGGTTTATCCGTTCGGAAGCTACGATGCCACAGACAGACACACACACACAGAGACAAAATTATAATAAACTTTATAGTCAAACTTATAACACCCCGTCGTTTTTGCGTCGGGGGTTAAAAATTAACTCGAACTACGGAGTAAAAAGTATTGCCAAATAATATTAAAAACACTAAGCAACTACGCTACAAATTGATAACCTCTGTTTAAAGTCAGTTAAAAACAAAATACCAACGAATCGAGAATATCCTCATTTTGTTGATCACTGAATTGCAATAAAATACATTAAAAATACTTTACTATGGAAATTAACGTGGTTTTCACACATTTTTAAATATAAACTACGGGTCACTCACGTCTGTTTTGAGCCGAAATATCCGACTACAGTTTCAACCGCATTCGGCGGTCTTTTTCAAAGGAGCAGCACACACGTCACTCTCGGTCGGTGACGCGCCTTGCACTGTATAGTCGGATATTTCGGCTCAAAACAGACGTGAGTGGCCCGAAGTTTTTATTAAAAATACTGTTAAAGTTACCACTTTTTACAATACACCAACAACAACAACTTTTAACACATATACAACTTTTTCAAATGATAAAATGCCAAATATTCAGAATAAAAACAACTACATAGGAACCTCCACTTCCTCCTTTCTAAACGTAAATAAAATGAAAACTGTAAACCAGAATATCGTCTAACCCAAACAACAGTTAGTTACAGATTTTACAGCCCCTGTCGGACATTCTTTTTGCAATAGCTACACGGAGTTTCAGCCGTTTCACTGACTTTATGATTCCAACTGCAGAACCAATTTAATATGAACCCGAGTTCAATGAAAGTTCAACGTACTGACATACCAAAGGCACTTGCATCTTGAAAGGACGTAGGCCCTTGAAGGACGTATTGTATAAATAATGAGTGTTTAATGAAAATTATTTGTTTTTTTATTTAATTAATTAAATCATTCGTTTGAAAGAAATTGGCGCACGTTTTATTTATTCTACTTGTACTCTTTATCAATTCGTTTATATTTTATATTTGAAATACAGGTTTTATCAATTCCAATTTCAACCCAATCCAATCCCAATATCAAAAATATTTCAGTGAAAGTGATATTTCAAAACCGAAATGATGTTTCATAAACTTTCACAAACAATTTAAAAAGAGAAACGAGAGAGCTTCAAAGGCTAACTTTTTTCATTTCAAATCGTGTATTCCAGATGTTGCACACATAAAAATAGTATCTATGAACAAATTCCAGAAATAAAAGAAAAATAAAACATTCATACATTTAATAAAGACGAAAGAAATAGAGAATCTAAAACGAAATCGTTAGCAACATTGCCAAAACTAAACGCATTTTTCTCAGGAACAAAGATTATAATCTATTGTGTCGATAGAGCACAATCGTAAGAAACGAACAGAAGAATAACCGGCCAAGTGCGTATCAGGTCAAAATAGGGTTCCGTAGTTGCACATAAAAAAAAATGTGAACTTACGGAACAGGGTCTTTTCTTTGATACTATGAAAATACGAGTTAACTAACATTAGTTTAAATGAAATTTACATGAAATTTTCATTTGTGACTTACTCTTGATATATGGACGTATGTGACATTTGGAAGGCACTGGCTCCTATAATACAGGTAAATAACCTAGTATAGGGGCCAGGGACTTGCACAATAATGTATGTAAATTGAGTCAAATAAAGATTTTTGTGTTTGTATTTTGTATTTTCTTAGTACCTTTTTCAAGTTGATCAACTATTACTTAACTTGCAAAGCCTACTTAGCCGATGGGGGGTAGGGCGTGGGGTAAATGAGAAAAACGTACCAAATTCATTAATAAATGTATGTATTTTTTAATTTTATTCTACTACTTTCTGCATATCTATGCCAAATCACAACTATCTAATACTACTGGTATTTGAGAAAAACCGTTGACAGACAGATAGGACATGGCGAAACTATAAGAGTTCCTTGTTTACTACGGAACGCTAAAAATGATTCTAGAAAATTCTATCCCACGGTGGTTTTACACGTGCACTATCAACATGGTTCTCTAATTAGGTTTGCATGACTGAGATGGGGAGACAGAAAACGAGCTGTTTTCACAAAGAAAGCGTACGAGGTAATTAGCGTTCGTATGCAGATATGTAATAAAAGTAAGCTATGTTATGTGTAAAATGCAATGCACGTGCTGTTTTTATACTTTGAAGTTGCAGTGAATTAAATAATTTTATAAGTACTGCCGTAATTGCCGCGGCCTATGTGAGAGATTCCTGCATTTTATCGCTCAAAGTTCACTTGTACATCAAATTGACATAGTTTTTGAGAGACAAGTCTTAAGAAATCCCACCGAATCTGAGATTCTATTGAAATGGGCCAAAATTTGATTGGGTTGATTGAATTTTAAACTAAAACGTTTCCTTTGCACGCAGAAGTCGCACACGGTTTCCACAGAGCTCTGATTCCGTATGACTATCGGCCGTGTTACGAAAAATTGACGTGGGTGTGACAATGAAAATTAGACTTTAGAGTTTTACACTTAAAGTGTAATTTTCATTGTCAGCTCACCCACGTCAAATTCTCGTAACGCAACTGATGGTCATACGGAATAAGGCCCCAGGTTTTGTAGATCTCTACTCCAACCTGATATTACTTCCACATCTAGTTGCATGTGAGCACAAACATGAAAATTTTAAAAAATGCTATATCCGTTAAAAGTCCTTTAATCTCAATAAATACCTAATGATAAAACATTATAGCTACCTTTTAAAGATCTTTTTCATAAAGAAACCTTATCTGAGTTAACCTATTTCTAAAATCTAGATTTTTACATTCGTTAACGTTTATTTCTTTCCTCGTTTCATAACCATAACTCATGTAAAACTCGGTTTCCGTCAGTTATCGCGATTGAACAATTAATTTAGGTTTCTGTTTCTTACATAAAAGGGGTTAACAAGATTTATATAACTAAATTTCACGTTTTGATAGCGAATGCCCCAGTTTCTTACTTTATTTGAACACAGAAGTTATTAATTGCATGGCGTGAACGATATCTTGATATACTTTTCGTTTCACGAATAATTCTTGATTTTTACGACACGCTTCTCCTAATTTTAGAGGTTTAACGAGTACAATTTTAATAAATATTACAGTATAAAGAAGTGGCCAAGGCCGTGTCGAGACACGCATATGGTACAGTTCCGTAGTTAATGGTATAATCTAAACCAGCATTTCCCATTAGCCGGGTCGCGACCCGGTACCGGGCCATCAAAATAAAATACCGGATCGCAACATTCCCGCCTTGTTTTAAAAATATTTTGACACAAGACCATTGATAGATGTTTGGTTATCTTGTCGTCAAGAATACACAAAAATAATAAAAAAGTTATTTCATCAAGCAATATGTAAAAGTATTTTTATAAATGAATAGGCATTGAATAAAATAAGTACTTAACGCGATTCAGAATTAGGTTAATTACTTTGTAATGAATGATAATCAAATCAGGGAAATGGAACCGTCTGGCCACATATTATTTCTGCATTTATCAAGATCAATTATGATATCTCTAATAAATGCATAGTAATCATTATTTTTTAATCAATTCGGTTCTCTGTTCTGTCTCTTAGAAATTAAACAACTACAACAAGAACTAAAAAAAAAAAAAAGTATAATATACACTACCCGTGGATAAGTAGGAAAATATTTCTCAGAAAAAGCAGGAATATAGGAAAACCTTAGACTTAATTTCACTCTTAAATGAAACCGTAAATTAGACTGCAAAAACCGCTTTTCCGCAGTCGAGTATTTTGTTTTTTTTTATTATTATTTATTTATAGATACTTGTTAGCTTACTTATAACACCCCTCTTTATGCGTACAACAAGAGCTCACTTGCTCCACCAACACACTCTGCTGCTACAACATTTGCTCCCTCTCATGCTTTGCATCTCACTTGCACTTGCTCGCTTCATCGTAGACCGCAACTGTCGCACCAGGGGAGTTTGCGTTCAAGCGCAAGTCTGTTTTTGAATTAAAAAAAAAACATGCGAGCGTTAGCTAAAGGCAAGTCGCGGCCGTTTCTTGGACAGTCCAGTATTATCGCGACACCCTATAGGTCACACGCGACTGTCGCATCGGTCGCACGTTTCCGAATGTCACCTTTACTAGACCATGTGACATCATCGTAATGTAAACAAACAGACATTGAATCTAATAAATACTAATGATATCAGCACCCGAAAGACCAATTTGTTTAAAGGACTTTTCAAGGGCTAACATATTACTCATGCTGTCAAATAATAAAAGGTAAATATTATTAATTTACTAGCCATATCGCGCGGTTTTACCCGTGATGTAGATTTTTTTCGAAGCATACCTATTTACATTTCACTCTTTTAAAATATTAGTTTTTGTATTTAGAACCAACAGTGTAGGTTGTGCCTAAGTTGTCTGTGAGAACAAAGCCTTATAAAGCTATATTAGGTATCATGACTATTCCTTGTAAATCTTCAAAAAATATTTTAAATACGACTGTATTATTGTTTTGTGAACCGATTGTTTCCGAATTGATTTATATTATTATTATTTTGTTACTCGGCTAATCTAATTCGGTAAGACTAATTTTACTCAGAAAGGATTTTTTTACATCACTCCACAAAAGTATTTTGTACCAGTTAAATAAATAGTGTTTTTTTTTTTTTCGGGTTCGACCTGACGTTTCTGATTTTAAAAAAGGCGATTATTCAAAAAAAATAAAACTCGCACTTCCCTAAATTTTAGAGAAGTGTCCTACATCTACGTAATGTACTCTATTAGATTGCTATCAAATTGTATTAATAATTGATTAAAAACTATTATTAACAATGTATGTAAACTCCTTCACAGTATTAACGTAAAAGCCATCACAAAGCTTTACAAATCTCAAAACTCAATGTATTGTGATCAAAACGCTGAATGAAGTTTAAACTAGAGTTATCGAAGCTGTACAACCGATTGCAAAGCCTTTGTGCACAAAGCGGGACATTAGCAACTTTTGACGTCCCGATTGTTAGAAAGTTGGGACGCTTCAAATACCTAAGTTTTGGGACGGATTGAAATGATTTTAGAAGACGACCAGCAACGGGAAGAATTGTTTGAACTGTAAACTGGAGTTTTACGCAAATTATATCCTGTCGCTTTTACCTTGCCGGGGATTCTAATTGTGTGTCAAATCCAGATTTGACCCTCTCACTAAAAAATAAGTGGAATAATAGTAATAAGGTATTTCATTCTATGCAATGGTATAAAAATCGGCCCATAAATGATCTCGTAGCAAACGTGACGGAAATACTCCCTCAACCAAAAACCGTGAATTTGTAGAACTTGTTTATAATACAAAGTAAAAAAACAACAACGGGTTGCACTCCGGGAGTGCCGGCAGAAGTGAAAACTAAATAAAAAATAAAATAGCAAAAAGACTGATAAAAATGTACATACAATAATGAACTTTAAATGCAGAACGTTAGAATAGGGTTCTGACTAAAATAATCGGTCCGTCTTACGAATTCGATCTGACGCGAGTTTAACATTTTTTACCCATCCAAAAAATGCAATATGAAACAAGTTTTGGAAAGAGAATTTCTCGGCAAAAGAAATTGAAACTAGTTGTGTTGCTAGTCGAACAAAATAATAAACTAAGAACAGCAGCGCCCTCAATGCTACATTATTTTTAATTCGAACAGCCTCTCTTTCCACAGAATAAGTAATAATAGTAATATGTAATATCACAGAATACATAATAGGTCTAGAACGAACACCGAACCACTGCACGATCTTGCACGACTTACCAGCTTACCAGACTGTCTACATGCTACACTCAAGACCGCGCCACCACAAGTCCTAGACACAGCGCTTGAATCGTATTTCAGCCATACATACTATTATCCCTTCCCCTTGGACCTCCGTTGTGAGCAGACGCGCACAAAGATATTGTCTATTTATTTTATTTTAAAACTAAAATTAACGAAATAAAGTATTAAAATCAGTTGCAAATAATAGGAGTGCATGAAACAGTGAGAAGTGCTTCGTGTGACGTCAAACGGCTGTGAACCTGTTGCGAGTAAGACGCCATCTTCCTGTAGAAAACCACCTGTTGAATCAACAACGAATTGTAGCATAGCAACACTCCACTCCCGCGCAGGTTCCGCCCCTACGTATTCAACGAACGTGAGACACTACCTTTCTTTGCGAGAACCACCTGTTGATCTTACCAATCATACCACTGCGTGCACGACAAATGTAAGAATCCATTTTTATTTAGCAACTACCTGTTGACATTGCGTTACGGCCAATCGAAGACTCCTTTCACTACACATAAGGCGGCGCATAAACAAACACTACTCAGCAATTATAAGCGCCTGGTACTTCGATAGTTATCACAACAGTCTGGTTACTTCATATATCTTACTGAAGACTTGAATACTCACATTCTTGACTTTATTATCGCCTAATATTCTCAACATGCCGCAGCAAACTCCAACTAAAAAACATGACTTGAAAACTTCGTCTACATACAAACGCCCTCGCACATATTCCGATTCGTTTACTAAGTCACCCTCCCCCTCAAATAATAATGATAAACTAGAGGAACTAATGGAAAAAATTAACCAGGTTATAAAAGACGTGTCTGAAATAAAATCTGACATATGCGAGTTGCGTAAAAGTAATTTAGAAATGGAGAGGTCATTTGAGCGAACTTTGGAGTTTTACGGTGGAAACTATGAAGAAATAAAAGAAAAGCTGGTGATGCTTGAGAGTAAGGGAGGCGAACGTGAACAGCTTTTGTACAAACTGGATAGCAAAGTTGAAGAACTGGACAGGCAGATCAGAAGCTCTAGCATTGAAATTCGAGGAATCCCACCTAAAGTTAACGAGACAAAGGCCGAGCTATCCGCAGTGGTTGAAAAGCTTCAAGAGAAACTTAGGTTGAGTGTAAATTGTGCGCCTATCAGAGATGTCTATAGACTTAAAGCTAGAACTAACGGAGAGCGTCCAATAATAGTAGATTTTACTACTACTATTCATAAGGCCTATATGTTGCAATCCGTCAAAAAATACAATGCCAGTCACACAACTGAAAAGCTCAACACCCAGACCTTAGAAATTGCGGGAAAAAAGTCCCCAATCTTTGTCTCAGACTTTCTGACACCTAAGGCGCAGAGACTTTTTTATCTGGCGCGTGAATTCGCTAAGTCAGCGAAATACGACTTTTGCTGGACTTCAAATGGAAAAATCTTTCTGAGGAAGATTGAAGGAGCTCCACCAATACTCGTTAATAATGAGCGTCAATTAGAGGAGTTAAAGTTAAAAAACTGTTGAATTTCTACATGAAACGACATATTGTTTTGAAAATAATGTTGGTTATTATGTATACTTTAAATTTGAATTTGGTTTTCAATCACACAATTACTTTACATTTGTTTCATATGTTTTGCAAATTTAACTTACATTTTCCATCTTTACACACACATACAACTTTAATTAAATACACATACAACACTACTTACTACTACATCACTCTTTTTCAATCTGTTATTATTATATCAAGAACATCACAGTCATACAAGGCCAGTCGTTGCCTATTATTATCAGTCCCAACGGGTGTATACCTTCAAGTCTCACTAAGCCTACGATCCCCAATATTTTGTATTGATAATGGATAAAGTTCAACAAAATGTTTTAAGTGACCTTATAGATGAACTAACGATTTCAAGAGCCATCTCCTGTGAACCAGAGATGTGTAAATCTCATATAACTTTAGATAACAAAACACTTAATATACTTTCCCTTAATATCAGAAGCGTTAACTGTAATTTTAATTCTCTTGAAGTATTGCTGACTAGACTTGACTTTCAATGTGATTTAGTGATTCTTACTGAGTGCTGGATAGATAATTCTAAGTCTTTCCCGCAACTTAAGAATTACAAATCATCATTCACAAAAAACTGTTTAAATAAAAATGGAGGCATTATAGTTTACTCGAGAACAAATTTAAACGTAATTATAGATGAACATATTTTCCAAGAATCAAATTGCCTTTTGATAAAAACGGGTACCAATTCTGCAATAGTTGCATTATATAGATCCCCTTCTTTTTTAAATACGGATTCTTTCATTACTGACTTGGATACATTATTGACCAACATCAAAAAGTACCACAATATTGTAGTTTTAGGTGATATTAATATAGATATAAAACAAAATAATACTGATGAAAACTCTGATAGCTATCTTGAATTACTTGCAAGTCATGGGATCCTTCCTAGTCATACAATGATTACCAGGGGTCACAAATGTCTTGACCACACGATGTTAAAAACTAAATTAGAATGTACTACAATAGTCATAAAAACAGACATAACCGATCATTTGCCAATCCTTTTAAATATTAATAACAAACAAAACATGAATTCATATACTATCGCGAAATCTAGATTAATAACAGATTTGTCTAAAATTAATGATCAAATTACATCCTACGATTTTTCTGATATCCTACTCACTACAGATGCTAATACAGGAGCTAATTTACTAGTTAATAATCTTATGGACATCGTTAAAAACAATACTCGCAGAGTTAATATTCCTTGTAATCAGCGTATCATAAAACCATGGATCACTCCAGGCTTGCTTCGATGTATCCGTACTCGTGATAAAATGAACGCTAGTTTAAAACAAAATCCTAATAACCCCATATTGAATCTCACTTATTCTAGATATAGAAATTACTGTAACAAATTAATTAAGAAACTTAAAAATACCTATCATAAAACTGAACTTGAAATTAATAAAAACAACTCTAGGAAAACTTGGCAACTTGTTAAACAAATTACCCACACCGAAAACATAAAAATGGATAATAATCCACTACTAAGATCTAAAACAAACTCAATTGATTCAATTAACCATGTTAACGAACACTTTGCAAATGTTGGAGCAAACTTAGCTAACGAGATAATAAGTAACACTAATTTAGATACACATGAAACTACTGAGTTAGAGTCTAATTTATCTTCACAAGTTAATTCAATAGGTGTTCTATCTACTGATGACATGGAAGTTAATTGCGTTATTAATGGCTTAAAAAATGATTGTGCTGTTGGACACGACGGTATCTCTACTAGATTAATAAAACAATCAGCTCCAACATTAGTACCACTGATTACGCATATTTGTAATTTATGCTTATCATTAGGCCAATTTCCGCAGGTTTTTAAGACTTCCATAATTACTCCTATTCACAAGGGTGGGAATAGGGATAGTGTCAACAATTATAGGCCAATATCTATCTTAACAGCACTCTCAAAGATCCTAGAAAAGATAATAAATAATCGACTAATATCATTTTTGGAATCGTATAACTTACTATCTAAATCTCAGTTCGGTTTCAGGAAAGGGAGATCTACTGAAGATGCTGTTACTGAACTAACTGATTATATAGTGAAACAATTAGACAAAAAAAAGAAAGTAAGCTGTATATTCTTAGACTTAGCCAAAGCCTTCGACACTGTCTCTATTCCTATTCTTCTGAAAAAACTGGAACGTCTAGGCATACGTGGCAACGCTCTAAAACTCATGAGGGACTATTTGACGGGAAGAACTCAGAGGACTAGGGTGGGTTTTGTGACGAGCAGTGATGCATCTATTAGCTATGGCGTCCCACAAGGTAGTATACTGGGTCCTACTCTATTTCTCTGTTACGTTAATGACTTGTGTAACTTACCTCTAACACGTGGTAAAATTGTATCGTATGCCGATGATACAGCTTTAATCTTCAGCGGAAACAGCTGGCTCGAGACACGCGATAGTGCTGAAGAAGGACTCAAGGTTGTTATGAAATGGTTAAAAAAGAACCTCCTGACTTTGAATGTCGATAAAACCATGTTCATGAACCTTACGTACCCCCATAGCAAGAAACCAATTCTGGAAATAAAAGCCCATGTAAACTGTGCGGGAAATGGTAACTGCCATTGTAATAAGCTACAACAAACATCGACTATGAAGTATTTAGGCATAATTATTGATGATACCCTAAGTTGGAAGCCTCAAATAGTCCTGTTGAGTAAGCGTGTACGAAAACTTATATTTGTCTTTAGGAACCTGCGTGAGGTGGCCGATCATGATCTACTCTTTAAAGTTTATAATGGTTTATGTAGGTCTATACTGAATTATTGTATTACAATTTGGGGAGGTGCATGCACGACTTATATGCTAACTCTCGAGGTGGCGCAGCGTGCCGTGCTTAAAGTTGCCTTAAGAAAACATTTTCGATATCCTACTTACCAACTACATAAGGATAGCCACGTACTTACGGTTCGGCAACTATATTTGTTTAACCTAACTATGACACAACATAAAACTGTACACAAGATTAATCCTCGTAGTAATTGCAATAAAAGACGTAAGGACAGAGTATTACATGAACCAAATTGTAGAGCGCGTTCTGCTCATAGACACAAAATGTTTCTAAGCCCTTACATTTATAATAAAATTAATAAGTTTATAGACAACTTTGTGTCACTCAATTTTCCTGAGGCAAAGTCTGTTCTGTTCGATTGGCTTTTAGGAATAAACTATACCGAGACTGAAGAATTGCTTAAAATTTTAAGATAACAGATTGACAGTGTAGTGCTATTTACATATTAACACACTCACTCCACAAACATCCACACCCACATATTCACCCCCACATACTTTCACTTTCACACACTGACTCAAACACCCCTCTACACAAACACATCCGACCTTTACCCTCACACACCCCCACATGCATACACACACACACACATCCTTAGTCACGCACTTTATGTTACATGTTTCAATTAGATGTACTTTGAAATATACACAGAAAATACTTGTGTACATATACATAATCTTAATTTAGAAATTTAAATGTAAGTTTTGGCTAGAATTAATTATTAACTTACTAAGCGCTTTATTGCTGTACTCAGAAGGTACACAGATACCTACAACACAAGCCCTGCTTAGTGTAGGTTCTGTGGAACCACTTTCAAGTAACCACAAGCTGACAAAAGAAACTTTAATAATTGTTACTCACTGATTTGAAATGGCTTATGTATTTTTATCAATAAAGTTTATTATTAAGGTACATATTCTGTGTTCCGACGGACAATTTTAGTTCTAAGACCTCGCTATCGGACTTGTGTGGTGGCGCGGACTCTACATCTACCTACACAACAGCTCCTCGACTTACGCGGAGCACAAGAAGAATCGTGAGGTTCTACTAACGCTCAGTGGAGCATACCTCATCGTCAGCTGTGGTCCATTTCCCGCCTTATAAGACAAGGCGTGCATCAATTTAGCTTAACGGAGAACTGACCGATATTGATACAACTGTTTTCTCTTTTTGAAATTTTGAACGAACGATTTTAGTTTGCGACTACTCTTCACGTATATAATATACAATAATTCAATATTATTGTATTTTACGCAATAATATTTATCCATAGCTATAAACGCAGTTAAAAGTTGTTCTAATTTCTATAACCAAAACATGACTACGATTGTGTGTTTATTGCTCATATCTATTTCTTGAGAAATTGTATTTCTTGCCCCCAAAAATTACGGAATTCTTTCAATACTAAAGAATAGAACCTATTGGAAGTCAAGTTCAGACAGACTGACAGAATGTTGTAAAGAGTAGGTCATAGAGTACTTAGTATTTCGAAGGCGTACGCAAAAAAAGTAATGAGTTTTCAGTTATAATTTTAGTGTTCACGTAGAATCTCAATCATAAACCCACATACTTAACACCATTACATACTCTTCATTATCTCACGGAATCCATCCACAAAATAATCCGTTGGCCTAGCTAGAGCGACAAACGCAGCAAGACGACGCGAGGCGACGCGACGCTACGTAATCTTAAATTATCAAACATTAACTAGTAAGTTGTACGTGTAATACGTTGTATGTCTATACAGTGCCTAATAAAACACAATAGGCAATAAGTAGCATATCGTTTCATATATATCTTGTCTCAGATATTCTATAAGTTTATAGATAACGATACCAATTTTAGGATACTGGGGTAATGGCCGCCACGGTCAATAAGAGATCCGATCGAGGTGAAACGTTCTATTTACTTCGCATAAAGCGTTGTCAACTCGGAACATTCATCATTTCTGTCAATACTATCGCAAAGTTTTTATGCCATTGACGGTAGAGCGTTAACCTTTTTGTGAACTTCGTGATATTATAAAGATTGCACCAAACACAGAGGTATAACTTCAAATGAGCGAAAACCTTTCTTACCTGCTTTGTAGCAGACATCGTTTCCACTAGTCTACCGTGCCTGATTTGGTAAAAAATGCGTAAACTTAGATGAGCAATTATTTTTGATTGAATAGTAATAAATGGTAAAAGATTTTAGTAAAAGATTAACTTAATTTTTTATTGCATTATGAGGCCCGAGACTGTACAATCCCTCTGCCTACGTGGTCTTCCTACACTCAGTTCACAGATTTTTTATATTTTAAAACATTATAATTAGGTTAAGTTGAAATTTAATGTAGGTCATTTTTTTAAACTGGTTATTTTTACGATCTTTTTGATTTGTCATTATTCCCACTAACCTCATTCATCACTGAAACATCAATTTTCTATTATATGTACATAATTTTACTTACAACAATACTTACAGAATACTTTTTTACAAGAAAAGATCTACAATAGACCATTAATATAACAAAATACCTGCATAACGAAACACAGATTAATATTTTCTAACATATGATTGCTGCTTTTCAGAAAAACGAAAAGCCGACTGCTTCTCAATTAATCTTTTTTTTTTTTTTTTTTTTGTATAGTATAGTACAAATTTTAATCCGTGAATTTTGCATCAAGTTGTGTCTCTGTGACATTCCTTCGTGTTACGCATGGTCGGGCACACGTAAGAGACGTATGAGACACTGACTCGGGAAACTTGAAATACTTTCCAGAATCCATTACCAACTTAGATGGGAAATTATGGGAACTCGTGATTGACTACAAATTAATAATAAAAAATTTCGCATGTCGTAATGTTTACTTCAAAATATCCATATTTGTTTCGTATTTATATCTATATATAGTTAAGGTTCATTTTAAGTAAAATAAAAAAATTAAGTCGAGTCTACAATACTATGTCTTTATCTAAAGTCTTAGCACTTAGTTTTTTTAACGTATTGGAAATTGGAATAATATGATCCAAAGATTCAACTCGGCTGGCAGGGATACGATCAAATTGAAAATTTGTTCGCCAAGCACCTGTGTTTTGTAGCAGCCTTATTTAAGAGCCAGTTGTCATTGCATGTTAGCTTATCATAATATAGCACCATCATTTTACATTATTTGTAATGTGGTTAAACTAATTGATAGTTAGACATTTTGCTACATAAACGTTCAGCTAATTAAGCATACTAGATCATTAGACGTGTCGCGCTGTTGGTCGTTTTGCTGCTTAAATGTTCTAATAAAGAGGCTTTTAAGCCTTTCAAACTTAAAAAGACAATTATTCCAGTCCTGGCTAAATTGTAAACTTATGCACAAGAGAATCGTCACCGATACAATATTTTAACTCTACAAGAAGTAGCAAATAAAAAAATTACGTTAACTATCCTATTAAACAGAATAATTATAAAAACACAATAAAATTCAAAGATTAATTTTGGATAAATAAACTTCATAGCGATTCATTCAATTATTTTAAAAGCATTAAACTACATCATTCAGAGAAGAATGGTGCAATATTTGTCTAACATCATCTATTTCAGTCCCGGGAAATGCTTTCAAAATGTCCGTGGAAAGGCCCAATTACAAAGTTATTGAGGAAATATAAACTTCAGCCGTCCATAGTTCGTATAGTTGTAAGACAGAATTGTGTGCGGCCTTTGGTTGTGTTCGTGACGAATTTGTGTATGTGTGAGTGGCGCTCGCTCTCTCTGTCCTGCACTCACACTAATGCAGTGTGTATGTATACTGATGCTACACGACTACTACATGCAAATACTTGTTCGCGCTCCTGATTAAATAGCTATAATAAAACGGTCCGTTGTGACCGCACAATGTCGTTTTGGTTAATTATGTGCTTCTTTCTGCACATCAAGCTACGTGTGAATGGAGATTCAGGAATTCAGGATGACAATAAAATGTTTCAAGAAATAATTTATGTTACCGCTTTTAATGCGTTACAGTGTGGTTACATCAATGAAGAGAAAACCAGTCAGTTTTCAATCAGACTTTCTATCTCAAATCACAACAGACGAGCCGAGGGCAAACACTCTGTCTATTAACAAAAAAAGTGAAACGTCACGGGTTGAGTGAGGTGGCAGATATGAAAAAACTATTTTGTGTAGAAATTATGCAATAAAAGATGTTTTTTTAGGGTTCCGTATCCAAAGGGTAAAACGGGGCCCTATTACTAAGACTCCGCTGTCTGTATGTCTGTCTGTCTGTCCGTCTGTCACCGGGTTTTATCTCATGAACCGTAATAGTTAGACAGTTGAAATTTTCACAGATGATGTATTTCTGTTGCCGCTATAACAAGTACTAAACAACAGAATAAAATAAATATTTAAGGGGCTCTCATACAACAAAAGTGATTTTTTTGCTCGTTTTTGCTTTATATTGATAACGGCAACAGTCTAAGCGTCTACGCTTGAAATATTCACAGAATATTGAGTTATATTATTCACTTAAAAATAAATAATTAAATTTTAATAAAATTAATATTTAAGGGAGGCTACCATACGACATATTTTTTTACCGTTTTTACAGATAATGGTACGGAACAATTCGTGCGCGAGTCCGACTCGCACTTGGCCGGTTTTTTATTTAAAGCATAAATTTTTCTCATGCTTTCGTAAAGCACTTTCTCTGTCTAACAATCCTGTCGGCTCCTGTTTACGAAAACGCTTATTCACGCTTACAATCAATCTGATCCGCCGCATTACAAATTTCACATCAAAAATATTTAATTTCTCACAAGAAACAATGTAAGAGATACACGAAACAGGAAATACAGTCTCCGCCGACTAAACCACACAAAATATTGCGTGAAATACTGCCAAATTGCAAGCGATACCACAATAAATTCACCGGATTTACGCATAACGTAATAGTAAGTACGCTCCGTTTAGCCTAACTGATCTGCTCTGGAAACCGAGTTCTTCGTATGGACGGAGTCAGTGACCGAGTTGACAGCGGCAGACAAATGCTGTGAAATACTTGTCAATGTGCCAAGTGGCGGGTGACGGTCCTGCTGAGCGGAACTGCGGACAATCGGACACGTAACATGCTGTTTTACTGCATACTATCGACAGTGCTGTTGTGAATCGGCCAAATTTTTCTATGCAAACGGTACCCGCAATTTTTTTTTGTTGGGAAAATTAAAGGATGAGTCAAGAATAGCCAGTCACACAAAATAGGCTATATGAAGATTATTTTAAAAAATATCTCTGGACGAATGACGAACAACCCGACATATGATATCAATTCTAAATTCAGAATATATTTAACTCCAAAAGAAAAGACGAAGAAATAAAAAATGCAACACCTTCTAACTCACGCAATATTCTGCGAATTTCTTAAAATCTTTCTATATATCTAACATTTCATATTGCAAATAATTGTTAACGAGTTAATAAATCAAAACTGATTTAATAGAAAATTTATATTACCCGTAAAAAATATACTAGCCAAAACCCTAAACTCTACAAACTTTTTGGCTGCAAAGTTGGCACCACTGCAGCTCCGAACTTACTTAAATGCAGTCATAATGCAGCGGTGCCAACGTAATAGAACTAGAGCAGGTCAGCCATTTCAGCTTTTGACAGGAGCAAAGCCCGATTAGGGTCAAGAGTGGATTAGCTTGAATCAGCAAACAGAGAAATTAGGGCTGCTTAATTACAGTTGTGCGGATTAGAGCAAAGCTATACGTTTTGGTTGTTTACACGACCTTAACTGCTTTTTACCTGATTATTAAGCAATAGGGTATTGGGTTATTAATGTTTTTTTTTGTTATGCCACACTTTGGACGAGAAATGCGCATAATGGTGACGATGATGACGACGAAAGTCTTTATCTATTATGATGAAATATATGTAGCCTGTCTTTGTCCAGAATTTTAGCTATTTCTAAGTATAAAAATTTCGTTAGAATTGCAGTCGTTCTGTAATGCCAAGATAAAAAATAAAACCGGACAAGTGCGAGTCCGACTCGCCCACCGAGGGTTCCGTACAAACTAAATAAAAGGGGAAAATCATATATATTTTTTAT
The DNA here is from genome assembly GCA_947563715.1 of Lycia hirtaria. Lineage (NCBI taxonomy): Eukaryota > Metazoa > Arthropoda > Insecta > Lepidoptera > Geometridae > Lycia > Lycia hirtaria. Next base: position 8,454,030 of record OX387377.1, on the reverse strand, counting down.
GCTTTCCTTCATAAACCGAAAAATATACATCGTAAAAATATTTAACACATTCCTTGCTCACCACTCGGATCCGAGTGGGGTGGGACTATAGTAGCGGCGCCTTCCACTCGGATCCGAGCAAGCCTCCCGTTCATTTTGTAGTTTTGTAGTAGTCAGTAAACCGCCGGCGTTTGAGGCAGTCAACGTTGCTTTGCGCGGCCCCTCTGTACTTAATCAAAATTCGCCTAAAATTTTTGGTTCCCAGCTGAAGTAAAGGGTCTGGCGGTGGGCGAAGAATGTGCTAAAAACCTGTTTTAGCTTATGCTAATGAGGCTCTTTCATATGATTCCCCACATGATACGGTTAATTCACTTTAAAATTTGGGCCCTCATTTCTTGCATAGAGACACTATTTTTTGTGATTAAATTAAAATTGTCCAGTTTTTTTCCTTTTGAGGTACGGAACCCTAAAAAGCAGTCACAGGACGCCCAAATGTGAAACAAAGGTAATATTATCAGAAATATAAAATGCGAACCAGCGCGGGTGAATGCGTCAACGCAGTATACAACTCACGCATTAAAGTAACAACGTGTATACTATACGCGCACGCACAAACAAGAGAGTCGAGAGTGGTATCGTAGTGGTGGCGTGACGGCATAAAAGAGCGTCGTGCCATTTTTCGTCACGGCATAAGTTGTTTTTACTGCTAAAGCGTGTCAAAAGATGTGTCACATCAAAAATAAACAGGGAGACCGTGAACGAGAGAGAATTACATTTACTTTTACAAAAACTACTTCAGAAGTTACTAGAGAGAGTTTTAGAGTAAAGATTTTAGAGGTATATTATTAGATAGATATTACTCAGATTTAAGTATTTAAACCGGAAATACCGGCAAAATTTCGACCAAAATACTGTTGTCTTCATCAGCCGGAAATACCGACAGAATTTCGATCAATATACTATTGTCCTAATATACCGGAAATACCGGCAAAATTTCGACCAAAATACTGTTGTCTTCATCAGCCGGAAATACCGACAGAATTTCGATCAATATACTATTGTCCTAATATAGTGAATGAGGGTATTAAATAGTAAAATTCGAAAGTAAATTGCTATTTCTTACATATTTACATGAATGGCTTATCGAAAAACTAGTATCTTTATATCAAGTAAGGAATAGAATACATTTTTTTTAAATATATTTAACCAAAAAAATATTTTGAACAAAATTCGAAAAATGTACAGGAAATGACGGCGCATCTGACGCAACCTAAACAACCACCTATTTCAACTAAAGTTATAAACTCAAACACTTCACATAATGCGAGATGATAATATGAAGATAGCGAAAGGATTCTGTCGCAATCCCCTGTGCTAATACAATTTCATCTCGAATGTGTCCCACCCGACACATCTATGGTAATAATGCTAGGGTTGACGCGCGATTTGTCTTCCTGACACCCTATTCGCTTTATCATAACTATGCCATAAGAAAATCAATTTAGCCCCTGTTTATATACCTATTATAAATGTTAAAAAAAGAAGAAGAAATGAATAGGTATCTTCTGGGCTCCACCTTAGACTTAGTCACTCTAGTAAAACTAAGTCAAACGTGTACGTCAAGCTCATTCAACGTAAAACAACGGTTCGTTTGCCCCTAAGGTTTTTCTTTAAATAATAATAAATAAATATTGGAAGACATTTCACACAACGCCATCTAGCCGAAACTAAGCAAAGCTTGTAGTATGGAAACTAGATGGTTGACAGAATACATATACACTTTTTTTTTCATAAATACATACTTATGATACATAGAAACACCCAGACACAGAACAAACATCCATGCTCATCACACAAATGTTTGCCCTGGGTGGGGATCGAACCCACGACCTATAGCTCAGGAAGCAGTCGTACTACCACTGAGCCTTGAGGCCAAATACAGTGACATAAGCCTACTTGCTACTACTTCGTTATTTTTATGTTAAAGTATTTTGAAATTATACGTTTACCTTTACTTCATAATAATCAACAAAAAAAAGAAAGTATGACCATATCGTTATCGTATCCTTTATTGGCGTATCATTCAGCGGTTTTTATCTGTCATCGTCACATTTGATTATGTTATGAACAATACTGATGTAAGATAAGACCTTTCATAATATTACTGTGAAAGGAGTCCTTGAGTTTTCGCGATTTTGTATAACTAAGCCGTAAATTTTAATCACCTTCAAAGAGTAGGAATTACTCAATCCATCGTACCTATATTTTTACGTAAGCTTAGCAATTTATCAAAAGTCTTCATAATATCAAAAATTTGAGTAATAATTGTTTCGTACTTATTGAATAAAACAAAAGAAACATTACGCTAAAAAACATTAGGTGACGGTTTCGTACTTTTTACTATCGCCTTAATGAAAAACCGGTTACTAGAACTAATGGGAGGTACCGACTACTTTTTCATTTTGAAACATTCGTAAAAAAAGCAAAAAACACACATGGCATAAACCAACCCCGTTAAATTTGCCTATTAAAATTTGTCTACTAGTTAAATTTGCCTCATGGACATAATAATAAAATATATTAAGTAGCGCGTAAGTGGTCAAATTATATTAGTTTTAACAAAATTGTGTGGTAGCACAAACCACAATGAGGGCCATATAGTCTAGTAAAAATAAGATTTATGACAACATAAAAGACAACTAAGTATATTGTTATTTAAATGTATGTATTGGTGTTTTGAAAATACATTTGACACAATTTCAAGCTAATTTTGTTACCTTTACACGCTCAAACGGCTGAACCGATCGTTATGAAAATTAGTATAGAGATAGCTTTGGACCTGGAGACGGACATAAGCTACTTATCATCGTCATAATCATTACCGTTATTCATAAATACGCGAGTGAAACCGCGGAATGCAGCTAGTCTATAACTTTGATTTATGATTTTTAGTTATTTTCCTATCATAATTTAATTTGCAACTGGGGCAAATACTGTGATGTGCTCCATACAAACGGATTTATTTTTACTAGACTAATAGCGCATGCAGGACAAGACTAACGTTTATTTAGTTAAAAAATAGCAAAACAAAATAATCTGAAATTAATTTAGTAAGCGCAACTAAGATATTGCAGACTGTTAAAACTGTTGTAGACACGACAACAAAAACTGTTATTACACTATAACCAAAAAAAAATATTGACACGGCAAAAAAAAAAATTGTCAAGACAACAATTGTTATTGTTGTCATGTCAATGGCAATTTTTGGTTCAACGGGTAGGTAATAGTGAGTTAAGGTTAGACTCAAAATATGCATCTATAATATATGCTCTCTCGCATCACAACATTTTAAGCATATAAAATCACTAAGTTGAGATATAAGAAAAATGAGAGATGATTTTGTTTATTTAGATAGAAGTATAAAAAAAAACAGATATAACTGATATTGGCAACGGAGTAGTGAAAAAAAAACATATATTTTACTACTCCTCAGCCAAGTAAAAGATATCCAGGAAAATCTTTTTTTTAAAACATATTTCCTTAAAAAACAATATCATCTCTCATTTTTCGTAGATAACCAGGTAGTTTCAGTGCGTCATGACAACCCTAGTCAGATCCTCGGTGAGAGTAATTGGAGTGAGAAACATCCGAGAGATATGCGTTAAGTCGGCACGCGATTTTTGTAACAGCCTCCCCGGATGCGCTATACGACGGCGTTTATATCGCGGGTAAGTGTTTTAAATCTACCTACATGCTGCGTAATTTACTGCTAAGCCAATTTTGATTACAACATTTTATACTTGTTCTATAAAATATAAACAGCTCTATAAAATAGAGACAGAGAGCCACAAAAAAAAAAAACAGAGTAGAATCAGACATTTGTAGATATTATGCTAGTTTGATAAGATTGAGAAAAGAAACGTGCTGTCTATACTTATATTTTTTGTACTGAAATAAATTCATTATTTTAGTACAAATTTATTTTTTGTAAACCGACTTCAGCAAAGGAGATTAATTGACAATTTGTAGTGTATATTTTTAAGTACGTGCTTACACTGATTACTCCGTCATTCGTGATCTAATGTTTGTGTTTCTTGAATTATTTTATAGAAGAAGCTCCCAAGGTGGTCCCAATATTAATTTTATTAACGCCGATTTGATAGTTTTTGAATAATCTTTATAAATTCTAATCTTTTGTTATTATGTAAGTATCTATCTGCAGACGATTGTGCAAAAAAAAAACATAAATAATTAACCGTTGCAGAGTAAAAAAAAAACAACTGAGAAGTCAATTTTACAACAACGCGTGTATTGTTGTTATAAACACGTCTTAATTTAATTCCACTTCCGTAACTGTGTCTCTGAATCTTTTCAGCTTGAAGATGTATTCAAAATTATAGTTGTACTTACACCAAAGTAAGTAGCCGTCAAAAATTTAGAATTTCGTACATTTGTAACAATTTCTTCATGAATATATTGCAATTCATAAGCATGTGTAATAACTACTATAACGACATATTGCCATTTCGCATTTCTCAAACGTGTAATCATTACGTATGATATGATGTAACCAGTTGATATTTTAGGTTAATTTCGGGAGACGTCTTTAGAATACTGGGTCACTCGGGCTGGGTGATCTCGGTTTTGGCACGACTCAAATATTACTCATTGTTTGTGTTTTTGTCATGTTGACGCGGTTTTAATTAGCTTTTGCTACTGAAATAAGTATTTGACAGGCAGAAAATACAAATATATATATATATATTTTTATATACACTATAGATCTACGATTGACCACCAACTCGCCTGATGTTAAGCGACGGTGTGGCCGAGGATGGCGCTCGTCGATCTAGAAGATATCTATTCACTCTAGCCTTAAAAATTCCAAGATTGTAGGTCTCAGGAAACAGAGACGGCGGCAACGAATTCCATTCTTGTGCAGTACGCAACAGGAATTACAGGAATTGTATATCATAGAAGTGTTTTAGTAGACAAAATGATTAATAATTTACATTTCAAATATATATATTACCGTTTATTACCGATAAGAAGTCTGAGTTTAAATATCGAAGCACCTTTGTTCGTTTCGAATTTATGGGCATATTGCAGGAGATTTGAACGTCTGACAGATGTTTCCAAATATTTTCGATGTGTGAATTCTGGCAACCTGCAATTAGCCATAGCAGAGAAGGGGCCTGCGCCTAGCAATGAAACAGTTTGTAAAATAACTAGCTATGCCTCGCGGTCACCTACGCAGTCATGAAAAATGATGGTGATGGTGTATGGTGATGATTATAAAATGTAGCCTTTATACGCCTACAGGTTAACAGCAATCTCAGTTGCTAATTTCATAATAATCGGTTCAGCCGACTAGTCGTGAAATGGTGATAACTGACACAGTTACTTTTGCTTTTATAATATGAGTTATAAAGATGGTGTATTCTAGTAAATTGCGACAAGATAATTATTTCTTAGGTTATCGCGATTAGTCATTGCATTTAAACAAGTTTTAACGGATTTACCGCGTTAATTTTACATAATTAAAATATATAGAAACACATAGATAAATTATGTAACAATTACACGATAAATTCGTTAATTTTCTTTCAAGGCTAGAGTGAATAGATATCTTCTAGATCGACGTGCTCCATCCTCGGCCACACCGTCGCTTAACATTAGTCGAGTTGGTGGTCAATAGTAGATCTATCATGTATACAAAAAAACAAGAAGACTGAAGATTCAAAATTAGCATCCATATAAAAAGGCGCTTAGTCGTAAACCTCCTAAGTGGTATTCGTATCAGAAATTCTTATACAAATAGATTCGCGCTACCTATCTTCGATTATGCCGATTCGGCAAAATAAGCAAAGCGGCATAATAAACTGCTCAAAAAATTCAGAGTCGGAATCTCACAGGTCTAAGTTAGCACCGCCCACGTGAATACACAGCCTTATGAAGATGCTAAGTGGCGTTGTCGAAATACTAGATGTGTAAATCAATCAAATGTAGTCAATCAAAATGCATTATTTTAAATACTATTAAATGTTTTTTTTTTTTTTTTATCAGCCCTGTTTGTACAAACTGTCCCACTGCTGGGAACGGGCCATCTTCTCATTGTGAGAAGGGTTAAGCCATAGTCTGCCACGCTGGCTAAGTGCGGGTTGGCAGACTTCACACATCTTCAAGATCATTGAGAACTCTCAGACATGTAGGTTTCCTCACGATGTTTTCCTTCACCGTTTTGAAGTTGGCGGCAATCAACAATACGCACATAACTTCGAAAAGACAGAGGTGCGTGCCGTGGGATTCGAACTCAGGACCTGCGGATCGCAAGTCAGACGGTCTCACCACTAAGCTGCCGGGAACTTAAATGTATTAGTCATATCGTAATCAATATTTATGTTATAGTAACGATCCTTGAGGATACCGCAGAATTGGATTATATTACACACACGCACACATGCACATAACAAAGCACGTGATAATATAAAGTAAGTATGTAAATAACTTATGTACTTATATTATACTAACAGAGTCCCGCGGTTTCACCTGAGTTGCGATGAATAATTGTTATGATAGTCCTAGCGTTCTCAGATGTTTCAACTATCGTTCATGGAGACAGGGTGAAAAGAAGTTCATCCATACCCTATTTTTCACTTTTTTACAAACTAACTAAGGTATTTAGGTTAGTATATTTGGCCGATGGGGCCGAAAGGTTCTCGAGTGGAGACCACGTACCGGCAAGCGCAGCGTAGGAAGACCGGCCACGAGATGGACAGATGACCTCATACAAGTGGCGGGAAGACGCTGGATGCAAGCCGCTTCCAATCGGTCTTTCTGGAAATCCATGGGGGAGGCCTATGTCCAGCAGTGAACTTCTTATGGCTGAGATGATGATGATGAACTAAGGTATTCTATAGCGGTTCTCTAAATTTAACTACCTGCCAAATTACATTCAAACCTTTGAGTAAAATGGCTGCGCCAAACAGACAGACGAAAGATCCGCAATAATAGCTATAACTTATATCATTCATTAAATGCCACTTTTCATACAAAATTTAAATTTTCCATTTCACACAACCGTTAACAAAGCAGTACAAATAAAAACCCATCACCTTCATAAAGTTTAAAGGAACGTTAACAAAAAAGAAACAGTTAAACACTATCAAGTTCTTGATTTCGTCAGTCTATGTGTCTAAGCACACTATGCCGAAGGTATGAGACCGAAGTTCGGCCTAATTACGCCTGCAATGCTATTTGAATTACTGACGACACATTATATCAAAATTACGTTGCGTTATAGCGTACAGCGTAACTTCGGTAGGGCGTAAGTTCAGCGGCAACTTATTCTGTAGAGCACACATTATACGCGACCGAAGTTCGGTTCGATTGCACGACGCACGTGCTTTTTTGCGTCATTAAAACATAGGTACTCCATGGTACTCAAAGTTGCGCAACTGAATTTCTGCCGCGTAAGTTCGGCACTATAGGTGTGTCATATTAGCCGAATACGTCGGAACATAAAATCAGCCGCGGAACTTCGGTCGCGTACCTTCGGCATAGTGTGCTTAGACACTATTTATCAAACTTTCTATTGATAGAATTAAAATTCGGGAAAATTGTAACACTCGTGTGTTAGCGGCTGTGATTTAAAAAAAATACCACGTTCTTGATATCACTCTAAAGAATCAAATTCAAATTGATTTATTTGATAAGTCATAGGTACAATAAATAGGTCTTAAATAATAATATATTTGGAAAGTCTCTCTATATCTAACCCCTTGTGGTGTGCGTATTTACTAATATTTACAATAATTAAAATTTATTAACTTTGATAACTTGATGGGAATGTCATTGTTTATTATGGATACTTAAATAATTATATCTACTTTATTATTAATGTCAAAATGATAAAATTATAAATGTCAAGTTAAATTATGTATGTCAAATTCTAATTATAACCTATATTATATGATACCTATACCAACATGTGAATTCTCAAGCGAGCGATTCAGAAATGAGACGCCTATGCTATTTGAGTCGACTTGCTGACTATTCGGACACTGTGTCCGAATTGACACATTTTATGTTTAATATTTTTTCACTGACGATTCAGACACCATCAAATTATTGCAGAGTTTAGTACAGTCAGATGAAAAAGTTTTAAAATATAATAATTATGTAGAAAAAAAAGCGTTACTAAAACTATTTAGGGTAGCATCTTTCGTTGATAAATTGCTTTGTGGATGTGTATCACTGTAAGTCACTATATATACATAGATGTTCATAAAAACAATCATTCAAAACGTATATTTCGTATAAAAATCAACATCTTATAAATATTGGTTTATATTAATCTACAATATATTCACATAAAAAATATCTTGACAACAGTCACATTGATAAGCTGGGAGGAGGACTACTTTAAGGTTGGAAGTTTTTTATCTGACTGTACACAACAGCTTTTTTATTAGTGTCTGAATAGTCAGTGAAAAAATATTAAAATGTGTCAATTCGGACGCTGTGCCCGAATCGTCAGCTAGTCTTCGAGTCCAGGTTCAACCAGCGATAATTAAATATATTGGTGGACATTTCACACAACACCATCTAGCCCAAACTAAGCAAAGCTTGTACTACGGAAACTAGATGGTTGATATAACACATACACTTTTTTTGTATACATATAAACACACAGGCACAGAACAAACATCCATGCTCATCATACAAATGTTCGCCCTGGGCGGGGATCGAACTCACGACCTACAGCTCAGGAAGAAGTCGTACTACCACTGAGCCATGAGGCCTGTCAATAGGTATATAACCTTTGATAAAGGGTATAACGTAAGACTTGTAACTTGCACTATAACTCAACCGGCAACAACTTAATTACTATAAATCATTATAAATGCCGGAATTTCTTTGTTATGATCTATTAACGCATTCTTACTTAGGTGCAGTGTTACCTAACATTTTTTTTTTTCAGGAAATGGCATTCATATAAAATTACTTTCAAACAGGTAAACAAGTTTTACTCTACCAATAAAAGACAATTGCTACTTACTCCACAATGTTGTTATACTTAAAGTGAACTCTTACGGCGATTCTGGAATTTTATTGCATCGTTATTTTTTCTATTTTCGCTCTACGCAAGTACCATTTTGTTTCTATTAGAAAACGGTTTTCTACACGTTTTCTATCTATACCTAATACGACAACATAAAACCGGATATGGGAGCTTACTCTCGACTCTTATATAGCGGTGCAAAGTTGGCTCGAGTTCGTTTTTATCTAAGAAAAGAAAGCAATACAAAAAAAAATACAAAAATAATACAAAGTTTTCTTTCTTAAGAAAGCGATACAAAAGTTCAATTTTTATAAGACGACTAGGAATTATGATATTTTTAATAACCGCTTAACCTTTGTGTAATTTTTTGCAAAAAAAGCAAGATAAAAACAAACGCGTGTTAATTTTGCAGTGCTATAAGAGATGAGAGTAAGACCCCAGGCTTCAAATACTTACATGAGATCGGCTCGGATTGTCACAGTTTACATTTTACAGTCGGGTAGGTATTGTATTTCTAAGCCAAAACAAAACAATATACCATTGAAATTAAATAAACTTTAGCGGACCTATCGCCTATTATCCAATCTTTAATAATAGGCGGTATATTTTATAATAAAAATGAGACACCTGTCATCTAGTCTTGTCTGTGAGCACGAACACTGCATTGTTTCTTCAGTAGGTAGACAGAGACAGAGGATTGACATCCTGTCTCGCTTGCGCACATCAATATTTTCGAAGATATAAAATTACTGAACTTAAATACTAAAATTTTATCTAGATTTAAAAAAGTATTCAGTCAAAAAATTTATTTTAAGAATGCAACAAGACGGGTATGCCAACCCGCACTTGGCCAGCCTGGTAGACTATGGCTTTACCCTTCTCACAATGAGCAGATGGACCGTGCCCAGAAGTGGGACAGTTTGTACAAACAGGGCTGAAAAAAAATAGACGTCGTACATCAAAATTGGTCAAGCCGTTTATGCTGTAAGGGGTAATATAGAAACTATCTGTATATACATAATTCATATCCACACATACTTACATATTATACATATACCAGAAAACATGACACTCCCTTTTGTGCAGTCGGGTAAAAGCAAAATAAGGTAAAAAAAAAAAAACGATTAATAAATGACGGAGTTATACGGTAACAAACTTAAAAAAATACAGCCGAATCGTACCTTCTTTTTGAAGTCGGTAAAAAGCCATCGATCGCGATTTGGCAGACGTTCCGGACTTGACCCAGACCGAATGATTTCCACTATTCGTCATTTATTTACATAACAAGATGATTCATACGTTGTAGAACAGGTTTAAGTCTCTCGCAGCTGTCATCTCGGTGATAAGCATAGTTTAGTGTGCTCTAGGTCTGATATCATTGTAGTATGTAACATAATATGTAATTAACTAATGTAGAATACAATTATCTAAGATATATGATGGCTTGATTGCGGAAGTTAAAGGCCTACAGCGAGAAAGCTTGCTATCTCACTTATTCTTTTCTTATTTTATTTATTTTTAAGCACGGCCCAAAAAGGGGGGTGGATATGTGTGAGTATGTCTGTGACACCGTAGCTCCCAAACGAATGGACCGATTTTGATTTAGTTTTTTAAAGATAATTTTATCGAGTGTTTTTAGATGTTTTATCATTTTATCTTAGTTGTTTCATCAAAATCGGTTCATCATTTTTTTTTGTCGCGTTTTTTTGAGTTTTCAAAACTTATATTTGAAATATAACTTATATAACTTATATTATAAAGCTTAGTTCAAATGAAATCATGCGTCTTTTCCGGTTTTCGTTGGAGACTGAATCAACACTGTGAGGCCCTCTAAATAAATTTAAAAAAAATACAGTAGGTAATTGGTGATGTGAATGGGTGATAATACAATTTAGGGAAGATTTCTTAAATCTTGGCTATTGAGATTAAATGGACGTGAGTTAGAAAACTAGGATATGGGCTGATGCTCCCACACAGAAGCATATGATGCAGTACCTATGTGCAGGTGTGTGGGAGAATCAGAAGGAGAAAACTGCACCTACCAATTTTGTCTCCATAGTCATTATATAAAAAATATTGAGGCAAGTGATGAGATGACGTGTTATTATATTTTCTTGTTTTTACGTATAAATTTCCTTAAACATAGTAATAATCTGTAGGAATGGAATCGCAACAAATATAAATATTACACATCAAAATCGGTCAAGCAGTTTACTTCACATAACGTAATATATGTAGAATCATACATATGTACATACCTCAAAACAATACCTTCCCCCCTCTTTGAAAGTCGAGTAAAACTAATACGAAAGTTCTGAATAGAATTTTATTGCCTATACGCACAGATAATCATGATTCTATTTTAGAACGAAACTCTCTAACGCAGAAGTTTTAGGAACATTTTATGTAAAAAATAAAGAGGTAGAATAAAATAAAAGAAGTTAAGACATACATTCCAATTAAAAAGAAGCTAGATAAGGCGTAATCATTTGCAACAAATAAAATTTTAATCAATATATCTTTCGTTGCTATAAAAAATGTAATTATTCATAAATTCCGTGATTCAGACAAAATGTACTTGGTAATTGGTGATATTTTAGCAGAATTACACAAAAAAAACTATGACGAATTGTAAAATATAACAGTTGAAAATTAACATGTAATAGTTAAACTAAACGGACCTTAAACCGATAGTTACAGAGAACCAAAGGTCACAAATAAAATAGCAATAACACTAACGACTGTGTCAATAACAAATCAATTAATAATTTTACACTGTTAACATTTCACAAGAATTAAGCTTATCGAAAAACGTGGTCATTTGTTAATTATGACAATATAAATTTAAATCAGCAATTCAAACAATTTTCTATGTGTGAATTACCATAGACAATTATGCTTGGAGCCAAAATACTATAAAAAAGTAAATGTCTTGTAAGTGACATATTCAAGAGACTGACGTCAACGTGGAAAATAATTTGGTCACCGATTTTTTTCCTGAACTTAGAATGTTTTTAGTCATTAATTGTAAATTTATGAAATGTGTGAAAAGTGAAATATAGTAAAGCATATTTTCGTGTTGCCAGCAAAACTCCACGGAAGCTTCCAGAAAAGTCACTAGTTACCACTTTACTGATGAGAGTTCATAACTTGACCGTGACTTAACAAAAAAATAAGTTTGATTAATACCTACACATAGTTATGATAATATAAACAATATTGACGTCCATATTCATACAAATGCTTTGAAGACCCTGCAGTATAAAACCTGTATCGTATATAAAGTTTACTCGTAGATAGACAGACAAACTCTTTATTGTACCCCATTAAACAAATACAATTTACAAACAACTTACAAAACTAGAGTGACAACGCTATAATTAATTAATTTAATTCAGTGCATTATTTGCCTTGACTTTTGTAACCCAACTTTTGGACTTTTCTATGATGTATTATTTATAGTTACCTATCACTAAAAAATGAAAATTCACAAATCGCGGAAGTCCATGAACGCCAGAATAAAGATGTAAGTCAAAAGTCAACGTAATTGATTTGTGGCTAGCTAAATTACTATTCATTATCTACTAGCCTACACATAGCGGAGATATGATATTATAATCATCAATGATGCAATACCTAACAATGACTCAAGAAATGTTAACTTCAAATATAAGATTCTAAAGGAAATATCCTTTAGAATTCCTCATACATACTATTGCTGAGATTATTTTCGAAATCAAAATAAAATTAATGTCTTCATTAATTTCATAATTTTCTTTTAATAAATATTACAGATATTAGGGGCTGATTAAATATCTATAGAATGCGTAATTGATCATAACAATCAGTCCATTTTTGATCCACTACAGAACCCCAAAGAAACTTCACGATAATTGGGCCCTGACGTCATTAAGTTCAGGGCTGACTTTCCGGTCCTAAGATTTTATTAATATTCGATCAGTGCTATCTTACGTATATCATTTTTCCACATATGTCTGTGTCACATCCTAATTGCTTACCTCTTTTTGTTCAGTAGGTGTGGCAGTCCTGACTCCCGTCAGGTCCTTCCACCTGAGTACACCCATCACTGCGTGACGAACCCACGACCCGCGTCTCCCAGTCCTGCCGTTCGACAACTCATCCACCACACCACATAGAACTGAGTTCACTGCCAGTTTCCCAGTTCCATCCTTGTCACTCTTCAACGCCACTTCGCTACTTATAGGCAGAGACCTTCTTTCCCTCATAAAGACAGAAAAAAGTTCACAAATCTTCATAAACTCAACGGTCGCCTCGCATCGTAACTGCACTATCAATCATTCTCAGATATCGAACTTCAAAGACCGGATAAATCTTCCTATAAATCGTTTATTTTTATTTTCGGGTCACAGCTGCGATCTTTCCCATAAACCGCCTGGAACTTTTTCAATTATTTTTCTGAGAGAAAACTCTCTTCTAAACTTTTATGTCCATACAGCGTGCAGTTCAAACTTTCACTTCGTACGTCTTTGTCGCCCTGGATGTAGGTTACTTCTTTCGTTGATTTATTCACGACATTTAACACGCCTGTCGCATTCGGAAATGCATACAGTTCTATTTTTAATTCACTAAAGCACAGTTCACACCGCAAAAATCCAGATTAGATCAACAGTCCGAGCTGAGGTTAGCCGGACAGTCCGAGATTTCGATTGTAAGAGAGCTGTCAAAACACGACCAAATCACGACTCTTCGAATTTCGAAAATCGGAGACAGCACAACGTCCACAACGGTTTACGTTCCGAAACCGAATGAAGCGGCGCGTGCCACATGCTTTCTGGCGGAGGCTCGCCGAGGAAACCCCGTCTCTTTCTTTAAAGCGATAACGGCACGATAAAGACAAGGACGAGCAGATATACAAACCTTCTGATAAAAGGCAGGACAGGTGAATTGAATGTAACAACTGGAGAAGACAACAAAAAAACTTTTTAAATGTTTCTTGTGCGATTTTCTATTGTTTTAATGCGAACATGAAGCCTAACAAAAAGAAACATGTCAAGATCAAACATTACGAGAAATAGTAAATTAAACCAACAATCATAACTTATAACTGTGTCTTATAAGTAATTTATATCTAGATCAAATTTTCAAACTAGATTTGATAACTGTAAAAAATAAGTTTGAAACAAATGTCTTTATTAACAACGGAATCATCAACTTTCTGTTTTATCAGATAAACAAAACAACTTCAATTTGCCATAAAGTATTTGTTGCCAAAACCGCCTACAATATAAACTTGTAAAACCTCAATTGACCCAAAATATCAGAAACATAAACATTAATACCAGTTTAAAGAGACAAAAACCGTTAAAACCTCTCTTGATAAGCGCATCGAAATTACGCAACCGAAATTCGAACTTCCAACCCTCCAAACTTGAAATTCGCGTGGGAACATCCGGCTTTGCTCAACCGGGAATAAAGTCCATAAACTATTACTCATACTGTGCTAGAACCCTCTACGAAACAAAAGGGATCCATACAGGTGCTATAGACCAGCTGCTTCCGAAGCCAATGAGAATTTGCTTCATGTATCGAAGTTTACAATAAGTACCAAGTAGTTGAAAGCCATCCTTTGAACGGAAGACGATGCCTTACTAGTGAGGAAGGATGTGGCGTCATCGAATGGTCACCGATACGACGTAGCACTGACGGAATATTGTTATGCGAAATAAGTTGTTATAGTCAACAAATCGCTAATAGCAGAACCACGTTGGTTGGACTTTACATTTACAGGTTAATAAATCATTGACAGTTGACACTTTAGAAGGCAGCAGTAATAGTGTTTTCACTCTGCGAGGCTTATGGCATTGCATGTCTTATGCATTTGCCACTGGCAAGACTTTTTCTCCAAGTTATTTAAATATATTGATCAAGTCATAGTCACAATCTGAGTCAAACAAAACATGTCACCATTAAGTCCTTCATCAGATACGTACATCATCAAGCCTGGCGTGGGTAGTAGACAGTAGACAAATCGTTTTGAACCACTTGTCACGTCAGTTGTCAATGTCATTAGATACTTTAGGTATGTCTTGTCAACAGATAAATAGACAAAACAGAGGGAAGACAATTTGTCTATTTTCCGTGCTAACAGCCTGCTGCTTAACAATAGCCGTTGAAGTCGTCGTGTTTTAAAATGAAGACAGGCGTAGTGAAGGACACCCTGAGATTAAATTGATGGATGACGTAAGATAGTGGCAGTGGTTGAAATTTAAAAGTTAAAAACTACGATTAAGGATTCGCTTAACGCGCGCAGCTATCTTTTTCACGCATCACAACCTTTTTCAACATATAACATCATTCCCTAGAGATATTAGAAAAGTAAAAGGCAATTAAAACCGATCTATTAAAAATGTACGTTTTTCACTATTCCGTCGGCAGTATAAATGATATCTGATTAACATTCGTGCGTTTTTACGACATATTCGGTTGTGACTTTTTTTTAAGAAAACAGAGTTTTTTTTTCTGCAGCAAGATACTATGGATCTGCGTTCAAGGTTTTAATTTCAACTCGATATCTTCACGCGCTCCCGAGATTAAAGCCTTGACACCCGGACGGACGGACGGACGGACAGACGGACAGACGGACAACAAAGTGATCCTATAAGGGTTCCGTTTTTTTCCTATTGAGGTACGGAACCCTAATAACGCACATTTCGACACTCACAAGGGAATCAAAACCTATGGGGTACTTCCCGTTGACCTAGAACTATGAAATTTGGCAAGAAGCATTGTGTTATAGTACACATATGAGAAAAATCCGAAAACTGGTCATTATTAATTTAATCACAAAAAAATATGTGTTGTCTTTATGCAAGGAATGAGGGTACAAATTTTAAAGTGAATTAACCGTACCATGTGGGATATGAAAAGAATAAATAATATGAAAGAGCTTCATTAGCATAAGCTAAAACAGGTTTTTAAATATTTTTACGATGTATATTTTTCGGTTTATGAAGGAAAATATAAAAAAATTATGATTTCCCCCTTTTATCTACTAGTTTGTACGGAACCCTCGGTGGGAGAGTCTGACTCGCACTTGTCCGGTTTTTTTAAGCAAGATAGATCTACGATTGTCCACTAACTCGCCTAATGTTAAGCGACGGTGTGGCAGAGGATGGAGCTCGTCGATCTAGAAGATATCTATTCACTCAATTAAAAAAGTAAAGTGTTATTTTTACCGTAAATGTTCAAATAATATTAACAAACACTATTTGTGCACATAATTAGCAAACATTACAAATTGCACACACAATTTCCAAAAGCATTCCGGTGTTATAAGCATTGTGGTTTAACAACACATCAGTAACAACTAAATTGCAGCTTTATTTTCTCGTTAATTTTGAATACTACTACACTACAACGTCATGCTTAGTTATACCACAAGTATCTATATTAAAAAACAAATACCCGTCGGAATAAAAGCGACTCATGTAGTGCAAATATTACGCTACATATCATCATCATCATCTCAGCCACAAGAAATCCACAGTTGGACATAGGCCTCCCCTGTGAATTTTCAAAATAGATCGGTTGGAAGCGACTTGTATTTAGCGCGCAGCGTCTTCCTACCACTTGTATGAGGTATGTTACCCACCTTGTGGTTGTACGTCCTACGCTGCGCTTGCTAATGCCTGGTTTTCACTCGAGAATTTTCTTAATAATATGTTAAATATGAATGAGGGTTTTTTAATCCTACTTCTTACTTTGTTCGGTTACGATGGTGCGTCGTACAATTTGTGTAGATTTCGTTCGAAAACATCTATTACAAATTTGTTGTCAGATTCTTCTTCTTCTTTTCGTGTTACCGGTTCGTTTTTTTTTTTTTATCTATTATTATACTGTATTTGACCAGTAGGAAGCCACAGAGATGGCAGCAGTATTGGCCTCCCACAGGTCATTCATTGTGCAGGTATTAGGGCACAGTGGGCATACGAGCAGGTGTGTCATTGTCTGAGGGGTGGCGCCACAATCACACTGCTCTACTGGAGGAATAGCCAGACCCCATTTACACATATTTTGTCTGCAACGACCAACTTGTGTTCGGAGGCGATTTATAGACTTCCAAATTGGCCATTGCAGATCATGTCCTGGTGGTAGCTCCTCCTTCGGGACGGCAAAATTTGGTGGTAGTTGGTACTTTTCTGACCACAGCTTTTGTTTGGCCTTAACCGGATTTTCTTTTACAGCAGTAGTGCTGCGGATGAAACTTTTACGGCTCTTTAACCGGGCTGGAGGTGCGTTGTAATCAAATAGAGGGTGCCGGGGATCAGATTCTTGCTTTCGCTTTTCTATAGCACAAGCAATATCCCTCCTGACGTCAGGAGGAGCAATGCCGGCTAGCGGGTAGAGTATGTTGTCAGATGAACAAATCGAACGTATTATGACAAAAACTTCGCAATAATTTTTGATGGCAGAAGTTTGCAGTCACTTTTTTTTCATAAATGCATTTTAAAAATATAAAGTTCCGTTTAGAAACCAACTTTCATAGAGTATTATGTGTCAAGCTGTCATGTTATGATTGACATCTATCGGCAAATTTCTAAATTATCAAAAAAAGCCCTCATTAAAAACCTTAGTTAAAAACATTCTTCGTACAGCGCAGCGCAGCGCGCTTCGTAAAATTTTATTTCTTATTACATTTACACAGAAGTGAATGTAATAAAATATTTAAACAAATGAAGTCATTGCACTTATTTATTATGCTGAACCAATTTATTCCTTCGCGGTGAATAAACATAAATGTCGTTAATAAATCTCGAATGATAGCAGAAAGTGAAATGAAAACGTTATTGTGTTGCAATTTCTACTTTAGTACTTATGTTTTACTATGCATTTAATTACATGAGAGATTCGCAATTATTTGCAACACTCGGATGATTTATTTAATACCTGTAAGCGAGGGTTATTTGAATATTTCGAAGAAATTAATTTGTTTGTATAATAAAACAACTTATTATATACCTACCGATACACGGTATATCACATGTAAAAATGGCCAAGTGCGTATCGTGCCACGCGCAATGTAGGGTTCCGTAGTTACATATATTTTTTATGTGACCTTAAAACAGTGTTCCTTGTTTATTATGAAACCCTAAAAAAGGAGGAAGATATCAATTCGGTTGTATTTTTTTTGTTTGCTGCCTTCTCCGTCATTTATGAAACGATTAGGAAAATTCTTTTTTACCCGACTGCGTATATAAGCATATACTTTTCAATCTATAATAATTATTGTACAAACATTTATGTAATTTGCCAGTGACAATGTACTTCAAGACCATATTTTGTTACTGTCAAGATTGATTTGACATATTTAGTTGAGTAATATAATTTAATACGACACCTTACAAAGGTAAGAAACAACTGAGTATAATAAGAACAGACAAGCTGTCTCGAAACAGCTGATTGGCTTTATTTCCTGTTAATCATAAGCTTACCAAAATGGTCTTTAAAAAAAATCTCTTTTTCGTACCAAATAAGTGATTTTAATCTAAAGAATGCTAATTACACTAAATTATCCAGTACTTTGTGCATACTTTTTTTGCGATAAATATAATTTGGGTGTATTTAAATCGCGATTGAACCGGTTACTTTAGAAGTAACCGCTAAGCTCTTTCCATTAAAAGCAACAAGTATGTATGTAGTATTTAGAAAATCTATCGAATCAGGCGTCACATTGCGGAAATGTATGTTCATTTAACTTTGTAACTTAAATATATATATATTTTATAGAAGATAGATCTTCGATTGACCACCAACTTGCCTGATGTTAAGCGACGGTGTGGCCGAGGATGGAGTTCATCGATCTAGAAGATATCTATTTACTCTAGCCTTGAAAATTCCAAGATTGTAGGTCTCAGGAAACAGAGATGGCGGCAGAGAATTCCATTCTTGTATCTAATGTGTTTCCGCTTCCAGCCTCCCTCCACCACTCTTGCCTATTTCGAAGCCTTCAAGCTGGTACTCTTGACGGCTTCGATGTCTTCAAGCTGGTACTCTTGTCGACACGTGTTTCACCTCTTCACGAGGCATATCTCGTAGAAGGCAAGAGTACCAGCTTGAAGATCTCGAAGAGGAAACTCACTACATTTATGAATTATATAATCGTTTATTTTTAATTATATTATCTTTTTATTGTAGTGTATGGTGTATAAAAAAAATCTTTCTTTCTTTCTTTATAGAAGTTTTTAGCAATGTCGCATAACGTCGGGTGAGTTGGCGGTCACACAAAAACCCATAACATATACTTTTATTTGTTGAAGAGAAGGAGTTTGGAGGGATGCTAGAAGAGGGGTGGTTTGAAAGCAGAGGTTCAGCGCTAATGGTATACTCATTCCCTCTGCTGTCTGCATCACACATACTATACACACCAAACATAATTATTAGCCTTGCCTAAGAGAGCTAGTAAAAAGCGATTCGTTTCACAATATATTGTAGGAAAAATTCGAAAGTGTAGAGCAACTACTCAGCCCTTTCATACATACCAAATGAAGCAACAATCGGCTGGCGGCTTTTGTTCAGCGTCTGCCCTGAACAATGAGATGTATGCCCATTTATTTTTCATGAACGTCTGCCGTTTAAGAGTGCACTTTCTAGTGAAAGTCGCACTCTTAGAGTTAAAATGCTTTTTAACCGACCGCTAAAATGAAAAGCGATATTTTACAATATAAGTGCATGTTTTTATTTAACAGACGGTTTGTTTTTTTTTTATAATTTTTATGATACAAACCAACTTCTATCCCTTTCCGCTTTTAGGTAAATCAATATAATTTATTCACTTACCATCTGGAAAATTAATGTGCAAACGTCATCTGGAAATTTAATGTGCAAACGTAGATGTAATATTAATTTTACAAGTTTGTAACTAGCATGAGTCGTTAATTTCGCTAAGATAATCACATAGACACATATACATATTAGACTTGTAATTTCATAGACTAATGATATTACTCAGATTTTCCAAATGTTGCGATATTTGTAAAAAAACATAATAAAACACAGCTTTCAATAATTAATATAGGTAATATATTATGTTTATTTTATTTATGTTATATATAATATACGCTATATATTAGTTTATTGAGTTATTAAGTATTTGTGTATAAATATTATGTAATCTTTATTAGTACATATTATAGTGTATTACACATTTTATTGTTGAAATTATACTGTAACCATAAACCTCCCTATTCTATATACCTAGTACTTTTATCCACCCCAAGGTTGCCTGGAAGAAATTGCTCTATTCGATAATGCCACCTTTGTACTGTAGTTTAAGTTTAATGTCTATAGTTTATAGGTTTTTTTTAGTTTTTTTAAAGTTTTACTGTACTGATGTACAATAAAGTTATATTCTATTCTATTCTTTCAGAACATAAAAATAACGAAGCTACGTCTCAGAATTACAGTTTTTGGATTTGGATCCCTAGTTTTTTTTTAAGCAATATAGATCTACGATTGATCTCTACGAACAACAACTCGCGCGACGGTGTGGCCGAGGATGGAGTTCGTTGATCTAGAAGATATCTATTCACTCTAGCCTTGAAAATTCCAAGATTGTAGAGATTAACCGAGACAACTGAAAAAATCTTTAACTATAATATCAGAACAGAAGTGTAGATCTAATTAAATTCACTAAATCTACGCTTAGGCAATAATCCGTTAGTTAAGTCTACCAATTAAACATTAATTCACATTCACACGCCAAAATAGCATTTCGAAAACCTTAACCGCCAAGCGACCAACTTAATAAAGTAGATGGTCAAATTAGAAAACTAAAATTCTCCTCAAACAGCTGTCAGTGTTGCCGAGAAAATAGGATGGTGGCGCGTTCTCGTGTGTCTAAAGAAAAGTGGTCGCACAAGTGAGGTACTTCAGTCTTTGATCACGGTTGCAAACCGACATTATAGTAAAGGTTTCGACAGTTGAATTCACGATTCTGCTATTACTAAGCTTTAGAGCAAACTGGCCCAGAAGAGCGAAGGTCAAGTCATTGTGAATCAGTGATTATGGTGGGATATATAGTTAGGCCTATAAAGTAGTTGACTGACCTTGTGGATCAGTTGGTAGTATGTCTGCTTGCTGTGTTGTAGGTCTTGGGTTCGATCCCCACCCAGGGCAAACATTTGTGTGATGAGCATGGATGTTTGTTCTGTGTCTGGGTGTTTCTATGTATCATTATGTATATATTTACAAAAACAAAATACTATATACTCGTATGTATTCTATCAGCCATCTAGCTCCACAGTACAAGTTTTGCTTAATTTGGGCTAGATGGTGTTGTGTGAAATATACAAAAATATTTATTAATTAAATATTTTGTTTAGAACTAGCTATGTCCCGCGGTTTCACTCTCGTAGTGACGAAAAACGGTAATGATGTTGATGATAAAATTTAGCCTATGTTAGTCTTCGAATTCTCAGCCTAGCTCTGTAACAAACTTCATAACAATCTGTTTAGACGGTAAGCGACGGTGTGGCCGAGCAGTATGTCGATATAAAAGATTATCTTCTATATTCACACTAGTTTAGAAAATTCCAAGATTCTAATTCACAGGAAACAGAGAAGACGCCGCCTTGCGAGCGGCGACCTGCACTCTCAAACACTAGCTGCGTGAATAATGAACTGTATGGACCTAAAACGTTGCAGACGGATTTTAGGCATTTCAATGATAACTTCTTTTGTTTCATGAGGTAGATCATAATGAAATAGCTGCTTTATTGTTATTTTTTAATGAATACAGCTTCATCATCATCATTTCAGCCTTTATCAATTCACTGCTGGACATAGGCATCGTCTTTATGACATCATTTTTTCCGGTCCTGCGCTGATCTCATCCAACTCTTGCCATCTGACTTGACGATATCGTCTCTCGATCTGCCTAGTGGTCTATGTAGTTGCTCCTCTTAACTTATCTGATGTAAATATTAAGATTAAAGCAACGCACCCAACAGTTGGAAATGATTCCTATGTTAGTTGGCAAAAGGTCCCGCTTTTTTCATGATTTTGTAAGAAACTGGTAAATACTTTATTTTACAAAATAACCCACAGAAGCTTGGTAATAGAATTGACTTAGCCTTCCTAAATCGAGTAAGAAATAAAATGTGAACGTTCACTGCATTACTTGAATCGACGGCCGATAGAGGAAGTCTTGGAATAGATTCGGCCGATTCTATTTATATTCAACTACAGATGTCTATTTACAGAATTGTCGAAATTCGACGATCAAATTCAGGACCAATAAAAAAGTTCAGATAGGTAGTTGCAGAAATAACTTTCAAACTAATATGACAGTTTCAAGTTAAGGAAGACGAGCGACGATGATTCAATAAATAATAAATAAATAATAAATAAATAATAAATAAATAATAAATAAATAATAAATAAATAATAAATAAATAATAAATAAATAATAAATAAATAATAAATAAATAATAAATAAATAATAAATAAATAAATAATAAATAATAAATAATAAATAATAAATAAATAATAAATAAATAATAAATAAATAATAAATAAATAATAAATAAATAATAAATAAATAATAAATAAATAATAAATAAATAATAAATAAATAATAAATAAATAATAAATAAATAATAAATAAATAATAAATAAATAATAAATAAATAATAAATAAATAATAAATAAATAAATATTTGTGGACATTTCACACAACACCATCTAGCCCAAACTAAGCAAAGCTTGTACTATGGAACTAGATGGCTGATAGAATTAGATAGATAGTTAGATAGTGAACATACTGTGTCCGGACACAGTGGGACACTATCGCTTAGTCGCATTTTGAATATTATCAAGAATGCTAGTGTCAATGGGCGTAAAAAAAAAATGTTAATACTTTCATTTTAATTTATTTTTGATTTTGTTACCTTTGTCTACGCGTAGTTAGACATCATGAAGATTTTTTTCTTCGTCAAGCCTTTATTATTAGGTTTAGAGAAGACAAGTGGTATTCTAATTTCGTGAACGCCAGTAGAATAGAAAAGTAAATGTATGGGATTGACATTAGCTAACGAAATGTCACATGACGATATGTCACGTGACGATATGTCACGTGACGATACGTCACAGTTTCTTAGTGTTTCGAAGCGTAAGCGTTTGTAGAAATAGGAACGTTTGCTACTAGTCTAAGCCCAAGACTGAAGGAGTAGGATGAGCGTGGAGCGAACTCTAGGTCAATCTAATTGTGCTAATAATTGGCTGCACCAGATTTTGTGTCACATATTCACACTTTGCTATATTTAGCCGTGACAGTCTAGCTTACTCTAGCTAGATTGTGATATTCGGAAAGTCTGCTTTTCATCCGGCTGACCGAAAGACGATGATAATTGTCGGGCGTATGTTTGTTTGTATGTACATTTGTCTAATTATTTGGTATGCTCTAAAGTCTAAACCGTCACACATGATTTCTAGAGATCCTAGAGAAAGAGTTTGCGACTTGTGATAAATTATTTTAACATAGAATAACGTCCAACGACGACGACGTGTAACGACGTGTAAGATCAACGTCCAATTGTAGTATCTAGATAGCTCTAACTAAATCCTAAAGACGGAGTATAGGCTACATTTTCAGTAGAAATGAGAACCTCCTCATTTTTGAAGTCAGTAAAAAAAAATATTTTCGTTAACACATTTGCTATTTTAAAATAATAATATTAACATAAAATTGGACAGATACATGTTTTGTTTTAGGGATGTGGCCAACCACGGCATTATTAGACGCGGTAGAATTTAATATTAAAACAAAATATGTAATTTTATGCAACGGAATCTTTGTTCATAAATATTTAACTAATGGTAATCGGGGGTCAGAGGAAAATGAAACAATGCGGTGTTGCCATAAAATGCTATGGAAATATAAATTTACTTAGAGTCCGTTCGGATAGCGAACTAATATGGCATAGAAGGCGCTGCTGTCTTTATTTAAATATTTTGTTAAAGAGACATTAGTTCCCATTTTTGCCACGATAGCTCTGTCCTCTGTAGTCTGTCCAAACAAACTCTAGATAAAATAAATACCGATCCCATGAATCATGTTTGTATATATTATGTTTTATATAAGTATGTATGACACAATTATATTATTTAATATGTACCGCACCACAACCACAGCCGCCTTTTCACAATTGCTAGATTTTCTATACACCCTAAGGTTGTCTAGAAGAAATCGCTCTATGCGATAAGCCCGCCGTCGTACTGTCAATTACGTTTATTATCTATATTTAGGTTACTTTGTATGGATGTACAATAAATTTATTCTATTATAGCCTGATTTATGGGATAGAATCGATTAGAAATAATACTATTCGATTCTATCCCTTGGATCTGGCTAGGAACAGATTTCATAAATCATACATTACACTGAACACGATTTCATTAATTTAAATAATTTACTGTTTGAATTGTTCTAAGTTTTGGTGACTATGCACAGGCACAACTGCAGTCGAAGATAATAACAGTAAAGAAAACCGGCATAAAAGTAAGGTGAAAGGCAGTGTAACCACGAAGAGATCGAAAGATGATTGTGGAATCATAACGTAAAATCTGATTGGATAGAAAACTTTCGTGGCTTATGTTCTATCCAATCATATGGGATCATTATCATATTATGGGAACTAACGCCTCGATTGAACGAAGTGATGAAATAAGGACACCAGCGCCCTCACCTGGCATTGAGGGCGCTGCTGTCGGACAGATAACTTATTCCTCGCTCTTAACCCTGTGCGAACAGATTACTAAATCTGTACTAAGTATTTGGTGTAAAAGTATGATCTAGTAAAGTGTAATTGGAAAGCAAATATTAAAAGCAACTGTTTATCATACACAAACCCCAAAGCAATTCCATTATTAGGTCAAGCGCTTTTCAATTCGACAAAAAACAGCAAATTACCCATCACCCTACAGAAAAACGATGTTCTTGAACATTACGCAGCAAAACTAAACAATGAAATTCGAAGCGCTTCTACCGTCATGCGTCACGCTACCTCCTTTCTTTGGTGTTTCTTTGCTACGGTTGGTTTACCACCCCAGGTGGAGTGCACCGGATGGCATGCCGGGCCTTACTCCACTTTATCGCTTCATCATAGTGGTTTCCGCCGATTATATTATAGAGTCTAGAGGTAACGAACTCGCTGTCCACTGACCCGCGAAATGTTGACCTGTTCTAACTCTCTTAATCATTACAATTGTAAAAATGTTGACGAAAATAGCTTTCGAGTATAAGGGAAAAAAGAAAAAAAATTTGCGATTTGTCCAGTTTTAAGTGGAATAAATAGATAATCAAAAGATAATGTCTTCAAAGAATAAAAGTGTCTTTTAAGCTCTTTTTTCTTCATGTATTCGATGTAGGTATAATGTACTACAGAAAACAGATTTTTATTCATTTCGCTTACAACGCCATCTAGCACAATTATTATAAACTAAACAGGCAGGCTCTAAACAAACGGTAACCGTCCGCGGTAGGTCACCGCGCTGCACAAAGCAATTTAATAATTATCCCATAGATGGCGCTTTTATGCAAACGTTAATTTTATTATTATTTTAGAAGTCGTAACAATTGTAGATTTTTTTATCTGAAAACAATTATAGGTAGGTACATAATTTTATTCTACGGGAAACTAACAACTCACCTGAGAAAAATATGGCGGTAATACTGCCCTCTGATCATCTAGCCGCGAACACTGCACTCGTTCCAGTAGCTCGAACAACTCGTGTTGAGCTCGTGCACCTCCCGTTGTCGTAGAGCTCCATGGCGTGGACACGTGCTGCCGCCTGCCAAAAAAGATAAAATACAGTTAAAATGCTGGAGTTCTTTATCTGGTAAAATTAAAAAAAAACTCTCATTTAAGTGCTGCCATCTTTCAAAATATGTAAAAAGTTTTTCGCTATCCGACGTAGTTACATATTAGGCCAATGCTATCCGAGGTGTAATACACAAAGGCAGTGTCGGGGTTGATGTTGTCAATGAATGTCAACAGATGGCACTGTTGCACAATATTAGAAACCCAACATAAAAAGAAGAGGTTTTTTATATAAATAAATTTTATAAAAATAGAGGTTTTTTGGCGGGAACGTCTTATTAACGTGTTGTTGCTTGGTTTTATTTTCCTAAACTTGTGTTATTTTGAACATTAATGCTATAAATAAAATGGTGGTGTTTTATTCATTAACTGTTCGATAAAGTGCGTGAGTGTGGACAAGTGAAATAAAGCAGTAAAACGTGTGATTTTACGTTGTCGGCAAAATTCCATAGAAGCTTCTAGTAAAGTCGCCACCACTTTACTGAAGCAGGACTCGACTTATAAATTGACTGTATACGTGACTTAGATTGTGACTAGAACATTTACAACTTGTTTTATTCAAGAAACTTGAAAAAATCCTAATACTTGACACTAGCAAATGCTTTAATGCGGGTTCAATACAAAAAAAGAAGAAGAAGATAAAATATTTTCTCATTATTATTATGTCGTTATTAGTATTAATAAAACTATATTTGAATAAACGTGACACTTATTAAATGTAAACTCTCTATTTCAACAAAAACGACCTTATTTCTGTATACATTCTAGCCCTAATCGTTTACAACATGCCCGTTTTGTACCAAATCTTTTATCCGCACGATTCACATCCATCAGTCCGTTCACAGTTCATCAATCAACGTCCTTTTACTTTCTATAACTTTATAAAGGCTAGTATTTTCTTCACAATAGCGCTCTTTACTGTCTGTCAATGAAAAGTCGAGCGAAAACTTTTTGTTCTTTACAAAAAATACAAAACAGATATGAATCCTCAAGTCAGGTTATCATCATTTTGATGTTATGGAAATTTACCATAAAACCATACTCAATATGACTGACTGTTGCATAATTGGTATTTCGCAGTGAATTTTTAATTAAATTTTTATAATCAAAATTAGATGGTAAAGTTTGATTACTGGTGGATGTTTGGATGTTAATTTTGGTCAACTATCATCTTTATGAAGGAATCTTTAAGGACAAAATTCGCATACGACTAATCCAAATGAATCATGGTATTGAAACAAACAATAGTAGAGATGAAATTTTGTTTTCATCTGTTTGTTTGTTTAAATTCTTCAGCTTCGGCTTCAGCTAATTCTGAAAGTCGATTGTAAGATACTTCACTCTCTCAGTCAATAGTAATATTAGTTGTTCTACGAACAGTAGACCCCTCGAGCACAAACTTATTGCAACAAATATAGTTCTAAATTCTTATTCCGTATTGAGTATCGAACATTTCTGCCAAATATCAAAATTGGCTGGTAAATGGCGCCACATCAAACTTTTCGCAATCAACTCCCCTTTTTGGGAGAAATACCTACCCTCTCAATGAAAAATCATCGACAACAAAAAAAATATTGTAAAACCTGTATACCACGTCTCGACCAACAGAGATAAAAGAAAGAAAATTTTACCAGTTGATACAGAGCTTCGCTCACTCGGTCGAATATTAATATCATGCAAGAATTTAAACATGCAAGCTGCACAAACAATTCATAATTCATAAAATGTTCAATCAAAAAGCTGCCCCAAATATTAAAATGACCATTCAAAATCACAATCAATCTGATCTTGACTACTTATTCAACAGCAGTTAATAAATAGCACACGACCAAAGAAAATTCAATTCACAATTCAATAGCTCGGATTAACTATGACATTACAACTTAACTACAACATTCTATATAAGTTTCCATAATTTATGGCTACATAAAAAATGTAAACAAAAGTGCGCACGAGTGATCTGCATGACCCCATCTCTCGATTGAAAGAGGAACTAGTATAATGGGTTGAATCTTTGATTTATGGAGCAATTAACTGACCATTGAACGTTCCCCTCGCATTCGGACATTAGAGCCAAGATATAAAAATGGGTTTTCGAACTTCCCCTTCGCTTGATTATTTAGCGAACTGGCAGTGTTGCCATGTAACAGGGATTTTCATTATTTTTGGGAAAAAAATATGTTTGGAGAATATCTAACGAAATAATATCGTCGGGAAACAAGTATAAGTTTAGAAAACTCAAAAATTCCCCACAAAAAACAGCTGCACCGATTTTGATGAAACATAGCTTTTGGACAACACCTAAAAAGCATAAATATGTAATTATTTTATTTGTATCAAAATAAATAAATTTATTATTATTATTAACACTCTCGATGAAATACTCTTTCAAACAAAAGAAAACTACATCAAAATCGTTCCATCTGTTAGAAAGCTGCAACGCCACAGACAGACAGGTACTCGTTTAAAGATATACATATACACACGTCAAACTTATAACACCCCTCTTCTTATCTTTTCACAACATATATTTATATATAAACGTACAGTCGAATTGAGAACCTCCTCCTTTTTTTAGTCGATTCAAATATGTTTAGTTTTAGGAATATGTCGCACACCTAGATCGATGCTGCATTAAGTCAAAATAACAATCTTTCGAAATTGGGGAATTTTAAACTAAGTACGGTAGGCAACCCCATTCCCCCTTCGTTCAATCATTCGGCAAACTGGTTCTAGGGACTTAATCAACGATTGTTTGTTTTTCGGCTTTGCCTAATTTGCCCGTGTTGAGGGATGGCATTGTTGATTACTTGTAATAAAATCATGATTGGCAGATGTCTGTTTGTTGCTTTTCCATTTTCTGAATTTGTTATTTTGATGTTTTGTTGAATTTGAAAAGATTGGTGGATGATGTTTGTGTTCAATTTTGTTTTTTTGTCACCTTTTCCTGGGATGTCACTTGGGATGTCGCACATAAGAAGAATGTGTCTAAATGTATAGAGTTGCTAAGGATAAACCTGGAGCATTTTTTATAGTTGGCAAAAAAGTTGGTAATAATTTTTTGCAATATCCATCACGTCAAACAATGTTGCGGTTACGGTCCACGATGGAGCGCGCCTACCTAGAAGAAACCGAATCACGCATGATCTAAAGACACTCAGATTAATCCTATCGGGGAAGATTCAATCAGGAACGATATCCACATATTAGTAGGTACGAACGATAAAAGTGGAACTAAAGCTATTTCAGCATTTATTGGGGGGATTTATATAATTTCCAGGTATTAATACTTTTCCAATTAATATTCTTCGTTCCCCGCTTCTTCCTGTTTGGTACTTACCTACTAGCGGCCTTACCGAAAAACGTTACTTAACTTTAACCATCGTCTTAAATTATCTGTCTTCTTTCCGCAAGTGTCATTACGTGTCAGCGAGAACTTGACAAAATATGTTAAGCATTGCTTAAAGTTAAGTAACGTTTTTCGGCAAGGCCGTTAATCTGCAACAGATGCGGAGCGCGGATGTTTCAGTACTCAAATATTTGTATTTCCCCCTTACCCATTTGCAGGAGCCTCCTAACCTACTTTCATAACTCCATGCAAACAAAACGTGTTTGTGCCATTCTGTCAGACCTGCTACACACATGTCCTTGTTATTTTGAGCCTGTCTCATGCCTCCAGCAGTTATGAGCGAGGCCCGCAATTACGCTTTTGAAAAGTTTCATTGTTTTTGCAGACTTCTTAAAAGAGGAGATTCAATGTTCAAGTACCTACACGATTATGTATATTATTATGTTCTTTTTTCCTGTGAACTACATTTTTTAATTTTTAAGGCTTTAGTAAATAATTTTCTAGATCGATGAGCTTCATCTTTGGCTACACCGTCACTTTCCATCAGTAGAGTTGGTGTTCGATTGTAGACCTATGCATGCATGCATGCATAAATGCATACACACATACACTCGAAAAACATAACCCTTCTTCTCTTTGAAGTCGGTAAAATGCATGGAGGCCGGTACAACTGAAAAATTGGTGCAAAATTTTTATGTGCAGACATGTTTATTATTCTAAACTGATTAGATGCAGCAACTAAAAGCAGTTGCTTTTGAACGAATTTTAAATAAATATTGAAAGACATTTTCACATAATTAACACATTTGGTATGTATTATGCTAAAACAAATGTAAATGCAATAAACAAATGTAAATGCAATAAGCAATATCATAATTATTTCAGTACGTATGGGGTAGGAAATTTGTATAAACATAAATGCAAACACAAAAGCCGAAATCATAGTATCCTTTTCAGTATTAAAAAAAAAAAAAACTGGACTTTTCGTTTCATACCCGCTGCCAAGCTGTCCTATGTCCACAAACCATTGTGAACCAATCAGAATGGAGAGTCCAAAATTGCAATATTTACTTTGGTTACATGTTTTAATAAGCATTATGCATGTTACAGTTTTTATATAGGGTGTGTGTAGCCAAAAAATGTTTGCTTTAATGATCTAGTACAATTTTTGAATAGTGAAAACAAATAAGGAAAAATATTGCAATGTTATTGCACCATATTACAATGTTTACTTTTCTATTGTAAACCAGAAGTGGTTTTGTTGCGGTTAAAAAACCGGTAAGGTTAGGTAAAAAGGGTGGATGTATTATTGAATATAGAATAATAATTATGGTTTAAAAACAGAAGCAACCGACTTCTCATGGATGCCATTGTCAGAACTGGGCCAAATTGAAATGGGACCACACGGGAAGCACCAGCTTTCAAATAAAAAAAAGAATCATAAAAATCGGTTCACCCAGTCGAAAGTTCTGAGTCAACAAACATAAAAAAATATATACAGTCGAATTGAGAACCTCCTCCTTGAGAAGACAAAACTCTTGAATAGAAAAAAAACAATTGAGATGTTTAATTTGTCATTTGCCTGAAGGAGTTACTTTTCCTGATTTTTTGTTTCGTTGCTAAAATTGGCAACACCAAGCTGTTCAATTTTATTACTATGCCAGGTTTTCATGTGTCTTGCATTTGGCTATTTATCAATAATCATAATTTCACAACTGTTTGTATTAAAATAGTAAAACCTGCCAAATGAGTAAGGATCGCGCACTGACGCTGAGGGTTCCTTAATACATAAGCTTGTTGATATTTTTATTTATTATTTTTCTTTTTACCCGACCCGACTGCACAAGATGGAGGGATATGTTTTAGGGTGTATATATACATATTTTTATATTACATCCTACAGCCTAGACGGCTTGACGGATTTTAATGTGCGAGACGTCGTTAGATTTGTCTTTATTCCCTGAGTGTCATAGGCTTTGATAACGTGATAGAAATGTCATTGGTCATAGGTTACATTTTTGTACCTAATAATAATAACACAGATCTCGCAAACGTGTTTATACAGATTTTTATTTTATTATTTATATATTTTTTATTAAATATATAACACAGATCTCGTAAACGTGTATACAAGACATTCTAAATTATGCTATTTTTTTATTTATTTTTATATGCCCTTTTTTATTTTATTATAATTATATATTTTTTATTAAATATATGTATAAGTACATTTCGATTCTCAACATCAGGCGAACTGATGAAAGAGAATAGAATTTCATACGGTACGAAACCCTAAAGTTAATTTTTTTGTCATTCCTTTACAGAACATCACCATAATTTACAAACATTACAAAAAATAAACAATGGTACGACCGCGACCGTGAAATAAGCTCTTATCTGGATAAATCAAGTTAATTACATCACATCCTACATTTGGTCTTGGAACGTGTGAATCGGTCGCCATTTTTATTGTTTTGCTCCAATTTCAAGATATTTGTCGGCAGATTGAAATTCACATCGCAAATGTGCGCTTTGTTTACGTTATTGTATTCTAATTTTACGGCGTGGAGTGAAATCGGCAGGAGGTTTCTTTACTTTTTTATTTTTTTACAATTAACTGTAACTTTATTACTAAAATTGGAAGTGGAAACTGGATACGGACGGATATTTGAACGAAATTTCGTAGGTTCATTACTCGTACTATGTAATAGGATCTGCCATACTTTCATGCTGTAAAATGTTGATGTTGCAGTAGTGTTGAAGTGAGTTTGAAAATTAAACGAATCATCAAATACAATTAATAATTGACGGAGTAATCGCTGAACAAACATACAAAAAAAACATAGTCGAATTGAGAACCCCTTCGTTTTGGAAGTCAGTAAAAAAATGTACGTACGTAAATATCCGCTCTTGAAAAAAATCAAATAACCCTTCCCTTCCCACGCTTTTTGTTGGTAAGTACGTGCTCATAAAAAATCCTCTCGCGTCGATCTGAATACATTTGTCTGTCTGTACGTCTGTCTGTACAAAATAACACGTGTCTTATCAAAAAACATACAAAAATATCTGGCTCTGTCTTCATTATATATAAAAAACTTCGACGATTGATATGGGTCCAATTCGAAATGGCTAAATACACAAAAGTTCAATTACAAAAACCACTTTCTGGCGATTTAATTTTAGGTACCATTTTATTAATCGAGCAAAATAAACTTTGTTTTCGCTTTTGGAGTAATTCATTTTGTTTTATGTAACTTAATCTAATTGCTTGAAGTTTCGTTGCAATTAATCTTTTTGAGTTTGACATGGACAAAGTTATATTCTTGAAGATGGATTAAGCAAAATTCAGACGGAGGGCCAACTTATTCGCTATGCGGTAATGGGTGGAAACCAGCGGACGGTTCTATTGGTGATTTCCGTCAATTCTGCATTGGAATAGTCTAGATTTTGCTTGATCAGACCAGCACAGCACTGAGTCAGAATCATCTGTATAATGATGAACCCACTACATCTAGCTAGCTAGATAGATATATGAACTCTTTATTGTACGGCAGCCGGCAGCCTTATCGCTAAAAGCGATCTCTTCCAGGCAACCATGACGCCATCTAAACGAAATTTCATGCTGTAAAGGTTATTTATTAGGGATAGGGTGAGGGGTTTAGGTAAGTAGCATGCGTCCCTATCGCAGTGTACCTTCTTGCCAGAAAACATCTTTCAGGTATCTTCCGTACCTGAAAGATGTTTTCTTGGCAGTCTAGATAACATCCCCCGTACCTGATGGAAAATTTTGTCTTGGAAGACTTAGCAAACGCTGACGTGACTTTGAACAAAGAGAACAAAATCTTTATAATAGCGAGTTGTTGGATTCCCGAACAAATAGCAAGAGGTGAGACGAGATGATAGTATACTTTTTATAAATAAAATAAAAGTCAAATTCTTTATTTGTCTTCTTTATTATTTATTTCAAACTAGGTCTATGAATAGTACATAGGTCTTAAAATAAGTGGCTGAGCATTAGTTTCCACCTGGAGAGGTAACAGACATCAAATATTTATTATAAGTCACAATTGCTGAAGTTTGTTTGAAACTTAGCTTTGCGGTTTTTGTTTTTTAATTATATTTTTGTTTGAGATACGAGTAATAACTTGCATTTTTCTTGCTCATTATTGAAAATAAATTCATATCGAGTGGTAAGATTGGCTGTAGTTTTTAACTTTTAACATTGGACATTTCGAATTTCTGGCATTTCTATGTTAGTTGTCCGGCAATTATAGAAAAATGCAAGTTTTCGGGCTTCCAAAATTTGGAGACACTTATTTATGTAATATAGTAGAGGATACTTACCTAGTTGTCGCGGATTTATAGAACAAACTATGATGATATGATTGTATAATCAGCATTGACATAGACATAGACATAGATTGTGATAAGTTAAACAAATATCTTTATAAAAGAAATACAAAATACCAGACTGCAGAAAAGCGGTTTTTGCAGTCTAACTTGCGACTTCATTGATCTTAGTACCTACGCTGTTGAGTATACGTTTTTTGTGAGAAAGTATGCGTAAAATCGTTGCAAAGATTATAAATGCGTATTCTTCAGAATAATTCTAGTTCTTAAGTATTTATTACAAAAAAGTTCGTTGGAGGTTACGAAATAACGCTTTTGCGTGTGTTTTAGTATTACTATTACAAAAAAAAAAACCCTATGACACTCAGGCAGTGAAAACAAATCTAACGACACTTTGCACATCAAACTCCGTCAAGTCGTTTAGACTGTAGGTGATCATATAGAAACATACATACATACTTACACTCGAAAAACATAACCCTACATCTTACGCAGTCGGGTAAAAATTTCTTATACTTATACAAAAACATGCCACATGTGTTATCTAATTCAAAATACTTATCATTAAAAAACTATCGGACATCTCTTTTCTTCCCATATTCAATTTCCCAAGATCCAGTTACAATATTATCGATGTCCGACACACGCCCTTGCGCGTGACGGCACGACCGACAGCGGACACTTGACACTTTGTCCTTACCATCCTGACACTATTTAAATACATGTCACATTTCTTGCTCCTTGTCACACAAAAACCGTCGACGGCGGCACTAGAGTCCGTTCAGAGATTGTGGTTCCTCTAGACAACTTTTTTTTTTACGCAAGGTAGATCTACGATTGACCACCAACTTGCCTGATATTAAGCAACGGTGTGGTCGAGGACGGAGCTCGGTGATCTAGAATATCTATTTACTCTAGCCTAATGGAAGGATATAATACTGATACAAAACCTGGGGCAGCGCCTGAAGGGGAACACTCGGTATGGGTGGTTTTTGACGCAACACGTCTCCCTTGCCATTCAACGTGGTAACGCCGCCAGTGTAATGGGCACGTTTGGCCAGGGAGCATTACGTGGGGGGCTATTTGACACTTGAATAGTTGTAATCATGCATTTATAATACAAGTTAGTATTAAATAGTCTCAACAAAATGTCCTTTGTAGCAATATAACTATGGTTAGCAATGTAAGGACCATTCGGTTACAGTTAAGAATATATAACACAAGAATATTTTGAGGTTCTAAAAAAATGATGCTCATATTCAAATGAGTCTCGCTGTAATTGTACAAGTATAGTTTAGAAAACTGAAAAACCCCACACCAACAGAAAATGCTTAACCGATTTTGATGAAACATAGGTAAAACACTCTCGATTAAATCCTCTTTGTAACAAAATCTAGATAAAAATCGGTCCATCCGTTTGAGACCTACGATGCCACAGACAGACACATACACACTTCAAACTTATAACACCCCTCTTTTTTTGTCGGGGGTTCATAAATAACGAACAATTCATAAGTTCCCGACGAATCACCGAGACAGTTATGATAAGTTATCATAGTTGTCTAATGATAACGGTGATAATAAACAAATAAATTAAACAATCGGCGACTATGACAAGCTTTATCATACTGCCTAAATTAGAGTCCGCGCAACCGCTGAAGTCATATGGTGAAATTTTGGAACTAAATTTGACAGGTGCAACGGAATACATAGTACCTCAATGATGGAATAGGGAGTACCTATAAATATATATAAATAGAATAGGTAATAGGTATCCAGCATCTTCCCGCCACTTGTATGAGGTCATCTGTCCATCTCGTGGCTGGTCTTCCTTCGCTGCGCTTGCCGGTACGTGGTCTCCATTCGAGAACCTTTCGGCCCCATCGGCCATCATTTCTGCGTGCTATGTGCCCTGCCCACTGCCACTTCAACTTCCAATTGCAATTCAACTTTGCAAGCCACTTCAAATCGGTCTTTTTGGAAATCCACGGAGGAGGCCTATGTCCAGCGGTGGACTTCTTATGGCTGAGATGATGATGTTGATGAGAATAGGTATTCTCCGGCTGTGCGTGGCAAGCCTAAAGTAAGGTAATCGCCCGACTCGTCTTCAGTCGCGACACGTCGGGCAACGCTGTTAGACGCGTGTCGTGACTTGTGAATAGTGACATTGCCATCCTGTATATTTAGAAAGTACAACAAGATATAATGTAGGGCCAAGATACTAAAAGGCCGCTAAACACTATTAAAGTGTTTACATAATTTTTTTTAGCGATCCGAGTTCCAAGAAAACATTACCAGTCAGCATTTCTGGCTTCTCCATTGCTAACCTTACACCGTATCGATGTCATCTATCCGCAGATTCCTTAGTAATGTTTCTAAGAATACGATTTATTACACCCACATTTCAACAAGCTAAATATAAAAGTAATAAGCAATATCAGTTGATAATTTCTACTAAAGTAAACAGTTTTATTATCAGCGGTACTGTCAACGTGGGTAACTTTGACTCTGCGTCAAACATTGTACGTGGCCTTTTTAGAAGGTTCTCGATTGATTTCTCAAGATATTAGTAATCAAAACGACTGTAAATTAATTAATCAAGTAATTTGACTACTAAATCTGTTGGGAAAAAAATCGAGAACCTTCTAAAAAGGCTACGTACAATGTTTGACGCAGAGTCAAAGTTACCCACGCTGACTTTAATGTCAATCATACGAAAGATAAACCATTATGCAACGTAAGGAAGTACAAAACGTTCTAATTAAAAGTATATGTTACTTGTCCTAAATAGGAAACACTTATAAACGCCCACCCAAAGTATGGTATACCATGCAGTTGAGTGTAGGCAGGGAGGTACTAAGGACGGTGTATGGGCGTGTGCATAATAATGTAGACTTGCATTAATTTAGGACAGACTGAATGGTTCGCACAGTTTAATCACTACTTGGAACCTTAGCAAAATTTCATAATGAGTACGTGGTAATATTGAAGTACCTACTTATTTTTGTGTTAAAAACTTCGATTATATTTTTTTTATTTGTAAAACCAAGCAGTGGAATCAAAATAGGCCACTGTGGATACTGCTTGAAAGTTTCTTTCAAGTATGCGTATACCATCCTAAACTACATTGTAGATTTGCTTGCTCATGAGAAAAAATGGATTAATTAACGGAAAAATTACACAAATACGTTTGTAACATGATATGTTATTAGATATATAAAATTACGCAATATTGTTCATATAGGGGGCGCAGATGGTAACGATTATTTGGGAGTTCGAAGTTTATCTACGTATTTATATTTGTGTATTTGTTCAGTAAAAGGTTATTTTAATTAGTACTTATGTGTGCAAAAGTTTAAATAATTTAGCTGTATTTTCATTTACTGACTTCGAAAAGGAAGTTTTCGATTCAGCTTCAGACATAAGCGATGAAGATATCCGGTAACATACATTTACCAAATGCCTTCACCGATAGTGATCTCATATCGATGATTGTTGTTTTATAGGTATTTCATACAAATGTTATCAACTTTTATTCAGCTGTATTTTAACCAGCCTCTTTGTTTGGGCGTCTACTAACTGTGGTAAGTGTTACGGATTTTTTAACTATAATTAAAGAACTAAAAAATAAAGAGCAGTCACGACTCTCAATTTAAGGATATCGAAATTTTAAGTATGAGTTCCTTTTATGAGGTAGTTACCCCTGATAGTTTCATCCTTAGTCTAGTCCTGTCGTGATGACAGACAGCCTCTCTTGGTCGACAAAAGCCTTTCAAAAGTGTCTGGGAAGTTGGGGACGCATGAATCACGACAAAGGGTCATTCTATGGTGAATAACACTCTGTACTCTTCCTTTGGCGACGAGGTTTTAGCAAGACACAATTATCAGTATATCCTTACGGTGTGAAATTCAAGCCGTTAAAGTAGCAAAAAGTAATACAACGATAATACCGCCTTTTTGAACGGTATAAGAAACTAACTACCCGACAGCCTTGGGTTGTTGGGTTTTTCTTATAAGGATCTTAGAAGGAAAACTTCTTCAGGTATTTTTGGATAAAAATCTCAATCTCCTCTACACCATCTCAAGTAGCCTAAACAGCTTGATAGACTTTTATAGTTGTGCAACATCTCGTTATATTTTTTTTTCCTTCCGTGTGTCATCTTCTTTATAAGCAAAAATTTATTGCTGTTCCTTAGTTTCACTAAAAGTAACGAGCTCCATCCTCGGCCACAACGTCGCATAACATCAGGCAAGTTGGTCGATCTTAATAATCGTAATCTATTGAAATAAATTGTATTAAATACCCAGAATTTAATACGGCTTTGATAAAGTATCAACGGGATGTAGCGTCAGTCCTCAAAAATAACTGAGCTCAATGAGGTCGAATTAGACCCCTTACACGATTCAAATAATTTCGATTTTAAAAACAATTCGAAGCGTTCCGTTTCCTTTCATCGTCATTTCAGTCACAAGAATTCCACTGCTGGACATAGGCCTCCCCATGGATTTCCAGAAAGACCGGTTAGAGCGGCCTGCATCCAGCATCTTCCTGCCACTTGTAAGATAATTATCTTCTGTCCACCTTGTGGCTGGTCTTCCTACGCTGCGCTTGCCGGTTCGTGGTCTCCATTCGAGAACTTCGGCCCCATCGGCCGTCAGTTCTACGTGCTACCCCCCATTTCTTACCCCCCCCTTAATTCAGCGCTTTCGCAAAATCCGTTCTTAGCTGACCTACTTACCTACCCCATAAGAAACATAAATGCTAAATTTCAGCTCGGTAGCTTATGTAGTTATTGAGATTTCGTGATGAGTCAGTGAATGGTATTTCGCATTTATTTATAGAAGATAGAATAATAACACTATTGTTACCAGTCATTCAATTGAAAATTAATAAAATATGGAATTGTATAAATCAAACATTTTAAATGACATAGTTACACAGTTATTCTTACCTAATTTACAAATAAAATGTTGTTATAAATACAAGACTGGCCTTGTGGCTCAGTTGGTAGTATGTCTGCCTACTGTGCTGTAGGTCGTGGGTTCGATCCCCACCCAGGGCAAACATTTGTGTGATGAGCATGGATGTTTGTTCTATGTCTGGGTGTTTCTACGTATCATATGTATATATTTACAAAAAAGAAGTATAAATGTGTTCTATCAGCCATGTAGTACCATAGTACAAGCTTTGCTTAGTTTGGGCTAGATGGTGTTGTGTGAAATGTCCACAAATATTTATTTATTTATTTATTATTATTTATACAAATAAGCTTTGGATTTTATTAGAAACACATTTCGGGCGTGGATGTATTACGAAGTATTCTATCGAAGATATCTAATACATTGATAGATAGAAAAACTTTTTATTGTACACCATGGAACAAATACAATACTACAGACAAAACTAGTTTGACAACAGGCGGCCTTATCACCGAAAGCGATCTCTTCCAGGCAACCGTGACATGGAGATCAATTTATAAAATAAGTAAAACGGGTGTACAATGGCAGAGAGACTGTTTTTTTTTTAATGTATATTTTTATTATTGTATATTATTAAGTAGTTTAGCTTAACTTATTTCCAAAAATCTATCTAATCATATAATACAACTAAAATATTGGTAAATAATAAAATATTAATATAATTAAATATCTACTATCACTCAACATATACACGTTGCCATTCAGAGATGCATTGACGGTCAAAATGCTGGTACGATACTGGGTACGCTGCCGACAGGTGACTGAGGGGTTGTCTTTAGACCAACAGTCTGGGAGTTGTAATTTTTTTACATAATCATGGTGTATCTATATAGACTGGTGTATGATGTAGACTGGCTTATAAAATTGAATTTCTCCCCATATAAAAATCTCTGGAAAACATTATCCAGGCAGAGTTCAATGAAAATTTTATTTGGAAGCATTTCGTTGTGTGAGTTAGAAGAACAGACTACGAGCAAAATATATTTCACACAAATTTACGTTTCCTTAAAAGGTTTCCGAGGAACAATGGGCCTCACCGCTGTTCATAATTTATACGACGACTCAATAATGGCGCTGGAGATAGGTGGAACCATAGAGAACGTAGGGAGAGGAGATGGCATGGCTTTTGCTGTAAAATAACTTATTTTGGGGAACTCAGCTGGTTGCCTTGTCTAACGACATAAAAAGCTGTTCAAACAATTTATAAAGGCTTATACACTGGCCATGCATAAAAATTACTGTTGTTTTGCAATATCTTTGGTATATTTTAATGATAAATATTTTAGAAAACTCAAAAATCTCCGACAAAAAATACGACTGAATTGATTTTGATAAAGAATAGCTCAAAATCGGTCCATCTGTTTGAGGGCAAGGATGCCACAGCCAGACATACAAATATACAGATACACAGATAAACACAACAAACTTATAATACGCCTCTTAGAGGTTAAAAAAAAATTGTTTTGACTCGTGAAGGATTTAAACCTCCGCCCTCGGATTGGCAAATTGAAATTGATATCGGTACTCTAACCTATTGAGCTAACGAGTCTTATGTGCATGTGTCGAAAATAAGCATTCGGCGCAACGAAATGACGTCATGCTAGAAGGACAAACTTGTACATACAATCATGAACTTTAAATGCAGAACGTTAGAATAGGTTTCTGACTAAAATAATCCGTCCGTCTTACGAATTTTCGAATCTGACGATCTGACGCGAGTTAACATTTTTACCCATCCAAAAAATGCACAACGCCGCTAAAGAAGTTTTCACTTCAAAAATATGGTACTGATTGGCACCTCTTCCTGCATATGCTCTGTGGTGAAGCCACGTTATTGAAACATTACCTAGAGATATACTAGCTCGCCGGGAAAACACAAACTGGGGTTTCAAACTAATAGTGCTAAGAAAACCCAGCCAGACATAAAGTTTATACTATATACAGATATCCAAGCTTTAAAGGAAGTCTTACTCAAATATTCTTGTAATCAAGCAATATTTTTTGTCATTACAAAATATGGCAAGCAAAAGTTTTTTTTTAAATATTTTATTAATTATAGAATTTCAGATTGTACATGCTTCGTTACTGTGAATAATTAGTCGAAAGATATAAAAAAATCGTCATTTGTAAAGCTAGAAAACTACATCACAAATATTCGACAAAAAATTCCATTTGATCAAAGTTAATTTTCATTTAAAAAATATTTTTAGAAATTATTAACGCAAAAATGATTTTTATGCATGAAAATGTACTTGGATCTAGTTGAAATTTATGTCCAATATTTGTGATGTTGTTTTCTAGTTTTACAAACGACGTTTTTTTATAATTTCATTCGGTCATTTTATATCTTTAAACAATCCAGTATGCGCGAGCGAGTCCGATGATGGTCGGACTACGGACACTTATTAATGTAACTTTCTCTGGTGGTAGTAAAATATTGTGAACAAAATATAACCCGACTGCATTCTAATATTGGAAGGTAACTGAAAAATCACTAAATATACATTTTTGAAAATATAGGGCAACCGGGGCATTATTTAATTTAAATAATTATAATTATATAATTGGCCTCCGACAGCCCGACATTTTCAAATATGAATGTGTGCTTTTTCAGTTTATAGCATAGAAAGCTTGTTATATGATGTTGTGATCAGAAAAATAATTCAATTACGTTCATTCGTAATTATTTTGTTCCAAAACTGAATCTCCGGAGACTAGGATGGGATTACATAAATTGAAATGATAAATGTCGGAAGAAACATGAAATCTAATTTTCATAATCACGTACTTAGGCCACAAAGAGAAACAGAAAAATACGGAATATAAACGACTGTACGAAATCCGCGAATTAATCAAATTAGAATCCATTTTGTACTCCATATAAAGAGTGCTTTGTTACATTTATTAAGCGTAGTCTATGAAAAGGAAACCAAAAACCTTCAAGACCTTAAGCGTAATCACCAAAAATAGGTGGCCAAAACCGTGTTGAGACACGCGAACTATATAGTTCCGTAGTTAATGTAATAAGATAGTTGTTATGCTGCAAATATAATGATATCTTACTATTTAGAATACTATACACCACCAACCTTATTAATATCTGTTATTATTCTACTCCACCCTTAGGTTACCTGGAAGAGATCGCTCTATGCGATAAGACCGCCTTTGTACAGTCGTTAACGTTTGTCTTAATATTAAGTTTCTGTATGAATGTACAATATAGTTATATTCTATTATACTGTCATTTGAATCAGTTATGTACAGAACTTTTTTTTCACTTGGTAAGTTAATTGAATTTACAAGCTATACGTAGTTATAGGTATACCTACAACGAACTATGTAAAGCTTGTACTGTGGAACCAGATGGCTGATAGAATACATATATACTTTTTATTGTAAATACATACATAAGTTACATATAAATACCCAGACACAAAACAAACATCCATGTTCAGCAGAAATGTTTGCCCTCGGTAGGGATCGCACCCACGACCCAGAGCTCAGAAGCCAGACTTAACCACTGAGCCATGAGGCCTATCATTTTTGTATCGATGTACGAAAAACATGTTGTCTAATTTCCATAAACAAAGATCAGTTATCGGTTTTCCGTAATGAAAATAATCAATTTTAATTACGTTCTTCGTAATCTACAGTAAATAATAAAATAATACAGTCAAGAATAAAATTATCGTAAGAACAATTTAAATGTTTACGTCTAGGTCTGGCCGGGCATCACTATGCTAGTTACCAAAACGCATGCCGTACACGAGGTGACTTTAAATTAGTATTTGATACTCGCAGATTTAAGGCTGTGCTCAAAGCGCGCAGCTATCTCTCTCGCGCATCAGGAAAAACCTTTTTTTTTTTAAATAGTCGAATATCCATTTTTATGAAACGAAAATTTACCTATCCACAGCAAAACGTATCAATTAATGAGACAGCGGCAGCGCCTCTACCGGGCGTTAACAGGAACTGCGTTTGTCAACAGTGTCGACTTAGACTTTCGAACGTTTCACGTGACCGTTGTGTACGGAAGGCCATAGCAATCAGTGTAGGTGATCAGCAATTGATGAATACTAAGAGGGAACAGGCTGCGTGAATCTATAAGCATTTCACCTCTGATCTCTGGCATGGGCTTGGCCTTGTACTTGATAATAAGTTACCAACCTACGGCTGTACTGGTGTATACTATAAGGAGTTATCTAGGTTTCTCATTTTAATAAAACGTTAATTATGTTACGTACTATGATTGAAAGTCGTCACAATTTGTCTATTTCAAGATATCCAAAATCCCGGACAAGTGGTATACAATAATTACAGTCTAAACAAGTACTTACTTAATAAAACTTTTTAAGTTAAACGGTGTTATTGAAAAGAAAGATAATGATGTAGGTAATGTATTTACTGTATTTTACTAGAAAAGCCCTTTCATTTGATACCCATATTGTGTTAAAATTTGCAATCCGCCATTTTGTGGCGGCGGCCATCTTGGATTTACAATAATACAGAATATACTAAATTGTATTGTCATCATGACTAAATGTGTATACCAAATTTCAGATCGATCTGTCAACTGCAAGGGGGTAAAATTTCAATTACTAAATTTGACCCAAATAAACAAATAAACAAACAGGTCAAGCTAAATAAAACCGTTTAAAAACTAAAAAAACACGCTTCAAATTATTGTATTGCCATCGGACCTCGATAAGTCTACAAAGTTTGAATGGAATCTGACCGTTTGAAGTGAGTCAAAATCAAGTCCATAGGAGTCGGTTACAAACAAACTAACATGCACAGGTGAAGCTAATAAAAGCGTATTAAAAATGTAATCCTCTACTTATGCTCAGTAAAACTATGAAACCATAGAAGTTTTCATGAGTTCACTAGATATCTCTATTCTGAGTTGTGACTAGGACTTGACCGTAACAAGTTTTACGTGGCTTTGACTATGATTAGCACTATCATCGATACACATCATCATCATCTTCCAACCCTTATACATATATTGGCGTTAAATGAAAAAGGAATAACACGTTTTTTTCTTACGAAGTGGAAACAATTTCACCAATTACAGTAAAGAAAGGGTCACCTTTATTTTGTATCATGGATATATATATATATATATTGTAAATTATTTGATTCTAACCTGATTTATATTTTTTTTATACTTTTCCTTGCATAATAATTATAATACTTGTTTTTTCACATAAATGCAGTATGGATACGAAAACCAAATAAAATTAATATATTATGCAAGAAAACAATCTAGAAGGTCTAATTTAGCGGACAGATAGAGGACAAAAGAATAAATAAGCCTACGACTGAGAAAGAAATTTACTTGATGCAGTAACATGTGCAAAGTCATATGGAACGAAATTACGATGTCAATCAAAGGCTCCAGGGTAATGAGACAAAATATTTTGTTCGAGTTGTCGCAAGTGTAAATGGGCATAATATGTATAAACTGTCGACACTGAAGTATAGTTACATAATGTAGTTATAAAATAAAATAAAGTGTAAATAAATTACAGTAGACCTTGACCCTGTGATTGAAAAAAAAAATTGGATA
Organism: Lycia hirtaria; assembly: GCA_947563715.1. Lineage (NCBI taxonomy): Eukaryota > Metazoa > Arthropoda > Insecta > Lepidoptera > Geometridae > Lycia > Lycia hirtaria. The sequence continues at coordinate 8,409,880 of OX387377.1, read as the reverse complement.
ACATTTTCACCACTATTTAGCCCCAAATTAAGCAAAGCTTACACTTGGAAACCAGATGGCTGATAGAATACACACACATATACTTTTTTTGTGTTAATACATATGATGTATATAAACACCCAGACACAGAACAATGTTAAGCAAAAAATGTTTGCCCTGGGTGGGAATCGAACCTACGACCTACAGCTCAAAAGACTGAGACGTACTACAACTGAGCCATAAAACCTGTCTGTTATAATGCTTCAGTTCAAGTATAGTACAATTTGTTTGATATTTATAGTGATATTAGGATGTATGAAGTTCTAAAAACCCGAAACTCAAGTATCCTTTTATGCGGAGCTGTATCTTTTCTCGCAAAAACATTTTTACGTTACATTCTTACATTTTTTCAAAAATAAGCATATTCTTTCTTTTTCTGTGTCCAGCAGTGGATTTCTTATGGCTGAAATGATGATACAGCATCTTCTTGGGAGTCAGGTAACCATAACTTGATGTCATCCTACCGAATTCCGGCCGCGGCGACTAAAGGACGCCACAATCACACACAAACCTCCCACACACACCTTTCCACACACACAATGACACACATACCACAACACATACATATATTTGGCACTCAGGCAATGTCATTAAATTTCGTTCATTTCTTTGGGAGAAGCCATTGGCTCCTGTACCACAGTTTTGAACTAGTCTAGGAGCCATTGGGTTCGCTATATATATTGAATGTGTTGTCACTTTTATTTTCTGTGTCATAAATAAATTATAAATTATAATAATACAGTATTCTTGAGGGAGATCTGTTCTTGAGATCAAACATAACTTACTCAAAAGCTAAGATCAACTTCTTCCCTGTTGTGAGAGACGCTACGACGTTTCTAATTTTCGCCATTCACAATAAACTTATTACGACAAAAACAACAGAATCCAAATGAGATTTGGTCCTCGGTGAGGCATAATAAATCTCGAACGATGAAAAGCTGGAGTTACGACTTGGCAATGGCATTGTTAGTTCCATTAATGAATGTATAAACATGGATCCATTGCTTAGTTTCAAAATCGTATCTAGCCCGATAATCGAAAATGGTAGGTACTATAAATCCCATATTGATCTGGCGAAATGTCTCTTTGGAACCGCAAAACTTGTTGTAGATTGACACAACCCGTTTTTGTTCCCATTTGCAAGACGTTTGCAGCCACAGCATAGTTTTGTTTGTCGGCACAGCACCATATGTATTTTTTTTTTACATAAATATAATAGAAATAATTCTACAAAGTTCCAGAAGTCTTTTATCCCTTGGAAATGATTAGACGTGAAAATTCAGAATGACACGTATGAAATTTTTGCTAACGACATAAATTATTGTGACCCAACTTTATGATGATTTATCTGTTCATCCATGCAGGAACAAAGAATGAAATCAACCTGATTTTTTTGAAATAGTGATATTATCTACATATTTACCCAACGGCTCAAGAACGAATACAGTTTTTCGGGTCTGTGTATAGAGCTTGGTCGATTTCTATAAACGAGATGTCGTCAGATTCGTCTTTACCTTCTGAATTTTTCTTTTTCTGTTTTTATTTTAAAGTTAATAGACATACTAACCATACAGTCCTGTTGGTAGCTTTATGTAGTTAGACGAGAATTGAGATTCAGGTTTAAAGTAAAATATACTGCTATTAGTTTACCTACGGGCGGCTCACGTAACAGGAAAAATGCATATTTTTTCGTAGGGATAATAGTTTTGATTGATAACATACTAAAATAATAAATAAAATAAAACTGTCAATAAACCTGGATGCTCTGTCCTTCTCTAACGAAACAACAGTTTGTACTCGTATTGTACGGCGAATATGATGCGCGATGTCATCTAACGCGATCGTTTGCTCTCTGTCTAACATGAAATTAAAATGCTTGTAACTTTTTATTTATTTAATGGATCTGTTTGTGGTTTGACTCTTAACTTTTGACTTTTATTAGAACCAAATAAAAATAGCAGAGCATATTCCCTATTTGTACTTGGGGCAACATCCTTGTTTTTTCTATCGTCTATGGTTTGCTCCTTTGCTCGTAAACTTGGACCTGAACTGTTATAATGCTTTCAAAGAGAACGTTCGCTGAACACGAGGAAAAGCACGACTTGTGTTTCACTGGTTAGATTTTAGATTTAAGCATTACATTAAACTTACAATTAAAATAAACAGGAGGATTTTTATTATTTATTTTATTTCAATTTCAAGATTTTTTTTTTTGTATTTCACTTATTTATTCCAACACAAAAAAACAAACAAATCAAACTAAGATTTGTAGACATTGTTCGATCAAAAGGCCCATGCTTTTATCAGTTTGGTCTGTATGTTTTTTTTTATATGTTTGTTCACCAATTACTCAGCCAATTGTGCATTGATTTTGATGATGTTTTATGTATTTGGTAGGTCAAACTTCAGAGGTGGTCCCATATAAATTTTATCAAAATCGATGCAGTACTTTGGGTTTTATAACAAAATAACTAGTAAAATATCATCCAAGTGCCTGTAGAAAAGTGAACAGCAAGTCACGTACATATGTATTGTATTGCGTATTTAGAAATTGTTTTTTTTTTTTAGTTTTTTAAACTATAATTATGTCCAACACGTATTTTATTTCGAGCATTAGCGAAACTCGAAATCGAAACATCCAAAATGAAATACTATATTTGTGTGCTGCTTTACCCTGTCTTTACAGCACGTGCCCACGCCATCGATAACATTTTAAAATACGAAACCATGTTATAATAACCCTTATTATTCATAGGTACTCCCCCAATACTCACCCACATTAGAATCGAGAATATAAATTATCGATAATTATATTTCATATCGATATTAGAACGCGCAACCCTAATAGAAAATTAGAAAGGTGTAACCAAGCGTATAATATTAAAAGCCGTAATCATAGTAATAAGGAATCGGACGTTCTGGCGTAATCGTAGGTGCTTTCAACCGACTTCAAAAAAAGAGGAGGCTTTCAATTCGGTTGTATTTTTAACCCCCGACCCAAAAAGAGGGGTGTTATTTAACTTGTGTATCTATGTATCAGAGTGCCTGTCCGTGGCATCGTTACTCTTAAACGAATGGACAAATTTTGATCTTGTTTTTTTCTTCGTTTGAAACAGGATTTTATCGAGTGTTCTTAGCGATGTTTTATCAAAGTCGGTTCAGCCGTTTTTTTGTGATTTTGGAGTTTTATAAATGTATACATATTTTAATGTTTATTACTGCATAACTAGGCCATTTATGAAAATTGAGGTACTGGAATATAAGTTGAGTGAAAGGTCGAAATTCCAATTTAAATTCATTCAAAATTTCTAGTCCGAAATTATCACATTTAGGAAGTACTAGCTGCACCCCGCGGTTCACCCGCGTGATGAAAAACGATGATGATGATGATAAAATATAGCCTATGTCCTTCTCCATGTCCTAAATAATCTTTGCGCCTAATTTCATACCGATTGGTTCGGCCGTTTAGCCGTGAAGAGGTACCGAACAGACAGACAGTTTCTGTATAATATTAGTTATTATTATACTGTATAATATAAAGTAGTTCTGGATTGTTTTGTTCATATCATACATATAGACTGAAGGCCATCAGAGTTACTGCATGTAAATACATACAACGATATTATAGGTTCGTTGTATACATACTTTTCCTGTGCATAATTTAATTTACACAAATACGTTTTAACTAAATGGGAATACCAGCAGGAATACCACCAATATCGATGAAGGAAATATAACATGAAAATGGGAATAAAGATCGTAATGCCATTCATTTGCAGGTAAGTAAATAAAACTTTAATCTTACGTTTGCGTTGTTGATGTAGCGCCCTTGCTACGAAAAAGCAGATTCGAAGCGATTTAAAGACACCCAGATTATACAATAAGGAACACCCACGATAGAAGCTCCACAACTTAGCGATACTCCGAAACTCACCATTATCCATGCACCTAAATATTTCTATATGATCACACTATGTATAATAGACCTTATCGCCTAAGATATAAAGATCAAGTTTGTGCCATAGTAATCTCTAAATCCACCGTTGCCAATATAAAATAGTTATTTGATACAGTAAGTCAGGCATGATATAATAATAGTTTGTGTAATGGGAAGAGGCTTAAGGAGCAGTAGTATCTTTGTCCAACTGTACTTCACAATTAAAGATTCCATTTGCTATAAATTTATTTCCGAGATAGACTGGATTAGCGGTATTAATGAACAAGAACTTGTCCATACGAAGAGAAAATGAGATAAAATATTTTATATGTGCTTAAACGTTATCATTTTCTTTTCTAATGAATTTATTCGTTTTAACTCAAAAAGTTTACTTGGAAAAGCAAATGCAATAACATAATAATTATAGTTTAAAAAACTGAAGCAACCGACTTCTCATGGATGCCATTGTCAGAACTGGACCAAATTGAAATGGGACCACGCGGGAAGCACCAGCTTTCAAATAAATAAAAAAACATCAAAATTGGTTCATCCAGTCGAAAGTTATGAGGTAACAAACATAAAAAAAAAAAAAAAAACTAATCGAATGCACAAAACATTTTCCTCTTTTGGCAGTAAAACAAAAAATACTAGCATATAAAAAAAAATGGTGACAAATAAATAAATAATAAATAAATATTTGTGGACATTTCACACAACACCATCTAGCCCAAACTAAGCAAAGCTTGTACTATGGTACTAGATGGCTGATAGAATACACATATATATATATATATATATATTGTAAATATAATACATAGGAACACCCAGACACAGAACAAACATTCATACTCATCAAACAAATGTTTGCCCTGGGTGGGGATCAAACCCAAGAGATACAACACAGCAGGCAGACATACTACCAACTGAGCCACAAGGCCAGTCAAACAATAATAAATAAATGACAATAACTTTGACCAAGGTTACTGAGAAAGAACTGCTAACTTTGATTCATTTATAATAAAAGTTGGCATACTTTAGTAACTATTAAGATGAGTAATTAGTAATCATAAAGTCTGGAAACAAATGTTCCCAGACGCTCCAAATATGTCAAGCTAGATTTCTGACGAATTCGCTTCAATCAAAGTTGGATAGTGATGCTATGAAATATTATTATCACCTACCTACTGAAGATAAAGCGATCTTTATACTAATTGTCTTATGTAGTTTAATAATATTTTAGTTTATTTTGATGTAGTAACAGTAAATATGTGATCTAAATGTAAACTTTTATATTATAATGATTCTGCATTATTTTGGATAGAATGGATTTGTTTAATAGTACATTATGATACAAGTGTGCTAAGTTGGTCATTACAGTCGAGGCGGAATTGCAGCCCGAGCCGAAGGCGAGGGCGTAATAGAGCCGAGAGAGAGTGTTATGACCATAATGCACACGCGTTTCATACGACGTTTTTCAACACACTTGCGAGGAAAAAACACCCGTTTATAACTGAAATATTTAATTATTGAAACAATATCCATGGTAGAAGTATTCATCTCTGATTGGACTCTGACAATCTAGTAGGCTTAGATTGTGCGCGCGCAGGTGCCCTTGCATTGGTTGTAAAGTAAAGACACTAGTGCGTAATAGAAAAGTCAAAAGCACGCGTGTTTAATATGATACTTTTCGGCCATAAAAACGGTTGAATAAGGGCCACTTTACGAGCAAGTGTGTTGAAAAAATTTGTACCGACTCAGAAATATATTAATTTGTATATGAGCATACATGTTTCTCATTCTTTTGTAGTAAGTACTTTCTTTGGTACTTAATCGACTTTTTGTCCACATGTTACGCGGAAACCAGAAGTTGTATTACAAAAAAAAATTGCTTTACATCTTAGTGTACTGTGGTTATGTTTCTATTTTATTGTACCAAGAAGCATTCTTATTTAAATAGGTTCGCTTATCAGACGAGTTGTCAAATGATCTTTCGGGATTTTAAGTCTTTAAAATAAATCGTTTTCGGCAAAATGATAATTCACAATTCGGATCCTTTGACTATGTAAATAATGTAACCTCATTAAATCTATTTAATCTGATCACTATTCATCTTAAAATTTTGATCACTAACCGTATCTACACTACATATCGCACGAACTAGAAAAAGCTGTAAAATATTAAGAGAAAAAGAATTACTTTTTATGAAATTCATTATTCGTTATAAATAAAAATAAACACAGGACAAAGTGTACCAACACACGGAAAAGCAGGACGCGGGCAATTAAAAGTTCCTCAAAGACATCAACGTGCTATAAAAATAATAGTTGTTATCCTCAAAGATGTTAATGTAAATATACGGTAAAAAGTATACGTACATTAGTTTCTTCATATATCTCCTTCTTGCTGAGAGCAACGTATAAGATTCCTTCTGCCCCGAGGGGAAATATTTCATTTTCACTATTTTCGACTTCATTCGGCCTCTCTGCCCGCACTATAACTGTCCTGTCACTAATCACTTTTAGTGTCACTACTTCCACTCCAGTCGCAGCGCGTCCTATAATTAAAGAGAAAGAAGATTCAAGAGTTGTATATACAGCATCAGGTACAAAGCCGGCAAGCACAAGCTATACAAACGGAATGGTGTCAATAAATTTCATGCTCGTTTAGTGAATCATGCAAACGTATAGTATCAATGAGGAAAAAGGGTCAGCAGTCATTGTTACTAATAAATATAGCGGAGGAACAAAGAGGAACAAATACGTATTAATTAATTAGAACGTAACTAGGTACAAACGCTTGGATTGGAAGTTAAGAGGAAGGTAGATGAAGTATTAACATTGTTGTTATTTTGAAATAATGTTATTTAATAAGAAAAATAAAACCGGACAAGTGCGAGTCAGACTCGCCCACCGAGGGTTCCGTACAAACTAGTAAATAAAAGGGGGAAATCATATTTTATTTTTATTTTCCTTTTTATACCGAAAAATATACATCGTAAAAATATTTAAAAACCTGTTTTAATTAATGCTAATTAAGCTCTTTCATATGATATCCCACATGATACGGTTTCACTTTAAATTTTAGACACTCATTCCTTGCATAACGACACTCTTTTTTGTGATTAAATTAAAAATGTCCAGTTTTCGGATTTTTTCCTATATGTGTACTCTAACACAATGCTTCTTGCCAAATTTCAGAGTTCTAGGTCAACGGGAAGTACCCCATAGGTTTTGATTCCTCTGTGAGTGTCGAAATGTGCATTTTTTACGACATATTCGGCTGTAACTTTTTTTACGAAAACTGAGAAATTTTATTTTTCTTTCTGCAGCAAGATAGTATGGATCTGCGTATATGGTTTTAATTTCAACTCGATACCTTCACGCGTTCCCGAGAAAAAGGTCTTGACACCCGGACAGACGGACAGACGGACAACAAAGTGATCCTATAAGGGTTCCGTTTTTCCTTTTGAGGTACATTTTTTATTTAATCACGAAAAAATAGGGTCTTTATGCAAGGAATGAAGGTCCAAATTTTTAAGTGAATTAACCGTATATGTGGGGTATCATATGAAAGAGCTTCATTAGAATAAGCTAAAACAGCTTTTTAAATATTTTTAAGGTGTATATTTTTCGGTTTATGAAGGAAAATATAAAAAAATATATGATTTCCCCCTTTTATCTACTAGTTTGAACGGAACCCTCGGTGGGCGAGTCTGACTCGCACTTGTCCGGTTTTTATTTTAAGAACAAACAACCGGGACCTACAATTTAATGAAACAAATACCTACTGAAATTGGCCGACATTTGAAGAGCTCCCATAGTTTATTATTGTGATACATATACATATATATCCGTAACTATATTTATCACTAGTAGTTCTGTACAGTTGACCTCGCTAACACATTTAGGTATTTTTTTGCAAGAAATGTGTAGTTTGTATATAATTGTTGTGTACTTATTCTAACATGGCCTATTTCGTAATCAAAATGTGGTAATTTGAATAATTTACATCGCTTATCAAACCATTATTTAAACACCTACATTGTTGTTAGCCTGTAGTGTCCCAAAGCTGGGCAAAGGCATTTCCCCCGACATTTCCAGTCTTGACGGTTTTATGTATTGATGAGCCAGTTTTTATCAATACAAATCAAACACCTACATATTTTTATATAATATTATACTTAGTCCCAACTAAACTTCACGCTCTTACATAAATATGTATGCAGAACATAAATATGTTTCTGCTAAATTATAGAACCTAATATACGCAACGCAAGCACCAACATCCAAAATAAATACAATCGGATGGATGGAAGAAAATTTTGGCAGTTGCTGCAGATATCATCATCATCATCTCAGCCACAAGAAGTCCACTGCTGGACATAGGCCTCCCCCATGGATTTCCAGAAAGATATCTTAGTTCTCTATAAATAAATTTTGGTGTACATTTTCACATAGCACTATAACCCCAAACTAAGCAAACCTTGTACTATGGGATGGGAGCCAAATAGTCGATAGAATACTTATATGCTTTTTTTGTAAATGGAATAACCTAGTCACAGAACAAACATTCATGTTTATCACACATATATTTGTCCTGAAATTAAGATTAATTATGCACACAACAAAGCCGTAACGCCCTTTAGTTATTCCAACAGCCCTTGGATAGTATTGCAGTGATAACATTAGATTATCTCCGGCGGATGTCGGGGGCGGCGTTATCTGTAGGGCTCATTTCGGTGATGTCCGTGTCCTGATATTTATCAACGTAGGACAGAAGGTCAACACGTGTTTGTTACGAAAGGTCAATAGTAACAAAATTAGAGCGATTTTCGATCAGACCTTTAGGAAGATTCGTTACTTTTTTATAAATTAAATCTACGTTTGACCACTAACTCGCCAGATGGAAAGCGATGGTGTGGCCGAGGATGGAGCACGTCCATTTGGAAGATATTTAATTACACTGCCTTGAAAGTTACAAAATTGTAGTTCTTAGAGCACAGAGTTTCGTCCAAATTTATTGGTGACTTGTCAGTAACTATTGCTTGATTGGAATGCGATGTCACAAGATACGTCAATGCTATTTCTATCGATGATTATTGAAAAATCGATTTAATCCTGGTTCGATACAATTTTAACAACCATACCGTTTTAAAACGTGATTCAAATCATTTTATTGGCTAAGAAACAATGAAAATAACAAATTCGACTGTCAAATGGAAATTCACGAATATTCGGAAATATATAAACAATATTCAAGTCCACGAACCATAAAAATACTCTTCACAGTAACTACAACAAACACAATTACCAAAAAAAAAACAACAAAACGGCTGCTTAATTTTTTATAAAAATGTCAGTGAGACAGTAAATCTTTTAAATTTATAAAGCCCAAAAACCGTCACACGGGTCTTATAAATGTAAATATGTGTTAATTAAGTTAAAGAGAACAACAATGATGCAGATAAAAATAAAATTACCACAAATTTATGGTGTTTTCATACTTGACGATGAGATTTCGGTGTATGTATTCAAACTGGTAGTAAATTTACAGTTATGATGAACAAAAGTTAATTGGTGCCGTGGGATGAAGCCTAGAAAATGTCCGAATGACCTCTAAGTATTTGTACACTGCAATGTAGAACTTGAAGCCTTGAAGTAAGCCTAATAGAAACATTTAGAAATTAGGGTATAAACATTGATTTGAAAAGGTTGAAAGCGTCGAAAAGACGATGAATGGAAAGAAATTGATAGAAATTGTAAAGTTATAAAAGTAAATGTTAAAAAAGATAAATAGATTAAAAATATAGGTATATACATATACGAGTATCTAGTGTTTATGATCGTTGAGAGAATTTGAGATGCAATAGTTATTAATATTAATAAGCGTGCCCTTAGGATGACTTTTATTTTTTACTCGACACCAATGACAGTTGATACTTTATCAAAGCTCGACATTACTTATTTTTAGCCCCAGTTGAAAGACAGAATAATAATAACAATAAATAATTAGTAAGTATGTACTTATAACACTAAACATTTATCGTTTGAAGTAGGGTCCATTTAGTGTCATTGTTTTTTTTTCAACTAGCCTGTTTGTCTTAGGTATGATCACAGAAAAATAAGGGTCGACAAAAAACAACCCTTGTTATGGTGATCTCCAGATTACAATAAGATGAAGCGTGCTTCATAGGAAGATTTCAATTCACTAAAAGACTAGAGCATATTACATTGACTGTAGGTACCACATACCTCTTACAGCCTTTGATGTGTGAGGTGTCGTTAGATTCGTCTTCACTTTCTGAGTGTCACTGGCTAAGTACATTTTTTGAAATTATTTTACTTTTACCTATACCTACCTAATTTCAAAAAATGTTAACTCAGGTAAAATAAAAAGGGCTCTTTTTCGTAACCTATAACGAACTTTATCGTAACAAATAAATGATTTTACAGGTATAATTCTAAAGAATGAAAATGTTATACAGTAGCTTTGTGCATACTTTCTCGCAAAAAATTACATTCAACATCATATCATGCTCAACGTAAGTTACAATACGAAAGACACTTTATGCAGTCGGTTATTTGTTGGTCTTTTAACACAGATACACTTTTATCTGTGATATTATTCGTAACTCTTCGATAAAATAAAAAGCAAAGTGGAATAACAATAAGCAGATCTGAAATGACATTGATTTTTGAATTTAGATCCAAAATCCTAAAACTCAGTTAACTCTAAAAGACCTTTCTTTTCACTACCTTTTATCGAATTGCTTAACATACATCGAAAGATTACCCATAAATATAAAGCGATTTCTTAAGGACACAAATGGCAAATGGTGTCCACAAAACCTACTAAACATGGCTACCAAGATTTGCAATCGCTCCTAAATTTCGCAACATTATTTAAGCTTTCGCCCGATACGTTGCGAAAGAGATACCTCAGTCTTAAATCAAGATAATATAATAAAGGCATTGTAAATCTTTTCAACAGCTACTAAGGCTTAGTTACACAAACATTTAGCTACCGTAAAATATTGTCTACAAAGTAATTAAAATCCAGATCTGGCCACCCAAAATTGAATGAAATAATGAGTGAGATTACGAAATATTATTGTCAAAATTTTTAACCTTGAGGTCATGCTCTAAAAACTGAAATAGATGATTAACTGGTTAAACGATGGTTTTAAGCGATTGTAAATTACTACTTTGCGAGTTAGTGTCGACGACTGTATATTATGTCCGAACTTTACGCACCATCTAGCAATCTTACACGGAACCATTTTAACATAACGTATGCCTTTATATCTTTATGTATTTACAGGCACTAGCAATTCCTTTTATAAAAATATTGACTCTTGTTAAAAGAAAATAAACACCCCTGTAAAAAGTAGTAGCTTAGAACATAAAATTCACTTCTTACTATTTAATTTCCTAAAATGTTTATTAGTTATTATTCGAACTGTTATTACTGTAGTATCTCGCTTTCAACTCAGATAATTATTGACGCATTGTTCAGTACCTACACATTATGCTAGTAATTTAGTACAGTAATGAGTAAGTTCACCTTCGCACGAGCGCTTTTCCAAAGCGCGCTAAACGAATGTGGAAATGGAACAAAGAAAATGTATGTTAACGTAGCATCATGCTAACGCATAGTTACTCACTACTCCACTAAATTACTAACATAATGTAAAAGCCTTAATATTTTCATATTATCTCTTATTAAAAATTACAGACAAAATTGATAAACAAATATTTTTAGCTAGAGAAATCAGGAAAAAACAGATGGTTAACTAAATCCCTGATTGGTTGTTGAACAGAACTTTCAGCGCCAACATCGCCTACTCGTCCGTCATTCATAAGCGTGTCTAATGATCAATGACAGATTGAAAGTGTCAGAATAAAGTGACCACTAATTGCGAAGTGGGTTAAAAATTAAAGCAAGGCCGCTGTCATTGTTACTTTGAATTACATCACAGCTATCAATTCTACAATGAAAGTAGTTCATCTGGTATCAGACAGCAAAACAAATAACTCAGCTAAATAATGTTAGAAATACAAAATAAAAGAAATATAAAATATGTTAAGCTCATACAACAGAAAGTCTCTCTGACTGTTTGTTACTTTTAATAATAATTCTTGTGAAATTAATTATTTGTGACAGGAGGCTACGTAAAGTATAATTGTCATTTTTTGCGAGAGTTACATTATTATCACATAAGTATTAAAAAAAACTTTTTAAGTTGAAACGGTTTTATTGAAAAGAAATATAATGATGTAGGTACTAATTTACTATGTTCTACTAGAAAAGCCCTTTAATTTGATACCCATAATGTGGGGGTTGTGAAAAAATATGAAATCCGCCATTTTATGGCGGCGGCCACATTGAATTTAGAATTATACTAAATATATTTCATTTATCATCTAAACTAAAGGCGTGAACCAAATATCACATCAATCTGTCAAAGGGAAGGGGGTCAAATTTCGATTACAAAATTTGCCCCAACAACAACAACAACATCAACAACAGGGCAAGCTAAATAAAACCGTTTAAAAACAAAATGTAGCCTTATGTTGGGGTCCCAAGTGCGTGTCAGCTTCTATGCGACTGATATAAATAATATTGACCAAAGGACTGGCGCTTACCTCGGTCAACGGAATAGCATTGCTATCCAACGAGGCAATGTCAGCAGCCTTTTGGGAACGTTGCCCGTGCGACTGTAACTTGAGTTCTGTTTTTTATCTATAATACTTATTTTATTTAGTTCTGTTGATATTCGGGAAGTAAAGACAACAAACAGCTCGCACATCAAAATCGGTCAATTCATTTAGGCTGTAGAAGGTAATATCGAAACAACTCTCGAAAAATATAACCCTCCCAGTCATTTCGCAGTCGGTAAAAAAATATTTACATACCCCTTTCAACCGTCACCCCTTTTCACTCGCATTTTGTTAATTTTTTTCACACATTCTATCCACACAAATCAGGAACGCTTGAGTGTTAAACTAACGTGTGTTCGTAATACAAAACTAAAAGTAGGTAAACAATAACACAAATCAATGTAATCTCAGTGAAACCACTTCCATAACACCCTTAGCATACAGAATTACCCTGTTAACACACAACTTCAATATTTGCCATTTAAATTCTAAACTGTTCTCCTATAAATTCTATTTCCATTATTGTGTTTATACTGAAGCCGGCTCCACAGATACATATTGTCGTATTTTACAAGATGTTGTTGTTTTTGTTGTTCTTAGCCTATAGTGTGTTGTTGTTAGCCTATAGTGTCTTCTGGACAAAAGCCTCCCATCGACTTTTTCAATGTTGACGATGTTGAAAATATCTTAGAGGTTTTTTTTTTTTTTTTTTTTTTATCAGCCCTGTTTGTAGAAACTGTCCCACTGCTGGGAACGGGCCATCTTCTCATTGAGAGAAGGGTTAGGCCATAGTCTGCCACGCTGGCCAAGTGCGGGTTGGCAGACTTAGAGGTTACTAACGTTTATTCAGTTTTCGACTCAAAAATAAACGTGAGATATTTTAAAGATGTGTAACAACCACGTTAGTTTTCATTGTAAAATGTTGTCGATTTTATACGTTGCATTGTTACAACACGTTATCTTAAATAAATGGCCAAGTGCGTGTCGTGCCACACGAAATATAGGGTTCCGTAGTTACATATCATAATTTATGTAACATTAAAACAGGGTGTTTTGTTTGATACTACGAACATATGAGTTAACTATTAATTATTAACTATAATTATAATTAAATAAGATTGCCACTATTCCGTTTTTTAAGCAATCCATAGTTTAAAACGCCATCTATTTAAATAAAATGAACTAAATTTGTTTTCCTGCAAGAAAAACCAGTGTCTGACATTGTCCCACAGCTTCGACATATTGTATCTGCCAAATTCTATGTCCAATAATAACAATCAATAATATATTATGAAAATAATATTTGAACAACCGACATTGAATGAGAATAAAAGAAACAATCATATACTAATATTGGCCATTGTTATTGCTGGAAGCCTTATTGACTTCCGGTTGACGTATAACTTTTTTTGGCACTCTTAAATCTGAATATCTAAGAAATCATTCTATCCATCTTAATAACTTAGATACCTATCTAGTTATTGTTACTCTTTAGATAACTAGTTGTGCCATAAAAACATTTTTTTATCTTTGTACCTACTAAATATAATTTTTCTCTTGACCAGTCTGGTGATCTAGAACAGATTTTGCAGATTTTGCAAAACTCAATAAATACGAGTACTCACGCGTAACGTCAGAAAAAACAGAATAATACACATATTTCATAGGCACAACGATGCAGGTTTTTTATTCAGTTTGACCGCAACCTCAATAGCGGTCTACGATGGAGCATGATAACCTAGCCTATAATTGTTTCTATTGTGTGTGATACCACATCATAAGCTCGTGAAGTCGGAGAAATCCGTCTACATTGCAGGACCTGCGATATATAACCGATTGCCCGTTCATGTGCGTGATGCACCTTCCATTGTTTTGTTTAAAAAAAGGCTTAAAACATGGCTTCTGGAACAGTTATTCTACGACAATCATGACATATTGAAATTGCCAGAAGTTTGTTCGTAATTAAATTAATTCTCTATTTTTATGATTTTTTGTTTGACATGCTAATTTTAATACAATTGAATTATTTTATTGTTTTATTATTATTGAATTATAAATTTTATTATTTAATATTATTGAATTATCAATTATTATTATTATTATCGAAGACTCAGAATTAATGTTGTATGTTGTACTTTACACTGTTTTGAATTTATTTGACATGTAACTATGGAGTTATAAATAAATATTTGTATTTGTATTTGTATTTGAATATCAGCTTCAAAAGCAATTAAATATATTGGTAACAATATTCCTGTGGAGCCGATTTAACTTTCTGTTCATTATAAATTCATTATCTAATAGTATTGTGCGTTATCGTCCGCGCTGCTAGCCCCTTTTGTTAGTAAGTCAAATTATTCATTTACGTCCATAACAAATGTTCCTCCTACGCCCTCCATTGTTCTTTGAACTTGACTACTTTATTTACATTTAACCGAGTAAGTTTAACTCTGGAAATATATTATTGAGTAAGTTTTAAGGGTAATTGGTCGGTGGGAGGTAATGGTAGTTTTAGTGGAGTTAACTTTGTCGTGGTGATCACGACCTGTGATCAACCTTTGTGTGTGATCAACTAACAGTGATCTTCGTTCTCCAGTATCAAATGATGATCTTTCTATGATTATTTTTTGAATTATTTGGTAGGTTGAACAACTGCGTCATTGTGACCTATGCTGGACTGGAGTGCGTTTGTCAAAAATAAAACTTGTTTAAAAAATTCAAAGATACTTATAACATATTTATCGGGAAGATAAATATAATATAGACGCGTGGTACTACGTATTTCAATCAATTTCCATAGAATACACACACACACATACATCCTTTCTTGTCGCTTGGAAGAAACTTGGAAAGACACCCATTACCGAAAAACGTTACTTAACTTTAAGCAATGCTTAAAATATTGTGTAAAACTTGTGGAAAAAGACAGAGAATTTAAGTAGGGTTTTTGGTAAAGCTCTACATGCTTGGCTAACAAATATAAAATCCCGACTGTTTTCTGTCAATTTTCTGTCAAACACCTTGACCCAATATTCTAAAGCAATACACAGCACATTTAATTTCATCATTTAACAAATTACTAATTTCTATGCAATTAAAAAATAGCCATAAAGTCCGCGCCACCACCCAAATCTTACAGGCGACGCTACAATCGCATTCCGGACATTCTTACTAAGTATTCTGTTTCCCAGCGGATACTGGTAGTACCTGTCATATTTAGTTCTAAAATTTCACCACCGGACTTCAATGGTGGCGCGTACGCTAGCTTTGATCCGTTTCATCGCGTCCCGTTTCCCGAATTAATTCGTAAAAAAGTAATTAAACTGCGCCCCATCACGGCGCGTTGAATATTTCATAAGCGTATTTCGCGCGCATCCGAAGCGCTGATACCTTCCTGAAACTTTAACGCGGAACTGTATACATGCAAATGGACGCTAGTATAAGAGGATTTTGTGAATTTTTTTATCGCTCGAAAGGAATTTACCTGTGAATTTGAGTATATAGATATATTTTTTGTTAACAGAATTAAAAATCGAATGGGTTAAAGCATTATTAAGCAAAGTCAATTTTCGAGCGATTCAAATATTGAACGCCTTGAGCTCATTTTTGAATCGCTCCAAAGACAAAAAGAGCAGAAAATATGCTTTACTACCATTTTACTACTTATGTGTATGTTTTAGGTTCCACACTCTTTTTCCGAAATTCGAAAATCCCAGTAATCTATCATTCTACATTACACATATCACTAATTATATGCACTAAATAGTATGCTATTTTATCTTTCAACTAATAAACAAATAAAAGTAACTTCATCAATGGTAAGCTATCTATAATCTGAAATACGTTTACTTGAATCTTATACTTGCCCGAATCCGTTTCATAGAACTACTTACCTGATTCCAGATATTTTACTTTACACGAGTTTCTGATTCAATAATATTGTTAGCCATCAGTTTCATTTTCCCGAACAGTTAGGTTCTTTAGGTTTCCTTCATATATCACATACATTTTCGTATTACTAAGATTCGGTTATCATCTGTCATACATCACATACATTTTCGTATTACTAAGAGTCGGTTATCATCACATATCACATACATTTTCGTATTACTGAAATTCGGTTATAAGAAGAGTTGATTGTCAAATGAGCTTTCCGGATTTTGATAGCTAGTGTCATTTGAGAAAGTTTTGTTTTCGGAAAAATAATATTCGGTGTTTCACAATTCGGGTTACCGATAGATAACCATCATCAACCCATAAGTATGCAGAGTACTTTCCTCCCTCAATGCGAAGTTCCCTGAAACTTAAAACGCAGCAAACAAGTTTCATGCAAATTTTGCTCAAACAATTACTTAACTAGAGAATATTTTAAGCATTAAGTACTTTTACATCGTATTCGGTTTGCTTGTTTCTGTTTTTGACTTCGCTAACTTTTTGTTTTATAATAGTATAAGTTTCTTATGTTTCTTTACTGGTTTTTTTCTGAAAGAGCGATATTTCATTAGTCTGTAGTGTCCATTGCACTTATTTAATTTAAAAACTAGTTTAAAATTACTGAATCTTACAAAAATCAAAAATCATTACGCCAAAAAAACAGAAAATATCATTACAAAGTACAACAAAATATAATTAAGTTCAAGTCAAGTATTTTTTTCGGTTACTTTCGTATCGTATCGTTTACTTTTGTATAAGTTGTGTGTTTGTGTGTTTTTGTATTTGTTTAAATCCATTTTTTTATCAAACATCTATGGGTAGTATACTATGTAGTGCTATTTTCTAGTTTTCTTGCATAAAAGGTTTGCCGTAAATCTAGTTAGTAATTTTATTGATGATGAAAAATAATGATATGCGCAACGAGTCAAAATGTTTATATAGTACCCACAGCGCCTTAATAAAATATTATACAAAACGCTCTGTCAAATGTTTTGTAATTCCAATAACTTAATCGCTATAGTACCATTAATAAACCATTAATCAAAGACCGCTACCCTGATTACCATAATCTGTCGCCACTGCCGACTTTACACTACCACCAACTAATTGACGGCGTTAAACGGTGGCGCCTTCGTCTCATTTTCCTTACCAAAAGCATCCTCATCGTAAAGAAACATTTAGTTTCATCTTTTGGTCAACGGCATAACAATTTTGGTCGCACGGTATATCTTCGGATGACGGACATTGTTTTTATTGCGTGTAGTTAAATTTATTGTGATTTCACCGCAGTATTTCAACAAGTGACGTCAGTATACGCTTTTTTTATCTTTTTTTTTTATCAGTCCTGTTTGTACAAACTGTCCCACTGCTGAGCGCGGGCCATCTTCTCATTGTGAGAAGGGTAAGGCCATAGTCTACCACGCTGGCCAAGTGCGGGTTGGCAGACTTCACACATCTTTCAAGATCATTGATAACTCTCAGACATGTAGGTTCAGACTCTCAGACATTCCTCGCGATGTTTTCCTTCACCGTTTGAAGTTGGCGGCAATCAACAATACGCACATAACTTCGAAAAGACAGAGGTGCGTGCCGCGGGATTCGAACCCAGGACCTGCGGATCGCAAGTCGGACGGTCTCCCAACTAGGCTGCCGGTTATTCATACGCTTTATTGGTTGCATATAATTATTTATACCTATACCTACATAGTATTTTTATAAACTGAAAAAGCCCCTTCAGTCTTAAACAAAATATTTAGGTACCTATTATTTGGACCTGATTCATAAATACTGAAAGTTACAGAATGTTTATGGGACCACCCCCAAAGTGTGACAAAAATGAATCATCGAAATTTGTTAATCTAGTAAAAGTTGTTCTATGACAAGACATTCGATGGTCAATTAAGCTCGTAGTCCATTGAGCCCGCGGGCTCAGTTGACCACTTTCAGTTTTTTGTGGTTATCTCGACCCACAATGTGTATTTTTTTTTTTTTTTTTTTTTTTTTTATCAGCCCTGTTTGTACAAACTGTCCCACTGCTGGGAACGGGCCACCTGCTCATTGTGAGAAGGGTTAGGCCATAGTCTGTATGTGTATTTATGGTATAGTAATGTGTATTTATGGTCTAGTAAAAATCTTCTATGGCGAAACGACAATTTCAAGCTCAAAGATCTTTTTAGAAAAGCTATAAAAATAACACTGTTTAAAAAAATCTGATACCAAAATAAGGAATCTTCGTCTGGCGCTTATATTTTACTGAAAGTGATAAATCAATTCACCAGAGAAACCTGTTAAATAAATATTTTTATCAAACGCAAAATAAAATTATACAATCTAGTATGAATAACGACTCCGTAGAGTCAAGATTTGATAGCGAAATAGTGAGCTAAGTGCATCATAAGTTACACGTCGTCTTCGCCTGATTTACATACAACGTGTGGTAGAAAGTTGTAGCAATGCTTAAGAGAGTCAATAAACTTATGAAAACAAGTAATATTGGCACGCAACAAGCTATGGTAAGGAGTCTTTCTGCGAGATAGAATTTAAACTTATGAAAACAAGTAATATAATAATACGCAATGTTTTTTTTTTTTTTTTTTTTTTTTATTTAATTTTATTCTCCACAGACACCAGGGTCCGTGACCTTTGTCATAATTACAAACTATTGTTTACTAATTATCGTTACGGGAAAATGATTTTATTTTAATTTAAGTACGTATTACTATGTTGCGTGCATACCACGAGCAAACCAGCGACCCGCAAGCAGCACCCGATCACGAGTATGACGCATGTGCCAGCCATCGCCCTCCTCAACCATATATTAGGGAAGAGGGCGACCCGCCACACGACGCCGCCGCAAGAAGGAGCCTTCGATGGTGAGCATGAATGCTCAAGGTATGCACACAACTCTTATTTCTAACTACTGAAATACTAGTATTTCTGTGAATGCAGTCACTGGTAGAGCCCGGTTTTAGATGGGGTTTCCAGATTATCTATTTGCCCTCGGTTGATCGGACTCTATCAGCGACTGCACTCACATCGTCTAATTACATAAATCTGTCGCCTACTCTCGGCCCAGGGCCTCCATCACCGCCGCGTTCCGATCTTTAATGGCCATCTCTAAATTGTACTCTCTGATGGTCTGCGGTGAAGCAGCCGACGCACGCCGCACGAATCGACTGATTGCATCGTCTTCGGTATCATCAGCGTAATATGTGAAAGACCCGGTATGCCTCGATATCGCAACAACCGCGTGTGGGACACTCTCGTGCAGCTTCATTTTTGCCTTGGTCTTGATGGCTATAACCGACTCGTATGTTAGTCCCTGAGCTTCATGGATTGTAAGGGTACGTGACCCCACGCCTTCCCCATAGCCCTGGCTGATAAGGGTCTCCTTTTCTTCCTGTGTATGTACTAAGAAGAGGGTGTTGGGGAGGGCGCTGGGTATTTGCGCACCCTTATACTGTCTGTGCTCTAGAGATCTTACACGGGGAGTTAAGGAATATATACCGGAGTATATTTCCCTCAGCGCATACGCAACGTCCATTGGGTTCCGATGTGTGCAGAGCAACTCCTGGCTGATGGTTGTGACCAGGTTTGGGCGATGGTACCTCATTTCGAAGAGATTTTCTCTATCGATATAAGGCAGTTGATTGACATCTCCGATGAGGATGAGTTCGCCAGCACCAGACAGCCGTGAAGCCATTATTATAGCTCCAAAATGGTTCATAAGAGCTTCGTCGACCATGAGGCGTCTGAAGCTCTCTCTTCCAAAACCATTCACGAGTACAGAAGCCATGGTTCGCACCCTGGTTTTCACCAGATCTCCGATGCGATGCGATAGCTTCTCTCTCAGATCTTTTGCTGCTTCTGTCGTTGTTGTGATGATAGCGTCTCTATCCACCTCAAAGTGCCTTATCACCCATGTTGTCTTGCCACAACCCGGAACTCCGTTGACCCATTGGATCTTTGGTACTGCCCAGTTTTCCCAATTTGCCTCGACATCTAAGTTCCCTTCGATGGTTTTAGCCATCTCTAGGATCTTGTCATCCAGCATTACCTTGGTGCAGCGGGCTGTAACAACCAATGGATCATTCGATGGTATCGCATATTTCGGTCTTCCTATTCGCCCCGTCTCGGCCTCATTCAGCGCCACAAAGCCACTTTTTGCACTATAAGCTGCCATATATTGTCCCTTCATGGTCCCTCTTATGACTTGGGATGTGTCGTTATTATATATAGCTGCTTCTGCCTGCTCGAGTCTTTCCTTTAGGAAGTTTTCACTTCCTAGCGTGAAGAACTGAAGGATGGTATCACAGTTCTTGAGGTTGACTTCCCTTGTCGCTCTCAAAGTAGCTAGGAATTCAATGAAGGCGTTTTTTGCGTGGCTCTTTGGCACTGAAGCCAAAATGTAACGGGGAGGGTTGACCTGTCCCATGTCGGCTCTTGTTCGGGCTACCTGAGGTTGTGAAGCTGATCTGAGTGTCATCGCCGTCGAGGGAGGTGGTGATTCGGGTGTGATTCGGAGCAAGTTCTGCGCTGCAGTTCTTACGAGAGCAGCGATGGGACCCACTCTTCTTTCTTGGGTACTGCTTCGATAGGCTGCGACTTTTCCAGCGGCTGCCTCTTTCTGAACCAGATTGGTTGGACGAATTTGAAACGGGATGTCCCCAGCTGTCTGTTGCACTTATGCGGTCGTGTGTTGGAGACTTGAGATAACTCAAATTCTCTCCCCTATCCTCGTACACGACGACCTCATGATGTGCAGAGGCCTCAGTGCAACCTAGCCGGTCTACGACTTCCGCTCTCGATCGTTCCACAACCATCGCGTCCACACTTATCACCCGAGACGTGCTGTCTGCATTCCTGTTCAGATGTGAGAGCAGTGAGCTAGCTTGTGCGAAAGGTGTCTGTGTCATCCACTCGAGCAGTGCGATCGTTTTGTTTTTCAATCTCACTAGTCGGAATTGATGGCCGTCTACCTCACACACTGGCATAGCATCATAAGACTTCCGCTTCATGGTTGCTTTGGCGGTACTCCCATTGAGCAAACATGCTAATCCAAGCGATAAGCGAACGCGCTTGCGTTTCTGGTTCCGGACAAGACAAAAGCTTATTCTGAATCTTTCTCTATTGCTGTCCATGAAAAGAGCCACACCACGGACCCGGATCCCTGGCACACCTTTATTTGCATTTTCCAAAAGATGTTCGATGGATACGCTTTTTGAGGCTCTGCCGCAGGTCTCACTCTGTGTTGCTTCTATGGGGGTTGGGGTGATGTTTGTTGTGGATGGGAGGGGAGTCTGTGGTATTGTTCTAGGCGTTGATTCAACGGGCGTTGGAGTTATGTTTGTTGTGGAGGAGGGAAGTGTCGAATTTCGTTTAGCTGCTATGCGAAAGGATCTGTAGAATTAAATAGGAAGGAAGAAAATATAAAGAAACATTTTTATGCGACTGCACGCGTGTAAATTTTATTTTGAAGTAAATAACAAAAAGAACATAAGAATAAACAGTTTAAAAACAGATTCTTATTTTGAAATGAAAAAGTATGTACAACATCTCCTCCTTTACTTTAAAATAAAATAATCTGCTACTCACTGCAAGAAAATAAATAATTTAATATATGCCTATCTGTTGTACACATTTGTTAAACTTGATTCGTCCTAAAGGTTTCGTTAGGACGTCTGCTGGTAACTTTTGGGAAGGCATATATTTTAAATCAATAACCTTCGTTCCCACTTTTTCCCTAATAAAGTGATATTTTACATCAATGTGCTTAGTACGATTATGGTGGACTGGATTCAGTGCTAATGCTTGAGCACTTTGACTGTCTGTAAAATATGGATTTGTATGTGGATACCTTCTCGCTGAAACAGTTGGTTCATTTGAGGGAACCGTATGAGTCTCTGTTTCATCAATATCTTCATCTGCATCTTCGAAATTATCACTTAACTCTTGGCTTGAGCCTTTTGAATGGCTTTCTCGCCTGCTTACCCTCGATACAAGGTATACAAGACTCTTTGTCTACCTCGTTGTCTGTGTACTCTACACCATCAGCAAGACCTTTTCTAAGAAGGTCCATCCCAATACGGCAAAGGTGTCCAAGTCGCTTATGCCAAAGCTGAAACCTGGACTTATCGGAGTGCACATTATAAGCTGAAACATATTGCGGCAGATTTACAGTACAGTCTAAATTATACAGTCCATCACAACAAATACCTCGCACTAAAGGTTCATTATCAAAAGAGACATTACCTGTCTTGTAAAAATTACAACCAGATTTATCAAAAACTACCACTAGATCCTTTTCTACTACCTTTTTAACTGAAAGTAGATTACTGTTCAGTTCAGGCACATGTAAAACATCACTAATTTTGTTGGCTATAGAATTAGTATAAATTGGAACTTCACCGCAACCTAAAGCTACCAAATCTTCACCGTTAGCAACAGTAACACGTCCTTCACTGATTTTCTTGTAATTCTGAAGCCAATCACCTCTTGAAGTCATGTGTGCAGTAGCTCCGGAATCTATAATCCATTTATCAGTATTTACTTTACATGGTGCTGATAAAGTGGTGCTAGTTACTTCAGTAACTGCTTGCGACGACATACTGCGATTTTCACTAGCAGCACCATCTCCTGTGGTATGATTAACCATCATGGTTTTACCTGACGTTGTCTCATTCTTTGTCTCTTTCTTTTTATTAAGACGACAATTTGGACTTTTATGCCCCCTTTTTCCACATCTGTAGCAAGTCACTACTCTCTAGGATGATGCAAAAGCTGCGTCTACATCTACTTTTCCATCTCCACGGATCATTTCACTCAAGAGTTTATTTTTTACCATCTCTGAAGTAACTTCTACATTACAATGTTCTAGCGCCATTATTAAGGGCTCGAATCTAGGTGTCAAGCCACCTAACATAATTGCAGCTAAAGAGCTGTCCTCTATTCTCTTGCCGATATCGGCAAGATCCTGAGCAGTCGTTGTTATTGCAGTCAAATACAGCTCCAAGTTGTCAAAATCATTTAATGAATACCTGTACAACTTCCTCTCCAACGAAAGTTTTCTTCCAAGGCTTTTGTCCTCATACGCCGAACATAACGCATCCCATGCTTCTTTTGCACTTGACGCAGTTCTCACGTGTGTAATTGTAGAACCGTCAATGGTAAGACAAATTTTTGACAATGCCTTTTGATCATTTTTATTCCGCAACTCCTGGGACGTTTTATCGCCTTCTGGATATCCTATTATAGTTACCCATAATTCCTCGTGAATCAATAGCATACGCATCTTAAATTTCCAGGTAGGATATCCATCTCTGCTTTTTAGAAGAGGTATTGAACTAATATTTGACGTACCGGCCATCTTTTTATTTCTTCTCAATTTAAACTCAAATATATAGTTTTCCGTAATAAATCTTCTTTTAATAGATTTATCTACTGGAGTTCGTGCTGATAACGAATGTAGAATTAAATAGGAAGGAAGAAAATATAAAGAAACATTTTTATGCGACTGCACGCGTGTAAATTTTATTTTGAAGTAAATAACAAAAAGAACATAAGAATAAACAGTTTAAAAACAGATTCTTATTTTGAAATGAAAAAGTATGTACAACAGGGGGGCAATTCAGTTATTCAAAACCGATCCGTAACTGAACCTTGTGCGAAGCATTTCCTGTCAGCTGCTATCTTTTTTTTGATTTAGTAACGAGCGAATGACGTGTTATGTTTCATCAAATGTGTCAAATGTATGACATAAAAGTGACTGAATCAAAAAACTATGGCGGCCGATGGGAAACGCTCCACATATGGTTCGGCTATGAAGCGGTCTTGAATAACTGAATTAGGCCCCAGGATCTCTCTGCGATACGCAATGTTTTGATTTGTTGATTTTTTGACGTTCGCTAACGCCCATTGTCTGTGGTATGGTACAAGTATGAATGAGTACTGTCACTTCAGCAGAGGTAGGATACGAACCGTGACAAAATTTTCGGTACCCATTATGTCGAGTGATGAAGGGACCTACAGATATTTCTAGTCTTGTCACGTTCACGCACGACAAAAGGTCTAAAGAAAATTACGTCGTGGCGCGCATCCTAAGTTTCCTTGCATCTTAGGTTTGGTTTCATAGTAAACAACCTGTGCCCCCACGGTTTTCAGCCGCGCCACGTAGTAACGATAAATGGCGATCAAGGAGGGGCAGATGCCCCCCCCCCCCCCCCCCCCCCTTGAGATTAAAAAAATGAAAACGAGCCTGTGAAACTTTACACTTTAATCACGAAAAGAGTTTCGACTTTGCTTTTATAAATTTAGGATTAGGATTTACCATGATTAGTAGAGTGACGCTCTTAAATATTGTTACACCGTTCCAATTATGTTAGACGTTGTAAATTACCTAAACATAGAACCGAGTGGCTTTCTGAATACAACAAGAATAATAAACAAAACATATTAAACTTTCATTAACAGTATTCACAGTCTTACTTACATGTTTTATTTGCGTAATTTAAATTAGAAATTCGTACTCATATGCCAATTTTAGTGCTTGTAATTGTGATGTGATTTAAGATTTAATCTCGCTTTTCGTATTGTTCATACAATGTGTGCAT
Source organism: Lycia hirtaria (assembly GCA_947563715.1). Taxonomy (NCBI): domain Eukaryota; kingdom Metazoa; phylum Arthropoda; class Insecta; order Lepidoptera; family Geometridae; genus Lycia; species Lycia hirtaria. The sequence goes on along the minus strand of OX387377.1, from coordinate 8,384,702 downwards.
CACCTTATACTATTTTTTTGCAGTGATTTTTTTTTCTTCTCGCTGACCACAGATAGTTGACATAAAAGGGCCGGTATGAAGAGTTCCGTAGACGTAGACGAACGAACGGCACTGACATTGCACAGTGGGTTAGCAAGTTCAGATGGCAGTGGATAGGTAGCCCTACCTATCTATATAGCACGCAGAGCTGATGACCGATGAGGCCGAAAAGTTCTCGAGTGAAGACCACGCCCCGGCAAGGGCAATTCAGGAAGGGCAGCCACAAGGTGGAGAGACGACTTCGTACAAGTGACAGGAAGACACTGTCAGGTAGAACTATGGCCAAGTGGACTTCTTGTGGCTAGAATAATAATAATTATAATTATAGGACCGCCAGAAACCATATTTTACAATAATCACTATAATTATACTCATATCATACTTAATTCAATTTAAATTCAAGAGTACAATCAGGAATACAAGCCAAAATAAATTTCCCTCTCCCTTACAAACTTGCAATACGTAAGCCGACACTATATTGGAATATTGCCTACCAACGACCAATAAACAATTCTTTTTAATGGTGATTCTATTCAACAGAAACGTTTTTAAATGCAAGTTTTCACGGTTTCTGTATTTATGAGTCAATAAATTGGATAAACTATTTAGTTCATTGCTCAAGTTTTGCCCCTTGACGCTTTAACGTTTCAAGTCACACGTTTATGTTGTTTGGAAATCTATTAATTTTAATTGAATAATCCAATTTATATGACTATATTTTACACCCACAATAAATGTAGCTTACACTAAACTACTGTTGAAGTAACAAAGTTTACTGCGCTTTTGCGTAGTTTTTTATGGAATAAATTCTTTCAGCTTTTACATTTTATTTTCTTTTCGAAATATCACCAGGATTAAACCATGATAAAACCAGGATTTTGAAGAAAGGTTGGTTTACACATATCAGTGAATCACAGAGACAGTGAAGTCACAGAGACAGTGAAGTCACAGTTACGGTTCAGTACCGCCACTGTGATAATAATTTTTTCGTACATACATTCTTTACGAAGATCACTGAGAGCACTGAGTGAGTAGTCACTGCTATTGTCTGAATGCATTCATAGCAAATGTATATATGAAAGAATAGTTATCACGGTGGCGGTACTGCGCCGGAACTGTGATTTCACTTATATGTGTGAACCGACCTTTATTTATAATTATTCATTATAATATTTTTCAAATATTAAGCATGTTACTTAAAATAAAACAAAATAAGTATACGACTGCAAATGTAGCCTATCCTAATATGACTTATCTAGTCCGAGATTCAGTCTTAAAGCTCCCTTACCGTGTCCTGAAAGTGTAAAATGAAAAATCTAACCATCCTTGGAAAATTAAATGTTTTAGGTTATAAAAAGTAGCAAAAAAATAATACATAAGCCCACATAAAGTCGGAGCACTGCCACCAATTTATCGTTGAAATGCCAAAATCTACAATCTTCGAATTTTCAAGGCTAGAGTGAATAGATATTTTCTAGATAAACGATCTTCATCCTCGGTCACACGGTCGCCATCAGGAGAGTTGGTTTATCGTAGATCTATTTCATATAATATAACAAAAAAAATAAACACACATTCGTACAACCGAAAACCCCTACCCTCCTTAGGTAATCGAGTAAAAATTTATAAGGCACTAAAAATTATATCACAGAATTCTACGTTACAATTCTAACCACAAAACAGTTTTAACTGTGATATCCTGATTAATTTGTTCAGTGAAATAAAGTCAACTAGTAAATAACATCTACTGGAGAGCTTGTTCAGTAATAAATCTTTAAACCTAAGTTACACGACATTTGGCAAGAGAAGGTAAACAAAAAGTGTTGTTGCAACCGTGTCTCGGCCTTACACCCACATACATCTAGGTGCTTATCTAATTTCGTTATTCCGAACTAAGTCTAGGCTAAACTTGACAGACTCAGAGAGAAATAAGGATTCCGGAACATTTTCAAGAAGTTTCGTTTCCTGAAAGCAGAAGACCTGCGGGATATTCAAGAAGAATATAAATTGGTAGTTTAAATTGTTTTAATTCATATCTGTGGGCTTATAAGTAACGATCCCTGTATACTTAGACCAGTAGCAAACGCTTTCGGTACGAAACGCTAAGAAACTATGACGTGCCGTCACGTAACCACGTGACGTCCTGGCCCAGCGCAAAAGCATTGTCATTCACGTGGCAATTCAGGACGCATGCTGGGTACGCAACTGGTAGTGGGTTTGAGCACTTGAATTGTCTTTACACCTTTATCAGTCAGAGGCAATTGATTTGCTTTTTATGTAGTAGTTTACTTAGTTACGTATGTATAGTTTGTATATTGTTTTGTTGTAGTTAATAAAGGCGCTTGCCCTTTTTGTACAAAATTTCACAACAATCCATTCAGATTTGACCATGAAAAGGCAACAAACAGACAGAGGAACAGTATTTGGCTTTTAATAATATTAGTGAGGATACACAAACCGGAATAACATTACTGTCCATCTTGCGCAGTCAGGTAATAATAACATGTACCCTAATTGAGATGTTAGGGTTAGGGTAAATATTATTTATTATGACATTTGCATAAAGCAACTAAATTAGGGTACATCTCTTCTCTACCTAGCAAGCTTGACTGGCCTTGTGGGTCAGTTGGTAGTATGTCTACCTGCTAAGCTTGTAGGTCGTGGGTTCGATCCCCACCCAGGGCAAATATTTGTATGATGAGCATGGATGTTTGTTCTGTGTCTGGGTGATATGTATATATTAACAAAAAAAAAGTATATATGTATTCTATCAAGCCATCTAATTTCATAGTACAAGCTTTGCTTAGTTTGGATTAGATGGTGTTATGTGAAATGTCCTCAAATAAAAAAAAAACCGGACAAGTCCGAGTCAGACTCGCCCACCGAGGGTTCCGTACAAACTAGTAGATAAAAGGGGGAAATCATTTTTTTTTTATATATTTTCCTTCATAAACCGAAAAACATACATCGTAAAAACATTTAAAAACCTGTTTTAGCTTATGCTAATGAAGCTCTTTCATATGACACCCCACATGATACGGTTAATTCAGTTTAAAATTTGGACCTTCATTCCTTGCATTCAATCCTTCAATTAAAAATGTCCAGTTTTTGGGTTTTTTCCTATATTTGTACTCTAACACAATGTTTCTTGCCAAATTTCATAGTTCTAGTTCAACGGGAAGTACCCCATAGGTTTTGATTCCCTTGTGAGTGTCGAAATGTGAGATTTTTACGACATATTCGGCTGTAACTTTTTTTTTACGAAAACTGAGAAATTTATTTTTTCTTTCTGCAGCAAGATACTATGAATCTGCGTATATAGTTTAAATTTCAACTCGATACCTTCACGCATTCCCGAGATAAAGGTCTTGACACCCGGACAGACGGACAAACGGACAACAAAGTGATCCTATAAGGGTTCCGTTTTTTCCTATTGAGGTACGGAACCCTAAAAAGCCCGGTGAAGTCTGAACCAAGCCTAGATTCGCGATGGTCGCGTAGGAGCGGTTTACCTTGTACCATGTATCCCACTTGCGAACAATAACTCAGGCTATAAAACGCATTGACGCGGTTGACAAACGATTTATAATGATAGCCTCTGTCACTCGAAATGGCACTTGAATCATTATATTGACAGTTCTGTGTATTATGTATACAAGTGTGTATTATGATTGTATAGTCTTTACGACTTAACCGATAGTAAATACATAACATAAATTTACGAGTAGGTCATTGTTACAACTGCCCCGTTGCCGGGGCACTAGAAAATGGTATTTTCCCTTACCTAATACTCAATCGGACCTGAGTACTACTCAAACTAGTACTACCCAAACGGGTTCAATCCCATATAACCCAGTTGCATCGCCAACGCAGCGCAACGTATCTTTGGAAGATATTCCACAATTTAAAAAAAAAGTCATCGATAAATTTAGTGCATAAATAATAAATATATAAATATTTGTGGACATTTCAACTACACCATTTAGCCCAAACCAAGCTAAGCGTGTACTATGCAACTAGATGGCTCATAGAATACATATATCCTTTGGTATACATATATTATGATATATAGAAACATCCAGACCCAGAACAAACATCCATGATGGATTTTGGCGGGAACGTCTTAGTAACGTGTTGTTGTTTTGTTTTATTTTCCTAAACTTGTGTTATTTTGAACATTAATGCTATAAAAATGGTTGTGTTTTATTAATTAAGTGTTCGATAAAGTGCGTGAGTGTGGGCAAGTGAAATAAAGCAGTAAAACGTGTGATTTTACGTTGTCGGTAAAACTCCACAGAAGCTTCTAGTAAAGTCGCCACCACTTTACTGAAGCAGGACTCGACTTATAAATTGACTGTATACGTGACTTAGATTGTGACTAGAACATTTACAACTTGTTTTATTCAAGAAACTTGAAAAAATGCTAATACTTGACACTGGCAAATGCTTTAATGCGGGTCCAATACAAAAAAGAAGAACATCCATGATGTTTGTCCCAATATCGTTTACTAACATCTGCCAGTATAAATACTTAATGATAGATAAATATGTGCAATAAATTGAATATTGGTAATTTAATACAATCCACATGAAGATGACATCATGTCATTCAGAGAAGACATATTTGGTTTGAATCATTATAAGGAATGATAAAACTGATGACCCAGACCCGCATGCTGATCTGTAGAATACAAATACTTATAAATAACAGTTTTAAAAGGGTAATCATTTCAGTAAAGTTAATAAAAACTACAAACAAATGCGCTTATATGTGTCACCGGAAATATATCAAATACGCCAATCAAACACACATACCATAAAATCGCATTGGGATTCAGATAAATGTTTGATAACCTCCTCCTTTTTGGAAGTAGGTTAAAAATCAATTCTTTCTTTCTTTGGATCAAAATAGCATTTTGTTTGATAGTCAAAATAAAAGAATCTTTTTTTTTTCATATTCACTTATATTAATCCAATAAGTTTTTATTAGTTACACCTACAATCTTATTTTACACATTACTTTACACTTTATCTACATCAATATTAAAGTTAAAAAAAAACTAACGACATTTTTTTACGGAAGTCATGGGAATTTCATTCCACTCAGAGAACTTGTTAAAATATTTGACCGTAAAACATAATAAAGATTTAGCATCAAAATGTCAAGTACAGTAATAATCCGTATTCCGCTACCCAATTAATTATGAGCAAATGTAAAACAAACGAATGCTTATAATTACGGAGTTCATTAACATGTATGCAAATGTAGCAATTAAAATAATCCAGCGTCAACAGTAATAAAATAGAAGTAGTAATATTACTTCAATAGGTACTTCTAGTATAATCTTCACAAGATACTGTGCGGCGCCGCTGTCTCGCTCGCACGCAACAACTTTTTTTGAAATGCTTATCTAATTATTATTGATTGTACTTATGGCAGATTTTACTATATTAGCCTCAAGAAAACAGTGTTACTTTTTGTTTTAATGCCTACTAGTACAATCAATTGAACTTCTGGGAATAAACAGTATTTTCAAGGCTAGAGTGAATAGATATCTTACGTGGTCCATCTTCGGCCACATCGTCGCTTACCATCAGGCGAGTTGAAGGTCAAACGACGTATTAACTTGTGGAATGCTAATAAATAAATATAAAATATTACAAAATAAAACCGGTCAAGTGCGAGTCGAACTCGCGCACGAAGGGTTCAGTACCATTATCATAATAAGGCAAAAAAATCATGTCTGTTGTATGGGAGGGCTCCCATACAACAGACATGATTTTTTTGCCTTATTATTAAATATTAATTTTATTTTAATTTAATTATTTATTATTAAAGTAAATAATATAACTCAATATTCTGTGAATATTTCAAGCGTCTACCTGTTGCCGTTATCAATATCGAGCAAAAACGAGCAAAAAATCACGTTTGTTTTATGGGAATCCCTTAAATATTTATTTTACTCAATTTTTTAGTATTTGTTGTTATAGCGGCAACAGAAATACATCATCTGTAAAAATTTCAACTCTCTAACTATCACGGTTCATGAGATACAGCCTAGTGACAGACGGACGCGCGGACGGACGGACGGACGGACAGACAGCGTAGTCTCAGTAATAGGGTCCCGTTTTACCCTTTGGGTACGGAACCCTAAAAAGTATCTACTACAAAAATAAAGGTTGCCTGTAAAGTCGATAATTTTACGTGATAACGATGCGTCACAAGCCGAACGCTTAGGTCGATCGTGCCTCTCTATCGCTTGTTCCGTGCTCTCGCTTGCACGTTCGGCTCTGGCGGAACGTGACACTTTCGTGCGTACAGCCGGCGTTCATCGATTTATAAGGCGTTATCACGTCAAAAATCAGTACATTTTTGTGTTTTGACTTTGTTAGTTCGGGTGAATTCGATTAGAATGGACTGTCGCAAACACGACCTAATTTATGTAATGAACGGAACAAGATTCACCATTCAATGACCTGCAAAAAAGATTGATTATAATCATCCTTAGTTGTTGCTGTTTGATGGATGATGTTCATAACAAGCAAAAACTTTGGAATAAATCATTCCGAAATCAGTTTCCAAAAGGAATTAGATACCAAATTGTTTTTGTTTGATAGATTGTGTGTTTTGAAAGAATTTTGTTATTAACATCGAGACGAGTAAGAAGCTATATTTTTTTAAAGTTTCACGGCCATTCATTAAAACACTAAAATAAAATAACCGTCGCTTAACATAGGCGAGCTGGTGGTCAATCGTAGAGCTATAATGTATAAAAAAAAATATCCCGTTAATAATAATAGTGTTTTAGCTATAATTTTATTGTTATATAGAATATGTGGTCAACTGAACCCTCGGTTGATCACTTTCAGTTTTTTTCGGGGTTAGCTCGACCCACATTTAATGAATTATCTAAACATATTATGAAGAAAACTCCTTGTCTGAACTTTATGACGCTTTATTATTACTTATAACACTGCACTTATTTCACTGCACTGAGCGGTCTGACGCTAAGACCGCCTTTTTACTACCGAGTTACGCCGCGACTACTTTTTCGAAGGGCCGCTCGCGCTCGTCCGCCCGCGATATATCCCCTCCCCGGAATTACAACATCACGCCATCATCCGGGGTAGCGTTCATTCTGTTCGATCACCGTTCTCCAGAGTATATAAATTAAGAAAATAGCAGTGCTGCCACTCCGCAACACTGAAAACACCGCACACCACATACAACAAATATTCAAATCATGACACTCGGCCATCCGCTTTTGTGCAACGTCCCGATGCACAACAACTCTCTAAAAGCAAGTCTGATTAATCATATCGAACCCTTTGGACTCCTTAAAGATTTGCTGCAAAATAAAATAGTTAAACAGTAATTATTATGCTAATTTTATAAAACTACTTATGGCACACTAAACTTTGTAGTATACGTTGTCGTAACTAGTTATTATTGTAGATACAAGTAATCATGACACTCGGATTCGTTTTTAAATATGACAATTATTTTATGTTTATTCTAGCTGGTCTGGGAACCGGAGGCTTCCTATTCGTGTGTAAATGTACACTATGCAGATAAATCATTGTTGTACAAATATGTTATACGGATCGAGTATTTCCGCATCTGCGCAAAGAACTTCAGTATTCTGGTATTTCCAGAGGTTTGGTATATAATTAAAAAAAGTACATAAAAACGTATTCAATTCGCATTATTAATTTACTGTCGGTTACTCAATTACTTCCTTCTCTGGCTTAGTGATTGCGAACGGCAGCATCATTATATAAATGTCCCAATGTTGTTGTGGCCACTGAAGTATCATTCAAACCTTGTAGACTTGGACTTGTAGACTTTTTTTTATGAAAAACTCTATAAATACTCCTTTTTGTTCTTCGTCCAAACATTAAAATGACCAACGACAAAGCTTGAATAAAATGAAAGCAAATTTCGTCCAAAAATAATTACACATAAATTCAAATATTTAGATCCAACTCAAACCAGCTCCAGTAATAATTTGGTGACACGAGTACGTTAATTTTGTAAGTGCTCTCATAGGAATCAACATTTTAAACTGTATTTCTGTCATTGTCCTGCCATTACCAAATAGCATTTTAAAATTGTGTAACGTTTACTCCCCAAATCCGAGTAATAGAGAGAATAAGAGAACGGAAATAATTTTCCAAACCCCTTTTTTTTCTTAGCAAGTCGCTACAACCGCATTAATTTCTGTCAAGCTTGTGGATGATCGGCAAAGCACATGAGCAAAATTTTGTCAGTTTAGAATGTCAGAAGTATTATTATTTTCTAATCACTAAATTTCATTATCATAGGGACAAATTAGTCACGATAAACTACAGGTAGCTGATCCATTGTCAGTCCTTCACCAACCGTTATTTGACTGGCGTATACCTGTTGCTGTTTACCATTAAATTGATGTACTATCAAGTTGAATCACTTCACATCACAGATGCCCTGTCGGATTTTAATCTGTTGTTTGCCAAATTCTTCTTCTTAATCGTACACTCTAGTCAGAGTGGTCGTGGTTGCAATGGCGGTGGCTCCTCTCCGTGTCACCGTCACTCTCCAGGCCAGCTGCTCTTCTCGCGATGCTTCTCCATTTCTGCCGGTCGGTTGCATTGCGAGTACACTCTACTTCGGTGGACTGCGTAGCTTTTCTAATGAGGTCGGTCCAACGTGTTGGTGATCGTCCAGGACTTCGCTTGCCTTCTACACGGCCATGCATATGCTGCGATAGGCTCTCCGTCGAGTGCTCTTTTCTTGAGATCTGCGCAAAGAACTTCAGTATTTGCAATTGCCCAGTCGACGATAATCTATCTCGTATATGAATCTCTTTGAGGATAGAGTTGTTGGTTGTTTGTCAAATACGTCATCACTATTTTGATGACACGTTAGCTAGAAAAAATACTGTACACATTACATACTAACAGTACTCAAACCGAGAATGTGGACATATTTATTTTCCCATCCAATATTTATAGTACTGATGTAACAGTAGAGCAGAAATTACTTGACTAGGTTTTAATAAACTTAATTGTAGGTAAAGACTGAGAATGTTTATACACAGAAGCATACTTAATTCCTTTTAGTGCACACCTGAACTAATACTAAAGCATCAAAAGAGAAGAAGCAGGTAATCACTTCCATAAATAAAATTAGTCTCAATATTTGTCTTACTAATTTCTGTTGTTTTTTTTTTTAAGGTCTATATGATGTCGACTAGTCATATCATAACTGCTCTTGCACTGAGTACAAGCCAGTGGTGATTTTGATAGTTGCCGTTTTATTTCAACTAACAATCATATTTCGGAAACGTTACCAGTCCTATCAAATATTGCTTATTTTTAATGAAGATATTTTTTTATTTATCGATTAATTTTCGTATGCTGGATCCAATACTGTTATATGCTTACCAAAATTATACTAGATTTATCAAAATGTTCATATGCACGAACGATATTGATCTAGAACCTAGAAATACTTGAACGCTTTGACAGCAAAAATAGAGAGCAAATGTTATTACTATCATAAGACCACATGTTTGTATACCTATTTTGCAAGAAATAAATTAATTATGAATATTCGGTTTTTATATTTGACTAATTTTTGAACTCATAAACTGTACTTTTACAATAAAACCGCCACCGGTGCAATCTATTTTTGAGGCTACTTTGTTTGAAATATGAAACTGATCAATCAGTTCTCTCTTTGAATTATCTTTAGTTCGTGATAAGAAACTTCGGTCATCGCTTAAATTCAAAGTCAAATTATTTCTTGGGCTTGTAACAAAAGTGTTATATTAGAAAAGCCCTTTTCAAATTAGTATTTTTGTTATGTTTGTACTCCAAGCTTTTTCTGTTATAAAATACGATTTAACGTAGTTTTTATTAATTTAGATAAAATATATTCTATTTATTTATGTCATTTTTATATCCAATAACATAATAAATAATAAAAGGATGTCGTCAATATTCATAATAATGTTCAAAAGGCCAAAATAGAATAATAAAAAATATGCTAATCAACTTATGGAAGAAAGTAGAAAATATGATCCGCTGTTCCATTAGAACGAGAATTCAGCAAGATCTATTCTCATCAACTCATTCAAGGCATAAAATGGGTTTCTCTCAAAGAAACGTTTACTACGTACGTTTACTTTCGACTAATAGTTTTGTAATATTATCGAGTGGTTCATTTAACATACAGATTTGTTTATATATATTTTACGATAATTGTCAACGCTCATCACTGCTTACGTCACTGTCCAGCGGACAATTCAACAAAGTGTAGACACTGCTCTGCAGTTGCGAAAAATAACGTGGGTGTTCAAAACATGACATCTAATTACGTTGGCACATACAGATCGCTGACATCTATATATATTTTTATAATAATCCTTAACATAATAATCCTTAAAATAATCCTTAATAATAATCCTTTAAAGGCGTCAACGGATAAATATTCGCGACAAGTTACCGGTACACAATGGTACTATTTCTGAGGTTATTACATTACATGCCTTCGAAATTCAATTAAGATTTTAAGTCAATCGAACTATGTTATCTCTGTATAATTCAACTTCATAAACAGACTTCTGTATTAAATATTTACGCAGTGATACTCTGGTAAATCCATCAATATTGTAGCTCTACTCATATAAAATTTCGTTTGACACACTTATGTGGTTCAAGATCTTACAATAGTTACGTCACAAAGTAGTTATAGTGTTGCAGGTGGAGATACAATACCAAAATTTCGCTTCATGGTATAGCATACTTACACGACTAAAGACAGTGCTACAAGTTGTAGTAGACTAGTTGTCGTACTAGAATATTTTACTTGCGGTACTTTATTAACCTTACAGAAAAACGAACACAGTACAACTCGCCCTAAATGGCCGTAACCGTAAATACAGGATTCCACCAGCGTGCGGCTCTGTACCGCACAGAGTGCAGCATAAATGTATTTCTTGGTGAACTCTTACGGGCAGCACCAGCAAACTGTGCGCGCACTCTATTGGACAAACCGTGAACTTTTGTCGCGCACTCCTTGGTCTCGCGGTGTACCCGCGACGACGCACTCGCACACATGTTTACACACTAAACTGAAAGTAAAGCACATTTCCGAGGTATAAATGTTCGTGTACAAATGTACCGTACAGCACGCATACTAAAGTTACGCACAACTGAGGTGGTGGACACAGGCAATCTACTATTGTGATCAAGTTCGCGCACTGCTAAAGGTCTGCACCAAATTTTTATCAACAAGTGTTCTGAATCTGAACACAATTTTAGTGGAGCCCAACCTTAACAGCTAGATAATAAGCTGTTAAGTTTACCATAATATTTTATTTGCATTACTGTTAGCAATATTCTAGAAAAACTACATTTAGAAGCTCGCTTAATTGGCTGTATTGATGTAGCCCAGTTACCGAATTAAAATATTTTATTCGCAGCACTTTACTAGTCTTCTAGAAAAATAACACACTGCTGATCGCTGACACGGCCACAGACCGATATGCCATAGCCATTGTACTATTAAAAACACTACTCTCACCATCACACCAAAAAAATATTACCTCGCTATGGTTCCTCTGAATGGCTGCAGCATAATCAAATACAAAAAGTAAAAATGGTTCTCAAACAAGAAAAACATATTTTCGTATACTTGTCTCTCGGGATGTTAACGAAATAATTTACTAATGACTTACTTACAACAGCCTTCATTTCGTTTAAATTACGATAAAATTATCGGGGAGTAGCCCCAACCACACTATCAAAATTTCATTAGGTTATAATAAAATCGTCGGATTATAATCTTTAATCGCTGTGCTACAATAAAATAATCTGGGAGTAACCCAGATCACATCTCATTGCAGTATCTTAACAGATTCTGTCTACCCGTATTAAGCATATCCCGTTATAATTATTTTAACAACCTGTTTCAACACTTTTAAGAACCATTTTCTCCAATTCGATATGCGTGACAAATTTTTAACATCAATATTCAATAATCGGAGGGTAAAATATAATCTCGTAGGTGACTCACGATTTTACCGGGCTCGGCTCGCAGGTTGAATCCCACTTCTGATATATGAAGAAAACTCCTTGTCTGAACTTTATGACGCTTTATTATTACTTATAACACTGCACTTATTTCACTGCACTGAGCGGTCTGACGCTAAGACCGCCTTTTTACTACCGAGTTACGCCGCGACTACTTTTTCGAAGGGCCGCTCGCGCTCGTCCGCCCGCGATATATCCCCTCCCCGGAATTACAACATCACGCCATCATCCGGGGTAGCGTTCATTCTGTTCGATCACCGTTCTCCAGAGTATATAAATTAAGAAAATAGCAGTGCTGCCACTCCGCAACACTGAAAACACCGCACACCACATACAACAAATATTCAAATCATGACAATATCCTATTTTTTGTATTAATTTTATACCAGAAAACCAGATAATGTGTTTTCTCAAAAAGAGATCGCAGCGTAGCGTAGCGGCGTGGTATTGTGGAGATTTCGTAGATTTTATTGTTTAATACTTTTGTAGAAAGCAAGCTTAAAGTTGTGAAATCGGTAAAAAAATTATATACGGCCTCCTAAGGCAACTTTATGTAGGTAATATGTACAGATGACCCAAGGTGAGCTGCAAATAAGCTCTTTCGCGAGTCGCGAGATCTTCTGTTCGTAGAATTACTAGTGATTAATTGAGTAAATTGGTTGAGAACCTCCTCCTTTTTTGAAGTGGTCTGAAAAGAAAAAATCGAATAGATTTTGGCTAAACTACCCAATAAAAAAAACAAGACAAGACAAGAATAATTCAAAACTATTAAAAGGTAGCACAAGGCTTCCGTAGACGATTCCACCCGCACATAAATCTCTTGGCAGGTAATCTACAGCCCGCTTTGGATAGAGGTTATTCCCGGACCCTGTTACTACAGTACCTACATTAATTGTGATTACACTAGTGTGTGCAGATATAAAGGGAATTACTGCTATTTGCGAAACTACTACATGCGCGAGGTAAGCTGTCCTATAGCTCTTAATGCTTAGAACATGTACCTACAATTAATTTAACAAGTATCTATGTGAAAATAATATCTACTAAATAAATCCACTGCATAAGAGAGATTTTCATGGTGTAACTGCTACGCTTGATATGGAGTTGAGTGTATGTTTGCGCGAGAAGGTATGCGTAAAATGAGTTTACTTTTGATGATTTTAAGATCACTTATTTGTAACAGCCTGCTTTTTAGGGTTCCGTTGTGAACAAGGAACCCATATATTTTCGTCATGTCCAACTGTCATGTCTGTCTATCCGCGGCTTTGATTAAAGACTTAGTACCTACTAGAAAGCGTAATTAATCGGCGTAATTAATTTAGCAAATTAATTACGCCGCGTGAGTCGTACAATACAATCTTGAAAAAAAAAACTATCACGGCCAACTAATAAACTAATTGTAATATTTTTGCGAGACTTTACCTATTATTATTAAAACTAAATATGATCTAAAATATAGTTTATGACGAATGTCACGACAAATCGCACATCAAAATCCGCCAAGTTGCATAGACTATAAGAGGTATTATAATAAATATAGTTTAAAAAACTAAATGCCATTGTCAGAACTGGACCAAATTGAAATGGGAGCACACGGAAAGCACCAGCTTTCAAATAAAAAAATAATCATCAAAATCGGTTCACCCAGTAGAAAGTTATGAGGTAACAAACATTAAAAAAAACTTTTAAAAAACTGTCGAATTGAGAACCTCCTAATTTTTTTAAGTCGATTGAAAATAGCGGAGCTTTTGTGTACATATACTAGGTAAAACTTTACCTAAATACGCACGAAACGTGACGTCAACGTTATCTGGGGTTGTCCCCTATCATTGCTACATTATCATCATTATTTCTTTTCAAACACTCAGCCCGACTGTAGGTGTGTAATGTTCGATTACAAGCCGCGATATGTAAATTTTATTATGACCGGTGAGGCGGAAAGCTCTTCGGAACAGGTTTAAAAGCTGACCGTAAATGGTGGCACCATTACTGGCAACACTTTAATTGTTTGCCCAAAGATGAATTGACTCAATCAAATTAATTGAACTTCCTGGTATAGTTAGTTACCTGTATATTTAATACAGGGACGATTTAGTGGCAAGCCGTCGGTGAGTGGCCATTCTTTGGGGCAAAATGAGACCCCTGACCTTAGCTTGTTTTAGTCGGCCGCTTGAGTAGAAGGAATTGTAAGATCTAAGAACCTAAGGTCTAGGGTAGAAGTGTTAAAGAGTATAAAACCCTGAATAGCGTTTAAAGATCTATTACACCAGTCGATTTATCGTGCCCTGTCGGCAGGGTGGTGTAATAAGAGACAGGATCCCGATTTGGTACCGATCTCCATACTTCCCAGACAGGGATCCGATAGACAGAGCCCGATAAATCGTATATACATTATCCGATTTCTCGGGTTCTGTCTATTTTTACGCCTTTTAGCGAAAGCGCAGAGCACCTCTCGACACCCTTAGCCAGCCACGTCAATGTTGCTCATGTTCCTCCTCCAGGGTTATTATGGGGGGAGGGTTACGCGGAGGGGGACGGGTGGGCGGGGTACAGGAGGACAGGAGGGGTAGGATGGGGGCATTTTTATCCAGCCACAGATTAAATAGTATCGATTTTATTGCTTGATCAAAGATGAATTACTTAATTGGTCGAACTTCTTGGTATATCAAGAAGTTCGACCAGAAGTACTTACCTATATTTCTACAGTTGTCTATAGCAATGTTGGTAAGTGTATTAAAGTGTAGTAAGTTAGTTTTTAATTATTTACGTCAGCATTTATTTGATAAATTTATATTTTGTTCGATGAGCCAAGAGGGAGATATTCTCGAGTATAGAATGTAACTAAGTAGATATATTTATATTTCTATATTTCCTCTTGCAGCTTAAAAGGTTAAATAATTTTAATACATTCGTATTTACCGACTGAATGTCATAACTTAATAATCTTTGTGGATTGAAACGGTTTTTGTTCAAAAGTGTATCTGAAGTGGACCATTTCACTGCTGGATTGAACTACTTTTTTCGTTTATAGTTTTAAATTGTGAACTTGAAATTTATTTTAAGTTTAAAAACTTAGTTAAGCCCGAATTAATCTAAAAGTCTTTTTTAATATTATTTTAATGACAAAAACAACGCAAGCGTAATTTAAAACAAATTGAATAAAAAAAATAAAACTTTGCTACTATTTACTGTTATACATTTGCCTTGTGGCTCAGTTGGTAGTATGTCTACCTGCTGAACTGTTAGGTCGTGGGTTCGATCCCCACCCAGGGCAAACATTTGTGTGATGAGCATGGATGTTTGTTCTGTGTCTGGGTGTTTCTATGTATTGGGCTAGATGGTGTTGTGTGAAATGTCCCCAATTTTTTTTTTTTGCAAGATGGATCTACGATTGACCATAACTCGAGACGGTGTGGCCGAGGACGGATGTTATGTTATATATGAATAATTAAAAATAAAATTATGTAACTGACGTTTATTTATTTGCTAACAGAAAAAAGCAAAAGATCTGCATTTTTGTATTGTTTTCAATTTCAATATTTTGCTAACAACAAAAACATCGAAACAAAGAATTTAAAGTTTGCTTTACTTTGGTGAATGAGACAAGAAATATATTGGGCGAAAACTGTACAGATATTTACAGAACCGCCCTGTGTTTATTTGCTTTTCAAACCGCAAGCTGCGGATTGTACACACTCCTTTATAACGTCTCTGATCTAAACCGTAAACAAACGAATGTAGAGCAATAAATTCGTATTAAAATCGATATGGGAATCGATTAGAGATAACGATGACTCACACGGCACATAACGATTAATCGCGTGGGCATAAGCCTACGGTTATTGCGAAACCGAGTCAAAATCCGGAACTAATCACTTGTATTAAAACACCGTAGTTTATAGGCATGGTAATCGGCCGTAAAGGAATTATCGGATCGAGATATCGAACAAACAAATCGATTGTTCGAAAGGAAAACGAGAGAGCGCAACTCTGGAAAGCTACGAATTAGGAAATGTCATAAATCATTGACAGGAATTTTGCTACAGTATCTATAGCGTCTATCAAGCTCTTGGTAGCACTATGGTAGAATTGACCTCTATCGACGGACTGGACTGGATAACCAAAGGTGGTTATTTGCCGGTTTTGCCGGCTGATTAAACTAAGTAAATTGCTAACGACAATATTTCCAACATGTGTCGAAGAAATAGACAGCAAGAAAAAACAAAAAAAAACTGAATCTTTATCTATATTTTTTAAAATAACACTATTTTAGCGTTGTTAATAGATACGAATGTAATCTAGTAAAAATAAGATTTGTGACAACATAAAAGACAAATAAGTATGTTGTTAGTTAAAATGTACTGGTGTTTTGAAATACATTTGACACAATTTCATACTGATATTATAAAAGCTAATTTTGTTACCTTTACACGCTCAAACGGCTGAACCAATCGTTATGAAAAATAGTATAGAGATAGCTTTGGACCCGGAGACGGACATAAGCTACTTATCATCATCATAATCATCACCGTTTTTCATAACTACGCGAGTGAAACCGCGCATCGTAGCTAGACCCCAGTTGCAAATACTGTGATCTGCTCCATACAAACGGATTTATTTTTCTCTTGGGCCACATCTGCGAATTTGTGTTTCCACATTCACGGCATCTATTTGTAATCATAAAAATCCAGGTCAATTACTTGGCACTAAATACTATAATAAACAACAAATAAAAACAACGTCTAGATTTATGAGCTTTTTGCCGACTTCAAAAAGAAGTCTGTATTATTATTATGTTTGTTACCGCTTAACTCCTTCTTTCTATTTGTTTTTAATTTTATTTTTGTTTAAAAGGATAAACTTTCAGATTGTTCCCAAGAAATTTCAAAAAAATCAGTTTTGTAATTTGGGTTTTAGAATAAAAATTCGCATTTTCAGTTTTTCACTTCCTAGGCAGGTTTTACAATTTTATAATTATAATTTTTGTCGTCGGGGATTTTAAATTTTGCTTAAACAAGAGATCACAGCGATAGATATTATTGTGTCCTAAACAATTAGGCCTTGTTACCACGAATGTATGTATTAATTTGCTATTTGCTATGTCCACCACAAAAGCTGGGATACTAAACCAACCAACTACATAAACGCAACAGCTGATTGCAATCAAAGAAAGCTAGCTATCCGAAATCAATAGTTTAAATACAATTGAAATCCCTATTGTATTCCTTAAGAGTAACCGAGAATATTTCACGTGCCAAATGCCAGACAATAGCTGGTGCTTAGGGATTCTTTCAAAGCTAATGGTATGCAGACATTCTGTGGATTTCCTTACGAGGTTTAAGCAGATATAGAGAATAAAGAAACTTTATTTAGCAGTTTTACATAAATAAAGTAGACGACGACATGCGACAAGCCAAGCCAAGCAAGTCTCAACCACCCAATCCACTAAATGTTCGTTTCGACCCAGTTCGGATGATAAGGCGGTATACATATTTCAGGATCCGGTATTCCGTACCAGATGGGAAAAAACTAGTTCTATATATTCAGAAATGTCCTTGCCATACGCATGCAGATCCTATTTCTGAGGGCACCCAAACAGTCGCTTGCGTCATCAGGACAGAAAACCCGGACGTATCTGACCCTGATATTAGTTTATAAATGATTCATTGTGTCTTGTGCAACCAATTACGTTCCGCGCGGCGCGAGCGTGAGTGTCCTTCGGCAGTGACGTCTGCGCTGCTTCTTTTGAAAAAGACCGCCGTATGCGGTTGAAACTACAGTCGGAGATTTCGGCTTAAAAATAGACGTGAATACGTCTCTGTTTCCTGAGACCTACAATCTTGGAATTTTCAAGGATAGAGTGAATAGATATCTTTTAGATCGACGAGCTCCATCGTCGGCGACTCCGTCGCTTAGCATCAGGCGAATTGGTGGTCAAACGTAGATCTATAATGTATAAAAAAAATTTGAAATAAACTAATTGCTCTTGAATGTTAACTTGCCTGATTTAAAGCGACTACGACTGTTGCGATCTGTGACGGAGCGCGCTTGCTTAGAAGGAACCTATGTCAGATTTTGAAAACAGATTCCTTAATAATACTCCAGCAAACATTTCAATTTCGTAACACATTTTCGAGGCTTGTGACCAAGTAATAAACAATGAATATCAACTGCTATAAACAATGTGACACAAGGTAAGTTGAAGTCATTTCACCGCAGAATAACCGTAACTCCCACCCGATGGATATATCTAAGATCAACCCATTACCCGCCCACTTGGTCGACTAAACGTTACCAGCGCATTATGGTGGCTTATCTATGTTAACATAATTCTGTGGTAAGCTCACTTACTTTGTTAAATTGTTGGTTTACTTAATAATTTTATAATTTATTAAATAATTTGTGTACGTTTCAAAGTTTCAATAGTTCCACAGAAAATCACTCTCTTTACCGCTATTTTCTTTATTAAAAGCAAATCAGAGTGTATATATATATATATATACTGATATATGGGTTCATACCATGGAATACCTAGATGAGAAAAAAAAACACCCCCACTTTGTGTGGGAGATAAAAACCTAAAAAAATAATTTTCAAGATTAGATATAATTAATCGATCATACAAATAGATTTAAACGGTAATAGCTTAATCAGCTAAAAATGCTACATTTTCTTTTCTGACTAATTTATTTACGATTTTGTTGAATCTATCTTGAATGGCTTATCAAATTGGTCCATTCACCAGAAAAATCTGGTAAGCCAAAGTCCATCCATCGACAGTATTGATGATTCGTTTCTCGTTTTCACGCTTCAAGAAAGGAATAAAAAAAATCACGCGGAGTTTAAAAAAATATACAAAATATAGTTATATGGAACTATAAAATCTTGAAAAGAGACTCGACAGAATCTAGTACAATTGATTTTCAACAAACAATTAATTAACACTTATTGTCTACCAATGAGAAGGCGGTTCTGAATCTGTCATCTAAATCATCAACACAGACTGGAGCCGAGAAATTGAATGGAAATTGACAATGAATTAGTATTTACTGTGGAGGTCAGTTTACGTGTACAATTTTGCAATGAACCCACGCGATTACTGCAATGGTAAAGTTAGTCAGTCATTGTATTCTATAGCTGTTTAATAGGCAGTAACTAAGTAACTGCGATGCCTCCTGGCCTTTGAACCTAGTCCTTTAGAAGTTTCTTTGGAACTTGTTGATTTAGATGGCGGCAATTTATTTACTTAGGGAAAATTATTAGCAAGCTTCAACATTGAATCTGTAAGTTGAAAAACAAACATCCTTAAGCGGCAGTGCATTTTGTCTTGCAAAATAATACTCAGATAGTATACTTATGGTAGATATAGGAATATAGTAAAGTTGTATATTGTATGATGCTCTGTAACATTTTAATATCGACTATGATATGGTACCTAGATAGGTATATGATGTGTTAAGATGCATCAATTAACACTCTTTTCATTCAAACATGTTTGTATCATTCTGGTAATTTTGTGACTAAAATTTCAGACTAATGAATAGCTACTCATTATTTTTGTTCACATATTCGACTCTTTTCAAATTAATCGAAAGTCGTCTGGTCGAAAATGTGATCGTTCAAACCACTGCCGAATTGTCAATCACTGTCAATAGGCAATGTCGTTCAAGTAATGGACTGAGGACAGCCAATAAACGTCGACGATGGAGATTTGGCAACAATCTATTCAATTATAACAATGCGAAAATCTATGGTAGGTACCCTAAATTGGAATTTGGAGTAGATATTTAACCAGACTAGAAGTAGAATGCTGTTATTGCGATGGCGACGACGAAAAGGCTATACTCGTATAATGAACTTTTTTTAAATCATTTAAAAATATTAACCTCAATATTTTTGAATGGTTTCTATATTTACTGTAACTGTAACGTAAAATTGGTTCAGTTGCATATTAGTTACATATTTTATGCATATGTAACATGACAGCAACGCTTGGTTGGTTTAACCAAATAGGACTAGAATATTTTCTATACCTACCCCACAAAAAAACATCCGTGGCCAAATTGGTAAGAGGTAAAAAAAGATAATTAAGTAATGGTGTAATGAGTATGTACTCAAATGTACAAAAATAAAAATCAGCCCTGTTTGTATAAACTGTCCCACTGCTGGGCGCGGACTATCTTCTCATTGTGAGAAGGGTAAAGCCTTAGTCTACTACGCTGGCCAAGTGCGGGTTAGTAGACTTCACACATCACCACGTTAAGAACTCTCAGACGTGTAAGTTTCCTCACGATGTTTTCCTTCACCGTTTGAAGTTGGCAGCAATCAACAATACAAACATAACTTCGAAAAGATAGAGGTGCGTGCCACGAGATTCGAACCCAGGACCTGCGAATCGGAAGTCAGACCGTCTCCCGACTAGGCTGCCGGAAAATTCAACAGCACATAAAAGTGTTTTTAATTACATAAAAATATGAAGATAAATTGCAGCGTCCTGCGAGCCTTGCCTTGCGGAGTTTTAGATGGAATTTTTATATTAGTATTTTGTATATTATTATTATTTTATTTTTTATGTACTACCTATATGTTTATTTTTATGATGTAATAAGCATAATAAGGTGTAAGGTTCTCGAGTGGAGACCACGTGCCGGCAAGCGCAGCGTAGGAAGACCAGCCACGAGATGGACAGACGACCTCATACAAGTGGCGGGAAGACGCTGGATGCAAGCCGCTTCCAATCGGTCAATCTTTGGAAATCCATGGGGGAGGCCTATGTCCAGCAGTGGACTTCTTATGGCTGAGATGATGATGAATAAGCATAATTTAAATAATTTTGCTAGAAATGACCAGAGCAGCATACAGAACTATTTAGTCAAGTTTTAGTTTTAATCATGGTTTACCTAATTTTTCCCCATATATCCGTTGTTAAATTCCAATAAAATATAGTAGGTAGGTACGTAAACCTACGATCGGAAGCTTGACCACATTATGCTGACCTTTCCGCTACGATTAGATAGTAGAATCACACAAACCACTTATAAAATGGGTTACGTAATGAGAAAGAAAACAATACCAACTGATAAGTATACGGGGCTATATGTGTACCCTGTAATAAGTAATAAGGGGGTCATTGTAATCACTGTTAACAACTTTCGCACAACTCTGAAATTTGCGGGTACACAGATGATCTGTAGAAAAACTTTACTCAAACTAAATGAATGGAAAAGCTATCCATATCAATGGTGTTTATAATGTCGATTACAATGACCACCTGATGGTTTAGTTTAAGTCCCAAACAACCATAATAGTTAAAATAGACCAAAAGATTAAACGACTTACACCCCTCTACAGTGTGCAATTTTAGATTTATTTTAGCCTTTTTGTTTTAATTAGTGTATATGATATGGGTCTGTTGCCTGCAATAAATAATTTTTATTTTATTTATTTGTATTTTAATACAAGTGTACAGGGGGTTACGCTCATCTCTTACAGTGATACAAACTTGGCTCGCGCCCTTTCTGATCTTGTTTTTTCTTCATTTTGTATTCAGTTTTCCCTAGTGAAATATCCATCTCAAGTAGGGAAAAACTAAAAGTCACAAAATATTGGGATCCACCGTAAATCACTTGAGACCGTAAACAGATTTTTTTGCAAAGACAACATGTGCGTCAAAATCCAACAAACCGTGGCATAATAATATAACATAGCGTAACACAGAAATATACAAACACAACATACGAGTATGTACATTTTTCGCCATTAAAAAAAAAGCATTTTTACACCAAAAATGAATTCTACATGAAAGAGAACGTACATAAAGGGTATTCGTGTTAGTGATAATCCAATTCAATTTTCAGTTCAATCAATTAACTTTGGCAGTATAATCATCACTAGCCTTTGTCTACGAAATTGACGATAATTCCGAACCCTGAATAAAAGTCTGATTAATCGGACCATAGAATCGATTTTTGATCAATTCGTAAACAACTACATCAAACCCGCCACAATAGGGACGAATTCTGATTTAAGCAACCGTAAATTAATTACAAAGAAATCTCGGAAAACAAACGGAAGTATAGAAACGATTATTCCGATCGAGCTGGCTCGAATCGAATTAGATTTTTTGTATCGATTTGCTTTCGATCAATCGCTTACCGTTAGTACCGTCAGCTGAATTCTGATTTATATCAGTTAGAATTAGGGCTGCCACAGGGGATCATAATAGCAGATCTTGGTACCACCATTACACGATATTAACTGTCGATTTTATCTCAATGTCATTTCGCCATAGTCATTGACTGGGAGAGAATTGCTTCTAGAATCAATCTGCAAAAAATTGTATGTAAGTAATGAATGACATTTATCTTTTATTTTACCGACTTCCAAAAAGAAAGAGGTTCTCAATTCGACTGTATAATTTTATTGTATGTTTGTTCAGCGATGACTCTGCCAATTATGTTTTTTTTTTTATGTTTTAGGGTTCCGTACCTCAATAGGAAAAAACGGAACCCTTTGGATCACTTTTGAGGATCACTTTGTTGTCCGTCTGTCCGTCCGTCGGATGTCAAGACCTTTAGCTCGGGATCGCGTGAAGGTATCGAGTTGAAATTAAAACCATTTGTGTTAGAATACACATATAGTAAAAAAAAACGAGTTAAGTTTCCGGCAGCCTAGTGGTGAGACCGTCTGACTTGCGATCCGCAGGTCCTGAGTTCGAATCCCACGGCACGCACCTCTGTCTTTTCGAAGTTATGTGCGTATTGTTGATTGCCGCCAACTTCAAACGGTGAAGGAAAACATCGTGAGGAAACCTACATGTCTGAGGGTTCTCAATGATCTTGAAGATGTGTGAAGTCTACCAACCCGCACTTGGCCAGCGTGGCAGACTATGGCCTAACCCTTCTCACAATGAGAAGATGGCCCGTTCCCAGCAGTGGGACAGTTTGTACAAACAGGGCTGATAAAAAAAAAAAAAAAAAACGAAAACTGGTCATTTTTAATTTAATCACAAAAAAAAGTGTCTTTATGCAAGGAATGAAGGTCCAAATTTTAAAGTAAATTAACCGTATCATGTGGGGTATCATATGAAAGAGCTTCAGTAGCATACGCTAAAACAGGTTTTTAAAATTTTTTACGATGTATATTTTTCGGTATAAGAAGGAAAATATTAAAAAAAAAAAAAAAACCCCTTTTATCTACTAGTTTGTACGGAACCCTCGGTGGGCGAGTCTGACTCGCACTTGTCCGGTTTTTTTAAAAGACAAATTAGCGATTTTTGAATTGGTGACCCTGGGTATACGTAGTCTTCAGTGACTATTTGCACTATCGAGGTAAATGTATTACATTGTAATCATCAAACGATTTGGCAACATAACTTTCATATAAGTAAAGTATATTTCACTCTAGTTAAAAATGACCAAAAGTAAAACAGTGCTCGTCAGCTGGTTAATTCGGAATAACGGACATTTCCAGTCCATTTATCTGTAAATTCACTCGACAAACAAGAGCTAGAGAAGGTATTAACTAGTAATTATTCTGTGGCCCGGAGCAGATGACCGGAATGGTCCAAAAACCGCTTGCCCCACGCCTATCACAACTAGTGACGTGACTTTGTCGATATCGATAAGGAGTTAATGATAAATACGTGTATTATTTATATTACTCGAAAAAAAAAACAGAATAAAGGTGATTAATGTTTTTTCATAAGGTAAGCACTCAAATCATGTTCTAAATAAACAAATTAGTTTAGTAGATATCTTAAAAATTAAGCGGGTCCTATAGCGGATGAAATCAGGATGCAACTAGTAAACTAAGATTATGTGTAATAAATAAGACACGTCTACTAACTCTTTAGACGGCCGTAAACGCACTGCCAACATTTACTTTCTCGTGGGTAATAAAGTGAGGTGTTTATGGTAATAAAAATTTTATCCGTCCATTATTTTCGCTCTCTGATGCAAGATTCTCGGAGGTTACTATCTCAAAGTTTAAAATAGGCATAGTCTATTCAGACGTATGATTATTTTATATTGCTTACCTACTTGGATATAAAATAATGAATGAGAGAAATAATGATGATAATGAAATAATAAATATATAAAAAAATGCAGACCTTTTTTACACATGGTCATGGTCCCCAAACGAAACAAAACTGATAAAAAGACGTGTGGCACTCGGAGACTGCCGCGGTAAAGCTATTGCATAGCATTTTTTTATCAACTTATGTAATTATAATTATTTATTTATTTTATTTATGCAGTATTCCTAACACCCCCCCACTCCGACCGGCACAGCGGTGATACTTTTTAGTTTTGCCATCTATCGATGAATAGCAGAACTTTTAATGACTTTTTGAAATATCACGCTTGTCTCTTTAGTTCTGCAAATCGCCTCTAGGTGGCATTGGTTGTATCGGCGTTACTGCGTTAGGTTATTTTCGTTACGGAATTTCTGGATTCGGTCTCCACGCTCAAGGCCCGCGATAGAAGCTATGCAATAGCTTAAAAACCAAGTTCGGTTTAAAGAATTTTATTTCTCAACAAGAAATTACAATTTCACGTACGTGAGAACTAAATTTACAGAAAAATATTTCGTATGGTTCAGCAGTTAGCTGGATCTACATACGTTAATTAACTAACATTTCGAGCTTATAAATGAACTTAAACAAACTAACTAACCTAAATAAAATTTCAATCTGGCAAAACCATACTTTCGACAGATTAAAACCTCTTTCAATTTAATAAAATTGTAAATGTCTTGTAAACTTGTTTAACAAAAGTATATTTATAGTTTAATAAGAATTCTTACATACTTGTAAATTACAGTAAATTGTACATACGCATATAGGATACTTATAGATAGATTAATTTTCTATCATTAAAATAAACTAAAAACATCAACAAATATTTTTCTGAATTTATCAATTGACGATGAATTTATGGTTGAGCTATCGATAAATTATTTAAAAAAATGATTTATTTTATCGCATCTCATCTCTAGTTACATTCCCTCCAACAATGACCGTATTGACGGCAAAACAGCGGATAAAGCATAAACCATAAAATATTCATAATTTCTGGACACAATGATGCCATTACAGTCAATATTATAATACGTACACCCCAATGTAATACGAGTTTTGTTCTGGACAATAACCCTGGAATATTTGATGTTCCGCCATATTTAGCTCGATGTTTATTTGAATATGATTGCCCGATTTGACGAGGCGCCGACGTTTGTTTGAACTAGTTTAGAACAATAGTTCACTCCGAAGTCCGGCGAACTAAAGCCCTAGCCATGATTTTTAATGCTTTGGGCAACATAATCTGGACAAAAACTAGCTGAAATATTTTCTCTCCTGTATGAGTATAATTTATAATAACTGTATTTTCTCTATTTCTATTTATAATAATTGTATTTTAATTGAACAATTTCGTATTAAATAATTATACATTAGGAAGAGATTTTCAACTGTACCACGTTATATTTGATCAACGCTAACGCCATTTTTATTCTATTATTCGTGAAAATTGGTTTCTTCGTATTCTGCAGAAAATCATTCAAAAATTATCTTAAGAAAATTTCTATTAATCATATAATAAAAAAAAAAACTCTCGTTTGTTACTACCTAAACAAATTTTCAATAAGTTTGTGAAGTTATATTTATTTAAAAAAGTTTTTACGGAAGTTATCCTAACTAATAGTTAATAAAACGATAAATGAAAGTGAAAGTTACTAGTTTTTCTGTCGATTTGTTATATTTTTCACAAACGACTGAACGAGTTCTCATGAAATTTGGTAAGTCCAGAGATCGCTGAGAATCTTACTATGGAAATTAACGTGGGTTTCACACATTTTTAAATAAAAACTACGGGTCACTCACGTCTGTTTTGAGCCGAAATATTAGACTATAGTTTCAACCGCATTCGGCGGTCTTTTTCAAAGGAGCAGCACACACGTCACCGACCTAGAGTGACGTGTGTGCTGCTCCTTGACCGCCGAATGCGGTTGAAACTATAGTCGGATATTTCAGCTCAAAACAGATGTGAGTGACCCGTAGTTTTTATTTAAAAACGCTGAGAATCTGAATATGAACATAGATTACATTTCATAAACTAGCAATCAAGGAAATAAAACTACGGGCACTTCTAGTAATTTAAATCCCATTGCAAAAATAAATTCAGTATTTAAATAAATAACAGTAATTACTAGTGG
Organism: Lycia hirtaria; assembly: GCA_947563715.1. NCBI lineage: Eukaryota > Metazoa > Arthropoda > Insecta > Lepidoptera > Geometridae > Lycia > Lycia hirtaria. The sequence goes on along the minus strand of OX387377.1, from coordinate 8,358,371 downwards.
AATTAATATCGAATACGCATTTAATACCCTCGTAATCAGGGATCAGGTTACAGGTATACTGCCCATAAAAGGACGTTGATTTTATAGACCTCATGGAGTCTTAGAGTGGTCTACTTCCTGACGCATTTGAGAACAAGCGTAAAGAATATTTTTAAGCAAAAATCTTCGACTATAGTTTCAACCGCATTCAGCGGTCTTTGAAAAGAAGCAGCTCATTTGCCGGTTGGCGTAGCGCTGCAGGCTCACTGCTTGTGAGTTGTGATATCATCGGGGAATGTGTGATAATAAAAAACACTGCAAAAGCTTATCAATGTAGTCATATTTACTATTTTTTTGTGACTAAGACGTTTATATTTACTCAGATCAGAGGCCAGACACACCATCAAGTACCAAGTACAAGACAACCAAGTATCAAGTACAAAATACTATAGTATTTTGTACTTGATACTTGTACTGTAGAGGCAAGAGGTGTCGTTAGATTCGTCTTCACTTCCAGAGTGTCATAGGTTTTTTTAAATAATAATAATACATCTCTCGCAAAAATAAAACAATGCGTTTTTGTAACCTCCTACAAACTGTTTCATAATAAACAAGTAGTTTTACTAGAATTATCCTAAACAATGCGCATTTATAATCATTTACAGCGATTTTACGCATATTTTCTCACAAAAAACGTACACTCAGCGAAGCAAGCGATACGAAATCATATGTTAGACTGTAAAAACGGCTTTTTAGCAGTCGGGTATTTTGTTTTTCTTTTAATATAGATACTTGTTTTATCCACAACGTTTCGCATTTGAGACAAAGATCAAAAGGTGCGTCTGTAGATTAACCATTGATTAGAAGGAAATAGCATGGACTCGTTCATGTTAATCGGATGTTTTATTTTAACCAGCCGATTAATCTCTGCGCAGTACATAAATACGTGCGTTTCCTTCGTTAGTGATGCGACTTAAAGATACGTATCAGTGAACTAAATATAAATGAACAAAAATAAATCAAAGATTTTAAATGCCGATATAAAAATGTGATTTTTTTAATGATTTTTTCTTTTGCTAGTATTAGGAGTTACATATTTTTACCAAATCTCTCAACAAGAAAGAATTTATTGCTTAGATAGAAGTTCTCAATAAGATTTTATTTATTTGCTTCGGGTCATGTAGGCCGGAGTTTCATCTCATTTTCTAAAATTTATTTGAGTGCCTAATCGAAGCGACTCGTGAGTAACGTAGGTAGGTAACTTGCTAGGTACACCAAATGCCAACTGGGAGTAGGTTTGAGGAATTGGATTGTTTTTAGACTTTTATATGTTTTTTTTTACATGATGAGAAAAATTTTAAACTAAAATCGATAAATACACAAAACGTGCAACTGACAACGCATAACTGAACCATAACCCAGTTCGATAACTTTAAACCAGCATCAACGAAGATGAACGATAAAACTAACACAGCGTCCATTGACTGACATCCCTGACAGATCCCTTCAACAAAACAACAAACTTACGCCGTAAACCTTACCCTTACACCAATTTTAGCTCCACCAATAAATACACTTATCGGATTGTGGGGTGGGTTCAATAGAAAGAAATCGAACGATCCAATACTGTGTTACTTACCCGTGCGCAAAAATACTATTTATTGGCTCGTGTTAATAATAAAACTTAGGTTTTGCACAATACACAGGAACGGCCCAACCATATAAAGAGCTACGAGTATGATTGAATCCATGACAGATGGTCCTACAATGAAAGCTATTGTTGAACCAATTTCCAATCGATAGTTTAGGGGGATTTTTGCGCATTCATGCGGCGATTATTAAAAGATCGATATTTCATCTGACAATGATGTTCATTTATAACAGGAGTAGTAGCTTCCTGAATGAGTCTTTCCGAATAGATTTATCAGGGTAACTTCAAATTATTTGTGAATAGGTTTCTTCTCGGCAAGTGCGCTCCATTATAAACTGTACATCAGGTGAATTAGCAGTCAAACGCAAGAAAAAAAGATAAATAACAATGGAATTCCATTAAAAATATACACATCAAAAATAAATTTTGATTTCTGTCAATTTGTTGTCAATTTCACATACGAATAGAAATCTCGGCGTCAGTACTAATGGTAAATCACGAGAAAATCAAGTTCATATAAGGTAATAGTGTTTAAACTTATTGTAAAATTATTAAATCGTAAACGGATTCCTTGTAATAAGCGACTCAATTATTTATATCTTCACTCGAATAATTAATTACATTTAATAAACAGGAGTTATCACTACACTTATAACTAGATTTAAGCATTTTAAAAACATAACAAAAGAATGTCAAAAGCAAATTTATTTGCATGATACTTTGAGAATAAGCGATTACTCAATTGCTAGTTGCAAAGTAAGTAATGTATGTAATTAATGGGTTCTCACTTTTACTAGAATATGACTCGGAGGTAGAAAGCATAACTATCTATATATCTATTCACAGGGTGAAATCAATGTGAACGAGTAACATGCACTAACTAAAGATAAGGCAAGTAATATTGCGACGAGGTTTAGATAAATTAGATAGAGGAATATAAACATTAATTGGAAGGAAATTATAAAATGTGCGACTGCGTGTCAAGGAGTTAATTGACAGATCTACATTGAAGATCTTGAAACTGACAATAAAATTAGCATTAATAAAAGTAACACTTTTATGAAAATAACAATAAACTCTAATTATAATATATCGATATAAGTCTTTTTTTATCCAAAATCTTTGATGAAAAGCGACAATGTCTCCGAAAATAAAGCACGTAGACCTAGAAGTTAAAAAGTGAATAGGAAAGAGAAAACACGTCGGACTAGAAGATAGGTATATGAGTATTATACACAAATACATACATCAAACGAGGTTTAGATAAATTAGATAGAGGAATATAAACATTAATTGGAAGGAAATTATAAAATGTGCGACTGCGTGTCAAGGAGTTAATTGACAGATCTACATTGAAGATCTTGAAACTGACAATAAAATTAGCATTAATAAAAGTAACACTTTTATGAAAATAACAATAAACTCTAATTATAATATATCGATATAAGTCTTTTTTTATCCAAAATCTTTGATGAAAAGCGACAATGTCTCCGAAAATAAAGCACGTAGACCTAGAAGTTAAAAAGTGAATAGGAAAGAGAAAACACGTCGGACTAGAAGATAGGTATATGAGTATTATACACAAATACATACATCAAATAATTCTGAAAAGATACGAGATACGTTGGATAAGAACCACTGAACCAACAAGAAGTAGTCTTTTACAGATAAAGATGAGGTTTTACGATCATAGACAATAAATATGACAAATTAACAAAATTATGTTAAAATTAAATGAAAGCTGGAAAATTTCAAAGCATCAGGGAAACACGTAATAAAATATAAAAACAACAGTTTTGCTCTTGGATTACGAAATATAAAGTCACGCTTGTTGCAATTTGTTCACAGATGAATAGAAATCAATTTTCATAGAGTTGCGTGATGACTATACTATGCTCATAGTTACCCTCTTAGTAACATAAACATACATATTTGGTAGCAACAGATCATTTTATTTTACTACCGGTCTATACGTATGAGGTGAAAGATTTTGATTGATGACTTTGGTGTTATTTATTGGTAAGTCGAAATGTTATGAAGAATGAAATTTATGAAGATTTCGTCCATTATATTTTTATCAAGCTTGTTTTGTTACATTTTTGAGATTGGGCATGACAACATTATTGACAACCAAATCCCTACTAAATATATATTTAAAAAGTATTAAAATTCGTACTGCTTTCATTTTCTCGACGTTAGCAGAGAAGCTTTCAAAAAAAATTATTCATACCTAGATTTATAAAGCTTTAGCATTAGCTGTTAAAATATAATTCATAGCTTACAATGCAGGTGAAATTGAAGGCGGTAATTCCATAATTCATTAGAAGTACGGTAGTGAATCTCAATTTGATACTGAACAAAACAAAAGAAAGTCTGACACTTCTGACACAGTTTTTATAGAAGTAACTCATACCTACCGCTTTTATGTTCTGTGTTATATGACTTGAACAAGACTCGACGTTTTGTAAGGAACCTGCGGTTAACTGTTAATAGTTGAAAGTGTATGGTACCACAGTACACATGTATGAGAAATTAGCTGAATGCTTTTGAGAATATTTGGAATGCACACAATTTGATTACTTTAGAACTTGACCTAAAAACTTAAAATATTATTCTCAAAATGAAAAAAATCTTATAAGCATGATTTCAGATGAATGCTGGAATACTCAACTATCATCAGTAAAACACAATACATGGTCGTAACAAGATTTATCTACTTATTTGGTTTGGTTTTTAAAAATCCTTATTATAGATATCCGGCACATGCAAATGTTACAGATAGGTTACTTTAGAAAACAGAAATTTAAAACAATAGGAACTTTCCTGATGAGGTTCTTAATCCCTTGTGGACGCGCACCTGAATTTGACTCGGCTCATTATGCAAATGTAACCCAATTCCCCACAATTTTCTATGCAAAACGAGGCCGGAACCGGTACCGAAGTAAGCCAGAGCGAAACCTGTTGCATAAAGCGGTATCATCGCATAATTCAAGATCACCGACTTAAATGATACACTTTCAAGTAGTGAAAGTATTCAAATTCAAGCATATATTGCGGTCTTGATGGTAATGGAGTAAATGGAGATTACGTAGAATCGGGACGGAACTAAAACAAGACCTTAAGCACTAATTTGTTCGCCGATTATGAATTTAAAATTGACTCAATAGGTGCAGTGAACGACCCCGACACGTAACTGCAGTGAGATGTAAATATAAACTTTATCGTTATGATGTTAGAGATGATAATATCTTTGATACGTGTCTTAGAAGCAGTTGAGGTAAAATATGGCCGTGGGCGAAGACGTGATTCATTGCTTGCAGACGTCCCATTGAAATTAAGCGCACAAAACCAAAGTGAAACAGGGCCTAAATTTAATCAAAAACGCAAACATTAATATCAAACACTGTAAATGGATAAAGTTTATTACACAAAATACTGTTTGTTTTGGTTGTTTATTTGCGGAACCATGACCCTTTTCAATGCCTAGTTTAGTACAGAGCTAGTTCACGACAGTTCACCACTAGAGGCCTTACCGAAGAACGTTACTTAACTTAAAGCATTGCTTAACATATTTTGTCAACTGCTCGCTGATATATAACGTCACTTGCGGAAAGAAGACAGAGAATTTAAGATGATGTTTAAAGTTAAGTAACGTTTTTCGGTAACGCCGTAGATCTAGTGGTGAACTGTTGTGAACTAGATCTCATAGAAATGATTTTAGTGAGAGGTCAGGATTCTGAACTAAGTGTATTGTATGTAATATGGAATAAACTAGTTCGGAGTAGAATTACTAGTTGCGCTTGAGGTTACATGAATCACTAAGTTTTTCTTTTTGCGTTTTACAAAATCAAAAAATATTATTAATTTATTTTGTTACATTGTGTGATGTCCTTCATCAAGATGAGTTTATATTTCATAACTATATAATACAAACAATTGAATAGAAAAACATTTTCACTTTGATAACATTAGTGGCATGGATGAAATATATAAAAATAGCCCAAAAAAGTGTAATTTCCATACATAATATGAAAGGCAGAAAAAAACTACATGTATAACACCATTAAAAATTAATGGAGCATCTCAGAAATCTTATATTATACAGAGGCTGTTTTAATAATGAAATGCGAAGTTTATGTGAAGTAATTCTATGCTATAGTGTTTTAAAAGGTTAATCTTTCTTGTTTATAACTGAGTTGCTTTTATTTTGAGCATAACTTGTTTCATATTTACGGTTATCTTGTATTATAATGACATGCTGAATTTTAAATTAACTTATCAATAGGCGTTTACGTAATAAAGAGTATTGGCAAATCAATCATCGATTGTTTGTCTTGCCAACGCTAATGGCCTGTATCTATGCCACCGATACATTGGACGAAATGTAAACACTCGACCACAGAAAACATATTTTTAACAGCCCACTCACTCACTTTTAAGAGTTGGGGTCACATAAATTACTTCTATACATTTCTATAACTCAATCAAAAGATGCCAGTAATATTCTTTAATACACGTAACTAACCTGTAATGTAATGAAATTTTAGCTTTGTTTATTGTCATATTGTCTAAACGTAACTATATTAATTTTGTCTATATGAATCATAAATACTCAAAAATCAGCTTCCATTTCGCGTGCGTAATCGGAAACGCATCGGAACTGCAACGGAACCTTCGACTGCCAATCAAATTCAATCTCTAAAATCAAAGTCGCAACCTACAAATCTGTCTGCCAAATAAATAATGCCTTATTCATTTCTTAATTGCCCAAGGAAGTATACATGAGTAACTTAGAAAAAGAGAGAGGAAATAAAAAAAGTTGTTGGAATCATACCGTACGCATTAGAGTGTAACAGCGGTACTCTGCGGTACATTCTTTCGCCAAAGAAAGTGATGGAACGTCATGTTAGTACTGACAGGTGCACTACAGCTAAATATTGGTTAGTGAGCTACCGTGTTAAATTTACGTATTGACATAATATTGAGTATTGACATTGTGCCACGCACAGCGTGATCACAGAATAATAGTTATATTTATGTTACAGGCAAGGCCGCAGCCAGGAATTCATTTGGGGGGGGGGTTAGCTCTCATAGGATGCGCGGGTGGAAGGATTTTTGATAATGACCGGGATATTTCCGGAGGTTTGGACCCGAACCCCCCCTCTCCCTACGGCCTTGGTTACAGGTAAGTCAGAATTACACATATTATGATATAACGTACATGTTACAGGAAAATCAGATAAAGATAATTTATTTGCATACAACACGAGAATTTTATACATACAACAAGTGCATAAAATATGTTACAATAAAGTTAGTCGCTTAAAATCATGTTGTGCCGATCAGTGTGTGTGTTGTGTTGTCAGAATTACACATATTATGATAAATTAACTAAACTTTATAATGATTCTATATTCTAATAAATATTAATATTCTATCGTGTGGTTTAGTAGACACAATTCTTAGCGTACATGACTATTATTATTTTTCATATAGGTAAGTCAGCCATGATATTGATACGATAATTTTAACAATTTTTAAGTCTAGTTATCCTCGCTATTTATATTTAGAAACAATGATGGACACCTGAATCAAGGGCGGCTCCAGCTTTGGCGCCAGGGGGGGTCACCAAGGCCGTAGCCAGGAATTCATTTGTGGTGGGGGGGGGGGGGGGGGGAGGTGTCAGCAATGGACCATGGGTATATGAGTTTTTTCATAGCGGGGTAGCATAGTAAATAAACATAGCTAATTATATGTGAACGAAAAACGAAAATGTAAATAGGCTTTCCGTTTAGGTTTGTCTTCTTACGCAGTCGGGTAAAAATAATAGGAAATATTATATATTTATATTAGTATTTTTATATTTTACATTTTGATATACTTACTTTATTTCTCGTATTAGTGAAACCACAGTATTTCTATGTTAAAATATTTAGTAAAA